>JARGCV010000085.1:1805000-2405000 GCA_034064705.1 Bothrops alternatus
TATCATGGGGTGCACTTATATCTAACTACATGTACCCACATACAGTACAAGACCCATTTACACCCCAAAACAACTTTGTAAAGTAGATTGGGATGAAAAAGTGTGACTGTCCCAAAGCCACTCAGTGAGCATCTGCAGATAAGGTCAAACAAGAATCTAAGTCTCTCCTTCCAAGTCCACATCTTGACCACATGAGGCCTCCTAATATTATCTTTGCAAACTTCTGTTGCTTTTACCTGCTCTCTTGTATTTGTGTACCATATAACCAAAGATGAGCTGCAGTACTATTGTGTCTTACTTGGACAGCCACAAGTCCTTTCAATCCTTTCCAGACCCACTTTTTGCCTCAGTTTTCACAAATGAAGAGTTATGTTTAATCCCTTTTCTTTAAAACAATATTAACAATACATAAGGGCATGCTTCCTTGGGAGGATCATATGAGAGGAACATGAACAGTTTGTATTATGAACCCCCATCAGTGTTTTAAATCTCTGTTTTTAAGTTTCTACAGCAGCTGTTTTACAACAAATGAATAATATAATCTAGCTACATTACTGAGACCTGATATTAAAATGACATCCAGTATCACTATTGAATAACATAAGGCATATCAAGCAAAACATCATCTTTTCTACACTCTTGATTACAGTTTACACTGTGTTTATTTCATTTGATCATTAATTTTAGAGAGAACCCTGCAGTCTGACACAGAATTCAGATCATCAGCTAGATACTACCAAAACACTAGCATATTTACATGAAGCTTCACAGGCTTCTTGTCCCGTAAAGCTGAAGATCTCTGGAGCAATTTAAGCCAAACAAAGGATGTATTCTACTCTCACTTTCACAGCCTAAACCAAGTGTAACTAATTCTACCAAAGGTCAGAGGAGAAATATATAGAAACCAACACATGATTTTGTCTAAAGAATATGAGAAGCTAAATTACCCAGCTGTAGGCCATAATATGTGTGGAGAGTAACTGTTTTAATAGTGAAAAGCTACCAATAGTTCTTACAATAAACTAATTATTAGTCTTGGAGAACATTCTGTGTGCTTATTCTATAGCCAGTTCAGGGCAATCTCCAATCAGGAATTCAAACCTAGTTTGTGGTTCAGGGCCAATACAAGTACGTCTTTGTGTGCTGCTACCACATACTCAGCATCTGTCACCTGAGGCAGTCAGTCTGAAGGGTCAACTCTGTAGATTTATGTATGTATTTGCTTTTTTTGTGGAAAGTTTTTTTGGGGGTGGGGGTGGGGGGAATTTTGACAATTTAGTGGAAATTTTAACCCATACTGAGTCATCAGCTCAAGAGGAAGGCGGACACAATAGAACTCATCAGATTTGCAGAGGACACAAAGCTGGGGAGAATTGCTAACACTTTGGAAGATGGACACAAGATTTAGGAGGATCTTGATAGACTTGAGCATTGGGCCCTATCTAACAAGATGCAGTTCGGTAGTGAGAAGAACAAGGTCCTGCACTTAGGAAGAAAACAAAAAACAAAAACACACAGAGAAGAGGCACACCTGATTCAACAGTAGTAACTGTGAGAGAGATCGAGAAGTCCTAATGGATCACCACTAAAGTATGAGCCAATACATGGTACAGCTGGCAAAAAATCCAGAGCTATCTTGGGCTGCACCAACAGAGGGATAGCATCAAGATCATGAGAAGTGATACCTATTTATATCTCACTAGTGAGGCCACACTTGGAATACTGCATACATTTCTGGTGACCCCAAAAATGTGACCAGAAATGCTGAAATTGTGCAGAGAAGAGCCACAAAGACCATAATGAGTCTGGAGACTAAATTATATAATGAATGGTTAAGAGAGCTAGGTAAGTCTAACTTATCAAAGAGAAGGATTAGGGGGTGACACGATAGCTATCTTCTTGTACTTGAGGTGCTCTCACGGAGAAGAGGGGCTATACTTATTCTCCAAAGCACCAGACCGCAGGACAAGAAGAATAGACTGGGCAACCAATTTGACTGGGATGGTATAAAGCAGAGGTCCCCAACCCTTGGTCCGTGGACTGGTACCGGGCCGCGGCATGCCAGAAACCGGTCCACATAAACAAGCAAAGCCCCATCCATGGGATGCAGGCAGCACACAAAACCACACACTCTCTGATCTGTGGAAAAACATGTCTCCACAGAACCGGTCCCTGGTGCCCAAAAGGTTGGGGACTCTGGTATAAAGTGTTCAGTCTTGAACAGGAGGCTGGATTAGAAGACCTCTGACGTCCCTGCCACGCTTATGATTCTATGTTCTATATTCTAAATAGGGACTTTCCCATGAAAAAAACAGTAAGAACAGCTGAGAAGCCCTCCTGCTGCTGCTCCAATTTGGATTGCTGACAAACTGCCTGAGGGGAAAACCAAGAGTGGAGGTTGTGTGAAACACGCATGTTTCATTTTAGTATTGTTCATAAATTTGTGGACTAACTTTAAACTGTCTGACATTGCATTTAAAACTGTGCACTGGAATTGGATGGGATCCTAAAACAGGACAGTCTTAAAGGCATTTGGGAGATTGATTATTAATCTAAAACAAAAATGAAGGTTTGGATTTAATATGGCAATTGGCTCTGTGTTAATCTGGGTTTCATTTCTCAACTATGAAGGAAATAATTTTAAAAGTAGGTCATAAATTCAAAAATCAATTCCATACAATTTTGTAAAAGAGTTGCTACTTAGGGAACAACAGTTTTCTGATCTGAAGTAAAATTACTAATAAGCAAATGATAAATGGCATTATTTACAAATTTGATAATCACCTTATAGTCCACTTATTTATTTCTCTGTATGTTATTGTCTTGCATGATGTAGGTGGTTCAGATGTTTTAAGACAGTTTAGCAAATTGCAGCAATAGAAAATATTATCTCTAATTTTAATTTTTGTTATATTACAAACATGATTTTTGATAGAAAATCTATCATGAACTGCTATACATTTACCTAAATTATAATGGTTACAATTCGAAGTGACTCAGGATTTCATGACCATCATGGCTATAGTGGACCTATGCCAAATCATTTAGGGCGTAATGCAACATGGGGATCACATACTAGATGCAGTTTTTGTCTTGGGGGAAGTGGAGATATGATTTTGGAATTGAGGGATATTATGTATTACATTATCATGGACACATTATTATTGCTCTGGAGTTCTCTATACCTGCTCCCTAATATTGAGAGGATGTAAAAATTAGATTGATTCATTCCAGACACCTCATGGACCATATCAGTTTCAGAGAGGACTTGGATAAGCCCCTGAGGATCTGGGATGTAGTTCCACTGAGACATGTCACCTCTTGGAAGGAGAAGATGGTAACAGCCAGTGGTGGGATTCAGCCAGTTCGCACCACTTCAGCAGAACCGGTAGCTAATTTTTTGTTGCCCAGGCCCAGAATGGACTTCCGGAAGCAGCATCCACACAGAGAACTGGTTGTTCACATATTTGAATCCCACCACTTAGATTGATGTAGTGGTTAACGTAATTGGCTAGAGAAGTTGGGAGATCATGACTCCCAGCTTCTAGCCAATGTAAGAAGCTGGGAGATCCCGCCTTTGATGTCATTCTCCCTCGGCCCTAGGAAGAGGCAATGGCAAATCACTTCTGAAAACATTGCCAAGAAAACTGTAGGGACTTCTCCTGGCAGGAGTCAATACTGATTTGAAGGCACCACCATCAAGAAAAAAAATCTGCCGCTTAGGGAAGGATGACTCAGAAAATAATCTGAAAGACCACTGTGATGATTATTCAAGGTATCTGTTGGATAAAATTGCTTAGATCTGAACTGAATGCTAGACTGGCATAGCTAAGTAAGTCTGGCAAGGTTCAACATTTTGAAGTAGGCAGTGGTCACACAACTGTTTGCTAAACTGTCTTTATTTTATTTTAATGTACTTTCTGCTTGGTCAAGGCCTCCTGAAAGCTGATGTGTTGGTTGTAATGTGTTGCTCCAAGCAGTGGTGAATTCGTACTTGAGTTAGGGAATGGTTCTCTCTGCACTTAGGGACATGGTAGTGTATCCCTTATTCAAGAAACCATGATTAGACCCAACAGTATTGGAAATCTTCAAACACATTCTATTTGGGGGGAAGGTTGCTGAGAAGGTAATTGGGCTGCAGCTTCAAAGGGCTATGGAGGAAATGGATTACTGGATGCTTTCAGTTTGGTTTTGGCCTGGGCAATCAGAATCTGCAGCTATTCCAGAAAACAGCAATGTGAATACTTATGGGAGCATTTGAGTGTGCCCATGTAACACTGCTACTTCGAGGAGTGATTCAAGTTGCTGGTTGTTTCTCTTCAGGGTACTTATCTCTTTTTATTTGTCCTGTCCAAGAAGGTCTGATCTTATCACTTAGTAGTTGGATCCAGAAGATGCACTTTCTCTCTTGCTGTGCCTGCCATTTCAAATGGGTCTGAACCTGTTGTACATCTTGGCACTAATGATCTGTCCCAAAAAGATGTACTCTCTGTGCAGAATGGTTTCCAGAGCTTGGGGAAGGAACTTAGCAGAATAGACTGTAGGCTTACTTTCTTAGAGGTTTTACCAGTGTACAAGGAGCAAAATGGAAAAGGCCAGCGCATAGCACAATTCAATATGTGGCTAAAGGAGTGGTGTAAAGGGGAAGGCTTTGGATATATTAGTTACAATGTCTGTAGCTGGTCCAATGAAAAAATGTACAAAAGAGATGGTTTGCATCCATCAAGGAAAGGGACTGAGTTACTTGGCTATAAATTCACAGATTTTCTGGAGGAAAATTTAAACTAAACAGCTGGAACAGTGAGTTAATTGATACAGAACAACCCTGTCCCCGGCAATATAAAAATTATAGGGCTATCAGTGCATGTAAGAATACCAACCTTGCTGTCAAGCAAAATCAAGCCTCTAATAGTGAGTGCCACACAAAGCGCACTAACCAATTAGGTGGTAAGACAATAGGGGAACTCAGGCACCACACAGGTTATGTAGAAAGCAAACACAGGGCCGGTCATAAAGGACTCAAATGTCTATACACCAATGCACAGAGTAGGAACAGCAAACAGGGTGAACTAGAAATTCAGGTTAATGAGGGCAGATATGATATTGTTGCCATTACGGAAACATGGTGGGATGAAACCCACACATGGAACACATAGCTAGAGGGATTTAAATTATTTAAAAGAAACAGACCAAATAAAAGAGGAGGTGGAGTTGCTCTCTATATAAGAAATAACTACATCTCTATAGAAATAGAGCACAACAATGATAAAAACTGCCTTGAATGCATTTGGGTCAATATAAAAGGGGGAAAAATGACATTGCCATAGGTGTATACTATAGGCCACCCAGCCAAACAGAGGAAATAGATGAACTTTTTGCTAGTTAGCTAACTAAAGTATGTAGGAAGCACATCACAATAGTAATGGGGGACTTTAAATACCCTGACATCAACTGGGAGACAAACTCTGCACCAAGTAGAAGATCAAACAGGTTCCTGACAAACCTAGCAGACAACTTTGTCTCCCAAAAAGTAGAGAAGGGAACTAGGGGATTAGCCATTTTGGATCTAATTCTCACTAACAGAGATGAAATGATAGAAGGTGTTGGAGCCATAGGAACCCTGGGAGGAAGTGATCATGCAATATTGGAATTCAACATTATGGAAGCACAAGCAATAGAACACAAGCAATAGAACACAATATTGGAATTCAACATTATGGAAGCACAAGCAATAGAACACAAGCAATAGAACACAATATTGGAATTCAACATTATGGAAGCACAAGCAATAGAACACAAGCAAGAGAACACAGTCAAACTAGAGTCTTGGACTTCAAGAGAGCTAATTTCAATAAACTTAGAGAGGGCTTGGGAAGGATTCCATGGATGAGAATCCTCAAGGGGAAAACAACTCAAGAAGCTTGGGAAATTTTGAAAAATGAGATAATAAAAGCCCAGTCTAGCACAATACCAACAAAGAGGAAAAATACGGTAACAGCTCTCAAAAGAAACCAGCATGGCTGCATAAAGAACTCTCTGACAAATTGAAAGATAAAAAGGACAAGTATAGAAAGTGGAAAGAGGGGCACATAACTAAGTCAGAATATCAGCAAATAGCCCGAGCCTCCAAAGATGAAGTGAGGAAAGCCAAGGATCAAAATGAACTAAGGCTTGCGACCAAAGTCAAAGGTAACAAAAAAAGCTTCTTTCAACATGTAAAAAACAAGAAAAAAGTGAAGGAAATGATTGGTCCATTAGTGGGTGAAAGTGGCAAGAAGGTGACAAGCAACAGGGAGAAAGCAGAACTATTTAACTTGTTTTTTGCACCTGTCTTTACACAAAGGGAAAAAACAGACCAACCTATTGAAAATAGTGCCATAAAAAACAGAATAGAAACGCAAGTTAAGATAGGCAAGAAAATGGTAAGCGAGCACCTGTCCAGCCTAGACGAGTTCAAATCGCTAGGACCAGATGGATTACACCCCAAGGTTCTCAAGGAACTGGCAGATGTGATCTCAGAACCACTGAACTATATTTTTCAAAGATCCTGGAGCACTGGGGAACTACCAGAGGACTGGAAAAGAGCTGATGTAGTTCCCATCTACAAAAAAGGAAAAGAAATGGACCCAGGAAATTACAGACCTATCAGCCTGACCTCAATACCTGGGAAGATCCTGGAAAAGATAATCAAACAACGAATCAATGAACACCTAGAGGCAAACAAAGTCATTACTAAAAGCCAACATGGGTTTGTCAAAAATAGATCATGCCAGACAAATCTTATTGCATTCTTTGACCAAGTGACAAAATTAGTGGATCAGAGGAATGCTGTGGACATAATTTACTTGGACTTCAGTAAGGCATTTGATAAAGTAGATCACAACCTATTACTTGACAAGATAGAAAAATGTGGGGTAGAAAGCACTACCACCAGATGGATCTGTAGCTGGCTGACCGGCCGTACTCAGCGTGTGGTCCTTAATGGAACTGCATCTACATGGAGGGAAGTGTGTAGTGGGGTGCCCCAGGGCTCTGTTCTGGGCCCAGCGCTCTTCAATATCTATATCAACGATTTGAACAAGGGGATAGATGGGGAGCTCATCAAATTTGCAGATGACACCAAGCTGGCAGGAATAGCCAACACTCCAGAAGACAGGCTTAAGATACAGAAGGATCTGGACAGACTTGAACACTGGGCGCTATCTAACAAAATGAAATTCAGTGGTGAAAAAAGCAAGGTTCTACATTTAGGCAAGAAAAAACAAATGCACAGGTATAGTATAGGGGGGTACCTTGCTCAATAGTAGTAACTGTGAGAGGGACCTCGGAGTCCTAGTGGACAATCGCTTAAATATGAGCCAGCAGTGTGCTGCAGGTGCCAAAAAGGCCAACGCAGTGCTAGGCTACATTAACAGAGGGACAGAATCAAGATCATGTGAAGTGTTAATACCACTTTACAATGCCTTGGTAAGGCCACACTTGGAATACTGCATCCAGTTTTGGTCACCGCGATGTAAAAAAGATGTTGAGACTCTAGAAAGAGTACAGAGAAGAACAACAAAGATGATTAGGGACTGGAGGCTAAAGCATATAAGGAACGGTTGCTGGAATTGGGTATGTCTAGTTTAATGAAGAGAAGGACAAGGGGGGACATGATAGCAGTGTTCCAATATCTCAAGGGCTGCCACAAAGAAGAAGGAGTCAAGCTATTTTCCAAGGCACCTGAAGGCAGGACAAGAAGCAACGGGTGAAAACTAAGCAAGGAGAGAAGCAACCTAGAAGTAAGGAGAAACTTCCTGACAGTTAGAACAATTAACCAGTGGAAAAACCTGCCTCCAAAAGTGGTGAATGCTCCAACACTGGAGGTTTTTAAGAAGAGACTGGACAGCCATTTGTCCGAAATGGTATAGGGTTTTCTGCCTGAGCAGGGGGTTAGACTAGATGACCTCCAAGATCCCTTCCAACTTTATTATTATTATTATTATTATTATTATTATTATTATTATTATTATTATTATTATTATTATTATTATTATTATTATTATTATTATTATTATTATTAGTCTGCCTTTTGGAAGTATCTGAAGACCTGGTTCTTACCAGATGGGTCTTATTTCCATTTTGATTATATCAGGCTTATTTTGATTGTTTGAAATTGTTTCTGGTGGAATACGATTTATTGCATTTAGTATCTGGTTTTTTTATACTGATTTGAGTGGTATGTTGCGTTCAGCAGCAACATCATCTACAGGAAAGTTAATTTGTGGGTAAACAGGTGATTCAAATGTTATTTTATCCCTTTTCTTTTATTGGTTTAATTTAATGCAGTTTGCATAGTATTTTTAAAAATTATAATTATGTGATGGCTTTTACCCAGTATAGAATCTATCAACTGACAAAGCAGAAACTATTTTAGCTGAGGTCTTTTGGTAATCCCTGGATGTGGTTTTCGGTAACACTTATTCTTATGTTATTCTATGCACATTTAATTTTTTTTTTTTTAAAAAAAATAGCTTTGTGAGCAGCCAGAGCCAGTATTTTTTTGTCTCTATGGGTGGTTAATCTTGAGATTCTAGTAAAAACAAAGTAATTCCTACAGGTTTGAAATAATGCCCAGACTACATCTTGAACCTATATATTTCAAGAATATAGGAAATCGGTTGCCTTGGCATATGTTTTAGCCCTGGAAATTTAGGTATAGATAATAAGCATAACTTGGTTATCTACACCAGCGGTATATTTTCTTGTCTTTTCTCAACTAGACTAAATGTTTATTTTAATAATCTAGTTATTGAGCAATAACACCATCTGAATGATAACACAAAACTATATAAGAACATCTCTGTTTTATTTAATAGCTTGATGGAATCACTTACTCAGTTCAAATTAAATATTTTTATATAATTTATAAAACTTATATTTCTTTTGTTTTTGATGCATTTAATCTAGGGGCAAGGGATCTTTTTAGCTGGGAGCAGTGTTGCAATTTTTTATTTAAAAATATTTTGGCCTCCAAAAACTGCAAGAGTGCTTGAGAATGAGACATTAATAGGGACTAATAGTAGGATCAAAAATTTAGCTCTCTCTTTTTAAGTTGAGGAGGTTATTTTTTTTATTTTTTACAGTGGAGGTGGATCCATTGTGTTTTACAGAAGCTTAATATATTAATTCTCATTCTTACTGTGATTTTTAAAAAGCCCAAATTTGTACTACTTAAAAATTGATTGTTTTCCTGCCAAATTCCAGTGGTATGATCTGGGGTGGTAAATGCACTAGAAAATGGGGGTGGGGGTGTAAATGCAAACTTCCCACCCATGATCTAATCAACCCCAAATAATTCACCATGAGTTAGCAAACATTATTGTATGCCAACATTAAACATTCCATCTTTGCCCAGTCACTGACTGGTATATTGATTATGCTTTTATTAACCACTATTTTGAAGAAAGAGAGACTGAATGAAGTCTTTTTCCTTAACTCCAAAGAGATGATTTGTGTAAATGAGCCAATTTCTACATCACCTTTATGCTTTGGCCCTTGCATGGAGAAATGTAATGAGGCAGCATACTTCCAATATATGGAGATTTAAAGATCAGGACCAAAGTATTTAATTTGGTAATAGATTAATTATGTGCTCAGGATGAAAAAGTGGGGGAAGAAAAAAGTTCCAGAGAGAGGTTAACAAGGTCGAAAGAAATCAGCTTTAATAAGTAGTTGTGCTCGGAGAACAGTTGGGAGGTTATTTCCTTCTGTATCAAATTTAGCCCAAATTCCCATGAACTTTATATTATGTAATCCTTGGAATAGTTTCAGGCACTGAGGACGTATAAAATAGTTCACACATGAAAACAACTTTGTCCTGGAAACATTAGCAAATACAAGGGGAACGGGGAGGTCAGCCAATGTGCAAGAGGAAGAAGGAAAGCAGATATGAATCTTGAAGAGAACTTATAAATCTTTTACAGAAATACCCTTAATACCCATCCATGATGGTCAAAATTCATCAAGAAATGTGGGGGAGTATCATAAAAAGGCACAAAAAACTTTGATTACACTTGCGTGCCTTCTTTCTTTTTAAGGGTACTTATATGAAGCCAATGGCCACACCTCTCTGGAGCAATGCTGCATTGTTATGTGAATGTCGTCACTACTAAGAAGAAGGAACATGGAAAGTCCATCTAATTATGAATGAGAGGACAGAAAAAAATGGTGTTCGAATCGGCATCCTGGCTCCATCCACATTGTTTTCTGTTTGGCAGTGAGGGGAGGAAAAAAATATGAATGACTCTTTCCATGGTAATGTGGAAGCTGACTCTCTAATCCTTCCAAAGGAATGGGGAGTGTTGTGTTGTGGCTCGGGACATTGCATTGGTCCCGGGCATTCCAAAAGCTGCCCGGGACCAGACAGAGCAACACCAGCCTTGTGCGCATGCGCAAGGCGCAAAAATACTCTGTTCCTATTGGTTGACACTGTTCGGGCTTCTGGCCATATAAAAAGGCCTGTGTGCCTTTTGCTGTTGCTTGGTTGTTGTAGAAGGAGAATAAAGTATTTGTTCATCATGGCATGTGTCTTCATCATTTGCAAGCGAATGAAGGATTTAACAGGGAGGATGCCTTAGTTTGAGGGAAAAAAATAAGCTCTTTGAAGTTGAGAGACTGGACAAGACAAAGGATTCCCAGGCTGAAGGTTGAGGAGACTATTCTGTGTACAGCCACCTGCAAGCTTCTTTATATTTGTGAAAAGAATTTACTGGAACACAGTTAGAAAGAAATTGAAGAAGTCTTCAACCCAATGTACATTGGGGCATATTGGTCCTAGATATGATATAATTCAATTGCTGGAATTTTTGAAACACCATTCATCTCTTCTCAATAAATCTTGCCGGAAAGACTGTGAAAGTATCATGCTTGGAAAGAATCACTTTTAGTTTTAGGTAAAGGCCAACTAGCCTAACAGCAGGAATTCTCATTAATCAAACACCTCCCACAGCAAAATTCTGCAAAATTGGAGTAAGAGATGAGCTGGAAGACTTTCCCAAGTTGGATGCCTTTGTTAGGGGTCAAAGCAGTTGGCACCAATACCAGACTGGAGAAGCTGTTGTGTGTAGAAATGGCATGTTTTCTCATGAGAGAAATATTTGCCTTGTCAAGGAAGAAGGCCCTAATCCTTCACTATCAGTTGCTCAGTGAAATACATCACTTTTTGCTTGAAGCTAATAAAAATATGGCACCCAAATTTTTATTCCACATATCAAAGCTGACTGGAATGGCAGATCAATCTTATTTCAAGATGGATAGTCGGGCAGTGTTCTTCAACATACCTGAACTTGTGGGAAAGGTATTTCCCCAAACATTCTACTGCCACTTCCTAATATCTCCAGCAGAGATATTGCCTAATTATAGGGTCTGTCTTCTCTGAAAATTTACCACTGTTACTTAAGCCCTTGCAGCAAGTGTTGAATACAGTGAAGTATAAAAGCAATTGCAAAGGAGTTTGGGAGATATATTAATTCAGAAAAATGGACCATTGCTTCCTCTCTCTTTTCCATGCCTCCCCATTTACAAAAAGAAACTTTTATGATCTGGATATCATCTGCTCTTTGAAGAGATACATATCACACACCGGTATTCACAGAGCTCATTATGATTGCTAATATCTAAATGCCATAAATGCCAGTGGCCTGAATGTCAGAAATGTCCTCATAGCTATGGATAAGGAAGGCCGGCTGAGACATGTATGATCTGTGTTTTGCAGTTAAAATTAATGGTGCAGTGACTACATCGTAGGATGGCCTTAGGTTACAAGCTGCTATACTTAGAAGACGCTAATTTGTTTACGCACTGCACCCCTTCCTTCCTTAACTGAAGGAATTTCCTTCAGAACAGAAGTTTGCTTCGTTACAAGCCAACCTGGAAAGTTCCAGGCAAGTTATCAGCAGTGGCACAAGGATCTCTGGATTTCCTACTCCATCTTCTTCAACTTCTTGAAAAGTGCTGAACTCAGAATTCTAATAAATGGCTCAGGAAAAGCTGTGGCATTCAAAACAACTTTCCCAGAATCATGAATCTGCAGAGGTTTTCATTAAAAGACCAGCCAGCATAGACAAAAATCTGATCTACTATGAACAAAAGAGAAAATCACCGAATCACAGAACTGCAAAGGAACTAGTAAAATCTGACGGTCTTACAATATAAAATATGTACCCTTCAGAATTAATATGGTCAAAATTTCAGGGGGGAAAGAGTAGAAAGAAGATGGAGGTCAAAGGAAATGTGAAGAAAGGATAAAGGATTTTACTGCAATAAAAATCTTGCTTAAATATTTAAATACATTTTCAATATATTCATAGTGTGGTCCTGATTTGAATAACAGTAAGATACAAAGTATGGTGTTGAGATTCTGGCCTTGTTCAACTCTATGTTCAGAATAGGACTCAAGGTAGGAAGTATCCTCAATAGATAGCCAACCAATCTCTCCAACGATCTGTCAGATTCCTCTTACAGTTAAAACACTTCCCGCCCGAAGTTCCATCCAAATTTATCGTTCTCTAGCTAAAATAGATTAAATTTAATTCCACCATTGGGTCAGGATGGAACATGTTTTCTTCACTCTTCTATTATCTGAAGAGTGTCTTGTGTACCAGATACCTCTGGTGATGTGAGCTGAAGCTTATGACAGCTTGTGACTTTTAATATAATTTCTCAATTGGCAAAAGTGCCAACCAAACTCCTGTTTTTTTTGTCACTGTAGACTAACAGAACTCTTCTCCTAAAAATTAGCCTTCATTTCTGTACATTTCTTCAATTTCTCCTCATGGTTTTCCATAGAACAGATCATAGGCTACATTTTTCCCTTGAACTGAATGCGAGTCACATTTACTGCCCCTGGAACATGTTTATCTGTTACTGAGGTTTGGTAATGCTGAATTTTAATAGCAGAAAAGCAGTATCTATACAGATGGTCCTTCTTTAACACATCCATTCAGCGACTGAAATTATGACAATGCTGAATGTGGCAGTTATGACTGGACCTGGGACTTGTGGCCGGCACAGTGTCCCGAGGTCAAACGATTGCGATTTGTGATCTTCTTTGCCAATTTCCCACAAACAAAGTCAATGGGAAGACAATAGGAAGTTGGAAGTCACGGTCATGTGAGATCCTTACTAAACAATCGGCATGGTCCTTGCTTAATGATGGCCACCAGAACTGCTGGAATTGCTTTCAACTAGCCACACAATCATGTGGTTTTTTTAATGTATGAGCCATCACTTAATGCTGGAGTTTCTGTCCCAATTAGCATTGTTAAACAAAGACTACCTTTAATATATAGAGGAATTAGTAATGACCAGGCATCTAAAGAAGAACTTCCTAAAGCACATCTGTGTGAGCAAAGTAGAAGTGGTCTTCGACTTACAACAGGTCATTTATTGACCTTCAAAGTTACAACGGGATTGAAAAAAGTGATTTATGACCGTTTTCCCAGACTTATGATAGTTGCAGCATCCCCATGGTCATGTGACCAAAATTCAGAGGCTTGAGAATTGACTTATATTTATGATGGCTGCAATACCCTGGGGTCACATGATCATCTTCTGTGATCAAGCAAAAATCAATGGGGAAGCCAGATTTAACCGTGCTACTAACTTAACAATTTCAGGGTACAAATGTGGCAGCAGGAGCAAGAACTGCATGTGTTACACTGTACATTGTACAAGTTAGACAGCACTAGTCACTTTCTTCTTGTTATCATATTTTTAACTATATTTTTAAACTGTTCTAAATTAGTTTTTAATGGTGGAAGCTGTGATCGTAGGTTGTGTTTTAATTGTATACACTGCCCAGAATCACATGCAATGGGCAGCCATATAAATTTAATAAATAAATAAAATAAAGTAAAATGAAAGGCTTAGAATGACTGAAAAAGGAGTAGTTAATGCATGAAAAAGTATGAAAAGTATTTAAAGCTCGGAGATTAACTTTATATAAAATTAAACTTCCAAAATACTTGAGTATATTCAAGTTTCAAACAACACCATTTTGATCTTTTTGAGTCGCCCACATCATCATCATCATCATCATCATCAAGTTGGAAGTGACCTTGAAGGTCATCTAGTCCAACCCCCTGCTCAGGCAGGAAACCCTATGCCATTTCAGACAAATGGCTGTCCAGTCTCTTCTTAAAAACCTCCAGTGATGAAGGGTTATGAATCACTTGATGAAGGAAATGGGACGGATGCATTTCTTTATCTGAAAATATAGCTGAACTCCATTTCTTGATCTAAAAATATAGTTCAGGAAGAATAGTTTCACTTGGAAAGTCCAACATTCCCTTTAAAATGTACAGCAGTCTAGTTTTGCTGAATTGTAGAGAACAACAGTTCATTTCCTCCAAAGACTATTGAGATGTCATTTCATGGAAGTTCCAAAATATGTATTCTTTACACATAATCAGCTGTTTATGGGACAATAAACAAATATTTTTTTTCCAAGCAGTGAACTTCTCTCACTTGCTAATTGTATTTGATTTAAAGCTCTGATTTAAATTTGTAACTCCCTATGTGGCGAGAGGAAAAATGCTGTAGGGAACAAACAGATTTAAGACAGGAATGGCTAGATTAGTTAACATTCTTTCCTGTTTGTCCTGTTGACCTTTATCTAAACATAGGGTTCTTTGGATTCTCAATTTCCATTACCAGGTCTCAAATATTTTGGGAAAGTAAAACAAGACCTAAATAATCAGCTTCTTGTCACTTGTATTTTTCCCACATCCCAAAATTTAGACGAAGCAATTTTTAGCTTCAAAATTTAATGTGGTGGTGGGAATGGAAATGATCTGGCTCCAAAGAAACCAGCTTTTTAGCCACCATAACAGTTTCCCAGACGGAAAGAGTGGGGTGAAATGTTTCCCTCCTTCCATTCTAGCTGTAACATATCACTTAAGAACGCCTTAAGTCAGTGATGGCGAACCTTTTAGAGACCGAGTGCCCCAAAACTGCCCCCTTTCCTGATCTATCCCTGCCTCTCCCCCGCACCGCCCCCACCCTGTTCCCCCATCCTGCCTGCCTGCAGGGCCACTCACCGCCTCCAGGGTCCACCACAGATTGCCCAGGCAACCCAGCAGCGCCATGGCCATGCCCTCTGCCCATGCCCCACAGCATCAACTATGCGCAGTGGGGCGTGAGGGCAGAGTCTTGTCTACGCTGCCTGGCTGCCATGTCCTTGGCTGCGCTGCTCCGTGTGGGCCACGCTTGGGGGTGACTCTCCTCCAGGGGGGCTGTTGTTGAGGAGGGAGTCATGGGGGGAGGCGAGGCTGGGGCAACGGCACATGTGCCCACAGAGAGGGCTCCAAGTGCCACCTCTGGCACATGTGCCATAGGTTCGCCACCACTGCCTTAAGTGTTCTTAGGTTCTCAGATTCTTAGGAATCTGATCCCTAAGAACACTTAAGGTGTTTTTAAGTGATATGTTCTCACATTCTTAGGAATCTGAGACACCATAATTCAGAGGCCAGGTTCATAAAAGTTGCCCAAACCTGCTTTAAACTAGGGCTCAACTATGCCTTTTTTTTAAAAAAGTGCTAACTACAGACAACAGAATAGATAGATAGATAGATAGATAGATAGATAGATAGATAGATAGATAGATAGATAGATAGATAGATAGATAGATAGATACAGGTAGACAGACAGATGAAAGATAAATGGACAGATATACAGACAGACGGAATAAAATAATGTTACCAGAGGTTTTTGCCCATTAAACATTAAATCAACACATTACAAATAAATGTTTTTTAAATATTGGATACACGGTTAGTTCTCAACTTACGACCACAATTGAACCCAACATTTCTGTCGCTATGTGAAACATTTGTTAATTTTGCCCAATTTTACGATTTTTCTTGCCACAGCTGTAAAGTGAATCATTGCAACTGTGTTAAGTTAGTAACACAATTGTTCAGTGAATTTGGCTTCTCCATTGACTTTGCTTGTCAGAACGTCGCAAAAGGGAATCACAATGACCCTGGGACACTGCAACCGTCATAAATACATGCCAGTTGCCAAGTGTCCAGATTTTGATCACGTGACCATGAGGATGCTGCAAAGGTTGTAAGTGTGAAAAACGGTCATAAATCACCTTTTTTCAGTGCTGTTGTAACTTCGAATGGTCACTAAACAAACTGTTGTAAGTCGAGATTACTTGTAGAATCCAGGCTCATCACATCTATTTTTCTTATGAAAGTCAGTGTACTTCAGGAGCTTAAAAAAAAAAACAGGACCTGCATGCAGCTCCCAATTGTTGATTATCAGTCCCAGCATACAATAATCTTGGCAATTTCCTTTCAGAATGTTTACATGTGTTTACAGAAAGGCTGACTCCAATAAATTTAAATCTTCTACAAAGAAAACACAGTACTGCTATCTAAGCAACATACAGATGTGCTGTAAGATGAATTGCAGCTAATAATGTTGAAGACTTAAATTTACTAAATATTATATGCTTTTCAATGACTTAGCTTTTATTGCTAAGTAAACAGTTTAGGACTGCAGGACAACTCTTGCCAGTAAGAGAAATTTAAAATACTACAAATAAATGCATGGAAGTAATTTTCCTATTATAAGCTAGGAAGGCAGTCAGGTAGGTAAGTAGGTAGAGAACGAAAAGAATGTGTTGACATTAGATTGGATATTTCCATTCCACTCACCTCCCATCTGCCTTTATGAAATGAACTTCTATAGATGTTTTTATCTATACATCAGATAAAACTTTTGTCTTTTTTTTTTCCAGAGCATGAAGCAATAGATAAAATGGCCTATGGCTTACACAACTATACATTCACCTTATTTGCTACCATTTTTTCCTATCCCAAAACTTGCCTTCTGTTCCAATCTCACACACCCTCTTCAAGTATGGAAGGAATTTTCTTGACCCGTGAATCCATTCCTTGAAGATAGGATGTGGCAACTGTACTCGTTCAAGATACTATCAATGTCTGAGTAAGACAGATCTTAAAGCTGACAGACATCACAGGAAGCAGGCAAAAAGCATTTACCCACGATCACGTGCAGGCCATTCCCTGCTATCTGAAATAAAAAACTTATTTGAGTGATGCCTCTGCTGTGGGAAGTCTATTTAAAGCCACTTTTCTGCTTTTATAACTCTCTAGTGCTCTAATTCTAGACACTAATAATTATCTATTCTCCACACAGCATAATTCTGGCACCTCATTCATTTCCTGAAATCCACCCTACAGAGACAATTTAAGACTACTGACATTGCAAACCCCTGACATGACAACCCCCCCCCACACCAAACAAGGAAACCAAACAGTTGTTTTTAATGTTTCTTACTGGTCAATCTGACTCAGTACTTAACTGTGTAATCTGAATTGCCTCATATTTGACATCATCCAGAAGATGATGTTAAGGAAGCTAAAATATCGTTCCCTTGACTGACAACTGACATTCAGAATAGTAACATTTTAGCTTCTTCAATATCATCTTATGGGATGATAACAAATTGTTCCACTCCTACCGCCTCCACTTGAAAACAACCCTGGGATAGTTTGAGAATTAACAAATGGTTCCTGTTATTGAGTACTATATATGTGAAGGCCAGGTGGAAATTAACTCTAGCTAACTCTTTTAACTAGTGCTTTTTTTTCTTAAAAAAAAAAAAAGGTGCCGGAACTCACACACGTCATACAACCCGCCTTGCCTACCCTACAAGGTTCCATCCAAAAAAGGTGCGGGAACTCCATTCTGGGTGTTCTATGACAAAAAAAGCCCTGCTTTTAACCAACTCCTTAAAAAATCCTCTCTACAAGGAGTGCCATCTTCTAGGGCTCTTCAGAGTTTCAGATCTGATTTCCAAAAAGTGTTTTGGAGTGTGTGGGAGTGCAAACACAACACTGCTGTGCAACACTAAATCTGCTGTGGGTGTGTTTTCTCAAGTGCATGGTGCAACTGTAGGAAAATAAATGCAGGATTGTATAACAGATGGCACATGGGAAAAAACAAAATGTTATATATCAATTTAATAGCAAGAAAGAGATAAGGTGGAGAAAGTAATGAATCTTTAGTGCATTTTAATTTAAATATGACTGCTTAATAACTACTGTCTGCTGTTTAGAAGCTCCCATCAAGCTATCCTTATTTTAAGCAAATCTTCATTCCTTTTGAATCCAATGTCAAACAATTATGCTTGATAGTTGGCCAACCTTTCAATCAGTTGTTAAAATTGTTGAAATCTCACTTCAGATATCAGTCAATCAATAAATTTTTATTTGGTCATAGATCAGCAAATAAAACAAGAAAAATCACAATTAATTAGAATAAAAAAGAAAAAAAATGAATTATTCTAAAATATCAAGAACAATTATGAATATTAAATATAGTACACAAACAATAGAATAGAATAGAATAGAATAGAATAGAATAGAATAGAATAGAATAGAATAGAATAGAATAGAATAGAATAACAGAGTTGGAAGAGATCTTGGAGGTCTTCTAGTTGAACCCTCTGCTGAGGCAGGAAATCCTACACCATTTCAGACAAATAGTTGTCCAATTTTTTCTTAAAAACTTCCAGTGTTGGAGCATTCACAACTTCTGGAGGCAAGTCATTCCACTGGTTAATTGTTCTGTCAGGAAATTTTTCCTTAGTTCTAGGTTGCTTCTCTCTTTGTTTACTTTCCATCGTTGCTTCTTATCCTGCCTTCTGGTGCTTTGGGGAATAGCTTGGTTCCCTCTTCTTTGTGGCAGCCCCTGAGATATTGGAAAACCGCTATCATTTCTTCGACTTACAACTATAACTGAGCCTGTAATTATGGTCATAAGTCATTATTATCATGCTGAAGCATCACATGACCTGATTTGACATTGTGACTGGTTTTTATGATGGCCATTAAGTGAGCCATGCAGCTGTTAAGTGAATGAGGCAGTTATTAAGCAAATCCATTTTTCCCCAATAGACTTTTTTTGCTGGAAGCAAGAAGTGAACACCAGAAACGGTCAAAAAATGTCACAATAGTGAGCCAGTTGCAAAGCATCGAAAATGCAGTCTTGTGACCATGGATATGTTCCACCATTGTAACTCTGAATATGGCTTGTAATGGGGAGCTCTGTTGTAATATCAAACAGTTGTTAAGTGATTAGTTGTAAATTGAGTACTAATTGTATTTTGCTATGGTCAAATAATTAATATCAGATGATGATAATAAGATAAAATAAGCCAAAATGATCAAGGTGTTTTGAAAGAAAGAATTATCTCTCCACTCCATGGACACAGTCTTTATGCTTAATAATAAGAAGGAAGGAAGACAGACCTCTAAAGTTTTTGGCAAGTTATTTATACATAGTTCCAGATATTTAAAATGAGGATCCATGTAAGGCAGGTCAGATCTAGACAGCAGATCTATTATTTATTCCATAGAGTACGCTGCAGAAAAACAATGCTTGAGAAAAATCTACCAATAGCATTTCTAACCTAGGCTTTTCTAAGTTACTTTCCAAGATTTTAAGGCCTTGCATGTTGGCTCTAGTTACTTGTCATAAATTCCTGTAACTTAATTCTTAGAATGTGCCTGTCCCATAAGACAGAGGTCCCCAACCTTTTGGACACCAGGGACCGGTTCCGTGGAGAGAGGTTTTTCCGTAGACTGGAGGGTGCGTGATTTTGTGTGCTGCCTGCATCCCACAGATGGGGCTTTGCTTGTTTGTGTGGACCGGTTGCTGGCATGCCGTGGCCGGTACTGGTCCATAGACCGGGGGTTGGGTACCCCTGCCATAAGAGACATTATGCATTTGGTTCCAGTTGATGAAACTTAAGTTGCTAATTAAAAATGAAGTAGGATTCTGCAAGTCTGAAGCCTTGCCCAGATCAATAAAATAAAGTGGGTGGTAGAGTATTTCATGAATCCTTTTTCTATTAAATAATTACTAATAGTAATTTAGCAGCAGTTTTAAGATGTTCTTATAACTAAGCATACTATAAACTAAAATTAATACTAATTTCCATTGCAACAATTCTTCTTTAGCTGATTTCAAATTTTAGTAATATTACTAGGCCAATTTAAGGAAATTTTGATGGAATCACTATTCCTTTCCAATTTTGTCTTAACACAAAAGCCAAACAGAACCATTCCATCTATATGGAGAATTTCATCTGGCTGTTGGTTATCAAAAGTCAGTGCTTGAGTGATCTTTCTATGTAAGCTCAATAAAATGCATTCATCACCACCCACCAGGCTAATTAGAGTAAGGTGCCATAAACTACGTTCATTAAGCAAACCAATCCTATACAAAAAGGGGAAACTTGCAATGCTCCATTGCTTTAGGAGGCCTCTTTAAAAAGTGACCAGGCTACAAAGAGCAAAAACTTCTGGCTTTAGTTTAGACCTAATCAATTTGAAGGATGTAAAAGTGATGTCATAATATTATTGCATTATAACTTTAATAAGAGACTTACAAGAAACTGCTGTTATCATAGCCATGGGAACGTTATAAGCAAAACAAAACAGCCCATCTAAAACAAGGTGGAGTATAGTTTATTTTATTCTCTTGGGGATGATGGGCTCTGAGATTCTTAATTTAAACTGTAAAATTTAACAAGTGGCTCTCCAATTGTTACCAAACTCCAAGCCTTAACAATCCCTGCAAGCACAGCCATCATCAGTTTCTGGAAAGAAACACGTTCTTTCCACCCCTTCAATGAAAGGTATGTCAAACCTGTCCTTTGAATCAAACTTCTTTCATTGTCTTTTGCAAGCAAGAGAAGAAGGCGGGTAAAGATGCTTATTGATGAATCTCTCACATGAAAAATCATTAAGAGAAATGCAAATGAAAAATGGGGGAAGAAAGACCCAGTGATGAAGACTGTATCACCATGTGAATATTGCAGTAGGGATGGCGGTAAAGATAGCAGTACATATCCTGCTTTCTGTCTTCATCAAGTGGTGTTGATAGGATATCAAGAATAGACATGGGATGTCCCTTGCTTGGATGATTTGAAACTAGATTAAAAAGTGATAAACTACTGAAGGGTATTGTCAAGGGCTGAGGATATCAGGAGATTCAGGCAGTTCAAACGAGGATAAAGATTTATTGCAAGCTTAAGGTCTCTATAAGAATCTGACCAACTAGCAGTCAAGGGAAATGTGCAGGGGATAAGCGAAGCATTCAAGGTGGGCTGGACTTAAATCTCATGCAGGTGCGCAGGGACTCATGACTTATGACTCCTTTCACTCTTCCCTCAGTCTCAATTTGGTCATCTCCTACAGGAACTTATCCAAGATGTCCCATGCCTATCTTGCTAAAAGCTTCAAAGGCCAAAGACAAAATTCTTATAATATTCTGAAGTGCACTGTTCTCCAAAGCAGGGGAATAACTTTCAGGCTATATTTCTCAACCTTAGCAATTTGAAGATTTCAACTGCCAGAATTCCTCCAATGGTGTATGAACTGCATTTAGTGAGAAAATCACCTTCACTATCAATTATCATAGACTTCAAGTAAATTGATCATGTGCAATACTCCTCAACTTACATCAGTGTCAATGCTGTAAACAATGGATGTTCCTGCTCTGACAACTGATGAAAATTGCAGCCATTTTCTCTTTTCTTTTAACATGCTTTTTCTAATATTTAGAAATCAGGTGCAGAAGGGTGGGGGGTTGGGATGAAAGCTGGAACTCAGCTAGCCATAATAATAACGCTGCTTTGTGGGAACCCAAGGACAAGCTGATAAAGTTTTGGCAGGCTGAGGAGCTGGGGAGAAAGCCTGTGTTTTAGACTAATTGGAGAATGTGATTTATGACAGCTTATTGGGGGTGGGAATTGCATTTTGTTACTTTGTATCCAGGGGAAGGGAATTTAGTTTTTGGGTTCAACTATGTAGTGCTGATACTTTGTTTCCTGAATAAAATGTTCTTTAAGGAAGAATTTTTGCCTTGAAGTTCTTTTGATGGGTTTCATCTATCAGAACCATGACAATCAGTGTTTCTCAATCTTGGAAACTTGAGGATGTGTAGACTTCAATTCCCAGAATTCCCCAGCTTTGCTTAGTTGATTAGAAAGGACAGCAATGCAAACAGTGAAGCAGATCTTCAACATGAAATGGATCACAAATGGATCACTTTTGTGCCAATGAGATCTGATGGCATCCTCCTTGGATTACTGCTGTTGGCACAGCTTGAAATGCCCCCATCCCTCAAATCCTTTCTCTGAATTTTTTCAAATGAAATCACACACTTACTGTATATGTATGAATAGGAGGTAGAATGAATATTTTTACCTGTGTGATAAATCAGTTGAGCAAAAGCTAAGTTTGTCATTGGGCATTATTTTGCTTTTTGGCTACAACAGATATGCTAAGTTAACTTCCACAAGTTTTATAAGCACGTCATTTGATCATAACTCAGTTATTAATCATGAGATTTAAAAGAATCTAGATCCATGTTTTTCAACCTTCTCAACTTTAAGATGTGTGGACTTCAACTCCCTGTATACCCCAAATAGCCTGCTGGCTGGGGAATTCTGGGAGTTGAAGTCCATGCATCTTAAAGTCATCAAGGTTGAGAAATGCTGATCTAGACTATATATATAAAGAGGCCAGTGCTCTTTAACATCTTCATCAATGATTTGGACGAGGGGATAGATGGGGAACTCATCAAATTTGCGGATGACACCAAGCTGGCAGGAATAGGCAACACTCCAGAAGACAGGCTTAGGATACAGGAGGATCTGGACAGACTTGAACACCGGGCGCTATCTAACAAAATGAAATTCAGTGGTGAAAAAAGTAAGGTTCTACATTTAGGCAAGAAAAACCAAATATACAGGTATAGTATAGGGAGTACCTTGCTCAATAGTAGTAACTGTGAGAGGGATCTCGGAGTCCTAGTAGACAATCACTTACATATGAGCCAGCAGTGTGTTGCAGCTGCCAAAAAAGCCAATACAGCGCTGGGCTGCATTAACAGAGGGATAGAATCAAGATCACATGAAGTATTAATACCACTTTACAATGCCTTGGTAAGGCTACACTTGGAATACTGCATCCAGTTTTGGTCACCACGATGTAAAAAAGATGCTGAGACTCTAGAAAGAGTACAGAGAAGAGCAACAGGGGACTGGAGGCATATAAGGAATGGTTGCTGGAATTGGTTATGTCTAGTTTAACGAAGAGAAGGACGAGGGGGGACATGAAAGCAGTGTTCCAATATCTCAGGGGTTGCCACAAAGAAGAGGGAGTCAAGCTATTCTCCAAAGCGCCTGAAGGCAGGACACGAAGCAACAGATGGAAACTAATCAAGGAGAGAAGCAACCTAGAACTAAGGAGAAACTTCCTGACGGTTAGAACAATTAACCAGTGGAACAACCTGCCTCCAGAAGCGGTGAATGCTCCAACACTGGAAGCTTTTAAGAAGAGACTGGACAGCCATTTGTCTGAAATGGTGTAGGGTTTCCTGCCGGAGCAGGGGGTTGGACTCAATGATCTCCAAGGTCCCTTCCAATATTATTATTATTATTATTATTATTATTATTATTATTATTATTATTATTATTATTATTATTATTATTATTATTATTATCTTACGTGTAGATGACTGGTCAGTTTCCATTTAATTGCACACACACTTGCCAGGACTAAGCACAATGATTAATTGATCTTCACATGATATGGCATCACAATCTTTAAATGTCTATGCTACCTTTAGAAATTTTGGCTGAATTGTAAATAATTCCTCATTTTTATACCATTCAAATTCACTGCTAATATTCTAGAAAAGATTCCTTCATCTTGGAGCAAGGGCTCAAGTTTCTATAATCCCCAGCTCACAAAACTACTCTAAAAATATTTAAGCACACAAGACTGATATTGAAGACTGGGGAATACAGAACAATAATTTAATTGCTAATTCTTCTAAATATTTTGCCAGAAATTTGCCCCAGGTTTTGGCCAGATTGGGGGGAAGGGAGGGAAAAACCTGAAAAAAGGTACTATTGAAATAAACTATTAATAAAACCAAATTATCAGAGATTTGGCATTATTCAAGCTAAATACATAAAAAAACCAATGTGTTTTTCCATTTATTGCATTGCATATTAATCCTCCCACGTATATATAGGAAGTTACTATCATAGTAAGCCTTATGCAACTGTTCTCACAATGTACTTCTAAAAAAACCCATTGTTTTTCAGATCTGGAAGACATCCATTACAGGAACAATTATTTTCCAGCATGTTTTTTTTAAAAATCAGAAATATGTTCATTGTTCATCTAAGGGATGAATTCCCCTTTCTAAATTCCTCATTCCTTGCTTCTATATAGCAGTTGTGATTTTCATACATAATGTACTACATTTTCTCAATCCAGTTAATAGATTTAATTTATTAAACGATTTCAATTTTAGTTAAGCATTTAAAAAAGTAATTAGACTTAAAGAGGTTGTATAGTATAAATTGGGGGCATGATGGCCTAGGGCAGAGGTCTCCAAACTTTTGGGCACCAGGGACTGGTTACATGGAGACAGGTTTTTTCACGGACTGGAGGGTACGTGGTTTTGTGTGCTGCCTGCATCCTCTGGCTGGGGCTTTCCTTGTTTGCGTGGACTGGTTGCTGGCATGCTGTGCCCCGGTATTGGTCCATGGAACGGAGGTTGGAGATCCCTGGCCTAGGGGTTAAAGAAACTGAGCTTGTCAGCTGGAAAGCTGACACCCTGCATTTGAAAGCTGGGTACTGCATGACAGGTGAACTTCTGTTACTTGCCCCAGCTTCTTCCCACCGAGCAGCTTGAAAATCTACAAATGCAAGTAGATAAATAGGTACCACTTTGGTGGGAAGGTAACAGCATTCTATGTGCCTTGGCATATAGCAGAGGTGTCAAACTCAATTTCATTGAGGGCCGCATCAGCATTGTGGTGGCCCTTGGGGGGCTGGGTGGATGTGGCCAGGGTGGGTGCGGCCTACTGGGTGAGCGTGGATGGAATAGGTGTGGCCTACTGGGTGGCGTGGCCAGCTCTACATCATTCACGTCAAGAGTGCTTGTGAGGGCCTGGACAGGAGTGGGATAGATCTGAGGGTCTCTGTCAGAAAGGGGTGGGACCAGGGCAGAGCCCATCAAGCCGGACATGTGAAGTAGGCAAGGGCCATTTGCTGGCCACTTCCAGGCGATGGTGCATTTCTTCATTCCTTACAAAGGGTGACACCTCCCCAGCATGCACCCAGGGGTGGGGCCGATGTAGCAAGGGCTGGTTCCTCGCTGTTTCCAGATGGCCTTGTGGAGCTAAGACTGAATGCATTTCAGCATAGATGGCCACCACAAAATTGTACATTGGCTCCCGGCTGGCCTGGGCCAGGGCCAAGGCAGTGGGGGCTGTTCCCTCACTGTTTCCAGGATGGCTTCGTGGGCCACATGAAACCACTTTGCGGGCCGCATCCGGCCCCCGGGCCTTGTGTTTGACATGTCTGGCGTATAGCCATACTGGCCACACGACCATGGAAATGTCTTTGGACAATGTTGGTTGCCTCGGTTAAGAAACAGAGATGAGCACCACCTACTAGAGTTGGACACTACTGGATAGGGGAAACCTTTATCTTTATAGTATAAATGAGATGCCATTCAATGGAAATTTTGTAAAAAAAAATTCAATTTTGGATATTGCCTTCATGCACTTCAGATCATTGCAGAATTAAATAAAGATAGATGGTTGCTTGATCTAGTTTTTTTGTAATAAGGCTAAGTCGTCTTTCCATGGGTTAAACGTCAGATAGCTTGATTATTGTATGCAGTTAAACACAAATAATATCATGTAAGATTAAAAAGGAAGTCATACTTGCACTGATACGTTTAATCAACTGGCTATCTATTAAGAAATGATTAAATTTGCAAGGGGTTCTTTTTGCCACAATGATGTAAAATTTCAGAGTAAGAACCATTGTGCTTGCAATATTATGATGCAAATATAAACAAAGGGAACTTGTATTGTGGCATCATAATCATCATTTTACTATTATTGTTGTTATGAACAAATTTCTACAATGACAGAGGTACTTGCTGTGTACAAAGTGCCACTCCAGCTTACTTTTGCACAAGCCCTGATGAAAATCACTCCTCCAAAATTATTGGCATTGGGAAAAAAAAATCCTCATTGTGATTACAAGCCCTCCCAGATACTTCTCTAGCATTTCATGCCAGCTATTAATGCCATTCAAGTTAAAGCTTACCTGAGTGACAAAAGATGGATTGGCTTTAAAACTACCTACTTTCAAACACACACAATTTTACTTTGTGTTGCAACTATCCTTTGAAAAGCCCTTGCTCACTTGAGTGGGAGGATTTATTCATTTATTTGTCATTTATGTGCTTGCCCTATCATTACGGTGGTTTATAATGTTTTATTTCTGAGGATTCCAAGTAGCTTAGACCAGGGCTTTTCAACCTTTTCACCCATTGTACCACTTTTAGGATATGGCAACATCCGAGTACCACCAGTCGCCTAGTAAGGTGTCAAAAACTTGATGACCCATAAAAAAAAGGAAAAAAGTGATGAAGTACAGGTAGTCCTCGACTTACAACAGTTCACTTAGTAACTGTTCAAAGTTACAATGGCACTGAAAAAAGTGCCCCCCAAGCCACAGCTGAGCAAGACACCTGCCTGCCCGCCCGCCCGCCCTCTTCCTCCTGTCCGAGGTTTTCATTGTTGTGAGCATTTCCATTGAGGATTGGCAGTGGGGTGGGGTGGGGGGTGTTTGGTTTTTATTCCCCCCCGTCTGCTGGGTGGTTGCAGCAGGTTTTGGTCACTTCACATGACCGTATGACACTGTGACCATCATAAATATGAATCAGTTGCCAAGCATCTGAATGTAAATTACAAGACCCTGGAGATGCTGCAACATTCCAGCTGATCGGCGCTTCTTCAGGACTCAGCAGAAGCACCAGGATCAGCGCCGAGCTCCAGCTGGAGCCTGGCACTGATCCTGGTGCTTCCGCTGAGCCCTGACACCCCCGAAAAAGCACTGATCCTGGCGCTTCTGCTGAGCCGACAGCCCTGCAGCTCCAGCTGTCTCTTGCTCAGGCTTGTGCGGTGTTGCCACTGATTCAGCTCATTCCCCTCCCCCACTACCACTTTTCTAGGATGGTCGCGTACCACCTGCCAGGTGCCAATGTACCACAGGTGTACCCATACCACTGGTTGAAAAGCCTTGGCTTAGACGTAACAACATAAAAATCAATATATAAGAAGGGGCAGGCATGTGGCCACTCAGGATAGCTAAAAATCTCTTTTTGCAGAGACAGATTTTATAGCTAGAAACCCAGGTGGCTCCCTTCCACAATGATCCCACCACTAGCGATTTCAGTGGAAAAAGAAATAAGCACACTACTTGCTTCACAATAATTAAATTTCAGTTTCCACATCCATGCACATCTGGTTCCCTGACAGTAGAATGAGAGCAGGTTCTGCTCTAAATATGCAACTCAACTCATCCAACTCATCCAAAATTTCTGATCCCTCCCAACCTCAAATTTGCTCATAACTCCACTCCACCATATGGAAAAACATTGACAATGCAAAAGAGTTCATGGAACACACAGATTTTGAAGAGAACTAGCAATAATTGTATTGTGCCTATACCTGAGAGACAATTTCAGCCATTTAGCAGCCAAAGAAATCAAACATTCTTAACAGAGCTTAGTGTAGCTGATACCATCTTGGAAAAGTTTTTTTTTTTACTAATTTTTCATAAATGTCTCCTATTCTTCTGATTTCTCTGCTTCCTGTTGTCTGGACAGCTTAGCATTCGATGCTTCATCTTGGGCAGAATGAGCTAATTATCCTGCAGCTCCTTTTAATTGAAAGTAGAAGTTTAGTAAAATTCTCCTTATCTCTGAACCAACCTTCTCACAGACTGCACATCCTGTAGCCGAGCTGAACATGCTGATGATAACAGGAAAGTTCAGCTATGCCTGGCTGGGTGCCAAGCACTAATTTCATTTCCCACTCTCTTCCAATAACACTCATGTGCAAAAACTTCTTGTTGGATGCAGCAAACAAAACAGAGAGGCCATGCTGCTTAGAAGTTAATCAAAACATCAATAAGTCGTAACATCTGGAAACTATCACCCAACAAGTGATGTCAGGAAACTATCAGATGTTTGCCGCCATAGCGTAGTTGTAGGATCTGTTGAATAAGGTTCTTTCATAACTCGGTACGCAAAATTGTTTTCCTTTCAAAAGAGATGGAAAGAAACGGCAAAAGGTAAAGCTATTCGATTCAGATAGGGAGAGTTGGATTCTTACCGTGCAAGGCAAAATGTATTTTCCAAACTTTTGTTTGCCAAAATAACTCGTACGAAGGAAGGGAAAGTGCAAGGATTTAGAGGGGAAAAAAAGAGAAGAGAGAAGTTCAGTTTTGCTGCCTCTGATGATTCTTCTCTTTAAATAATTTATTTGAAATACCTGTATTTTGCCTTTTAATTTTATATGTGCTTAGAATAACAGCAACAACAATAATCTTTGGATTGGATGTTATCATTATTATTAATTTTTATATGTAGCTGTATTGTTGTTGTGAGCCGCCCCGAGTCTTAGGAGAGGGGCGGCATAGAAATTTGATAAAATAAATAAATAAATAAATAATAAAGTTGGAAGGGTCCTTGGAGGTCATCTAGTCCAACCCCCTGCTCAGGGAGGAAACCCTATACCATTTCAGACAAATGGCTGTCCAGTCTCTTCTTAAAAACTTCCAGTGTTGGAGCATTCACAGCTTCTGGAGGTTGCTTATCATGTACCCCCTCGTCCTTCTCTCCATTAAACTAATACCCAATTCCAGCAGCCTTTCCTTATATTTATTTTTATGTTTATTGTTCTCGGTGTCAGGAAATTTCTCCATAGTTCTAGGTTGCTTCTCTCCTTGATCAGTTTCCATCTGTTGCTTCTTGTCCTGCCTTCAGGCGCTTTGGAGAATAGCTTGACTCCCTCTTCTTTGTGGCAGCCCCTGAGATATTGGAACACTGCCATCATGTCCCCCCTCGTCCTTCTCTTCATTAAACTAGACATACCCAATTCCAGCAACTGTTCCTTATATGCTTTAGCCTCCAGTCCCCTAATCATCTTTGTTGCTCTTCTCTGTACTCTTTCTAGAGTCTCAACATCTTTTTTACATCGTGGTGACCAAAACTGGATGCAGGTGTATATGTATAGCATTTTTTGGACATAAAATCAATGTTTTTTATTATTATATTATTATTACTATTATTCTAGATTTATTTGTACATTAACACACTGCGTTGCTCTCCTAAGCTTACAGTAATCTCTCTCTACCTACCTTGGTATAATCACAAAGAAAGTCAGTTTCTTTTTCAGCCTCTCCTATTTAATCTGATGGAAAAGAACAGCTTCCAAATAAAATAAAATCTAAGAGGGAGTAAGTGTAATGAACTGGATGGGATAGTAGGGAGCGGAAGCAGCTGCAGGGACAGGATGTACCATGTTAGAAAAATCAAAACGGCAATCACAACTTGCCCTTTTGTCATGTATGGCTGTGGCCACCATTTTTCCTTTTTTGACCCATCCTGGTAATAGGTTTGTACTTTCTTATCCTACCTATGAAATCATTAAAGCTTGTTTTGACTATTCTGACTTTCATTGTATAATTACTTTTCTGGTTTTTCATTTCTCAGTTATATCCAATGAGAAACCGCCATCTTTCCATTTATAAAATAATAAAACGCAAGTCGTCGGGAAGGCTGCAGAACAAAGGAGAGGTGCAAAATATAACAACAAAACAAAAATGGATCACCTCAATTTGTCACAAAGGTAAAATAATTTCAGAACTCTAATCTTAAAACAAGGCAACCAGGAAGAGAAAAACATAAAAGACTAAACTTTGATGAAATTGGAAAGCGTGATTCAGGATGGAATAATAAAATATGCTCTTATTACTATTGGTGATTTCCTGTGAAGGCGGGATGCAAATGTAATAAATAATACAATAGTAATAATAGTAGATTTTTCAAAGCACTTTGAAGCAACAGGGGAACAGGTAGACTAACTTTACACTTTCATGTTTCAAAAACATGAAATTACATAAAGCCAACACTTTTCTCCTACCCTGCCCAAAATTTACTGCTCTATATAGCCATCATGACTAGTAGCCATTAATAACCTTGTTCTTTCATTTGTGAAACCCCCTTCCTAAAGATGGCTAACCAAGAGACCATCATTATAACCATGGAAATAAACTCCATGTTTTAGCTATGCCTTGCATCAAAAAGTGCCTCCTTTTATCTGAGGCAAGCTTGGAATGGGCTGTTTTAAGATTTTAAGCCACCAAAAAAGCCAGTGCAGTCCTAGGCTGCATTAACAAGATCATATAAAGTTTAGTACCATTTTATAAGACCTTCCACACTTGGAATACTGCATCCAGTTTTCAATATAACAATATAAAAAAGATGTTGAGACTTTGGAGAGAGTGCAGAGAAGAACAACAAAGATGATTAGGAGACTGAAGCCCAAAACATATGAAGAACATTGCAGGAATTGGGCATGTCTAGCCTAATGAAAAAAAGGACTAGGGGTGACATGATAGCAGTGTTCCAATATTTGAGGGGTTGCCCCAAAGAAGAGGGAGTCAAGCTATTCTCCAAAGCGCCTGAAGGCAGGAGAAGAAGCAACGGATGGAGACTAATCAAGGTTGACTCAGACTTCCATCCTTCTGAGGTTGGTAAAATGAGGACCCAAATTGTTGGGGGGGGGCAGTAGGCTGATATTGGCAAACCATTCAGAGAGAACTGTAAAGATATTAAATAGATATGAAAAAGATGTAAAAATGTACGGATTTTATAAGGATCAAACTGTGTTTGATAAGATTTTGTTGACCTCGGATGAGAAATTGATTAAGAAAATGTATAATTTTTTGTTAATTTTAGATATGGAAAGTGAACAAGTGAAAGAAACAATGATAAGATGGGCAAAAATTTTTGGTTATAATATAGAATTAGAAAAATGGCAAATGTTATGGGAGAGAAATTATAAATTGACAATGTCAACTTCTTACAAAGAAAATCTGTATAAAATGTTTTATAGATGGCACCTTCCAACAGCAAGATTGGCAAAAATGTTTAAAAATATGTCAGATAAATGTTGGAAATGTAAACATAATGTAGGTACGTATTATCATATTTGGTGGACATGCGGGAAGGCAAAGGTTTATTGGAAAAATATACATATGTGGTTAGAAAAAATATTAGATGAACAAGTGGATTTTAAACCTGAACTTTTTTTATTAGGCATCATGCCTGAAAAGACTAATAAGCAGAAATTATGTTTAACTCTACATATTACCACAGCAGCAAGAATAATTTTTGCACAATATTGGAAGAATGAAGCTTTGCCATCAGAGGAAGAAATAATCAGGAAGATTTTGGAATGCGCAGAGATGGACAGATTAACTATGAGGCTGAAAGACAAAGAAGATACAGACTATTATCAAATTTGGAACTTATTTTACATTTGGTTAGAGAAAAGAAGCAAGGATTAGGAATTGAATATGTATTAGTTTAGCAAATTCCAGACAACTTGTTGATTGGAAAAATTTAATATGTATGGGGGAAAAATTAATAAAAAAGATTGAAAAAAAAGAGGGAACTGTAAAGCACTATGGGGTGATATATAAGACTATGGGCTAGTACTATTGCTATATAATGACCCTGGGATCATTTTTAGGATTTTATTTTTGTCATAGGTTTTGGAACACTGTTGAGAAAAAAACAGACAATATGTGTTTTGAATACATAGTTTCAGAGCAGCTTTAGAACCTCTCTGAACTTGGTATGGAAGAACAGGAAGTACAAATGGCTCATTTTTCTTAGCCCTCTCTATCTTCAGCTCATCAAAGAAAGAATTTTTGGCATCCCATACGGAAATGCAGATGTTGTATACTATCTATATAGCCAGAGGCCTGTGGCTGAATATGTTGAAAGAAGAGGATGTCCAAAAGTATTTCAAAATATTGTGAAAGTTGAATACATTGATCTTCTTGGAATTCTCTTCTTAATTTAAGGAATATTTCAGACATTACACTATATGTATCTGCATACACACAAATACACACACACACACACAATGCCTACATGCAATGCCAAAATGGCACATTCGTTCCAAAAATATAATTTTTGCTGGCAGCAAACATGTGTCTCAAGTATAGGGGGAAAGAATTGTCTAATTTAGGCTGATAATAATTTTTACTAATTAGCTGTTTGTTTTTACGTGCTATTCCTGAGTCATATATGGAATATGGCACTATTTAAAAATTGGAAACATCTCAATCAATTTCCATTTACAAAGTGATATAATGTATGGCATTCTAAGGCAACAAAGCATACTTTGCCATTAAGTAATCCAGGTTTTTTTTTTAAAATCAACATTGGAAGTAGTGTGTGTGTGTGTGGGGGGGGGAAATAGGTCTGCAAAATTTATATTTCTCCAGTAAATGAGCAAAGATATATTGTAACCCACTAAGTGCTTGAAACATATACCCTGTTTTTACAATTGCAAACAGTCATCAAACCAGGACATTTATCATATGGAGTATCATACTTGTCTGGTGTATTTGGTTTGGTAGGCCAGAAGTACTGTAGGTCGATATGTTTAAAAGAAAGAGCGAACACTGCCATAAGCTTGAGGTTTTGCCATTAGTCACTGCCAGAATAAATGTTTTGAATTGGAGTTTGATTAATGTGCTTGTGTATACTGTAGTTCACCAATATAATTAGCAGACTTGATTACAGCCAATGATGTATTCTTGCTCTCCTGGCCTTCAGCAAAAAATAATTTTGGCAACATGCATTAAATGTATTGTTGTGGCAACCATCTATTTTTTCCTCCTCTCCTTTGCAAAGAGAAATTCAAAACACAACTGAGCACTTTGTCTTTTCATGAATCCCAGCGACCGGTTAGGGCCCACAGAGTCGGCCTTCTCCAGGTCCCGTCAGCCAGACAGTGTCGCCTGGCGGGGCCTAGGGGAAGAGCCTTCTCTGTTGCGGCCCCGGCCCTCTGGAACCAACTTCCCCCGGAGATCCGTGTCGCCCCCACCCTCTCCGCCTTTCATAAACTGCTTAAAACATACCTTTGCCGGCAGGCCTGGGGCAGCTAACATCTTGCCCCTAGCCAGTGTATGTTTGTGTGTATGTTTGTGGAATGATTGGTTTTTCTTTTTTAACTTAGGGGTTTTTATATTCATGTATTTTATTGGTGATTTCTATTATGTTGTGAGCCGCCATGAGTTCTCCGGAATAGGGCGGCATAGAAGTCAAATAAATAAATAAATAAATAAATAATCAATGAAAGTGGCAGCATAATCGTATTTCTGTCTACTCCAGCGAAGCATTTGCACTGTGACATGCAAAATTAATTACACAGAAAAGTATCAGACTTTATAGCCTGGAGATAAAAATTGTTTTTTCTTAATTATAAACCACGTTTCTATGGAGGTAATCTATTGGGAGATGCATAATGGAAATGGCCTACATAAGTATTTCAGGCCAGAGTGGGTGGGGACATCCATGCTCAAAGAACATTTTCCTGACCATTTGGACACCCCTACTTGGCTCTCTTTTCCAACTAACAGGCTGCTGAGAAACCAGAGAGATCGACCAGAGGCCTGAATCAATGCTAAGTTGATGGCCGATGGAGTTGAAAATGGTAGGTTGCCTATCCCTAATTTAGACAAATTTAAACAGTTTCAACATATTGCAGGGATGATCAATGGCTGTAGGACAAGGCTTTTCAACCAGTGGTACGGGTACCACCTGTGGTACATTGGCACCTGGCAGGTGGTACACAACCATCCTAGAAAAGTGGTAGCGAGGGAGGGGAATGAGCTGAATCAGTGGCAGCACCGCACAAGCCTGAGTGAGAGATAGCTGGAGCTGCAGGGCTGTCAGGGCTCAGTGGAACGCCAGGATCAGCGCTTCTTCGGGGGTGTCAGGGCTCAGCGGAAGCACCAGGATCAGCGCCAGGTTCCAGCTGGAGCTCGGCACTGACCCTGGTGCTTCTGCTGAGCCCTGAAGAAGCTCCGATCAGCTGGAATGTTGCAGCATCTCCAGGGTCTTGTAATTTACATTCAGATGCTTGGCAACTGATTCATATTTATGATGGTCACAGTGTCACACGGTCATGAAGTGAAGTGACCAAAACCTGCTGCAACCACCCAGCAGACCGGGGGAATATAAACCAAACACCCCCCACCCCACCCCCACTGCCAATCTTCAATGGAAATGCTCACAACAATGAAAACCTCGGACAGGAGGAAGAGCGTGGCCGGGCGGGCAGGCAGGTGTGTCTTGCTCGGCTGTTGGTTTGGGGGGCACTTTTTTCAGTGCCATCGTAACTTCGAACAGTCACTAAGTGAACTGTTGTAAGTCGAGGACTACCTGTACTTCATCACTTTTTTCCTTTTTTTTATGGGTCATCAAGTTTTTGACACCTTGCTAGGCGACTGGTGGTACTTGGATATTGCCATATCCTAAAAATGGTACAATGGGTGACAAGGTTGAAAAGCCCTGCTGTAGCAGAAGAAGAGGCAGTGCTTGGGGGTGGAGTCAAAAGAGGACTCAGCCTAGAGTCATTATGTGTCCACAAATGCTCCACGTCCAGCTCATCTTTGAATTCTGTTAACTCTTATTTAGTGCCAATTAATGCTAGATTCTTGTGTATAAGCATGAGCAATAAATCTTCTGAATTGGAACTTATGTGTGATTCTGATTCTTTACTCCTGACAATGGCATACAAAACTAGAACTACACATATTGAGTCAAGAAAGGAGATGGCTGATGAGGCAAGTGATGTTACTTTTCAAGTATTTGGAAACCTATTAAAAAGGAGAGAGAAAATACTTGCTTTCTGCTCCTATAGAGGGCATGTTTTAGCAAAGTATTAAGAAAACTCTCTAATGGCCATATCAATTTAACAATGGAACCAATTTCCTAGAAGATTAGTGATCCCTCCCCTGCTGAAGGATTTCTTGATAGCTATCTTTTAAATATATTTAAGCCTAAAATTGTATCTGGTTATCCCTAAATATAACATCCTCAATATACTGAATTAACAAATCTATTCTAGTTAGACCTCAGTGATTAATCAGCAAAAATTATGGGGTTTTCTGTGATGGTTTTAGAACTAGAAAGTATTGTTTTTTGAAAACAACAATGCAATATTATAGTATGCTGATGAAATAAATGTTTCAGAAATCTGATACCAAAGCATATTTATTCTTCAATGTCCTGAAAGCCATTGCTTGATACATTTGGGCTGAATTTTCATTTACAACATTCATGATAAAACAAGTACACTGCTGGTTGTATGGTGGCAGGGCTGTTGGAAAGTTCACACATCAGCCTTCAGACACGAAGGGCAAGGGTGTTGAAAAAGAAAACATTCCAAGAGGTGAAGACAAACAACACTAGATTTGCACCACAACCTCTTCAGAGAAAAATGTGAAGGAGGATTGGCAAGCTCTGAAGAGTGACAGTTCCAAGGGAAGGCATGAAGGCAAGGATACTGATTGATTTTATTTCAAGTTGGATGAATGTTTTGGTGAGACTTCTGACTGCAGTCATTCTTACATGTTTAGTATGAACTATAAGGAGTCTCTAGTCATCTCTCTTCCAATATCACACAGGGTCTCCCATTTTGTTCTACTCTGCCTCTAGCCTTTTTGAGTTCTCTCCAGCCCTCTTTAAAACCCCTTTCCAGTTGTCTTGGGATAGCAATTCTTAGTTGTGTGGACTGTGAATTCTGAGAACTCTAGTACCAAAATATCAGGAGAATCTCAGATTGGGAAAGTATGTAGCTTTCTATTGTGCTGTTGACAAGAAGCAATGGGTGGAAACTAACCAAGGAGAGAAGCAACCTAGAACTAAGGAGAAATTCCTAACAGTGAGGACAATCAACCAGTGGAATGGCTTGCCTTCAGAAGTTCCATCACTGGAGGCTTTTAAGAAGAGACTGGATATCCATTTGCCTGAAATGGTATATGGTGTCCTGCTTGAGTAGGGGGTTGGAACAGAAGACCTCTAAGGTCCCATCCAACTCAGATGATGATGATGATGATGATGATGAAAGCAGCAGATCTAGTGTTGTTATACCAGATCTGAAGTTTTTGGCCCAGTATGCAATATGAAAATATATTTTGTATTTTTAATTGTATCTTGACCTAGGACTTTCCCATAGGGGAGTGAACATTATGTATGTAGTATGGCCCCTCATTAATAAGTCCATCTGATTTTTGAACTAAGAAATTATATTCTACTAAGTTAGGACAACATCCCAGAGATCTTGTGATTCACCCTGGCAGAAATTTCCCAGAGATTCAGTCATGGTCTTTTATAACTGGAGATGATAAGGATTCACTCTAGGACTCTTTGCAGACAAAGAATTTGCTATGTGCAAATGACTTTTGCCTTGTTGCTTTTGCTGGGGAAAAAAAGTGCTTTTGAGCTAACCCTCTTATACTAGAAAACTTTATTGTTTAGAAAATGAAAAAAAAATCAAAGAAAGGTTTGAGGTGCTAATATTGCAGAGGGCAAGAGCTTATAGTATGTTTTTGGTGAGTGTACGAGTTGCAGTGATAGCTTCTTGTTGGAAAATGTATTGCTTATCTCTTATAGGTTTTTTTTAAAGCACTAGACTCCAAGAAAGACAACCTGTTTACTAACACTTAGCATTCCCAAAATGTTTGAACTGAAACTTGATGTGGCAATCCCTCTTCCCACAGGTACACAATGTCTCTTCAAGTAAACACACAGAAGTGTGAAGAGTAGGTATGCTTTTCTCAACACATACCGGATATGCATCTAGCAGCTAAAGAGTGATACATATAATTCCATGTATATCCCCCAGCATTTGGAGATACTTTCACATTTTTGTTTTCGTAGCACAACAGATTCCAGTGATACATATGATCATGTACAATACAGGTAATGGTCGACTTACAATAGTTCATTTGGTGACTGTTCAAAGTTACAACGTCACCGAAAAAAAGTGACTTATGATAATTTATCATGCTTACAACCATTGCAGCATTGCCATGATCACATGATCAAAATTCAGACACTTGGCAACTGGCATGTATTTATGATGGTTGCAGTGTCCCAGGGTCACGTGATCACCCTTTGCAACCTTCTGACAAGCAAAGTGAATGCAGAAACCAGATTCACTTAACAACCATGTTACTAACTTAACAGCTGCAATGATTCACTTCATAACTGTGCCAAGAAAGGTTGTAAAATGGGGCAAAACTTGCTTAACTAACATCTCACTTAGCAACATAACATTTGGGCTCCATTGTAGTCATAAGTCAAGGACTACCTGTGGTTCTGAACTCTAAAGATCAAAATAGTTTCTAATGTTCATTAATTCACATGGAAGGAATACACCAGTGGTTCTCAACCTTTTTCAGGTTGAGACCCCACTTGCCCCGCCCATGCATGGTGCGCCGGGCCGATCTGCGCATGTGCAGCGCGCGCGCGACAAAAAAACCCACAAAAAACACAAAATGACGGACGACGACGGGCCGATCTGCGCATGCACGGCGCGCGCGCGACGGCCCGAACTGCGCATGCACGGTGCGCGCGCGACAAAAAAAACAACAAAACAACAAAATGGTGGACCGCGGTGTCCGGCGACCCCCGCAAAACGGTCGTTCGACCCCAAATGGGGTCGCGACCCATAGGTTGAGAACCGCTGGAATACACAGATAATATTTTTGCAGGATCTTCCCTCAACAAATATCCTCAATGTAGCTGTACAAACCAATAATCTACAGAATCAGATTGAAAGCAGAATGATTATTTAATCCCAGTTTGTTTGTTTTAGCTTTGTGTATGCAACTACTACCTAAACTTTGAAGAAACAGGATAGAAAGAGTATTGGTGCTTTTGAACTTCAGCCATGAAGAAGACTCCTGAGAATACTGTGGCCAGCCAAGAAAACAAACAGATGGATCATCGAACAAATCAACCCCAAATTCTCAGTTGATGACCAAGCTGAAATTGCCCTTTGCATGGACACATTATGCAAAGATCTAGGTTTCTGGAGGAAGCTCTAATGCTGAGAGAAGTAGAAAGAAAGGGAAGTAGAAGACTTTCAGCCACAAGGTGGATGGACTCAGTTACAGTAGCGATAAGTGCACCATTGGAAGATCTGAAGGACCAGGTTAGGAATAAATCATCATGGAGAAAATATGTGGTGCTAGGAGTAAAAACTAACCTGATGGCATATAGTTAAAATCAGTCATTCAAAGCTGCAAAGTACAATGTAGGTTTAAAAGCGATCACATAAATATAGCATCTTTGATACGTAAGATAGGAAACAGTTCACAAATAAAATTGCATCTGTTTAAATTAGTGGAACCGTTTCTCACCCACCATAGAAGGTGCTCAGAAAGCATCCGAAGGCTAATTAATATTCCTAATAACTGTAAGAATTCAAATGTAAATTATTGTCAACAATAACATTTGGGAAAAAAATATCATCTTGTAGATTCCAGGACGTACAGCATATATCACAAAATCAGTGGTGGGAATTGAACCCTTAAGTTAGAGAAGCTTGAATCAAATTCACCATTTGGCCATGAAAGAGAATGAATGACTGTTTAGCCCAGGGGTAGGCAACCTTGGCTCTTTTATGACTCGTGGACTTCAACTCCCAGAATTCCTTAGCCAGCTTGGAAACTCTCCCTTTCCCCTCAGCATGGCTGGCTCAGGAATTCTGGGAGTTGAAATCCACCAGTCATAAAAGAGCCAAGGTTGCCTACCCCTGGATTAGCCTATTATTTCTCAAGTCTACAGTGAGGACAAACCTGGGTAATTCCACATGTTTAAAAAAACATATAAAAGAAACAAAGCAGGAGCTTTTTAGAAAAAAAAAAAGGAAACATACAGTCTCTTTCTTTTTAATTTTCCTTTCCAGAGGGGAACTGAAAGCCGTCACCCTTTTAAATAGATTTCAGACAAAATTTAGATGCTAGATTGGGTGCTGCCACAGATTGATGAATGATGGCTATATTGCTAAATGCAAACCAGGCATATTATTGTACCTGTCAACTTTAGAGCTTTGCCTGACTCTGGAAAATCAAATGCTCACTACTTTTTACAGTCCTCCAACATCTAATCTCTGAGGAGAGGAGGCTTTTTTTTAAAGAAGAAGAAAGAAAAAAAAAACCTGTAACTGATTGTAAATGTCTGCCATCAAGAATATAAACGTCCATCCTTATCAGTGTACGCCAAGAGGCCTGGGGAGGATGGCTTTGGTTTCATTCTAGGAATGCAGCCCTATCCTACTCTCTAATACTTTCCAGCTTAGGTTGTTGGCTTTTTTAAAAGGGGAAAGAAGAAATATGTAGACATTGACACTTATTTTGCTTTGATAACACCTAGCTTGTTTTAAAAGTATGTTACTGACGGTTCAAAGGTACAGCTTGCACATACCTGTACATATCTCTCTGCAAAGAACTGAGTAGAAAATGAGGAACCAGATTTGGCTAGAGAAGAGGCAGAGACTGTTTGCGGAGGTTGGGCAGATGTTCCTGGAAGCTGTTGACAACAGTGGCAAATGAAACTGAGCTGTGAACAGATTTACTCGAGCACCTCCTGGAAAGATCTCCAACTAGGTGGATACAGAAGCAGAAATTGTCCTAATGGTTGTCTACGAAATATTCTGCTATTCTCTGTGCTCTATGTTTTATTCCATTGACTTAGTCATAAGAATTAATCTCAATCACTCAAGACAGAATGTTTATTACAGATGTTCATTCATGACTTCTTTGATTAGAGAAACAACAATGCCATTCGTTTATTGGTGACTGGAAACCCTTATTGAGGTGTTTTTTTTGCATAAAAATGAAAATAAGTAAATGTAGTGATTGTGATTTTGAGGCAGGACAGGACAGACTATAGAAAAAAGAGTGTTATGATGTAACTTCAGAGGTTAAAGTACCATTGTACTTATAACTATTATAAAGGATATTGGGAGCTACTTCTTTATATCTTTCTCTTTTTATATTTTATTCTACCTTATTTTTCTTATTACTCTTCTAGCCTTTCCTGTTATTTCTCTTCCCTTTTTCATGTTTTCTGTTCTATTTTAATTTGTGCCAATTCTTACAATTGCTGTTAAAACTTTCAATAAAAATTATACATGTGTATACATAGCAAATGTTCATTCTTGTCCAGTGGAATTCACCTGCATAAGGTACCCCAGAAAAAAAACATTACCCAATCCGACATCTTCAAAATTTATTGGACTACAGATCTAATTACTCCAACATTTGATACAAAATAGAGGAGACTCACTTGTATCTCCAATTCCATTTGTACATGAAATGCAAGAATTTAAACAATGCCTTAATTTAAATTTTATAGTCATCGTTGGTTTTCCTTTTATTACTATTATTTTAAACTTTTAAAACACCTTAAAGCAATAAACCATGATATACACCTGATAATTTTTACAAATCTACATATAGTCTGTGTTAGATGGCACAAACCCTTAAGTCAGGGGTATCTAACCTTGACAACTTTAAGACTTGTGGACTTCAACTCCCAGAATTCCCCAGCCAGCCATGGAATAAAAGAGTAATTCTGGCTGGGGAATTCTGGGAGTTGAAGTCCACAAGTCTTTCTTTTTTTTTTTTTGTTATGCTTTTTAATATTTTCTACCTTGGTTTTTAATGCCAATTGTCTACTTAGACAGAAAAGTAAAATACAAACATTACACATGGAATGCATTTATGTGGTTCAGATAAAAACTATTATTAAGATAACAACAAACTTTTCTTTCCAACTATACCAATGTATAATAGTGGTATCTCATGTATAAAAGCCTTTAAACCAGGGTAGCACAGTTATTAATTTATTCTACAATCTTAAATATGCACTCTCATTGTAGAATTCCAATGGTTATTAAAACGGATGTCCATGTGCCGCCTCTATGTTGGTTGAGGCAGGCAGGATTCCCCTGAGTACCATTTGTTGGGGGTCAAGGGAAAGGAAGGGTTTTGCCTTCTCTTTCTGCTCAAGATCCCCATGTACATTTGGTGGGCCACTGTGTGACACAGAATGTTGGACTCGATGGGCTTTGGCCTGATTCAGCATGGCTCTTCTTTTTTTTGTATAAGTATTTTTTATTAAAAATTTAAAAACTTTTAACAATTATAACATAATAACATATTAACTCAACTGAAAACAAACAGAAGTCCACAAGTCTTAAAGTTGCCAAGGCTGGACGCCCCTGCCTGAGGTATTGATTGGCTCAAGCTGCTGTGAAAGTATTGAATATTGCAGCAGGGAGAGGCTGGGGGAGAGGGGGAACAGAATAAAGAAATTGCAATTAATATTTCATCTGGAGACATGAATGATCTCTGTGAAGTAGAGAAGAACTACATAACTCAGAGAATAGCAATATCCAAGTACTGAATAGATTGAGAAAAGAACCCAAAAGAAAAATGGCTTAATAATAAACTTGGAAAAGAGTGATATAATTTAGGAAAAAAGAAATGAAGGCAAGAAATTTCTGTTCAGACAAGGACTCTGGAGAAAACTCTGGCTTTTAAGATTGGGGATATTGTTTCTATGCTCACTGAACTGCAGGAATTGGGTATGTCTAGTCTGGTGAAAAGAAGGATTGGGGTGACCCAACAGCAGTGATCCAATATTTGAGGGGTTGCCACAGGGAAGAGGGAGTCAAGCTATTCTCCAAAGCACCTGAGGGCAGGACAAGAAGCAACGGATGGAAACTAATCAAGGAGAAAAGCAACCTAAAACAGGGGTTCTCAACCTTGGCAACTTTAAGACTTGTGGACTTCAACTCCCAGAATTCCTCAGCCAAGGTTGAGAACCCCTGACCTAAATGAAAGAGAAATGTCCCAACATTGAGAACAATTAACCAGTGTTTGTTGTTCTGATGTTGTCTCACTGGAGACTTTTAAGAAGAGATTGGACAGCCATTTGTCTGAAATTGCACAGAGTTTCCTGCTTGAGCAGGTGGTAGGACTAGATGACCTCCAAGGTTCCTTCCAACTCTGTTCTATGTTCTATGATATGAAACATATTAAGGGAGCAAGCAGTTTGAAATCCCAGCTGGCTGGTTGTCTCCCATTCAACCCCATGGCTTTACTGAGTTTATTTATATACTGCCAAAGAAGTAAATGCGTTTCAGAGCAGTCTGTCTAGCTTTCAAAAATCAGCAGGATAATTTGGAGAGCAAGAAAATCAAACTACCGGTACTTTCCACCCCCAGTTCCCTCAAGTCTCAGATTTTCAATCTTGAGGTATGAAAGCTCTTTCTCTTCTCAGTCCCTCACCTTGACCACCATTTATCAATAATAAGCCAAGAGTGGACAAACTGTACCCCTACAGATGGTATCAATTCTCAGCACCACTCTCCATCTTGGACAATAGATAGCAAGGCATGCTGGGAACTGCAGCACAAAATATCATATACGCAATCAGCCCTCAGGTTTTGCAAAAATATAGAAAATGAGAAAATGGCCCTTCAACCTTTCCTTCTTCTAGAAAGAAATTAAATGATATTCTTAAAATTATGATATGATGATTTATTTTATTTGTATGGACACCCTTTCATCTAGGCAACTCATGGCCTACAACAGGTAAAATCAATAGTGAGGTGGCATATAAATGTAATAAACATAAAATAAAAATAAAAAACAATCTAATAAAAACAAGGTAATAACATTTTTTTGCTAAGATGAAATGACAGTTGAATACTTGTTTCGTCACCGCTGCAGGATATGAAGGCCAAATTTACCTAATTAAAATATGCATAATTTTACATTTATTTTCACTGTCATCATTTCCATCTGCCATAACAATGCAAAGATCTGCATTTGAAAGGATAGGGAGACTCCTTTGTTACAGATTCTTAAACCACCAATCCCACTGCGTAGAATTATAAGTTGATTATAGAAAGGAACATTTATTTTAGAAGCACAAAAGTGGGGCTACACGAAACAAACTACAGACCTAATTTCTGTAAGCAATAAGATCAGAAGTTTGGCAAGAGTGAACTATGCCTCTCTGAAAACGTGATGGGTGGGAAGGAAAAAGGAGGAGGGGTCAAAAAGAAAGGAAAAAAAGGAGTGATAGTAAAAGAAGAAGGGATAACTTGCTGATAATTCTTCTGATCCTACCCACTAATGGCATGGAGCCCCCTAATAAATTAATCCCAAGGAAATATTGCTCTCAGAGAAAGATAGGCTTCTCCTCCTTGCCAGTTTATAGGTTTCAATGGTTGGCAGATGTCCAGCAAGACACCCCATGTATCTGGAAAGAAATATACTCATAATGCATTGAACTCTTCTGCAATCCAGATCTATCCTCTTTTCTCTAGAGGCTTATATTTCAGCCTATTCAGACTGACTTCCAGTATACATCTACTATTTCTATAGAAGAAACTTGCTAGGCACCCTGAAACTTACTTTTAACGAAGCCACCATAGATAGGTATGTGCTCTTAGAATTACTTCAGAAGTTTAAAACTCCCCATGCAGTATTTTTCCATTCATTTTAAATATAACCAGTGCTTTAAAAAAAAAAAAAGTGCCGGAACTCACACACGTCATACAACCCGCCTTGCCTACACTACAAGGGTCCATCCAAAAAAGGTGCCGGAACTCCGTTCTGGGTGTTCTATGACAAAAAAAAGCCCTGAATATAAAATGGAAGTTAGCTAGCAGCTTAAAATTATGCTGGAATATTTGGAGGGAGGGAAGGAGGGAAGGAGGGGGAACTATTTACTCATACCAGTTACTGAATACTTACAAACAATTGTAGGAGAAAAATTGAGGCTATCTACTTCAGGAAGAAGCTAGCACAGCTATATATATATAAAAAAGTTTGCCTTGTTGGCTTGTCCCTGTTTGGTTGAAATTAAGAGAGTTCACGTTTTCTTTATAATATTCAACTTGCTGTCTTGTATCAGGAATATTTCTCAGCTTTTTTGCTTTAAAAATCTTGACAATATAGCCAAATAACATGTCATCTCCTAAGGCTACTAGATCTGGGTTGCAAACTGCTGGATGACCCCTAGATGGTAGCAATGAGATAAGAAAAACTTTTTGACTTTTTGGTCTTCTGGATTTTTGTTTCAAATCTCACCAACAAGGTTGAGAGGTTGTCAACACAATTTAATTTGAATATTAAGTGTCTGCGACTGTCATCAAGGACATGTGGTTGGGCTGCATAGTAGCCTTGTCATTGGGGAAAACTAGCCCCCAGTCTCAAAATATTCTGCCCAGAGACCTTTATCTCACTATAAGGCAAGGGAACTATTCTTAAGGCAATCTAATGAAGCAAGCAATTTCAATAAGGTACAGGGGACTTGTTTTCTTTGCAATAATAAAAATGATTAGGTTGAATTTCCTAGGAGAAAATCTGGGGGCATAAAATGTAGAATTCTTTACTAATACTTTTTCTTATGTTCAAGAAAACACTTTTTTTTTACAAGCCCACAACTACTGAATCTTGCACAGATAAATCACAATCCCAAATAGGAGGAGGAGGGTGAAGGAAAAACTGCTGGGATCATGTTCTCACTTCTGTCCAGTTGCATCTCCTACTATCACTAGGGACATGACTCCTTTGGTAAAGAAAACCCATGTTCAACCACCTCCTCACCTGCCAGACGTCGGTCTCTGGTGCTCTTCCAGATAGTGTCCAAGGCTCTAGTAGTGGAGTTCTTGATATGATCACTGAATGATCTTCTCAAAGGGGGTCTTACTGCGTGGTGATCCATAATGCCAGGCAGGAAAATCTCAAATCCACAATACTAAAGCAAGCAGGCCTTGTGAGAAAGGTACATTTGTTGGTGCTGTTGTTTCCTGGATAATTTCTGTGTGAGGTGGGCTCATGACAGGCGAGAGAGGTTTGCCGTCAGCTGTGTTTTCTTTCAAGATCCGAGCATTGCAGCTTTTCTACTGCAGATACAGGGAAGCGGAGAGACTGCAGGCAATCTGTTGGCAAGCTGCCAAATTTAAGGCTGCTGCTCACCACATCTGGGAAGGCTTATCAAATGAGCCTCTCGTTTAGAGCTGGAGCACAAGCATGGAGAATCACAATAGACTTCAGGCTTGCTGGTTCAACGAAGCAAAACACTAGAGTCCTCCATTCACACGTGACCCTTTTCTGAATAGCAACAGGCCTTTGCTGGGCTGTTATTTAGACAGACACTAAAACAGAGCAACCCCACTCCCCACACCTAAATTGCAAAGCTGCCTTTTCCTGATATGGCATGTTTGTTTTGCTTCCCATCTGTCCTTTTCCCTCCCTCCCTCCCTCACACATACACTATCAATTGACCCTCGGAAGAGTTGGGCGTCATTCTTCAGCTCCTTCTGTGAAGGAAAGGGATGATTTGCAGTACTTCATGCATACTTCATTTCTAAGAAGGTGACACATCACCTGGCATCTGGACAGCTGGTCTGTACAACTTTAATTTATGGATATCCCTGGTGATGTTATTGATGACTTCTTTTCCCAGCATAGGGATATCCTACCTAGACATTCAATGCTTATTCTGAGAAATACCAGAGCAAATAGTGAAGGGATGACCCATTTATAGGACTCTATAGGCAATGTCAGCTAGTGGCATGCAAAAAGTTACTGTGGGCTGAATTATATGGCAGTGTTTAACAGGAGCATTCAGACAACTATCTCTTTTACATCATGGCCCGTATCCCAGCCCTACCATCTGAAATTGAGGAAAGAAGCAATGGGGGAACTGTGCTTTCTGACTTCTGAGCTAGATACACCGGCGTTTTGATAATGTATAAGACGGGCAGCTTCAATTTAGCATGAACTGGTGAAAAGTTGGGATGGTGGAGGCTAAAATTATTGTGCAAATATTATTTTATGTGGAAATTCTTCAGTCGATTCCTGGATTTGGTAAAGAGGAATGGCATTAATGCAAAGAGTTACTTTCTGAACATGCTCAGTGGTTGTGTACTCATGGTTAACATGAGTCGAAAGACTCAAATGTTGTACTAATTATTATTTCACACATCCCAGAGCCAAATTCTCTGTTAGAATGAGCAAAGGTTTGCTTATCATCAAGGGGCTAAATAGAAACATGACATTTGCACAGACAGTGGACCTTGCTCTATGACAAATATATAGGTTGGGGGGATTAGGAGCGAAATAGGGAACAAGTTGTAAATTATTTCTTTGTGTCTTCAGATATTCTCCTTCAATTTTTAAGTTGGTTCCTTTCTGTCAAAAGGAGAACTCTTATGTGTTTGACATTTTTGATTTAGTAACAATGATATAAAAGTCATATAAAACTTCCCCCCCCCCAGAAATCTGAAAGATTTGTAACTTGTCCTGGTGAAAATTCATTTTAAGCAAGGATATAACTAAGAGAACTACTTAACATCTGCATCACATTTGTAATCCAAGTGTCTGCCTGCCTGCCTGCCTGCCTGCTGGCCTGCCTGCCTACCTGCCTACCCACCCACCCACCCACCTACCTACCTACCTACCTGCCTGCCTGCCTGCCTGCCTGCCTGCCTGCCTACCTACCTACCTACCTACCTACCTACCTACCTACCTACCTACCTATCTATCTATCTATCTATCTATCTATCTATCTATCTATCTATCTATCTATCTATCTATCTATCTATCTATCTATCTATCTATCTATCTATCTATCTATCTACCTATCTATGAATAGTAGCTGGTATGCAAAGTACTATACAAAGTACTAAACAAAAGTATTTCTTGCACAGTAACCACACCACATTTCCTATTGACCAACAAAACCTCCATCTGATATGGATTTAACTTCATACTTATACTCCTTCATCCTATTAATAAACATAGGCAACGTTCAAGACCTGTCATTTTTTTTTTTTAACTTTGGGCACTGACATTGGGATGTTAAATAAGACTGTCTGATAAATGGTTTTGGAAACTGAATGTGACTAGATTGTGGGTTTTTTCATATAGTGTTTTTTATTTTTTCTATGTTATTTTGATTCCTATTTTTAATCTCATCTTAATGTAGAATTCTGTTTCATTCCACTTTAATGCAGAATTCTATTTGTCACTGTAGCCAATCGGATTGCCATGAGATGCACATAATAGGAAGTCAAGATATACTCTTCTCTTGCCATTGTTTACCTGCAATGCACGAGTTTACCTGCACTACTTCAGGAAGATTGTTAGGTTAGTGGTGGCGAACCTATGGCACGCGTGCCAGAGGCGACACTCAGAGCTCTCTCTGTGGGCACGCACGCCATGCCCCAGAGATGGCAACTGTTCCTCTTCAATCAGCTGCCCGCTAACTTGCCGAGATCCCACGTGGCTGAATGCATCTAGGCACTGCTGGTTTCCCTCCTCCTGTCTCATCCCATCCCTCCTGACCCCACTTGCTCTCCTTTTCCCGGGCACAACCCACTGCATTGCCTCCTCAGCTGTCGGCCAGCCATCCAGCTCAGAGGCAGTTTCTTTGAACTGCTGGCAGAGGGCTACAGAGCCCCAGAGTGCGCCGGTCGAGGGGCTGGCAGGCTGTGGCTGCTGATGGACACTGTCGGCCCCCATGCGCTCACTGGCCTCTGTGTGCTCTGGCCCTTGCCTTGCCCCATGGCAATGGCACCCCCGCCCTGCCTTGACTCACCCCACAGGACGAGCCTCCTGCCTACCACCACACCTACCAGAGACCCCCTGGATCTCCCCCGACCCTGCCCACTCCCCACAAGGGAGTGTCCCTCCTCACGAGCAACATTGAGGTGACCACGCCCACCTTGGCCACACCCACCCAATCTGCCATGACCACCACAGCCATGCCCATCTAGTGGGCCATGCCCACCTGGCACCTGGCAATAAATAAGTGGTTTTAGGTTGCAGTTTGGGCACTCGGTCTCTAAAGGTTCGCCACCACTGTGTTAGGTGGCATGGCTTGCCTTTAGTAGTTGCTGGTGCTCATCTCTGGAGGCGTTTAAGAAGAGCCTGGACAGCCACTTCCTGAAATGGTATAGGCCCCAGAGTCTTCTTCTCTAGCAGAGGATTGGAGTAGAAGACCGCCAAGGTCTCTCCCAGTTCTGTTATTCTATGTTTTATGTTCCTTACATTGTATCAGTCACTCCAAAAAATGAGTAGACGCTCAAAATTGCTGGACCATTGGATAGAGCAGTGGTTCTCAACCTTGGGGTCGCGACCCCATTTGGGGTCGCGAGACCATTTCACGGGGGTCGCTGGGCACCGCCGGCCGCCATTTTGTTTTTTTAATTTTTATTTTTTTTATTTTTTTTAATTTTTTAAATTTTTTTATTTTTTTTATTTTTTTTGGCGCGCGCGCGCTGCGCACGCTCAGATCCGCCCGTTGCGCCAGAAAAAAAATTTAAAAAAATTTAAAAAAATTAAAATAAAATAAAATAAAATAAAAACAAAATGGCGGACCGCAACGGGTGGATCCATGCATGCGCGGTACATGCGACGGGCCGATCCACGCAGGCGCAGATCCGCCCGTCGCGGCCACCATTTTGTTTTTTTTATTTTGTTTTTAAATTTTTTAAAATAAAAAATAAAAAAACAAAATGGCGGCCCACGACGGGCAGATGTGCGCATGCGTGGCGCGTGCGATGGGCCAATCTGTGCATGCGCAGATCCGCCCGTCGCGGCTGCCATTTTTTTTATTTTTTTTTGTTTTTTTGTAAAAAAATTAAAAACAAAACAAAATGGCGGCCCGCAACGGGCGGATGCGCGCATGCGTGGCGCGTGCAACGGGCCGATCCGCGCATGTGCAGATCCGCCCGTCCCGGCCGCCATTTTGGGTTTTTTTTTGATTTTTTAAAAAAAATTGTAAAATTTTTTTTGCGTGCGTGCGCACACGCGCGGGCCCCCGGGTCGGGGTCGCGGCGCGCATGGGCGGGGCAAGTGGGGTCTCAACCTCAGAAAGGTTGAGAACCACTGGGATAGAACACTTCCTCAGAGACAAGAAATTTAAGCAGACCACAATATGTTTCCCCATCCTCAACCTTTCTGTAATCTAGTTTATCACAGAATAGCCCATTAGAATGAACTACTCTTATCTCTCTCTGTCAGAACTCCATGATACAATCAGCAATTTCAACCAGGATTAAATTCTGAATCACAGATGCCTTATCAAGACTAGGCTGATGTAGTTTTGAACAACAGGTTGGGTTTACCCTTGATATCATTTTCCTTTCTTGGTGAGATTATAACATGGAAGAAAAAAACCAGCTTCTTTCTCTCATGGTAACTTTCATCAATTTTCCCCCCTTGAGAACTAATCCCTGTTTACTTGAGCCAAACTGTGATAAGAAAATCCATCAAAAACAATTTTTTTCCATTTGTCACTTGGACAAATTGGTGCATGGTGGCCATTTTACTTCTGAGGATTTGGGGAATTATAGCATTAACACAGAGTAGGTTGATGAAGCAGATCCGATATATTTTTGGAAAATGTTGAGAGCAGCAAAGCTAGTTTAACCTATGCTACTCAAGGCCTCAAACTTTGTTTCACTTCACTGTCAAATTATGATCTGCTTGCTAGACAAAAGTTTCAGATAATTAAAGCAGCAATGAAGTCAAATACCCATAAGGATTCCTTGCCTGAACTAAAAAGAGACACTTTGAAGGTCAGGAAAAATATATTTTTGTCATTTTGAATAGGAAATAATCTGATTCTCACCTAAGTTGTGAGAATGTCTCATACTTGCACAAGAGGGAGAAATCCAGTTTGATCATAGAAAATGCCAAATATTTGCCTTGCTATCAAGTTTCAGCTTCCAAAGACTGTAACAAGGTTTGTATTAAAAAAAAGCAGTATACTGTAAGTATAAAGCAGTGTTTCTGCTTAAGGTGACAGTAATTATTAGCAAATCTATATTATCTTTGTCTCAATAGTAAATTTCTTCAGTCACTGAAGTAGCTGAAGCATCTACCCAGTTTCCTAGGTTAGAAATCACAAGAATTTGACATCACATTATACAATTTTTAGTTCAGAAGAGTGTAGTTGCAGGTTTGGTTGTTCAATATAATTATGACAATTTCTGTTCTCTTGAGTTTGTGCATACTGTATATGCATCTGTGTACAGGATTAGACATTTAAGAAGAGTGATATGCTTAGTAACATCTATATTCGTCTAAATTCCACACCTGTCTGTTATAGAATGCCCAATAATTCATTATCTAAATTCCCATGCTGGGAAATATAATTTATTCTGTGAAATTTGGGTGTAGAGAGCCAAAAGCAGAAACTTTCTAATTATGAAATATGAGATAAGGACACCATGCAATCAAAACTGCTGTTTTTTTGCCACCAATACCTTGGAGCAGCACTAAAAAACCCAAATATACATACATACATACATACATACATACATACATACATACATACATACATAGATATTTGTTTTCTGAGGTTTTCGCGGGTGTTTGTATGTAGGTCTTTGGTTCTTCGGGTTTTCTCCCACGTAGAATTTGAAGTGTCTTGGTGACGTTTCGACGAAGTCCCATTCGTCATCTTCAGGCTGGTGCTTTCAGCTTCGTGCTTCTAGGAGCAATGTGTGATTGTAGCTCACCATCTCTAATCCCCCTGTAACTCAGACTAACCTGAGCACAACAAAGCCCCCACCCAAACAGAACACTCCCCCATCCAATCAGAGCACAGCCAACCCCCCATCCAATCAGAGCACAGCCAAGCCCCTAACCAATCAGAACACACCTCCACCCAATCAGAACACAGCCGAGCTCCCAGCCAATCAGTTCAAACCCCCACTGGCAGTTAAAAGGAAGAAACAGCTACAATCACACATTGCTCCTAGAAGCATGAAGCCGAAAGCACCAGCCTGAAGATGACGAATGGGACTTCGTCGAAACGTCGCCAAGACACTTCAAATTCTACGTGGGAGAAAACCCGAAGAACCAAAGACCTACATACATAGATATGTATATATGTGTGCGTGTGTGTGAATGAATTTACTACCCAGTTTTCTAATACTTTTAGTTGACCTGAAACAGAACGTAGTTGCTATGATACTTTCAGATTTCTCTAAAAAATTAAAGCAGGCCAGTTCCTCTTCTCCTTGTCCACATTCATTCAGCAATCAGAACATTGAATACTTCATTCCTTGGCTCGCCTTCCAAATTTCATAATTTCATAAGCTCTTGTATTTATGCCACTCTATTTTTTCTGCTTCTGTTCTTGCAGCAACATGTGGCACTTTAGGAATGTGCTCCAATTCCCAAGAATGGGAATCCTTGAGTATTGCACAGAAGCTTGTGCATGATGCACCCTTAAGGCTTTATTGCTCTTACTTGTCCATTCACTTGCAAACACTAGAGATTATCTGTCTCTTTGGGACCAAATACAAGGAATTACTCTGCAAAATAACAATGCTGAGATTATCCCATTGTTCAGTTGCTTGCGGTGGGCTGTAAGCCTATTATATAAAATGTGGTTTGTTTTTGCTTTCAAAGTTTCTGCTGTTTTCAGGCAGCCTCTCTTCTCTTGGCAAAAAGTTCACAGTCTCAATCCACTTCATATGTGCCACTTGGACAAGGAATAAATGGTCTTTTTGTCTGTTAAATCCCAATGGTAGACTGATCCCATTATGAGTACACATTGTACCCCAAAATGCCAAGGCAGCAGGATCAGAAGAGTCTGTTTGTTATTGATTGTGCATTATAGCACCAGTTTAACATATAAACAAGACAAAAGATGAGCACCAATTATTTTAACAATCACCACCCACCACAACCAAATCCACACCATTGAAAGAAAAATGTGGCCTATGTCTGAAGCGCTTTTTGGATGGCTGCCTGAATCTGATGTGCAGAATGAGTAACAAGCACTGTGATTCCTTAGGTAAAGGTGAACAGAAAGTCACCTTCTCAGGCTTAAGCAAGACTAGCACCACAAACATGCAACAGAAGCTGGTCAGATATCAACTCTGCATTGAAAACAGGCCCCTTGCGTACTCCTTCATGGTCAGAGATCACAGGTATAAAATGTCAGCCTGCATCTGAAGACTTTGCTCCTGGCTTCACCTGCTGCTTTCAAGCAATCAGCCTTAAGCTATCCTTATAGAATTAGCCCAAATTTCTGTTAGTCACTTCTGTGTATATGAGTGAGAGAAAAAAAGATATGTAGTGAAAACTATGCCATGGTTCCAATCAAGATCTTAGAAACAGGAAGAAAGTTATTAAAGTTCCACTCATCTGAACCAATGTGGGCCAGAGCTGACTTCAGTGGAATCAGACAGCAGTGATCAACTAAAGCAGTTTTAAAATAGATCTAATACTGTTGAGTTCCAGGCAGGGGATAATGCAACCATCCCCACTTTGATGCCCTCCAGGAGTTTTCTGGTTAAAATGTCTGGAATTCTTCAATGGGTCTTGAAAGCTGTTCCCAGAAACCTGGGAGCTTAATCTTAAGTCATTTACACTGGGTTGGTTGGGCATTTCTTTCTTCATCAATATCTAAAGCCAATATCCATTTTGTTTCAAGTAAAAATATTTTGTTCCATTTTCAAAGTAAAAAAGGTCTGCAGATATTTTTGGTATCTTATGTCTGTTATCACTGACCAACGTATGATGGTAGCCATTGTCTAAGACAGGGGTCTTCAAACTTGGCCCTTTTATGACTTGTGGACTTCAACTCCCAGAATTCCTCAGCCAGCGTGCCTGGCTGAGAAATTCTGGGAGTTGAAGTCCACAAGTCATAAAAGGGCCAAGTCTGAAGACCCCTGGTCTACGACATGGCAATTATATTAGAATAGACTTATGGCTTGTTTTAATCAAAATGACTGTCTGAGAGTTGGAACCGCCATAACTCTCTTGGTCAAATATAGTTGATAACCAGCAGATATCCTCTTCCTTTCTATGGATGCAGATATATGTTTCTTCCAGGCATTCTCCCTGAACTTTTAATTACACACACCAATTTGCTTCTCACTGAGTTACAATTTCTTGCTCCATATACGTGACTGATAGTCCACTACTGCTTTTTAAATCTGGTCCCAAGTAAAACTATGCTTCTTTTCAATATTTTCAATCCAGCTGCAATTTGGGCATATTCCCTAGAGACATTCCACCATTCACATTCATTAAACAACATCAGTTTACAAAATGGCATCGTTTATAATAAAAAAAAATGGGGGGGGGGACAAAGCTGTTAAGAATGCAAAAACTCACTGTATTTCAAACAGTTCCACCATGAAAACAAAAACAAAAAAAACAGGCTACATAATTGTCTTAGAGAAAGCTGTTTGATAAGATTTTATACAGTTTGCATTTGGAGTTATATTAGATGAACACTAAATATTCATCTATTTTGTTATAAGTCTTCTACCCTTCCAGTTTTTCCAATGAAAAATTGTAATAACTGCTTACAGATTATATATTCCAGAAACTTGTGTTAAAGATAAATAATATTTTTTTTCCAGTTTCATGTCAGTTTATTCCAGCAAGGGTCCAACACTGAATCATTAAAAGTCAGACACATTTATCCCAAAACGACTACAGCAATTATCGCATTAGCTAAAAACATACTTATGCAACCCACAATAAAGTCACTGTGAACAATGATGTACCAAACATTCATGGAATATGTCCAACCCTTGTTTCTATGAAAATAAACGCAAGCTGCTTCAGATATTATGACTCTTAAACACTGAAAGCGCTTCCATACAGCAAAAAAAAAGATTAAAAAAGATAGAAATTGCATATACAATTGTCATTAAAAAATCTAGGCACAAACTTCCATGTTTTGCTCCACATGAAAGCATATTAGATAATTTTTCAAGTTATCCTAAAATTCAGCCCTTACAAGAGCAAACAACTAAACTTTCCTCATATAGTCTATAAATATTGATCTATATTCAATTATAGAATATAGAATAATAGCATTGGAAGGGACCTTGGAGATCTTCTAGTCCAACCATCTGTTCGAGCAAGGGATCCTATACCATTTCAGATAATTCAGGCTATCCAGTCCCCTTTTGAAAGTGTCCAGTGATGGAGCACCCACACCTTCTGAAGGCAAGCTGTTCCATTGGTTGATTGCTCTCATCATTAGGAAATTTCTCCTTAGTTCTAGGTTGCTTCTCTCCTTGGTTGGTATCCAACCAATGTTTCTTGTCTTGCCTTTTGGTCTTTGGAAAATAGTTTGACCCCCTCATCTTTGTAGGAGCCCCATAAATATTAGAACACTGCTATCATGTCTCCACTATAGTCCTTTTTTTTCATTAGACTAGACATACCCAATTCCTGTATCCATTCTTCATATGTCTTAACCTCCAGCCCCCTAATCATTCTTGTTGCTGTCTGCTGCACTCTTTCCAGAGTCTCAACATCTTTTTTATATTGTGGCAACCAGAACCCAATGCAGTATTCTAAGTGTGGTTTTACTAAGGCTTTGAAAAGCGTTACTAGAACTTCACGTGGTACTGATTCTATTCCTCTATTAATGTAACGTAGCGTTGCACTGGCTTTTTTGGCTGCTGGCACATTGTTGGCTCATATTTAAGTGATTGTCCACTAGAGGACAGGAAGACCTGGAGGAACGTTGTCCATGGGGTCACGACGGGTTGGACACGACTTCGCAACTAACAACAACAATCACTAAGACTCCAAGATTCCTTTTACAATTACTGGTATTAAGCTAAGTTTCACCTAATCTATACCAGTATATTTGTTTTTTTCTTGCCTAAACGTAAAACCTTACTTTTATCTACGTTGAATTTCATTTTGTTAGATAGGACCCAGTGTTCAAGTCTGTCAATATTCAGTATTGCCACTTTTTGAAACTGTCAGTATTTAAGTCTGTCAATATAAATGTCATTTATATATAAATGAAATATTACATTCAATTATTTAAACCTGAAAGATAAAAGCTTTACAACAAACTGCATCCCACTCGTAGAGGAGTAGTAAAATACATCATGATATAAGCAGACTCTGCCCTGGATTCTTCCCATTCCTTACAATCCACATCCCACCTCTTGTAATTTGACCAAGTTCCATATCTTTACCATTGTTTACATTCTTCTTAGTAATAAAGGTTCATCCCAGAGAAGCAACATTCTCAATTTATGCTGTCAGTTTTACTTTTTTTTTAATGACAGGATAGTATAAAGAAATTCAGAAGTAACCAAGTAAAGGTTCTTTGATAAGAATATTATTTAACACTAGTAATTGTATATTGCAGTATTTTGCAACTTTGAGATGTGTGGACTGCAACTTCCAGAATTTCCCAGCCTGTATGGTTCCTACTTGACCATAAATATCTCTTTGCATCATCATTTTTTTTTTACTTCACAGACATCCCAAAAGATATTCAAGGATAGTTAAAAGATATAATTCTAACCTTAAGCCCAACATCCAGAGGATACTAAGTTACTAAACATAGAGGGATTCCTACCTCATCATACAATTTAAAGCTCTTCAATACTACAAAGAAGTCAGGAGGATAGAAAGGATTTGGATAATAGCAATGTAAATTATTTAAAAGTTGATGGGATTGAGTTACCCAGAAACATTGGAACAGCTAAATATACATCCAGCTTAACCGCATGGCAGCTAATGGAGTTGCAAGAAGAGAATAAATGATAAGTGTTCACAAATATTTTGGTAACATCTATCTCTAAGAAGAAGTATCTCACTTTGAGGGAGATGGGTGGTCTATAAATACAAAATGTAAATAAATAATAAACAAACAAACAAACAAATAAATAAATAAATAAAGCCACAATGTGAACAAATAAATAAAGCAAGCCAGAATTTAAATTATTTAAGATTAGATTAAGAATAGGAATAATGAAGTGAAAAAAAAGAGAGGTAAATTCAAGTTAAACGAGGCTGAAGGAAAGAAAATTGCTTTGTGGTGGATTTGTTTCCACTAGAAGGGACATCTGGGAAACAGGGAGCAGAAAAACAATTAAATAAAATAATGGAACATAAAAAGCAGACTAGAAAAGGAAGTTCAAAAATCGGACAAAAATCCATTAATTCTCATAATTCAAATATAGTACATTCACCAAATGCATAATTTTTGGCATATGAAAACATGGGAAAGTGATAAAGAATAGCATATGAACGGTTACATCTGCCTTGCTATTTGACCCTTTGGCCACAGTACAGTTTCCCTTTTTCACAAATGAGTACTTCTTTTTGCTACCCTTGATCTAATTCTGAATATCATTTTCTCACGTTTTCCCTCTGGGAATCATTGGGATGTTGCGCCTATATAGGTGAGAAGAATTTTCAAGTTTAAACTCTTGTTCAGCTATAAAAGTACTTGAACAAAGCTTTATATCTATTAACTTTAGTTATCTTGGATAGATGGAATTTTTGCGGAAATAGAAGCAGGGAGAATCTTATAAGGTACTGTAAATATGAACAGAATAACAAAGTAATAGGCATCTTTTAAAAACTGCTTTACAAACTCCTGACCTAAGGCATAAAAGGAGAAATCTGTGGCAAAGGGTTTTTCAAACTTTTTCAGGCCACAGAAAGTGTTACTTATTTTCCGCCCAAAATTTGACCAAAAGTTAAATTCTAGTGATAGAAAACTGGCTGCTGGAGTGCATTGTTTTCTTTCCTCTTAGTTTGACCTTATTAAGTCCTGTGAAAAACCTTGCTCTAGACCAGAGGTAGGCAACCTTGGCTCTTTTATGACTCGTGGACTTCAACTCCCAGAATTCCTGAGCCAGCCATGCTGAGGGGAAAGGGAGAGGTTTCCAAGCTGAGCCAAGCTGGCTCAGAATTCTGGGAGTTGAAGTCCACGAGTCATAAAAGAGCCAAGGTTGCCTACCCCTGCTCTAGATGATGCTAAACCAATCTGATAGCCCAATCAACAATTAGACCCCATCATGATGAGGTCAATTAAAAGGAATATGCCTTGTAATCTTAGAACACTGGGTTGAATTCAATGAGTTCTGCTCCTGTTCCAATGTCATTCTCCACAAAATTTACTTCTGATATTCTCCCCATAATTTTTTCTGCCCCTATAACCTAAATTTGTTCTAGGGCATTGGAGGATGGCCAAATGTGGATCACTAGGACATATTCTATGAAGGGGAACAACTGGCTGTTCTTCCTTGCACAAATAGAAGTGTGCTTCCCTAATATTCATTATAATCTAGACTAGAATGCTGATTTATAGCAAGTAATTTGAGCCATCACTATCTATACTGTCTGCAGAAGTGTCCATAGGATATGATTAAAAAAAAGTGTGATTTATAACTGCCTGCTTTTTCTTAACATGCCACCCTCTTTTTTCATTACACCCTGTAGGGATCCCTGAGAATTTAGCAATAATTCTCCAGGATTTCAAGGTATTTTTTTTTACCAGCTTCTGCCTTAAACTATTTGGTTCTGTTGATAAAGAGGAGAGAAAATCTTATTATACATACCGGTACTATATTTTAAGTTCTATAAATTACTTTTGTATCAGGGCTTTAGGAAATACTTTCAAGCAACAGCATAGGCTGTCTGTAATGCTAGCAAAGTACGTGTAATCTTGAATTGTCTTTAAGTGTTTTTTTTCTTTATAAATGAAATTTTATTAATTTTATAATTGTAAATATAACAAATAAAAAATATTCAAATTAAAACAACTCAACTGAATACAAACATCTGCGACTTTTTCAAACACGAGACCAAAACATAAAATAACTATGGATATTTCTCGGCGGCACCCCCCCACCACATCCCCCTCCTCCTTTCTCCCTTCCTCTACCTCTATCCACCCACCATTTCTACCCCCACTCTCTCCACCCTCCTCTTACCACCTCCCTACTTCCCTCAACCTTCACTCCTCAGTCTCACCCCCTCCAGATGTGGTGCCGAGTCTAAAATATATATATATATATCGTTCTTACATAATCCCAGTATCATGTTACAGTTGAGAAGATTATAAATTATAAATTATAACAACCCCCCCACCCCCCACTTCCCAAAGTGAATACAGGGTAAAAAAAACACAAGAAAACCCGTTAAACTACTCTAACATATTATATAAATCCTATTAAAAATTTAAAAAAATTTAACTACCTTATTCAATCCAACATATGAATATTTAACTATATGCTAAATACAATTTCTTAAATTGATATTTCCCTTGTATATAATCTATCCATTTTTTCCAATCCAACATATATTTTTCATTTGAATGATCCTTCAAATATGCGGATATTTTAGCCATTTCTGCCAAATTTATAACTTTTAAAGTCCATTCTTCAATAGATGGTAATTCTGATGTCTTCCAATATTGTCCCACCAACAGTCTTGCTGCTGTAATCAAGTTCAAAATGAAAATCAATATTGTCTTTAAGTTTTTTGATGTAGACCGGGGCCCCCCAACCTATGGTCTGCGACCTGGGACTGGGCTGTGGCCTGTTGGCCACCGGGCCCCGGGAATAGCTGGTGAGCCCCAGCACGCACAGTAGCACCGCCACATGGGTGCTAGTGTCCCCATTTGCTCATGTGCAAGAATGCTAGCACTGCCACAGGCTTCATCCGTGAGCCAGCGGCCCGTTTGCGCATACATGCGCAGGCCACATACACACCACTGCTCCCTTTCCTTCCAGGCTGCCCAGCCAGAAAGATTGGAAAACTCTGATGTAGACAGTACAGGTGGTCCTCAAGTTATGACCACAACTGAGCCCAAAATTTATGTTGCTAAGTGAGACATTTGTTAAGTGAGTTTTGCCCCATTTTATGACCTTTCTCGCCACAGTTTTTAAACGTATCACTGCAGTTGCTCAGTTAGTAACATGGTTGTTAAATGAATCTGGTTTCCCCATTGACTTTGCTTGTCAGTAGGTCACAAAAGGGGATCACATGACACGGCAACTGTCATAAATGAGAACCAGTTGCCAAGCATCCAAATTTTGATCACATGACCATGGGGATGCTGCAACAGTCATAATTGTGAAAAACTGTCCTAGGTCACTTTTTTCAGTGTTAGTGTAAGTTTGAACAGTCACTAAACCAGTGGTTCTCAACCTTTTTCAGGTTGAGACCCCACTTGCCCCACCCATGCGCGGTGCGACCCTGGCGCGCACGCGACAAAAAAAAAGCAAAAACAAAATGGTGGACCGCGATGGGCCGATCTGCGCATGCGCGGCATGCACGCGACAGCCCAAACCGCGCATGTGCGGCGCGCACACGACAAAAAAAACAAAAAAACAAACAAAAACAAAATGGCGGACTGCGACGGGCCGATCCGCGCATGCGCGGCGCGTGCGACGAACAAAACAAAAAAACAAAACAAAAAAACAAAATGGCGGACCGCGGTGTCCGGCGACCCCCGCAAAACGGTCGTTCAACCCCAAATGGGGTCGCGACCCATAGGTTGAGAACCGCTGCACTAAACGAACTGTTGGAAGTCAAGGACTAACTGTATTCTTTATATAATTACTGTTCAAAATTTATGAAGTCTGCTATTTATTTACTCCAGTCTACGGGCTAAATGGCTGAACTGTAAACTGCCAAACCTTAATTCTTATCTTTTTAAATTATATTTATTTTACTGTATGTGACTTCATTTACTGCGTGTGGCCACATGACTCTTTTTTGAAATATTTTTTAAAAAGGTTTTTCAATTGCTTCAGTTGCCAATTTTTTTTTTTACAGCTGAACATTAACAGCCTTATTTCTCATTTTATAATGCGCAAATCTGCAATGAAACCCTTCCTGGTAATGAAATAAATGAAAAATGATCCCACCTATTTAATCCGAATGGACTTTGTCGCTCCACCCTCCGTGTGACTCCAACTGCTAACAATTACAGAGAAAGAGTGTAGCTAAGGTTGCTTGCCTCAGTCTATTTAGAAATTTGCAGCAGCTTGAAAAATCACGGGTACATCACTTTGCAGTCTAATCCAAGATAGCATCCAGCTGTTTACTGAGCAGGAAGAGAATTTTCCGCTGATATTTTGTGTGCCTTTAGCATATGCAGAATGAATATATGAAAGGTAACCGAATGCTTACAACTAGGTGTCTGGTAAATGAGGTCAAAATTAACTGTGCACAGGTAATCCTCGACTTACAACAATTCATTTAGTGACCGTTATGACCACGTTTCATACTTAGGACCATTGCAGCATCCCCATGTGGTCAAAATTCAGATGCTTGGCCACTGGTTCATATTTATAACAGTTTGCAGTCCCAGGGTCATGTGCTCCTCTTTTGCAACCTTCCGACAAGCAAAATTGACAGGGAGGCCAGATTCACTTATCAACTGTGTTACTAATTTAATTATTGCAGGGATTCACTTAACAATTGTGGCAAGAAGGGTCATAACATGGGACAAAAGTCACTTAACAAATGTCTCACTTAGCAAGAGAAATTTTGGGCTCAATTGTGGTTGTAAGTCAAGGATTACCTGTATAAGAACACCTTTTAAAGGACTAGAAAGAATTAACAATGTAAAGAAAATGGAATCTATGCCCAGAAAAGTACTTCATTCATACATTCAACCATACATAACAATGAACAATAACAGCTATGTTAAACAGTTCATTTATACCAGCGGTTCTCAACCTGTAAGTCGCGACCCCATTTGGGGTCGAACGACCATTTCACGGGGGTCGCCAAACAACGCAGTCCGCCATTTTTTCCCCCTTTTCCTTAGCTGTGCTACTCCCTCTTATTCTGTTGGCTTTTGAAAGCCAATAGAATAGAGTCTCTTGAATAGAGTCTAATTCTATTGGCTTTCAAAAGCCAATAGGAATTGTCCAGGCTGTCTCTGCCCTGCTGAGCCCGCCAAAAGTCCCAGTCTGCAAACGGTGCTGCAAGTTGTCTGCAGCGAAGGCGAGTTGTCTAGAGATTTCCACCCCTCCCTGCTGAGCAACTACTAAAAATGTAAGTAAAAGAGGGCCAGGGGTGGGAGGTGGTAGGCCGGCGGGTGCAGGGAGGGTTGCTGGCGCGCGTGGGGCCTGGCGGGTGCCTTACCTTCCTTGGGCTGGGCCAGCTGGTGGCCCAGCCGGTGGTCGCCCTGCGCCATCGCTGCCCCTTGCCAGTTATGCCTCAGCCGGCGCAGGGGGGCGGCACCATGCATGCGTGGCACTCCCGGGCAGGGAAAGTCCTTGTCTTACAACCGGTTGGGGTCCTCGACTTACGACCGGTTGCGAAATCCTCAACTTACGACCGGTTGGGTAGTCCTCAACTTACGACTGGTTGGGGGTTGCGACATTAAAAAGGTTGAGAACCACTGATTTATATATATGATGATACTTGTAAAGCTACATCTCTCAAGCCTTGGGAGCCATAATCAGCAAAGATTCATCTAAGCTAGTTCGGATAGTTAATTCAGATAATGAATTGTGCTAAAATTGAATAAATCATCTGAAATATCTAGTGTTGATCTGGACAGTTTCTAAAAGATCAACACAATCTAGATGAGACTGGTGGTTTATAAATATCATCTAGTCATCATGTTTCATATAACCATTTTAAGCCTTTGAAATTCATCAGAAACTGAAAGACTTCTGGAGATTGCATTGAGACCTCTCCATCTGTTGAGCGCAGCCACGCTTTCTGCATGTTTCTACAACTGCTGAGCAAATGATTGGCTCAGCTGGTGTTTTGGACAAGAGCTTTGTTTCCTTTTCCTTCATTAAATGCACAATGGAAGGAAAAATAGAAGCAGAAGTACAATCCAGGTGAGACCACCACCTGCGTCTCTCTCCACTCAAAACAAAACTACTATTCAGTTCTGATAAAATAAAACAAAGGAAAAAAGTTAGACAAGTAGAAGAGACTTCTTGTTTAGAGAATTAGAAGTTACACATTTCTGGCTTGGTATTGTTTTCTTTAGATGTTTCCGAGTATGAGATACATGATTTTGTAGCTTGAGACAACTGCATTGTATATTCTTGCAAAAATAATTTGAACAAGTAGATATTTCAGTGTTAAGACCATTCATAAACAGAACAATTCCATAATCTATCAGCTTTAACTCTCTCAATCCCTCAAGCTACTTGATAACCTGAAAACTACTTGGCCAAATAACTATTATTTATCAAGGTGTAAGAATATTTGCTCTTATTGTCTAAGGGTCAATAACTATTATTTATTTATTATTTATTTATTTCTTTGATTTATATGCCGCCCTTCTCCCCAGACTCAGGGCGGCTCACAACAGAATACAAGTACAAAGATATATAAATCATTTAAAATAATGATACAATATAAAACTATAAAACTATCCACTCATACAACATACAATCCCAATCAAAGGCCCAGGGGCAGAGCGTAGCTCACACGCCCCAGGCCTGTCTGCATAGATACGTTTTTAAAAGTTTTCGGAAAGCTAGGAGGGAGGGAGCAGTACGAACCTCTGAGGGAAGTTGGTTCCAGAGGGTTGGGGCAGCAACAGAGAAGGCCCTAACCGTAGGTCCCGCCAACGACACTGTCTAACAGACGGGACCCGTAGGAGGCCAACCCTATGTGCCCTAACCGGTTGCTGGGATTCGTGGGGCAGAAGACGGTCCCACAAGTATACTATACATTAATTTAATTTATTTCATTTACATTGTAATATCTTGAAATATGCTCTTCTATTTCTGGAAAGGGAAGGAAGGAAGTGGCATCTCTCCCAATTGGATTTAAATATCAACAAGGAGAATAACAAAATCCCATGGAAATGAAATGATTGCGCTATATTTAGTTGCAGTAGAGTGTATCTCAGCAACAAAATGTTTTTTTCTATAAAGAAAACAGGATAAAGGTAAAAGGATGATTGGAAATGGTGGAGAAAGCAATAAAAAGTATTCAAACAGAGAGTTAATATGAGATTTTCCAGATGTTGAATTCAATTTTTTAGAATCAATTTGGCTTGCATAAACTGTAAGTTTTAATTTAGTGGAGAAACTATTCCCACAGATTTTTAAATCCGATAGTAATTGACTTTGTTAATTTTTTTTTAATATCGTAACAACATTTATAAAAATAAGCATGTTCCTCATTCCACTAACTTCTTTAAAATGGAATTCACTGTATTGTTAAAAACAAAGCTACATATTTAGATTCATTAATTCAGGGTTCAGTCATTTTTTTAAAAAAAAGATGTTTGTGAGGAAAAGAGGGGCTTTCATGGGTTTTCAATCTTTCAATTAGCACCATCAGCTAAATTTCCCACAATGCACCTGGCAAAGTGTATTTCTGGGACACTAAAGGGGAGTGAAATGACTCCACTGGACTCCATTCTGTCTCCCTGCTACAGTTATCACCTTTAAGTGAAAGCCAGGCAGGATGCAACCCGCTAGCAAACACTTCATTAAAGAACACCCTCAAATGAATAAAATCTTGGATAAAACAATTCTAGATATAGCTATTTTTTTTTAGCTTTTAATAATTTGCTTTGACTATTCATTTCTTCCCATAAATACCGATCCTAGATTTGGCTATTTTATTTAGTTTCCATTATTCCATCATAATTTAGTTTCCATTATTCCATCATAAATCTCATAAATACAGAAGTTTCTTTATTATACATCATCAGCTCAGTATTGACTCTTAGCAAGTGCACAGATAGATTTTATCCAGAATGATCTCTCCCTCACCTCATCCTTCAAAGTTTTTTTTACTGATGTACCTATTGCCACTGAAACTGAATCCATCCACCTTTCTACAAGTTGTCTTTTTTTTGTTTCTTTCCACTTTTCCTAGCATTACAGACTCTTCTCCCTCCCCTCTATCCTCCCCTCCCCTCCCCTAACTATTTTTACTTTTTAAATTGTAAATTGACTACATAAATCATTAAATAAATATGGCTTGTAACTATATCCTGTCTAGAAGCTTCTGTGAAGAAACTCTTACATGATTGTAGGGCTGTAATTATTCCACCTTCATGTATTCCCTGATTATCTCAACTTTACCAAAGTGAGAAGGATAGAATTAGATCTTTAAAAAGAAAAGATATGTATGCTTTGAGTCTCATGCATATACCAATGAGCAGAAAATCCCCTTAAGTGTTACCGCATTACTTAAAGTTGCATTCCATCTAACATTTTTCTAGACACCAGCCATCTACAAGAAGAACTAACAAACCAAAGAAAAGCAGAATTGTGGTTCACTAAGCCAAAGTGTTAAACTTTGTTAGATTGTTTAAAAATCCTGCCTTTATTATTTTTATAAATAACTCAAGGTGGCAAACATATCTAATATTCCTTTCTCCTCCTGCAAAATGAGTGAGGCTGAGAGAAAATTACTGGCCCAAAGTTAACCAGACAGTTTTCATGCATAAGGCGAGACTAGAACACCCAAACTCTTGTTTTCTAGCCTTAATGACTAGACATCCTATCCCAGGCCCTGATGTTATGTAAAGACGATCTCAATGTCTGTATGTTAGTTGTTGATTCTGCAAAGGGTCTACATTACCTGTAATAAGAGAAAGGGAATGGTTCATTTATGTCAGGTACGTAACAGGCATTTATTTGCTTTATTACCTATAAAGCCCTTTATGGCATTGGACCAGGATACTTACAGGACCGTCTTCTGCCACATACTTCCCTTCGACCGGTGAGAGCGCACAGGGTCGGCCTCCTCCGGGTCCCGTCAGCGAAACAATGCCGTCTGGCGGGTCCTAGGGGGAGCGCCTTCTCTGTTGTGGCGCCCACCCTCTGGAACCAACTGCCCCCTGAAGTCCGCGTTTCCCCCACTCTCCCAGCCTTCCGGAAGAATCTAAAAACTTATCTATGCCGGCAGGCCTGGGGATGACTGTGATTGTGTGTGAATGATGAATGTGTTTGGGGGTCTTTTAAAATGCTTTTTAGATTTGGTTTTAGATTTTTGAAATGTTGAGATGTTGTTTTTATTTATGTTGTTAGCCGCTCCGAGTCCTTGGAGAGGAGCGACATAAAAATTTAATTAATAAATAATTAATAATAAATAAATAACAGACATTTTCCTTGATATTGTCAGGGATTCCACTCCATATGAATTTATAAAAATAGCCTGTTTTGTTTAATTACAAAATTAAATGATTTTTATTTCTGAAAATGCCATCACAGTAAATAAGAGGAGCACTCCAGTACTTTATTTGAAAATAAGACTTCCTGCCTATCAAAATATGAATGTAATCAGGAGGTTGTCTTTAAATGATAAAATGGCTGTTTTGCAATGGTCATTCCTGCTGTATGAGATACTTTACAATATTATACAGTAGTAAGTATCATTATCTATTGCATGACTGGAATGACGAATGCATTTTTTAACCTTGGCATCCAGTTTTGGTCACCACAATGTAAAAAAGATGTTGAGACTCTAGAAAGAGTTCAGAGAAGAGCAGCAAAGATGGTTAGGGGACTTGAGGCTAAAACATATAAACATTGCTGGAATTGGGTATGTCTAGTTTAATGAAAAGAAGGATTAAGGATGACATGATAGCAGTGTTCCAATATCTAAGGGGTTGCCACAAAGAAGAGGGAATCAAGCTATTCTCCAAAGCACCTGAAGGCAGGACAAGAAGCAACCAATGGAAACTAATCAAGGAGAGAAGCAATCTAAACTAAGGAGAAATTTCCTGACAGAACAATTAATCAGCGGACAACTAGCCTCTAGAAGTTGTGGGTGCTCCAACACTGGAAGTTTTTAAGAAGAGATTGGACAACCATTTGTCTGAGATAGTATAGGATTTCCTGCCTGAGCAGTGGGTTGGACTAGAAGACCTCCAAGGTCTCTTACAACTCTATTATTCTGTTATTAATGTGATTCTTCTTACTGAGGTTTTCCACATTCTCTCTTCAGCTCTGGAACTCCAGACAATGCTTTAGAGCAGACATGTCAAACACAAGGCCTGGGGGCTGGATGCGGCCCGCGAAGTGGTTTCATGTGGCCCGCGAAGCCATCCTGGGAACAGTGAGGGAACGGTCCCCTCTGCCTTGGTCCTGGCCCAGTCTGGCCAGGAGCCAATGTACAATTTTGTGGTGGCCATCTATGCTGAAACACATTCAGTCTTAGCTCCATAAGCCCCTCCCCCGCATGGCCTGAGAGGAACAATGAGGTTCCTCCAGTGGACCATGCCTTAGCACTTGCCCTGGTCCCACCCCCTTCTGCTAGAGACCCTCAGATCTGTCCCACTCCTACCTAGGCCTCCACAGGCACCCTTGACGCAAATGATGTAGAGCTGGCCATGCCCACCCAGAAGGCCACACCCACTCCATCCATGCCCACCCAGTAGGCCGCACCCACCCTGGCCACAGACACCCCGGCCCCCTGAGGGCAACCGCAATGCTGATGCGGCCCTCAATGAAATTGAGTTTGACACCCCGGCTTTAGAGGAATGTGAAGCGAAAGGACTTTGCTTTCATTAGGACATTGTTCATGGAAGATTTCCAAAGGGATTCTTTACATAAATCATCACTGAAGCAAAATATTCCTTTGTAGCTTTGCAGAGATTATCTAATAATGTTATTATCACGCAACACATTTGATGTTATCAATTTTCAAGCTGACTTGAAGAATAAAAGAGTATACAAAATGAAACTAAAATATAAAGTGCTTTACCAATAGAATTCCATTTCCAACAGAGTTTAAAATTATTTCCAGTTTATTGGCAGGTATTTTTTTTTACATGAATCTAGTTTATTGATAGACGAGCATGTTAGTAGGAACTTTTTAAAGGTTTCCCTGCTGAGAGTTCACACACTGAACACAACCACCCTTCTCATCACTCAGTCACTTCATAGATTGAATTCCTCTCACCCTGTGATGACACAGTTAGATCATGTTGCTGGCATTGCGACTATGGTTTGAAAGAAGCTTGGTAGGGTTTAGATCCCATTTAATTATCTCTGTATTTTAATTCTTGCAAATCAAAGGTGCCACAGAAAATGACTAGCTTAAGATTTCAGAGCTGACTGAAGACTAATATCAAATATTGAACGGCCATTGGAAAGAAATCACTTTCAAGGGCAGATTCTAGTAGAGAAAAAAAATCACATTTTATCAAGAAATTAAATTCTATCGATGGTTTGAGGAACAAAAGTGTTATGTGTAGAATTCACTGAAGATAAATGACCTGCAGTCAATGGAATCCTGAACCTTATGATGAAGGATGTCACTGTGTCTTAAAACCTAAGACACTGATTCTGTGATAAATTTCTGTGACTTACCATCTACTTCATTAAATAAATAAGGAGTTACTATATATTGGGCCTATCAGACTGATTGGTAAATCTAAGTATTTTATAACTCTAAAGCCCACTGTTTTCCTCCAAGGAGAGACAGGAGGTGAAAGAATGAAAGGTGAATGGCAATTAGATGTTTATTCCCAGTTGCAGATAGATATCATGATAGTAGCAACATAGTAGGTATTAACTTATTCTTTGGGCTCGGAACTCAGGTAGGCATTTTTAATTATATATTTAAAATATTAATTATAGACAGAAAAAATAAAGAATTGTGGATTCATCTAGCATGGGAGTAAGAACAAGAATAGTTTTTTTCTTTTATTGAAACAATCAACATCAAACATAAGATCGTATTAGAAAGCAATCATCATATAACCTGCAATACAACACTAAGGATTAGTCTTTGTAAACGTCTGGTTTAGTAAACATTCCTCTTATATATGTTCTAACTACTGTTTCTAGTCTATCACATATTGTTCATTTGAGCTTCAGAAGTAAATTCGTCTCAGTAGTAGTGCAATCTTTTATGATCCCTAGCAAAAGATCCTGAGGTAGAAATTCAATAACCTGAGGTAGAAAGTCAGTACGCTTTTCCAATATTAAAGCAATCAACATTAAACATAGGATCATATTAAGAAGCTGTCCTCATAAAAACTGAAAATACAGCATGAGGTATTAGTCTTTGTAAACATCTGGTTTGGTAAACATTCTTCGCTCCTCACGTCAAACCTCGACTAGTTTTTAATGGGAAAATTACATGATTTCAAATTTATAATCTTAGATAACTAACATATGTTTGTTTTTCATTTATCAGTTGGCTAAATGGAATAATTTTATGTTAGAAAGAAAAAGTAAAACCAAAAAATAAATTCTACTCCTTCTTCAGCACAATCAACTCTTTATTGAAATAGCAAAATCATAACTGATTTGAACTCAGAAAAATGTTATAAAGCAGCAATCTAAAACACTACCAAACTGAATATTTTTTTAAAGGCATCCATCATAATAATGTTACACTAAGTTCTTAATGAAAGAGAGAATTTAGGATATTTTGTAATAATGAAGAGGCTTTAAAGTGTAATTTCCAACTATGTGCAGAATGCATGCTGATCCATTGAAAGCCATTTAGCTATCTGCATTTAGCTATCTGCTATTACATGCTTTCTAGACAAAAGTACCAACAATAAAATGATCCAGAAGACAATTATTTCTTTGTTACTGAGGGTTAAGAAAGCAACCTATTATATCAGATTTCGTCTTTCTGACTGATCATTGGCCATATTGCTTCAGGCCAAATTTAGCTTTTAACAGGACTGATCTTTCAACTTTCTGAAAATCTTTACCACCAATGTATACCACTGTTTTCTGCAGTGGAATAAAAACACAGATTGTTAACAGCAAGCACTTAATGTTTGTTAAGTTCATAATTTTCACCTTCTGCTAAAACTGTACTTCATACCTGCTTGTTTCTTTAGCATTATGTAAAATAATATTGCACAAAATCAATTGAACAAGAACAAAAGAAATATGCCTTTATTCACTTACCAGCCTTCACCTTTTCTGTAATAATTGGCACAGCCTGGAAAAAAAAATTGCATAACAGTGAAATCTCTTTGCAGTAAGTGCATATAATTTCCTAGAACCCAGAAGACAGGGAATCCATCTTGAACTAAGAGTGTAACATCAAATTTAAGAATGAAAATATTAAAACATTCATAGACTCTGGTAGCACACTATCTTTAGATACACCCTTAGAAATATCCTTAGATTCTAATTTTAAATTGTGTTTAATTGGCATGTTTTTTTTAAAGTTGAACATTTGCTTCCTCTGCAGCTTCTGATATTTGACATTTGTTCTCTACTTGACATTTGCTGCTATTTACCTCTCAATGGCTTTGACTAGTGTCCCTATTCTATGGACCTTCAGCTATATTACATATCTCCTCCCATAATTCAACCCTATAGGGAATTAGGAGAACTGTGGTCAACATAACTGGAGGATGAAAAGTCAAAAGAAGAAAGCTTAGGGCTCTCTTGCACAGCAGCTCTAAGCTCCTCTCTCCTCTGCTGAAAATAACGCATAAAGCCAGTTTAAAAAACTAGTATTGGATTTTAATATGTTTTTCAGATTTGGCAAATGCACATTCTCAATTAACATATCTTGACTGATGAACTGCCAGTTCTTTAACCCTCCCACCAATGCTTGGAAAGCAAGGACCACTCACTTTCTTTCCATGCAAGGGTCTTTAAGATCAGATGGTTTCCATCAATATACCCTTTGTACAAGCCCCCATTATAATTGACATCTGTCTATCCATTTCTCTGGATAGAAAAAGAAAACACCCACAGTTTTGCAATATTCCTATTACTTGATGTGGAAGAGGGATTTCAGAATTCACTTGCTTAACAAAATAGAGTAGAAGACATTTGCCTAGAAGAAAATGGGCCACACAATATCACTTATGCAGCAGAAAATTGGAAAACATTGCTGTTAAGACGGAGTGAGAAAGATGGTGGGAAGTTCTCTCTGCAGCAGGCTGGGCGGCTTGAGGACAACATGCACTCTTACAAAACTCCTTGGGTTGGGATAAATAGGGCATCCAAGCAAGCCTTTAGTCTATTTTATTTGGCTTGCCAACATGAAGTGCACAAAGCATTGTCTTGAACATTCTACAAACAGTGTGACATCATTCCAAGCAACCCAATATTATTTATTTATCAAATATACCAAAATATGTGTACCATATTCTATTACTATCAGCAGTAATAGGTATGTACAGAACCCCCAGACTGTTACATTGCATTTCAGTAGCGTATTCCTGTCCTATTTCATAGCTCATGCGGAAATATCACCTGGAAACTATTACTTGCATTAAAAACCAAGCAATCGAATAGAACTCTGACCACATCATCTTGATCAACTGTCTGTATATTTGCCAGATGTTCCAGCCAACTTCTGAAATTTCAGCAGAATTAGTGAAGAAAGATGCCTTCTGGAGTTAGAAATGCTGTCTCCAAGGTCTGCTTGTTCAAAGAGCATTTGGACAGATAAAACATTTTAATCCATACAGCTGTTGGCCTGAAGCGCTAATTATGACAAAATTCCTCATGATCTGATCTAGAAGTATTGGAAGAACCAGTACAAATAAAATTCACACCAAAATGAGGCTAGCATCAGCATTTTCAGATAGGAACCACACAATAGAACAGTATAATATTGCTGAGAAGTCTGTTCTTGCATGCAAACCAGGATTAAATGAGGTATACGTATGGTACCCCTCCCTTCAAAATTCAACCCAACTCACCGTGATGTTGTTGTTGGTGGATGAACACCATAAGCCTATTGTACTGGCCAACATCGCTCTGGCGTGGAAAAAGACCTGGCGACCTACTCTAGTTTTCCCAGTCAAAAAAACTTTATGGATCGGCTCAAAGATGTGAAAGATATGGTATGGAGTCGTGAGTTCCCCTGGCTGGGAGACACCAATAAAGATACAGGAGAAGAGCAAAAACAGATATCATAGTAGCAGGAGCATCCATGACATGGATGGGGTAAATCCTAATGGCCCCCCAGCCATTGACACAGCTCCTAGTAATGCTCAATGTTGATTGTTTTAATAAAAGAATTTTTATAATAATAATAAAAAAAAGAGATGTCTCTGCTGTTCAAAGATTTTAAAATTAGGATCGTGGAATGTTAATGACTTAAATCTAGGAAAGCTGAATATTATTAAGAACAAACTAAACAAGCTCAGCATCGGTATACTAGGCATCAGTGAAGCCATTGGACATCAAAAGAAGAATGGGCTTCATACTGCATAAAAAAGTGAGCAGAACTATAAAAAGTTTTTGAACAGTCAGTGATAGGATAATGGCAATACGTATCAATGGAAAACTTTGCAGCATGACAGTTCTGCAAGTTTATGCTCCCACTGAGGACTCAGCAGTTGAGAACACCAATGAATTCTACACTGAAATTCAGAAAACTCTGAAACAAACACCGAAGAAAGATATTATCTATATTATCGGTGATTTCAATGCAAAAGTGGAAGAAATGGAAGAAACAGAGATTTACAGGCAAGTCTGGTCTCAGTGAACCAAATGAGGCAGGAGAACATCTGATTCAGCCATGAACAACAGCTAAGCATAATGAACAAATGGTGTGAACAACCCAAGCAGTGATTATACCAAATGGACTTCACCAAATGGAGAACACTGAAACTGAATCGACTACACATTATGCGAAAAGAAGTGGAAAAGTTCCATCTTCACTGTGAAAATGTTCCCTGGTACATAACCTTGCTACTACCGTAGCCTTTGGGCTGTGGTGCTAGAGGCGACTTTAATGCATCCCACAGACTGCAAAAATAAAAAGTCATCTCAATGTGACTTTCCATGAAAAGTTGTAGGCAAAAGATCAAATCCTTCCTGATTTTTGACAATTTCCAGATAAAATAATAAATATTCAAACAAAATTTAGTGTTTAATGGATTGATTTATTATATTACTGTAACAAATCAATAAATAAGCATGGATTTCAGTGGGTGTGTTCCATCTGTGACTAAATCTAAATCCCACCCATGATTAGATGTAGAATATCGAAATGGGAACTCTAAATTTACTTCCAATAGAATTAATGGAAATATATGTTGTAATGGTATAATGACCCAAAGCATTGGGCTGGAAACCAGGGCAATGGCAGTTCTAATCCCATCTGAGGCACAAAGCCAACTGGGTGACCTGCCTAATTATCTTCAGCTCATTATTCAATCTGATTGGCAATAACTTTATAAGGAAAAAGACATTCCTTCCTACTATTATCTGATTCATTCAGCTGGATTGCCAGAGGTAGAAGTGGGGGACACTTCACACACAACGGATGCATTCTCAACTATATGATTGTTCCTCCTCATTCAATGACTCACGGGCGTGGGGTGCAGCTAGCCTCATGAACCGTTGAATAAATACATCTGCTGTAACTTCTTTGAACCAAGTTCAAGTATGTTGTAGATGAAATTAAAGCATTATATTTGATCTTTCTATTACACCAGTCAGCCTGTAGATAACAGCTGTGTTAAACAACACTGATTTATGACAGAAAGGATGCTTACTCTCTCTTAAAAAAGGGCTTCAGCATTTGAAGGAACCGATGCGGATTCCTGCAAGTAACTACTATATTTTTGTTTTCTTTTTCCACAGTGGTAGCAACACATAGAATTTGTGTATTTTCATGTGCACACGGAGGAGGGCACGAGATTGGTATGCAACCCCAGAGAGTTAGCTGTGGTCAGTTTCTAGAAACTGAGTTAGTCAATCAAGTTTGAAGAGCTGGAACCACTGTAAAAGAAACAAACAAGCAAATAAACAGAAACAATTTCTGAGTTTCTGATCTCTTCCTTCTTCTGAATAAGACTTACGTCTCAAAGAAATCTCTGTCGGCTAAGGCAGCAGATAGAAAAGAACTGCAAAATAAAATAAATGAAAACAGTTTCAAAAGTAGCATTCAACTTCAGTGACAAATGGAAATATATGTTTGTTTATTTGTTTGATTTATATAGCTGTCTATCTCACGTACGTGACTGGATTCACGGCTGTCCTTAGAGGACCATCTGGCGGCCATGGCCGGGAGGATGTTCTATCAGGTTCACCTGGTGCGCCAGTTGCGTCCCTTCCTAGACCGGGACTCGCTACGCACAGTCACTCATGCCTTCGTCACTTCCAGGCTGGACTACTGTAATGCTCTCTACATGGGGCTCCCCTTGAGGTGCACCCGGAGGCTCCAACTGGCCCAGAATGCAGCTGCACGGGTAGTGACAGGAGCGTCGTGGCGCTCCCATGTAACACCACTCCTGCGCGAGCTGCACTGGTTGCCGGTGGTCTTCCAGGTGCGGTTCAAGGTGTTAGTGACCACCTTTAAAGCGCTCCATGGCATCGGACCCGGATACTTACAGGACCGCTTACTGCTAGCAAATACCTCCCGCCGTCCGGTATGCTCCCACAGAGAGGGCCTCCTCAGGGTGCCGTCGGCCAGACAATGTCGACTGGCGACCCCCAGGGGGAGAGCCTTCTCTGTGGGAGCTCCTACGCTATGGAACGAGCTCCCCCTGAACTCCGTACGATGCCGGACTTACCCCCCTTCCGTGGGGAACTGAAAACTTTCCTTTTTCAACAGGCCGGCCTGACATAGAAGCTCCGGCTCCAACCGGGTGAAAATGTTTTAGGGGGATTGTGTAATTTTTAGGATTTTAGGATTCGCACATATTGGGTTTTATATGGGATTTTATGGCCTAATTTGTTTAATTTATTTTTAAATATTTTAATTTTGTACATTTATATGTTTTTTAAATTTTAAGGCTGTACACTGCCCCGAGTTCTTCGGGAGAGGGGCGGTATAGAAATTTAATAATAAATAAAAAAAAATAAACTGTAGGTGACTCACATTAAAATAGGTCAAATATATAGTATAGAAATTGCTGGATTGTGTAGGATGAGTAGAGATAACTGGGGAGAGATTGTCCCATAAGTAACTGGGCCCCAAACAGATAACCAGCACCTTGAATTGTAGCCAGTAGAAAATGTCTTCTCCATTTAAAGCCTTTTCCTCCTGATTTAGCATTAAAAGCCATGTGTTTTGGCTGAAATAAAATCTACTTTAATCTGTAATTATAATTGTATGATTGCCTCAATTCTTCCTTACAATTTTTTTTAACTTGAGCTGCTGCTTTTATTTTGTGGCGTATGAACTGAAATGAGAACATGGATGAGGAAGAGGAAGAGAATGAAATAGTAGTAGCATCAGTGGTAGCAGTAGGAGTAGTTGCATGAAGCCAGGAGCTCGATCTTCACAGACTGAAAAATTTGTAAATATATTTGCATGCTATTGGTGACATATCATTTATTTTGTCCTTATTTCAGAAATGTACAAAATGTAGAAAAATAGGTAAAACCAATGAAAGAGAAAACTTCAGTCAAGTGTGCAGATATTACAATTAATATTTGACTTACGACCTTGACTTACGACCACAACTGAGCCGAAAATTTCTGTAGCTAAGGAAATCATTTGTGAAGTGAATTTTGTTTGATTTTTGTTCAACCTTTCTTGCCACAATTGTTAAATGAATCCCTGCAGTTGTTACGTTAGTACAGCGGTTCTCAACCTGTGGGTCGCGACCCCATTTGGGGTCGAACGAAGATTTCACAGGGGTCGCCAAACACCGCAGTCTGACATTTTTTTTTGGTCTGCCATTTTTTTTGGGTCGGCCATTTTTTCCCCTTTGCCATGCGGGCCGTCGCACCGCACATGTGTGATGCGGGCCCGCCATTTTTTTGGGTTGGCCATTTTTTTTGGTCGGCCATTTTTTTTTGGTCGGCCATTTTTTTTGGTCGGCCATTTTTTCCCCTTTGCCATGCAGGCCATCGCGCTGCGCATGCGTGATGCGGGCCCGCCATTTTTTTTTGGTCGGCCATTTTTTTTTGGTCGGCCATTTTTTCCCCTTTGCCATGCAGGCCGTTGTGCTGCGCATGCGCGATGCGGGCCCGCCTTTTTTTTTGGTCGGCCATTTTTTTATTTATTTAATTTTTTTGGTTGGCCATTTTTTTGCCCTTTGCGATGCGGGCCGTCGCGCCGTGCATGCATGATGCGCCCCATCGCACTGCACATGCGCGATGCAGGCCCACCATTTTGGGGGGGGGTTGGCCATTTTTATTTTTATTTTTGTTTTTGTTTTTTTGGGGGGCGGGGTCGCGCTGCGCTTGCGCGGCGCGGGCCGGGGTCGAGCCCTGGAAAAGGTTGAGAACCGCTGCGTTAGTAATATAGTTGTTAAGGGAATATGGCTTCCTCATTGACTTTGCTTGTCAAAAGGTCACGAAGGGTGATCACATGACCCTGGGTTGTTGCACCCATCGTAAATATGGACCAGTTGCTAAGCATCTGAATTTTGATCATGTGACCATGGGGATGCTGCAGTGGTCGTAAGTGTGATAAATGGTCATAAGTCACTTTGTTCAGTGCTGTTGTAATTTTGAACGGTCACTAAATGAAGTTGAGGGCTACCTGTACAAACGTTTATACTAAAGTAGATAATTAAAAAGTTTTAATTATTTCTACTTCTACTTAAAAACAAATATCAGTAAAAAAAACAGTGTCAGTTTTCAAGGGAAAAAACCCTGAAAAAGTATATTGTTGAGTTCTTCTGACAAGCTCCCTACAACTTAAAGTTCAGGGGTGAGGCACTGACATACTTTGTTAATTTTCAGCCCTGTAGGATAACATGCCTTACTGTTACTTATGCAAAATGGCTACATCTAAAAAACAAAAACAAAAAACCTTTGAATTCACTGTGGACCTTCTCCAGTGCTTTCCATATGTTCTATATTAATTGCATTCCCAGGAAGTGATGTAACATTTTTGGCAAAACAGCAATTAAATGGGATTTTCCTGCATAGCCAGATGGGTCTAAGATAGCTTCAGATTATTCCTAACTGCTTAAACATGATGAAACGAAAGAACAATTCTAATACCTTCCATATGATTGAACAATACACTTTCAGTTTTTTTTCTGTTTCATATTGTCATATTGTTTTCTGTTTCATATTGTCATATGGTATGATCAGAAAAATAAAATTAAATTACTAGCTGTGTCATTCTCACATACTTTTAGTGGTTTCCCCGTGAATTTCATTAACCATGCTATAACCAATAATGCTGCCTATAATTTAAAAATAATAATTTGCTTGTGTAATAATCATTTAAGAGAGATACAGTTTTCTGAGTCAAGGATCACAATGTAAGGTCACCTAGTATTTTTTTTTTTTAAAAAAGAACACATTAAAAGGAATGGACAACTTGGACAGCAGCATTTATTTATTTATTTATTTATTTATTTTGATTTATATGCTGCCCTTCTCCCCAGACTCAGGGCGGCTCACAGCAAAAATACAAGTACAAAAATATAAATCAATTAAAATAGTAATATACAATATAAAAACTATATAACTATTACCAATCATACAACATACAGTCCCAATCAAAGGCCCAGGGGCAGAGCGCAGCTCACACGCCACAGGCCTGTCTGCATAAATGTGTTTTTAAGAGTTTTCGGAAAGCTAGGAGGGAGGGAGCAGTACGAACCTCTGAGGGAAGTTGGTTCCAGAGGGCTGGGGCAGCAACAGAGAAGGCCCTAACCCTAGGTCCCGCCAGACGGCACTGTCTAACAGACGGGACCCGTAGGAGGCCAACCCTATGTGCCCTAACCGGTCGCTGGGATTCATGGGGCGTTCCTATAGTTGAAGGGCTGCCACAAGGAAGAGGGGGTCAACTTATTTTCCAGAGCAATAGAAGGCAAGACAAGAAACAATGGATAGAAATTAACCAAAGAGAGAAGCAACCTGAAATTGAAGAAAAACTTCCTAACAGTGAGAACAATTAACTGCTGGAACTACCTTCAGAAATTGTGGGTGCTCCATCATTGGAGACTGGAGAGCAGCTTCTCTGGAATGCTATAGGGCAGGGGTCCTCAACCGTGGCAACTTTAAGACTTGTGGACTTCAATTCCCAGAATTCCTCAGCCAGCAAAGCTGGTTGAGGGATTCTGGGAGTTGAAGTCCACAAGTCTTAAAGTTGCCAAGGTTGAGAACCCCTGCTATAGAGTCTCTTACTTGACCAGGGGATTGGACTAGATACAGGGGTTCTCAACCTTGGCAACTTTAAGACTTGTGGACTTCAACTCCCAGAATTCCTCAGCCAGCTTTGCTGGCTGAGGAATTCTGGGAGTTGAAGTCCACAAGTCTTAAAGTTGCCAAGGCTGAGAACCCCTGGACTAGAAGACCTTGAAGATCCTCTCCAGCTCTGTTGTTCTGTTAGCAAACAGATGACACAATCTAGATCACTACCTGAATTTTGTATGACCAAGTCACCTGGATCCTTCTCCTTGCTGTTGCCGTGCAAACTAAGATCAAGGGACACCCTAATTTTACTTTTATTTCTAAATTTACCAGAACATATTGTACGCATTTGTCTTGTATGCAAATAAATAGGAGAAGGGCAGTTGCTGTTAAGAGCTTTTGAAGTCACCGAGTTATCCTTCCATTTAAAAACTTCTTGCAAGCATCGAGTTGCTAATATAGCACTCATGTACCAAATTTATGCAGCAGTAGCTTGAAAAAAAGCAACCCTAAATCAGCAGCCTAGCCTTTGGAAACTAGCTAGGCTTTTACTGGAAAGGAAGAGAAAATAACTTTTCTATTTCACTTAATTCCCTTCAGCTGGGATATTTGGGTATTTAGTGCATGCTGAACTGTTAGCTGCAAGGAAGCATGAAGAGTCAAAACAGCTTGGATCTATCCAAGTTTTTAAGCTTGGAATCAACAGGATGGCATGCACTTGTCTGGATGTATATCAGAACTAAAAAAAAAATAAAAATAAAAATAAGTGGTTGCTTTGAAGGAGGACCTGGGAAATCATTAAGATATCTTTCCCCCCTAGGGACCCATCCACAGAATGTTACACCAGCTGAAGTCCAGCAGCCAGGAAGTGGAGTGAAGCAAGAGTTCCCATGCTGGGAAAAGAGGCCATATAGCTCTGCATATTTTCATCATTACAAACAGAAAAATAATTGTGTTATAGTTGTGGATGTACCACAGCTGAATCAGAAATTAATCTGGTCTATTGCTGAACATAGACAGTAGCCGGTTCTGGAATTCATCCTGGAGCAATGCAGAATTCCTAGGTAAAAAAATGTTTTTAGAAGACGCAGAATGTTCTGTTTCAGGAAAAGAGGCACTGAGACGAAGCAACGAGTTCCAACAGCTCTCCTTTATTGCAAACAGCAACAGAACAGATTTTAAAATGGTGTGACCCCCTTTTATAGCCCCCCCCTGCACAATACCTTGCTGGCCAATCATTGCAAAAGATCTTTTCCAGCCGTGCGTGTGCACTCAAGGCTGGGAGCAGCCTTTCTTGTCCTGGGCATCCACATGGTCTGCCCAGGCCAATTGCTGCAGCCTGTGCCTGCCTGCCCAGGACATAACACAGAATGTTTTTAGAATGAGCTACTCCTGAGGTGTCTTCATTTAAAGGGTAGTTTCCATTTGAATCTGTCTAAATCCTTTTCTTTTCTCTCCCTGAAAGCAAGATAATCTCCAGCCTTTAGAACAGAGGTGAGGAATGATGCCCCTCTGTGACTTGTGGACTTCAACTCCCAGAATTCCTGAGCCAGCATGCAAATAGGCCAGGGATATCTACAACATCCCTACAATCCATATCGATATGGTATGGTATGGTATGAACCTATAAGGAGCTGTATCAATTGAGCGACCAACCAACAATGGCACTGACTACCTCTCCACTTGGTGACCTTCATATGACATGTCACATGACATGACTAGCCAGTAACACGACCCACTGACCACATGAGATCCATAAAAGTGGAAAAGAACTGGAACAAGATGCTTCAACTAAAAGAGGATCCTCACAAAAAGATCTCACCTTCTCTCAAACTCATCCCATTTGTATGAGGCACCATACTGCCACCCTCATTGTGATTGTTGCTACTGGAATTCCAGGGGGAGGTAAAAGCAAAAAAAACAACCCCAAACAAACCCATCTAAGATTGCCTCCCCCCATTTCTGATTAGATTTCCATAGGAACTAAGTGACCCCAGAGGGTCCTTTGCATTCTCATTGCGGATATCCTTCTATGACAGATTGGCCTAATGGGAATCAGAATAGAGCTGGAAAGGACCTTGGAGATCTTCTAGTCCAGCCCCCTGCTCCAGCATGAGACCCAATATAATTTGAGACAAGTGGCTGTCCAGTCTCTTCTTAAAAACCTCTAGTGATGAAGCACCCATAACATCTGAAAGCAAGCTGTTCCACTGGTTAATTGTCCTCACTGTTAGGAAGTTTCTCCTTCATTCCTGGTTGTGTCTCTTCTTGATTAGCTTCCATCTGTTATTTCTTTTCTTGTCTCCTGGGTTTTTGGAAAATAAGTTGACCCCCTCTTTCTTGTGCCAGCCCCTCAAATACTGGAATACTGCTATCTTGTCCCCCTTAGTCCTTCTTTTCTCTAGACTGGCTGTTCCCAAATTCTGCAACTGGTCTCTGGGCCTTTAATAATCTTAGTTGCTCTTCTTTGCACTTTTTCCAAAGTCTCAATAGCTTTTTTGTAATGTAGTGACCAAAACTGGATGCAGTATTCCAAATGTGGCCATACGAAGGCTTTATAAAGCGGTACTAATACTTCACATGATTTTGATTCTATGCCTCTGTTTATACAACCAAGGATGGTATTAACTTTTTTGGCTGCTGCCACACACTCAATCAATCCTCAATCTTCTTTTCTTTCTGAACATTTTATTTGTAAGCTTTGCTTTCAGAGGTGAGACACAATTGTCAGAAGAGATGGTAAAATTCACTAGCCAGAGATATACCTTATAGATAATCTGTGGGCCAGGGGCTTCACCCTGCAGATTTATAGATTTTCCTTTTGCCACAGAGAATTCTAACAGCAAAAACAAAGTTAACTGTGTATCTTTGAAGATCAACCAGCTATATAACCTCAGGATTTTTAAAATTGTATTTAATTAACTATCTAAAGCTTTAGTTAATTCTTGACTAAATCTATCATTTTAATTAACTAAAACATTTAGCCTAATTAAAGCAACTTTTCCAGGGCTTTGATCTGTTTATGTGACAGGCAGAAAGTATGCAGGCCTAGGCTTTATGGCAAGGTATTACAATGCTGAATAAAGCTAGAGTAGTTAATAATAATAATAATAATAATAATAATAATAATAATAATAATAATAATAATAATAATAATAATAATAATAATAAAGTTGGAAGGGACCTTGGAGGTCATCTAGTCCAACCCCCTGCTCAGGCAGGAAACCCTATACTATTTTGGACAAATGGCTGTCCAGTTTCTTCTTAAAAACTTCCAATGTTGGAGAATTCACCACTTCTGAAATCAGGTTGTTCAACTGGTTAATTGTTCTAACTGTTAGGAAGTTTCTCCTTAGTTCTAGGTTGCTTCTCTCCTTGATTAGTTTCCACCCATTGCTTCTTGTCCTGCCTTCAGGCACTTTGGAAAATAGCTTGACTCCCTCTTCTTTGTGGCAGCCCCTGAGATATTGGAACACAGCTATCATGTCTTCCCTCGTCCTTCTCTTTGTTAAACTAGACATATCCAATTCCAGCAACCGTTCCTTATATGTTTTAGCCTCCAGTCCCCTAATCATCTTTGTTGCTCTTCTCTGTACTCTTTCTAGAGTCTCAGCATCTTTTTTACATCGTGGTGACCAAAACTGGATGTAGTATTCCAAGTGTGGCCTTACCAAGGCATTGTAAAGTGGTATTAATACTTCATGTGATCTTGATTCTATCCCTCTGTTAATGCAGCCTAGCACTGAGTTGGCTTTTTTGGCAGCTGCAGTACACTGCTGGCTCATATTTAAATGATTGTCCACTAGGACTCCGAGATCCCTCTCACAGTTACTACTATTGAGCAAGGTACCCCCTATACTATACCTGTACATTTGGTTTTTCTTGCCTAAATGTAGAACCTTCCTTTTTTCACCCTTGAATTAGATAGTGCCCAGTGTTCAAGTCTGTCCAGATCCTCCTGTATCCTAAGCCTATCTTCTGGAGTGTTGGCTATTCCTGCCAGCTTGGTGTCATCCTCAAAGTTGATGAGTTCCACATCTATCCCCTCGTCCAAATCGTTGATGAAGATGGTGAAGAGCACTGGGCCCAGAACAGAGCCCTGGGGCACCCCACTACATACTTCCCTCCATGTAGATGTGGTTCCATTGAGGACCACACACTGAGTATGGCCGGTCAGCCAGCTACGGATCCATCTGGTGGTGATGCTTCTTTGGACGAAGTCTCGTCCAAAGAAGCAGTCTCAGTCATAGAGAAAAGACAGTTCCCTATTTAGCTGCTTGTAAAACAGGACCATTAAGTGACTTTCTATACTCAAATGCTAAATAAAACTGATGAAACATGATAATAAAAACAAGAACAAAACACATTGTAAAACAAAATTACAAAGCGTGAAAGACAACCTTAAAATAGAAAGATGAACAATAGAACTATATTTGCAACAGAATTAATAAGTTACAGAAGCCTTCCAAAAAAGGAGGCTTTGCCTTGGCCCTAGTACAATACTAGGAGACAGATGCTACAGCTGGAATATATGATGCCATTTACAGCAGCTCTTAGGGATCAAAGAAAACTCTTTCCAGTAATCTTAAGCAGTATCAGAAGATAGAAGGTAAGAAGCCTTCTTCAAAAGAGCTATAGGTCAGATACTTTAGAACCCCAAAATTTAAATTAATACTTTGAGCTATGCCTGTGACATCTTTAAATATGCAATTATTTGGAAACAGGGATTATAAGTTCTCAGTAACATTTTTATTAGAATGACAAAACAAATGTCATGAGATACCTGCTGTTCCTTGTGTATATGTATGCAGCTTCAGAATTCATGTATCAAAGGGACAGAGCTTGGATCATAATGTCATCATTTTGTTATTTACTCCTTTCTACAGACTCTCATGGTCAGGGATGGGCAACTATGGCCCCTTTATGACCTGTGGACTTCAACTCCCAGACTTCAATTCCCAGCCTGCTCAGGAATTCTGGGAATTGGAGTCCACAGGTTGTAAGAGGGCCATATTTGCCCACCCTTGTCCATGAGAATCTCTAGCTACTGAGGGCCAGTAATCTAGATTATATCCTCCTGGATTGAGATCTTTGGTATTTCCTGAGCCCTTATGTGAGGGCATATCCAAGTAACCATCTTAAAGTATAATCCCCTGCCCTACCTCTCCATAGAAGAAAAGTAGGATGACATTAAATTTGGTGCTCCAAGAGCTATGCCATTTTCTGACTCTACCATAAGCCAGGGACATGGTGCTGTCCATGCAGTTTTAATGTGGGACAAATTATGGAAAAAGATTAGTGAATTCTCTTGGATTCCATGTGGTTCTCACCAAGCATTATCTGTGGGAAAAACCTCCAACAACAATCATTCTACTTAATAACGAGGCAGAGCTGGATGAATTTGGGTTGATGCTCTGAAGGTGAATTTGTCAAGCTACCCCAGTGATCAAGTTGCTGTACTGAGGTATGTTGAGGTCACTTCTGCTTCTTTTTATGGCAGGGGTGTCAAACATGCAACGTCACGTGACGTGTCGTGATGTATCACAATTTTTTCCCATTGCCGGCAATGGGGTGGGCAGTTTCAGCATGATGCATCTGCCCCATGGGCTGGCAGTTTGACACCCCTGTTTTATGGCCTTTATATCTATCTTATCACCTGTCAGCTGAGTGTGGGATGAAAGAGAAGAATGGTAGATCTGGAAGTAACCCCATGGTGCAGTTAAAAATGACACTGTCTCCCCATTCCTAGTAAGACAAACAATAAAAGCTATCACCACATAACACCTACATGTTAGCAGAAGCTTCTAATCTGAGATAAAGTCATTTGAGAATGATTATGTTGTCTGTGTTCCATTATTGCTTATTGCTATTGTTTTTTTCCTGAATTTACTATGGACATTTTATTTATCATTTAGGTGTAAAAATATTTATATTTGTCAACCACCAGTAGTCCTAAGTCAGGGGTAGACAACCTTGGCTCTTTTATAACTCATGGACTTCCACTCCCAGAATTCCTGAGCCAGCCATGCTGGCTCAGGAATTCTGGGAATGGAAGTCCACGAGTCATAAAAGAGCCAGGGTTGCCTACCCCTGTCCTAAGTGAATTGCAATAATATTAAATGCAGTAAACAAATAGCCTTTCTATACAGCACAGACAACACTGTCTCGAAGAACACTAGTCCTGTTTTGAAACATAGGTCCAATATTCTTCCAAAAGAACACCAAACCTACATCCCTCTCCCTCTCTGTACAGACATGGATGTGGGTTTGATGTATGCCTTGGAAAGCACCAATTAAGCATTGCGTGGGGAAATGCCTCTGTAGAAGCTGGTCTCTTCTGTATCTTAAGCCAAATTGTCGTGGATGGTAATGTTTAGCAACTGGAGGGGAGGGAGCATGACCACGGCAGTCTAAAATGGCTGACAGGAGCTGGGCAAATTCTTCTCATCACCCACTTTATAAATGAAGTGTGTTAGGTTGTCTCCAGGGCAAAACTTTTGTCAGGAGAAAAAGAAAAACTCTGTAAATCTTGAACAGCTAATATCTCTGCAGTGTAAAGCAGCTTTAGATGTGAGCTGAAGATAAAGGTCATACCACAAAAATGTATCATTTAAAACTGGTTAGGAAACAAATGTTTATGCCATGTTCGGTGGGGGGGGGCTGATTGTGACCCTTAATTTAGCTCACAGTAAATACACTACTATTCTGAGTTTACTATAATATGTATTACAGTGAGTAAGTCTGCATTTTTTTGCCATGTCCAATCAGTGCATCAAAGACAGTATTTCCTGGCTATATCCTATCTGAGCATCAAGCAGAAAAGCTGGCTCATGTTTTCATTGTGTTATATGTAAGCAGATACTGAAATACTGTGCATAAATTATTGGTGAGTTATCCTTGCCCCTTTCTACAGTGAATTAATATTAAATTCAAAGCAGATGTAATTTGATGACATTACAAATTGCAAATATATTTTAATAACATGTAATAGCCAGTTCAAATCTCAAGACACATATTCATTCAAAAGGAAATGGAAGCAGCCAAATTATTCCAGTCTTATCTCAACCATATATGAATACTCTTGAGGCTCTATCATAAAAATGGAAAACTTTACAATAAAATTGTTTTTATAGATATATCTGTTTTAACCATTGCCAAAGGAAGATGGAAATGTCAGATTTCAATTTTCAGCTCTTAAAAATGCCAGTGTGTTTTTATGTTTTATAATTAAGTTTGCCAGATTTTAGAACTTTACTGATGTGCTTGGGGTGGCAAAAAGGATTTCCAAGATAAACATTAGTTAAACAAATGACTGGTAGAAGGAAAAAAAAACCCTGAATGAATCTCAATTGAACCTTTATGTTAGATGGGAAGCATTAGCCCTCATGAGGATGGTCTGTTTCTAAGCAAAACATGTTTGATCTTAGCTCTGACCTTAAACACTTTCCAGAACAGCAACTTAGACAAATTTTGTTTCAACAAGTGCTATTTAATAATACCGCATAATCAAGTTGAACTAAGATAAGAAGAGAATGTGAGTATAATGTAGCATGCGTGAAAATCCTACCCCCTCAATGGCTCCATACACCTGTTTTCCTTACAGGTTTTTAGGCACCAGCTGTCATGACTGGGAACTGCTTGTCAGAGATATCTCTTTACGTGGATGTCTTGTTCCGATAGCACTTTCACAACCCTTCATGAAACGTACGTCCATAATTCTTTCCATGTTCAATCAAGTGCTAAATTTGATACTGATTGTGGATCATCTGCCACTTTACAATTACTTGACCAGGGTTTCTTCCACCTTCTGAGTTCATGGTCAATGAATATCTCTACTGGAAGGGGGAGGTTCCAGATCAGGAACTCTCTTGTGTATAGAGAAATAGTTCTTTACTTCTAACAAACAAAACTGTAGAAATAAGAACAGATCAAGATTACAAAAGAAGACAAAAATCTCGCATAGATCTGTTGTATTATTTTGTCTTACTTTTTCTTTGAGGCCTGCCACTTCGTGTATTCATTAATTGCCCTAACTAAATATGAACATTACGCTTTTACTTAAATAAATGTGATTTCATCCTGAAATATTGAAACATTGCCAAATTCACGTTGATATGTATTTCAAGATTTTGTTGAAGTTCTTGAGATTTGGCCTTATGTCATAATCTGATTGTTCTCATAGATTCTTGACTCTAAAAAAAAATGTTTGGTTTGTCTCATTTCATGTGGCCTTCATGTTAGTAGCTTAAGTACAGGATAGAATTTCTTTTGGACCTATAGCCCAGCAGCTTCCCTAAAACAGTTGTAATTTACACTTTTTTCAACATCTCAAACTTGTAAAATATAAATACAGAATCTGTTTTACCTAGCTAGCCCATAAATAACATGAAAAAGTGATAGATACAGTATATGAAGATGCAAAGATCCTGACCAACTTAGGAACTACCATTGGAAAGATAGGTGGGAAGGCTCGACGTGATGACAGAGAGGGAGGAGCATCCAGAATGCAAATTTGAACAGCTGAGACCATTGGTGCAGTCTAGGAGCCATGTGCAAGCATTGGCTAATCCTATCTAAGACACCTTATTAACTGGCTCTTTTAACCCTGACGATGTTGGAAGTTCCCAACGAAAGCTAGGTTATATTAAAGTCATTCTTTTTTAATCTCCTGGTGATCGCAAATTATTTACTTCGTACCATGAATATACCCAGGAGTCGCATCTTTACAGATATCATTAACCATATAGGTATATGTATATATGTACCGTAAGTCTTCTGAATGGAAATTTCTCAAGAAACTGTAACTTGAGAAGATTAGGTCACAGTATATTAAATTAAAAGATGCTTGCTTCTGGGGAGGAAAGCTATGACAAATCTAGACAGCATACTAAAAAACAGAGATGTCACCCTGCCAATGAAAGTGCGTATAGCCAAGGCTATGGTTTTCCCAGTTGCAATGTATGGCTGTGAAAGTTGGACCATAAGAAAGGCTGAGCGCCAAAGAATTGAAGCCTTTGAACTATGGTTTTGGAGAAGACTCCTGTGAATCCCCTGGACTGTAAGGCGATCAAACCGGTCAGTCCTAGAGGAGATCAACCCTGACTGCTCTTTAGAAGGCCAGATCCTGAAGTTGAAACTCAAGTACTTTGGCCACCTAATGAGAAGGAAGGACTCACTGGAGAAGAGCCTGATGCTGGGAAAGATGGAGGGCAATAGAAGAAGGGGACGACAGAGAATGAGGTGGCTGGATGGAGTCACTGAAGCAGTAGGCGTGAGCTTCAATGGACTCCAGAAGATGGTAGAGGACAGGAAGGCCTGGAAGAACATTATCCTTGGGATCACAATGGGTTGGACACGTATTCACAACTAGCAACAACATATTACCTACATCTCTGTATCCCTTACTGGCCACCAGTTCTTTTAGTTTTTACTTTACCATTATTGGATTATTCAGTGGAACCAATATTAAGGATTGTTTTGTTTTAATCTTCACTCTGAGACTATCAGGAATACTCTGACAACTAGCTAGCCAGCACTGGGAAAACAATGCTGAAGTAGAAATGTTATGAAAATCATTTAACAGCTTTCGTGGCTTCTCTGGGAACTAGGCAAAGCACACAAAGAAACCCAAGGCAGTTATGGAGGAATTTCTCTTATGCTTTGAAAAAAAAAAGCCCATATTCCACAAGGGTTTATGCAATGTGAATTATTGAGAGTAGTATGGCCACCTGTCATTCTGGAAAATGATCCTATGGAATTTAATGGTCTAATGGTTGATAATATTATTAGAGCAGAAGACAGGAGGGAATGCAAATAGTGAGAGTTTTTACCCTTGCTCTATTTATTTGCTTAGCTTTTTATTTATTTACTTGGCTGTCAGAAAATTACATATACAACATATATTTAGGAGAAATGAAGCATATTTCATTTGCATGAGTAGAAGTTGAGAAAATCTATATTCCTAATTTCTCTCTCTCTCTCTCTCTCTCTCTCTCTCTCTCTCTCTCTCTCTCTCTCTCTCTCTCTCTCTCTCTCTCTCTCTCTCTCTCTCTCATACACACACACACACACACACACACACACCCATACACACCCCGAGAAGATCTAACTTTTTAGAAAAAGCTCTGATGCTATGAAAGATGAAAGGAAAGCTAGCAGCAAGATGGATGGACTCAGTTAAAGTGGTGATAGATGAACCTGAAAGATTGGGCTCTTATTTATGTTGTCTCTAAGAATTGACCATTACTTGATGGCACATAATTAATATTCAACTACTCTTCAGATATTATGTGACGGGTTGAGACAGACCATTTACAGCAAATGGGAGTTATTTCAGAATGTTTGTTATCCTCAGTTATCAGCTTTTCTTCTATTACAAATGACAAGCAAAAGTGTCCCCAAACTCTATTAGAACTACAGCAAAGATGAAGCCTTAAATTTTTCCTGACTACATCATGGAATTTTAATCTATCCTGGCACCCTATGCAATTATTTAAATTTCAAAAATACGGATCAAAATAAAAAGATGTGAATAACCATGTTTGTGGTTTGGCTCTGACAACTGCTGAAATGGCACACATGTTTTTCTGAGAGAGAATGCCATTGAATGTAGTAAAACCATCAAACAGATTGAATATGTAAGGGTATAGGTCTATACATATGTTGTATGTAGCGTGTTTAAATGTGTGTTATGTATGTGTACACTTTGAGAGCAAGCAACTAAATTTCATTTTCAATGTGTGCCATTGTGCCCACAGTAAAAAATGACAATAAAGATCATCTGTCTGTCTGTCTGTCTGTCTGTCTGTCTGTCTGTCTGTCTGTCTGTCTGTCTGTCTGTCTGTCTGTCTGTCTGTCTGTCAACGCTGCTAATATTGAATATTCTTGCTTTGACAAAATATGCAGAACTGTCTGGTACTTTTAGAGTTAATTCAGATGAGAATGAGGGAGGAGAGAAAAGCCCTTGAAAGTGAATCTTTGCCCTCCAGGTTAATTGGAAGATGTGAATCATGACCCCAAAATAGGGGAGGGGAAATGCCTGGAATGTTATGTGCCAAGGAAAGGAAATTCAGATATTGGCATTCACCATGCCATGCTGACACTCCTTTACACTAATAAAGGCTTTTTAGGTTAAACCATGCCTGAAAGTTCTTTGAAGTGTTTCATTAGTCAGACACATGACATTATCTATCTATCTATCTATCTATCTATCTATCTATCTATCTATCTGTCTGTCTGTCTGTCTGTCTGTCTGTCTGTCTGTCTGTCTGTCTATCTGTCTGTCTATTTATCTATCTATCGATCTATCTATTATCTATCTGTCTGTCTGTCTATCTATCTATCTATCTATCTATCTATCTATCTATCTATCTATCTATCTATCTATCTATCTATCTATCTATCTATCTATCTATCTATCTATCTATCTACATTTATGACTCTAATGCTGTCTTTTAGATTTACTGAACCAATGTCCAGAATTCCCAAACTTCATTATTTGAAGGCCAAAAAAATAAAGCAAGGAAAAGCAATTCCTATTAATGATCCGTAGTGAGAAATGCATGAGAGGATCTAATTCATTTTCCTGAATTTCTCAAAACTTCTAATATTATTGACCATAGTCTCATTCTCAATTAGGAGCAGAGCTTTTTTTCTCATAGAACACTCAGAACGGAGTTCCGGCACCTTTTTTGGATGGAACCATGTAGGGTAGGCAAGGCCCTAACATGTGTGAGTTCCAGCACCCTTTTTTTTTTTTTAAAGAAAAAAAGCACTGATTAGGAGTATCCAACCTTGGCAACTTTAAGACTTGTGGATTCAACTCCCATGCTGGTTGGGGAATTCTGGGCGTTTAAAATCTACAAGACTTAAAGTTGCCACAATTGGAAACCCCATTCTAGATCATTTGATAAAACGTATAGCACAGTAGTGCAACTTTCTTTTCTAGGACTGTGTCAAAATATGCTTTGGGAATATCTGCTCTTCCTCTTGGGCTGTGGCATACATTGGGCTGCAGAACTCTTATTTTATTCCATATGCCAGTGTTTCTCAACCTTTTCTTCACCACAGATACCCTTAAAATTCTGTTTATGGCCATAGACCAGGGGTAGGCAACCTTGGCTCTTTTATGACTTGTGGACTTCAATACCCAGAATTCCTGAACCAGACATGCTGACTCAGGAATTCTGGGAGATGAAGCCCACAAATCATAAAAGAGCCAAGGTTACCTACCCCTGCCATAGACCATGGCCACAGACTGCCAAGACTTAACTCAAGATTTAAATTGTAACATTTCTCCAAGCCTTCACGGACCCCCTGTGATGACATCACAGCCCCCCCCAGGGGTTGAGAACCACTGCCATGTGCTATTTAATACTGGCATTAAATTGATAGATAAGTTTCCAACTGTTTTGTCAGCTATTGGTTTGTCAGATTGTTCCAACTCTTTCTCTCTTCTGGAAATCACAGGAAGTTTACAAAATGTCTGAGATATTTAGAAACAGTTTTAAGTTGGATGGGAGCAAATAAAATAAATTTTAATCCAGGTGAGATAGAGGTACAGGGGACAGTCTTCAACTTTGTTGTTGTTAGTTGCGAAGTCGTGTCTGACCCATTGTAACCCCATGGACAACGTTCCTCCAGGCCTTCCTGTCCTCTACCATCTTCTGGAATCCATTTAAGCTCATGCCTACTGCTTCAGTGACTCCATCCAGCCACCTCATTCTCTGTCGTCCCCTTCTTTTATTGCCCTCAGTCTTCAACTTACGACCACAATTGATCCTCAAAGTTATGTTGCTAAGTGAGAAATTTGTTAAGTGAGTGTTACCCCATTTCCCAACTTTTCTTGTCACATTTGTTAAGTGAATCACTGCAGTTGTTAAATTTGTAACAGGGTTGTTAAGTGGATCTGGCTTCCAAATTGACTTTGCTTGTCAGATGGTCACAAAAGGGGATCACATGCTCTTGGGACACCGCAACCAACATAAATATGAGTCCGTTGTCAAACATCCAAATGTGAATTACATGAATGTGGAGATGCTGAAATGGTCATAAGTATGTAAAATGGTCATAAGTCACTTTTTTCAGGGGTAACTGTTGTAACTTTGAATGGTCACTAAATGAACTGCTGTAAGTCGAGGACCATCTGCACTGTGGCTACAGGAAACTGGATGATCTGGGTAGGATGGTGCAACAGACTGTGGATATGGTTGCTTGCATTCCAGTCTCAAAAACGAAATTAACAGTTCTGGGTTCTTATAAACGTCACACGATCTGTAGGTGAGCGGTGGCCTGCACAATCTTTTGACAGTTTAATAAGGCTTGCTGGCTTTGAACATCAGACAGAAAAAGTGGCTCAGTATCTGAGGGGCTGCCACAAGGCAGAGGGGGCCAGGTTGTTCACCAGAGCACCAGAGGGAAGGATGAGAAACAATGGTTGGAAACTGATCAAAGAGAGAAGCAACCTGGAATTAAGGAGAAACTTCCTGACAGTGAGGACAATCAACCAGTGGAAAAGCTTGCCTCCAGAAATTGTGAGTGCTCCATCACTGGAGATTTTTAAGAAGACACTGGACAATCACCTGTCTGAGATGATACAGGTTCTGCTGCTTGAACAGGGGGCTGGACTAGAAGACCTCCAAGGTCCCTTTCTATTCTATTCTATTCTATTCTATTCTATTCTATTCTATTCTATTCTATTCTATTCTATTCTATTCTATTCTTGCAAGAGTGACAAAAGAATGTAATTTTAATGTACTATAAGTTGGTCTGCTTCTGGAAGGCAATCTGGAAAATTCAGCTTCAAAGTTAAGGCAGCTTAATATAGCAAGCTGTTAAAAATACGTTATACTACGTAATCCGTACATTTCTAGATTTTATTCAATGTGGAAACTTTGAGCATAATAATTCTAAACTACTTAGATCTATGTTATTTGATAGAATGCCCATGTCCAAATAAACCTGCCCATGACTTTAGAACAGCATTTGAAACCCTATTAGCTTACCTTTCAGAATATCAGATACTGTAGGCCAAATCTACTGCACTGCAAAGACATTTTTTCCAAATGCTATTTGTCTGGTCTTAGTTTTTTAAAAATAAAAATAAAAATAGAGTTTTTCCCATTTCATTACTTTTTAAAAAATGCAGAGAAGAGCAACTAAGATGATTAAAGGCCCGGAGACTAAACCATATGAAGCACGGTTGCAGGATTTTGGGAATGAGTAGTCTAGAAAAAAAGAAAGACTAGGGATGACATAATAAAAGTATTCCAGTATTTGAGGGGCTGCTACAAAGAAGAGGAGAGGTCAACTTATTTTCCAAAGCACCAGAAGGCAGGACAAGAAACAATGGATGGAAACTAATCAAGGAGAGAAGCAACCTGGAATTAAGGAGAAATTTCCTAACAGTGAGAACAATTAACCAGTGGAACAACCTGCCTCCAGAAGTTGTGGATGCTTCATCACTAGAGGTTTTTAAGAAGAGACTGACAGCAACCTGTCTGAAATGGTATAGGCTCCCCTGCTTGAACAGGGGGTTGGACTAGAAGACCTCCAAGGTCCCTTCCAGCCTATTCTGAATTCGACATTTGAAGTAGTTGCTACAGTTTAACATTTTTGTAGGTAATAGCAACCTGTTTGTACAACTGAATTATATTTTAATGTACTGTTTATCTTATTATTGCACATTTTATGTTTATATTATGGGTTACCAGATTTAGCATGTCCAAAAAGATAGTTCATCATTATCAGCATCACCACTTCCACCACCACCACACGGTCCCAAGGGAAAATCCAAAGGTAAATCCAGATATTTGTTGTTTGTCACAGTATAGTCTTCATATTTCACACCTGAGTGGCAGGTTTATTACACCAATATCTTGGCACCAACTGAGAGATAAATGTACTGCAGAAAACACATCTATTTTAGCCCTTAGAAATGTGAGCTTTTAATGCAACTCATAATTGGATGGGGGCTGGGGTGTGATACAATTGATCCTTTTTTTATGAAATATAAGAAGAGAGGGGCATATCTGAGAGCAGCACCATGCCAGAGAATAATGATTGTAAATCATCTTTAAGTCATTTATTTGACATGCCATCTGGTCCCATTAGAAATTCGCACCCTTTAAATGATTATTCCTGAATATTATTACCATTAACAACATGAATCAAGAACATGTATTTAAACTGAGAAGTCTATAATTTAATGCCTCTTGATCATTATTTCTTGTCAAAACAGTCCTGCTGAGATGATCTTTAGCCGAGTGTGACTTTTGTCTTAAATAAACCAAATTCATCTTAAAACTTGCAATGCTTTTCTAGCTCTTGAGATTCTGAGAGTATAGGAATTTCCTGTATACCTCAGAAATCCACGAATGTTGTCTGAAGTGTTAAATATCAGTAAATAGGGATGGGAAGACAATTCTTGAATTATGTATATTTGAACCAATTTGTAAAGTGAAATGGAGCTATCCTTCAAAATGCACTCTTCTCCAGGTTTTGCAGTACAGTCTCCAATACGAAATGTGTACAAAAACACTGAAAATAATGCAGATATATGTGTATTAGGGAAAACTATAGAAACATGCATTCAAGAGCATGCAGATCCTTATAAAAAGATGTAAAAAAACCCCCAATTTAAATTATAAAAAAATGGAACTAGTTGATGAAGGCTGCAAAAATGAGAAATGGAATGATAGCAAAATGGTAGAGTCTTTCATATTTACTGTATATGATCGGTTCAAAAGGGAGGAAATAAATGAATTGGCATTATGGAGAAGAAGAGTAAAAGTCTGTTTTCTGGCATAATCAAGACATGCTAGAGTTGCACCTGGAGAAACAAATATTTGTGTCTCAACCCATTGAATAATCTCCTGGGACTTTCTTTCTTTCACATTGCACTGTGTATCTACTCAGTCCTCATTCTGCAAAAATGCATATTTTTCATTTCTTACAGGATATTAAAATTATTCCAGAAATCTATACTTGTGTTCCTGGATTCTTGAAACATGTTGATGTTGCTAATCCAGCTCAGATCCTATAAGTCAGCGGTTCTCAACCTGTGGGTCGCGACCCCATTTGGGGTCGAACAACCATTTCACGGGGGTCGCCAAGCACCGCAGTCCGCCATTTTTTTTGGTCAGCCATATTTTTTTTGGTCAGCCATTTTTTTCCCTATCGCGATGCGGGCCGTCGCACCGCGCATGCGCGATGCGGGCTGGGGTCAAGCCCCGGAAAAGGTTGAGAACCGCTGCTATAAGTAGTAGTGAAGATGTACTGTGCCACAAAACATCCATGTGCACGACTGGAAGATGAAATTAGCAGACAATTCATACTTACGGGACCGCCTTCTGCCACATACTTCTCTACGACCGGTGAGAGCGCACAGGGTCGGCCTCCTCCAGGTCCCGTCAATGAAACAATGTCATCTGGGGCCTTAGGGGGAGGGCTTTCTCTGTTGCGGCGCCCACCCTCTGGAACCAACTACCTCCTGAAGTCCGCGTTTCTCCGACCCTCCTGGCCTTCCGAAAGAATTTAAAAACCTACCTCTGCCGGCAGGCCTGGGGATGATTGTTGATTGTGGTGTGATTGATGAGTATGTATGGGGTTTGTATTTTTAATGTTGTTCGGATTTGTTGCAATTGTTTTTATATATATGTTGTGAGCCGCTCCGAGTCTTCGGAGAGGAGCGGCATACAAATCCGAATAAATAAATAAAGTGCTAAAAACTGAAATTATGATAAAGTTGTAGGGGGGCTGACTTGAGTAGAACTTTGTTGTACTTCTGTCTGCTAGAGTAAAAAATGTATTGTTTTATATAAGCTATTCATTTTGGCAACATTGACAGGTGTCTAGGGACATATTCCAGCACAACCCTTGAGCAGAACCCAGACAAGAAGATTGAATAAGGAATAAGGGAGGACTGGAACACGTTCGGCTACTTAAATAGGGAGCAAACATTCAGGTGCTTCCTTATGGAGCTGGCAGCTCTCCTGTCTTGAACAGAAGGCACAACAATCTCAGCTTGACATGATTGCTGGGCATCCCAACCGGTTTCATCCAGACAACAAAATCTGCCTGGCTTAATCACTTAACGCCTCTTGCCAACAGCAATCTCTCCAAGATAGCAGAACAAAGGAGGTGGGAGGATGGAAGAACTATGCCGTTTTGTGCCATTGGATTGATGACATACTACTGGGAAATAAGAAACTACAACTTATAATTATTTTCTCTTACAATAGTGTTCTTCATAGGTGGGGGATATACAGTTCCTTGATAATGTAGGAGTTATACATGCACTTACAGAATGAGACCTATGAGATGTAATAGATTTGATTAAGGTCTGCTCCTGGATAAATATATGTAGGACCGTAAAAGAATAGAATTATGAATGAATGGGTTAAAATGTACGTCAGAAAGTATGAATTGGTTTTATCTTGGTTTTATCTGGATCTTGTGGATCAGCGGTTCTCAACCTATGGGTCGCGACCCCATTTGGGGTCGAACGACTGTTTCGCGGGGGTCGCCGGACACCGCGGTCCGCCATTTTGTTTTTTTTGTTTTTGTTTTGTTTTTTTTTTCCGTCGCGCACGCGCCGCGCATACACGAATCGGCCCGTCGCGGTCCGCCATTTTGTTTTTGCTTTTTTTTGTCGCCGTGTGCACCGCGCATGCGCAGATCGGGCCGTCGTGCATGCGCTGCGCATGCGCGGATCGGCCCGTTGCGGTCCGCCATTTTGTTTTTGCTTTTTTTTGTCGTCGTGTGCACCGCGCATGCGCAGATCGGGCCGTCGTGCATGCGCTGCGCATGCGCGGATCGGCCCGTTGCGGTCCGCCATTTTGTTTTTGCTTTTTTTGTCATCGTGTGCACCGCGCATGCGCAGATTGGGCCATCGTGCGTGCGCCGCGCATGCGCGGATTGGCCCGTTGCGGTCCGCCATTTTGTTTTTGCTTTTTTTTCCATTGTGCATGCCGCGCATGTGCGGATCGGGCCGTTGCGCGCGCGCCGTGCATGTGCGGATTGGCCCGTTGTGGTCCGCCATTTTGTTTTTGCTTTTTTTTCTGTCGCGCGCGTGCCCGCACGCGCAGATCGGCTCGGCGCGCGCGTGCGTGCACGCACCGGGGTCGCACCACACATGGGCGGGGCAAGTGGGGTCTCAACCTGAAAAAGGTTGAGAACCACTGTTGTAGATCCAAACGAAAATAGGAATCCATCCTCTCTGTCTCTCTCTCTGTCTCTGTCTGTCTCTCTCTCTCTCTCTCTCTCTCTGTGTCTCTTTCTGTCTCTCTCTCTCTCTCTGTTTCTCTCTCTCTCTCTCTCTCTCTCTCTCTCTCTCTCCTATATGTGTGTTTGTGTGTGTGTGTGTGTGTGTATGTGTATAATCATTTTAGCCATTGCTTATCCACTGCAGTATGAAGATGGAAGAATCGGACATACCGTAGGTTTTTGCAAAATCATGCAATATTCTAAATATTCTTAAATATCAAAGTGAAAAATATTCCGCTAGGTGACATGAATGACTGAATGGATGAGAAAAAATGCAAAGGGAATGAAAATGGTGACAGGTGAGTATTTACTTAGAGAAAGATCTGTCTTTATTTTGTGGTTTAAACTTGTTCCTGTAAACAAGAGAATGAATAAAAATGCATAAGCATACTTGATTTAAAGGTTCATGATGAAAAACTAAGGTGATTAGTGAAGAATACAGTGACTAACTGTTCTGAAGGTGAGGAATCGCTCTTTGGTTAAGAGTGGACCTTGGAGAAAAAAGACATGAGAAAAAAAGAAGAAGAAAGAAGTGAAAGTGGAATGACAAAGAAACAAAACGAGCTTTTATGAAAAATTATAAAAGTCAGATTAAGCTCCCAATGAAATGAACAGGAAGTGGAGATGAGTAAAGAGGAAGTAGAAACTCCTTGGAACAGAGTGAAAATGCATCTGGAGTTGGGCCAATGGGATATATGAAAAAAGATGTTTGAGGTAAAGAGTCTGCCTACAACAGCGGTTCTCAACCTTTTTCAGGCCGAGACCCCACCTGCGGCGCCCATGCGGGGCGTGACCCCGACCTGCGCCGCGCATGCGCGGTGCGACGGCCTGAACCGCGCATGTGCGGCGTGACGGGCCGAACCACACATGCGCGGCGCGCGCGCGACGGCCGAGGGGAAATGGGGAAAAAATGGCGGACTGCGGTGTTTGCCGACCCCCGTGAAACGGTAGTTCGACCCCAAATGGGGTCGCGACCCACAGGTTGAGAACCGCTGGCCTACAAGAAAAACCAATGTATATAATTCCTGCAAACCATTATGAATGAAAGATAGTATACAACTGTATATACAGAAAAAGAATGGCTACTGTATAAAGAAAGGTGCTAAAGATGAAAAGAGGCAGAAAAAAATGCAGATTTTTATTTTTAATGGAAATAAAAATTTGGGGAGAAGTGAGTGAGGATGACCATATCAGAAGTTGCGGTACAGTAAATGGAATTCAAAATAAAAGTAATGGAACTACTTGAGATTAAATTGAAGCAGTGGAATGCTGGAAGAAGCACTTCAAGAATTCTATGAAAACAACAGTGACCTATTGAAGAGTGAAATGAAATTAACACTATAAATGTTACTATCCAAAGAAATGATGAACAGGAGATCATAAATGCTATCATAATGATTAAAAAATGGTAAGAGTGGGGTTGCATGGTGTGGATAAATCAGAGCAAACAAATCTATGGAGAAATTTTTAATACATACAGTGCTGATAGAAATGTAGGCTGTAGCATTCATCTATTGTGATGAATGAACATGGGTTGAAAGGAACCAAAATAATGTATATAAATGGCATGCTTCTGTGCACTTGGTTATATGGGAAGAGAGAGTCAGATAGGTCAGGAGAAACATAAAAGTAAGCCAAATGCAACGAGCCTGGGATATCTTGGAAAAGCGCGTGGTAAAACAAGAAGCAATTGAGTAAAAAATGAATGGGTGGTGAATGAATGAGGATTTAATTCAAAAATGAGCAACCAACATGAAAGAAGCATGTTAGGGTGGTCTGGTCATCGAGCGAGAATGAATGAGGATCAACTTGCAAAACCAATATTTGAAGGAAGAATGAGTTAGGCTGAGAGAAAAGGAAAGACCAGGACATTCATGGCTGATAAGGTCTTCAAAAAGACAGAGGTGAGCTTATTGAGTAAAATCCAATATATGAAACCATGTACGAATGTGATGAGTGTAAGGATAATTTGCAAGGACTGTAAAGTATGTTGAGTTATAATGAATCCTGTTCTGCTGTTTCCTTTTTTCCTCTCTGGTCTTACCATGTCTTTAATCTTTTTAACTTTCTGTTTTTTTCTATTCTTTTCAGTCTACTGCATAACATTGTTTACACAGAAAGGTTCAAGTACGAATAGAAAGGACTTCATACATTGCTCTTCTTTTCAGCAACAGCATATTTCAAGACAGGGCGTAAATGTCTGGAAGTTGAGTCATGACAACTGGACTTCTTTTCTTTTTCTTTGAAATGTTTCGCAGCAGCAGAGAAACATTTCAACACAATGGGACAACTTGCCACGGCCGACTTGCCACAGCCAACTCACTGCTGCCAATTTGCCATCACAAACTTTGCCATGGCCAGCTCGCCATGGGACAATTCAACAATTTTATTTTATTATTTTAAAATAATTTAAAAAATGTTTTAATTTTTGTCATTCACATTTCATCCTGTCCCTCCTTTTGCATCCTTTCTTTAATGATTCTGTTTCACCATTTCTTTGAAATGGTACGTGTAACTTTTGTCCCGTGGCAAGTTGTCCCCTGGAGAGTTGGCTGTGGTGAGTTGGCTACAGCAAGTTGGCTTTGATGAGTTGGCCATGGTGAGTTGGCCATGGTGAGTTGGCCATGGCAACTTGGCCATGGTGAGTTGGCCATGGCGACTTGGCCATGGTGAGTTGGCCATGGCGACTTGGCCATGGTGAGTTGGCCATGGCGACTTGGCCATGGTGAGTTGGCCATGGCGACTTGGCCATGGTGAGTTGGCCATGGCGACTTGGCCATGGTGAGTTGGCCATGGCGACTTGGCCATGGTGAGTTGGTCATGGCGACTTGGCCATGGTGAGTTGGCCATGGTGACTTGGCCATGGTGACTTGGCCATGGTGACTTAGCCATGGCGACTTGGCCATGGTGAGTTGTCCTACTGGAAAGAAGTCCACTTGCCATGATTCATGGGTGACTGAGAATCTTCACTGAGAGAGGCATAAAATGGTTTATGGAAAGCATTCCAACCATTTCTCTACTGATTACGCTCTCTGGTCTAAAAGCTGATGATTTCAAAAAAAAAAAAAAAACCCCTGGAGAACCATGCCATTTCAAAACCTTTAGTTCTTCACAAAAATACAGGTAGTCCTCGACTTACAAGATTTAGTTTAGTGACCGTTCGAAATTGCAGCAGCACTGAGAAAAGTGACTTATGACCCTTTTTCACATTTATGACCACTGCAGCATCCCCAGGATCATGTGATTAAAATTCAGACGCTTAGCAATTGACTCGTATTTACCACAGTTGCAGCGTCCCGGGGTCATGTGATCTCCTGTCATGACTTTCTGATGAGCCAGGTCAATGGGGGAGGCAGATTCACTTAACAACCTTGCCCCAAAGGTGCTTTCTTCACAACGCAATTGGACTTTCTTGCTTTTCTTTGAAGACTTTTCACTTCTCATCCAAGAAGCTTCTTCAGCTCTGACTGAATGGTGGGGAATGGCAGGAATGGCACCATCCAATCAGAACTGAAGAAGCTTCTTGGATGAAAAGCGAAATGTCTTCAAAGAAACACAAGAAAGTCCAATTGCCTCCTGAAAAAAGCACCTTTGGGACAACCATGACCTGGATGACTGAGAATCTCTATATTATCATCCTTGTTACTAACTTAGCAACTACGGTGATTCAATTAACAACTGTGGCAAGAAAGTTCATAAAACGGGGCAAAACTCATTTAACAAATGTTTCACTTAGCAACGGACATATTGGGCTCAATTAGGTTGTAAGTCAAGGACTACCTGTATGAGTTTCCTAATCTAATCAAGAAGACAAACCATCCCCCAGGTCAGGGGTAGGCAACCTTGGCTCTTTTATGACTCGTAGACTTCAACTCCCAGAATTCCTGAGCCAGCATGAGGGAACTATGGCCCCTTCATGATTTGTGGACTTCAACTCCCAGAATTCCTAAGCCAGCATGGCTCAACTTGGAAACCTCTCCCTTTCCCCTCAACATGGCTGGCTAAGGAATTCTGGGAGTTGAAGTCCACGAGTCATAAAAGAGCCAAGGTTGCCTACCCCTGGCCCAGGTGAATCCCCCAGCTCCTATAACAGCATCATGTGTATTTTTTTTTCATACAGAACCTGTTCAAGATAGCATGGCATTAATAACCATTTAGGTTGCACATTAGCATGCTGTTGTTTGTGTATTTTAAACATTATGCTAGTATCTTTCAGTCTTAATTCTCTTCAGTTTTGATTTCTAGCTGTAGTCTTCTATTGGAAACATTGAATTTTCCTATCTCTTTTTTGCTTATCTGTTTCCCCCCCCCTCTTATCTCTTTGGTCTCTCCTGTATACTTACTAAGAGATCTGGGTCTGGGAAGTGGGAACACATAATAAAACCAGAGGGGCCCAGGGTGCTTCTGCAACTTTTCATTTACTTTGCTGGCACTGAGGAGTTTGCGGGGCAGTTAATATTTTCCCAACAAAGAAACATGAAAAAAAAAGTTTGAATTCACTGTCGTATAACTTGCTGATAAATGTTCCAAGAGAAATAATAAGATCATTCTTAATTAAAAGTTTTACAAAGAACATAAAAGCAGACACAAACGAATAAAAAGAAAAAGTGGAACAGAAAGAAAGAAAGAAAGAAAGAAAGAAAGAAAGAAAGAAAGAAAGAAAGAAAGAGGAAGAAAAAAACCCCAGAAGCACATAAAGAATGAAGAAAAAGAAATAGAAAGAAGCTTCTGATTTCCTTTGTAGCAAATTTGCATGTACAATTGCAAAGTTATCTCTTATTCTATCATTAAGATCATCTTTAATATGCAACATACTCAGTATATTTTTTGCAAATATGACCTAAATTTAGATAAATTAATTTAGATAAATTAATTTAGATTTACAGGCATAGCCTCTAGGATGGTGGGTTTTGCTTTGTTTTGAGGCCTTCAAGTTAGTGTTCACTCCTAATGACTAGTCACTAGTCAGTTTTTGTGGCTAAATTTCAGAAGTAGTTTCCCATTGTCTGCTTCCTAGGCTGAGAAAATTGGTCCTGGGTCATCCAGCTGCCTTTTTCCATAAGGCAGAATTTGAATCAAGGACTGCTGCTTTCTAACCTGTTGCCTTAATCACTATACTGACTGGTCCTCTCCTAGTAATGTACAGCATTATTAGTGTTGTCCAAATACTCTTCTGGATAATAGATAGATGCGTTGCAAACTTTTCTAATCTTTTGTAGTATTCTTGTAAATGAGCGCAAGGGGAAGTATGAAGCTGTGCATTTTTTTTAGAACAAGGAGAGTGTTGAGATAAGAGGGGCAAAGTTCTGAAATGGATTTATTCAATCTAACGTATCTTGGGTATTTTTGGAGTTGATTTTTCCTTGCATTATTAGTTTTACCAGATCAGATCAAAATTTTCATAACAATTATAGATCAAAAATTAGAATTTAAAATATAAATTAAAGAAAAAAAATTAAAATTATTTGAGAGAGGTCAACTGGCGTTGTGTCTTCAGTGCTGCCTGGCAATTGGCATCAGTTCTCCTCGCTAGAGTTTGGTTGATGTCTGAATACTTGAGTATAAAACTCATCTGTTTCACCTGGGGAATGGCTGGGGATTGATGCTATGTTTTTGAAATCTCTATAGTGAATTGCAGTAAAAGAGTACATGCTTGACTCTTTCTATTCTCTAGAATTGCAGGTACCTAATCTTTTAGGTATAGGTGTTTTATTATATCTGCCATAGAGAAGGGCAGAAAGTAACACAGTATGTCTTGCTCTGGAAAAAAAATCTTTCTTTAGACTGGGAAGAGAGAATATGTTCAGGTAATTCACAGGTTTCCAGATGTTCATGGTGATGAGCAGTGCCAAAGAAGAAAAATATAAGGTTCTATATCAGCGGTTCTCAACCTGTGGGTCGCGACCCCATTTGGGGTCGAACGACCATTTCACGGGGGTCGCCAAGCACCGCAGTCCGCCATTTTTTTTGGTTGGCCATTTTTTTTTGGTCGGCCATTTTTTCCTGTATCGCGATGCGTACCGTTGCGCCGTGCATGCGCGATGCGCCCCATCGTGCATGCGTGGTGCGGGCCCGCCATTTTTTTTGGTCGGCCATTTTTTTTTCGTTGGCCTTTTTTTTCCCTATCGCGATGCGGGCCGTTGCGCCGTACATGTGCAATGTGCCCCGTTGTGCATGTGTGGTGCAGGCCCGCCATTTTTTTTGGGTCGGCCATTTTTTTTGGTTGGCCTTTTTTTTCCCTATCGCGATGCGGGCCGTCACGCCGCGCATGCGCGATGCGCCCCATCACACCGCGCATGCGCGATGCGGGCCGGGGTCGCACCGCGCAAGCACGGCGCGGGCCGGGGCCGAGCCCCGGAAAAGGTTGAGAACCGCTGTTCTATATTTAGGCAAGAAAAACCAAGTGCACAGATATAGTATAGGCCAGGGGTAGGCAACCTTGGCTCTTTTATGACTCATGGACTTCGACTCCCAGAATTCCTGAACCAGCCATGCTGGTATAGGTGGTACCTTGCTCAATAGTAGCAACTGTGAGAGGGATCTTGGAGTCTTAGTGGAAAATCATCATCATCATCATCATCATCATTCTTCAAACCAAGCTTAACATACATTCAAGTAGTTTTCTTTATCAATAATATTGAAATAACTCACCATTGTCTTATTTCAAATGTTTTTTTTTTAAATTTCCCACACTAGCTTATTATTACCTGGTGTTTTTCCATCCAAGGTAGGAGCAGGGATGGCCCTGCCTAACTTTGTCAAAATCAGCTTGATCCAGATTCTAAAACACATCCACACAGTAATTTGGGTGATTAAGCTTTTTCCTTGTGGAAATCCTTCCTTCCTTCCTTCCTTCCTTCCTTCCTTCCTTCCTTCCTTCCTTCCTTCCTTCCTTCCTTCCTTCCTCCCTCCCTCCCTCCCTCCCTCCCTCCCTCTTTCTCTCTTCCTCTGAAAGAAAATGCTTTACTGCTGACTTCAAGGTGACAGTGGGGGAGGGATACTTGAATTAGGGCAAATTCTTCCTTAATAAGATGTGAAGTATAAGCAGCTCAGGTCTGTAGCAAATACTGTATTCTGCATTGCTAACAATCATCTCTTAGGAGGGCACCCACAATTATAATTGGAACATTAAAAGATACCTTTTTAAATAGGCATTTCTCATCTGTCGGTTGAAAAATTGACACTGGACCCTAAAATTTCTGAAATCATCCTGTGTGTATGTGTGTGTGTGTGTGTGTGTGTGTGTGTGTGTGTGTGATCTAAATGCTCCCATGGTGCGAAATGTTGAAGATTTATGAGAATTTTTTTTTTTAAAAAAAAATATCGAACTAGGAAATAGAAAGCACTACTAAGAGTAGATTTGAGAAGGAGGGCGAATGCAATGCAAATTATAAATGTGGAATATAGAAAGCTTTTACTGTTGTTGTTCTATTCAAATTTGGACAACCTTTTCCTTCCACTTGCCAGCACTGTCATGGCTTCTGTTTTTCCCATCTGTATAAACATCACAGTCAATTTCTACTGCCAATTCAGAGGCAAGGATTTTGCGCTGGCTTTGAACCCTGCTTGATGCCATCTCTAAAATAGAGTAGGAAGCTGCAAAAAGGATATCTAGAGTTTTACAGTCAGATAGACTATACATTTTACTAAATGCACAAAAGAGCTATGATGGTTGCCCAGAGCCGTGTGACAGAGAGTGACATCTGGCATATTTCTCTTCTTTCCCCCTTGCCCTTGTTAACTTTGCTTTCTTAAAGTTTCTCATGCTTACTGGGGCAAAAGACTGCTGATTGTTGTGTTTTTCAGACGGATACACATTCTTTTGTGGCTCAGAATTGCCAAATGCATAGTTAAGCGTTTAGAAATCAGTGTCTGTGTCAGAGGCTGGCAAATAAAAGCTTAAACTGATTAAATCAATAACATACAGATGACCCTGAAAGCACATACCAAGCTAAACAACTATGTTGTGGTGAACCATTTTCACAGCTACAGTAAAATGAATCTTGGCTTACCAGATATGGGCAAAATGGAACACATCAAAATTAAATGTGTAATGTAGTAGTTAAACGGGAGATGGAGAAAACCAGTCCATTTTCAGTTGTGAAAATCACTGGGTAACAGTAGGGCAGTCACTTAACAGAATGATAGAGTTGGAGACCTTCTACTCCAAGGGTCTTAAAATTTGGTCCTTTTATGTCTTGTGGACTTCAACTCCCAGAATTCCTCAGCCAGGCACACTGGCTGAGGAATTCTGGGAGTTGAAGTCCACAAGTCATAAAAGGGCCAAGTTTGAAGACCCCTGCTCTAGTCCAACCTCCTACACAAGCAGGAGACTCTATACCATTCTGGACAAATGACTGTCCAATCTCTTCTTAAAAACCTCCAGTGAAGGCAAGCTGTTCCACTGGTTAATTGTTCTTACTGTTAAGAAGTTCCTTCTTAGTTCTCTCCTCCATTAGTTTCCATCCATTGCTTCTTTTCTTGCCTTCTGGTCCTCTGGTAAATAGGATGACCCCCTCTTTTTTGTGGGAGTGCCTCAAATATTGGAGCACTGCAATCACGCCACCCCTGGTCCTTCTTTTCACTAGACTAAACATACCTCATTCCTGAAACTGTTCTTCATATGTTTTAGCCTCCAGACCCCTAATCATCTTTGATATTCTTCTCTGCACTCTTTACAGCAGGGGTTCTCAACCTTGGCAACTTTAAGACTTGTGGACTTCAACTTGTGGACTTCAACTTTGCTGGCTGAGGAATTCTGGGAGTTGAAGTCCACAAGTCTTAAAGTTGCCAAGGTTGAGAACCCCTGCTTTACAGAATCTCAACATCTTTTTGTATTGTGGTGACCAAGACTGGATGTAATATTCCAAGTGTGGTCTTACCAAGGAATTATAAAGTTGTATTAACACTTCGTATGATCTTGATTCTATCCCTCTGTTAATGCAGCCTAGGACTGCATTTGCCCTTTTGGCGGCTGCTGCACATTGGTGGCTCATATTGAAATGATTGTCCACTAGGACTCCTAGATCCCTCTTACAGTTACTGCTATTAAGCCAGGTTCCACCAACTCCATACTTGTACATTTGTTTGTCTTGCCTAAGTGTACTTTTCTCACAACTGAATTTCATTTTGTTAGATAGGGGCCAATGTTCAGGTCTGCTGAGATCCTTCTGGATCATGAGCCTATCATCTAGGACAGGGGACCCCAACCCCCGGTCTGTGGACCAGTACCGGGCTGCAGCATGCCAGCAATCAGTCTGCACAAATATGCAAAGCCCCATTTGCGGGATGCAGGCAGCACACAAAACCACATCCCCTCCAGTCCGTGGAAAAACCTCTCTCCATGGAACCGGTTCCTGGTGCCCAAAAGGTTGGGGACCTCTGATCTAGGATGTTGTGCATTCCTGCCAGCTTGATGTTATCTGCAAATTTGCTGAGTTCCCTTTCTACCCAGTCCAATATTTCATAGTGGTTTTATTGTGAAGGTGACAAGGCATAGCAATTCCTCTACTTGCAATTAGTTTTGACATCCATAATGAGAGTTTTCTTAAAAGTGAAAGCCAATGAGTGGTGCAATTTCCTTTAATATAGGCAATGATTGAAAGATTACAGCTGTGTTGGGTTTCCCCCCCCCAAACATTAAGTACTGTATTGACTAGGATATCCTTCTTAACTTACGGCGGAACAAATTAAATCCTGCAAAATCTATGTTTGCTGGATTTTGCTACGACAGAATTATAGATTTCTCGTAATTTCTACCTTGTGTTTGGAATAGTCATAAAAGATACATCTGTCCAAATTGATCAGAGCGTTGACTGTCCATCGTCAATAGATGGTGATATCTATTTCAATGAATGGCCTGAAGTTCCTCTTTCCTTTTTAGTGAAGTCTCAACTCCAGTTGGCTACAGCACTTGGTAGGCTTTCCTCCCCCTCCCTTCATCCTGCCAAGCTTTTATGTTCTCTACTGATCAGCAGCTGCCATTTTTACTATCTTGCAGTTGATGCAAAAATGGTCCATTAAGTCAATGAACTTTCCTTGCTCGCATTTTCACACCTGTCTGAAAGCTCTTTACTCCGTTCAACTTTTACATTTCCAATTTGGAACCCCTTTCAGTTCTTTCCTGGCGGGAAGTTTTTAAGAAGAGATTGGACAACCATTTATCTGAACTGGTATAGGGTATCCTGCTTGAGCAGGGTGTTGGACTAGAAGACCTGCAAGGTCCCTTCCAACTCTATTATTCTGTTATCCTGGATGGTTCCCTTGCTTTCCTCACCTGTCCCCACAGTATTGCAAAGCATCCCTTCCCTTTTGACCCCTCCTTTGTTCAAATCTTTGCAACCCAGTCCTCTTGAAATGAAAGAACAAATTTCACTGAACGGTTCTTGCTTCCACAGGCTATTCTATTCTATTCTATTCTATTCTATTCTATTCTATTCTATTCTATTCTATTCTGTTCTGTTCTGTTCTGTTCTGTTCTGTTCTGTTCTGTTCTGTTCTGTTCTGTTCTGTTCTGTTCTGTTCTGTTCTATTCTATTCTATTCTATTCTCTCTTCTTATTCTATTCTATTCTATTCTATTCTACTCTACTCTACTCTACTCTACTCTACTCTACTCTACTCTACTCTACTCTACTCTACTCTACTCTTCTATTCTATTCTATTCTATTCTATTCTATTCTATTCTATTCTATTCTATTCTATTCTATTCTATTCTCTCTTCTTATTCTATTCTATTCTATTCTATTCTATTCTACTCTACTCTACTCTACTCTACTCTACTCTACTCTACTCTACTCTACTCTTCTATTCTATTCTATTCTATTCTATTCTATTCTATTCTATTCTATTCTATTCTATTCTATTCTATTCTCTCTTCTTATTCTATTCTATTCTACTCTACTCTACTCTACTCTTCTATTCTATTCTATTCTATTCTATTCTATTCTATTCTATTCTATTCTATTCTATTCTATTCTATTCTATTCTATTCTATTCTATTCTATTCTATTCTATTCTATTCTCTCTTCTTATTCTATTCTATTCTATTCTATTCTATTCTACTCTTCTCTTCTCTTCTCTTCTCTTCTCTTCTCTTCTCTTCTCTTCTCTTCTCTTCTCTTCTCTTCTCTTCTCTTCTCTTCTCTTCTCTTCTCTTCTCTTCTCTTCTATTCTATTCTATTTATGTAGCCACCCATCTCAGAATAAGTGACTCGGGATACATTCCCTTCTTGCAAGATAGTTTCTATGGAAGTATTGTACATGGAACATAGGAATGAAGGAGCAACTCCCTTTGTTTTGATCACTGCAGCATCACAGCAACAATAGTGCAATACTGTGTAAGAATAAGGGAATGGGTGTAAAAGGAAGAAGGAAACAATGTCTAAAGGAAAACTACAGGCAGACTTACCCAAACTGGGGCCAGCCAACCAGCCAGCCAGCAAGGCTTTCCTTCCCTGCATGTATGGGAAGGACAAGAAGCAGGAAAGAGCCCATCAGAACCTGCACTAGTGATAAATTCAAATTCAAATTCAGAATAGAGCTGAAAGGGACCTTGGAGGTCTTCTAGTCCAACCTCCTGCTCAAGCAGGAGATCTTATACCATTTCAGACAAGTGGCTGTCAGTCTCTTCTTAAAAACTTTAATCTAGACTAAGTAAGCATCACCATGGGTGTCTTGCCAACACACTGCAATTCAGACCAGCATTTCAAAAACTGGCTTTCGGAATCAGCATGGGAAAGAAACACTGTTTAGACTGCTGTGCAGAATTGCTTTACGTCCCCAGCTATATCTAATGCCAGTGCAATGCAACTCTTCTCCTCAAGGAAAATCAACCCCATTTTATTTTGGGGGTTTCATATTTATGCAAAGTGCAACAATAATAGGTAGCTATGCAACGCAGGTTGGCTGGTGATCTTTCAAGTAGCTTCTTAGAATGATATTTCAACAGAGTGAAAGCCAGAGCGTTACCTTCAAGTGATAGCTTGTATATCATATTTCCCAGGAAGACTAAACATAGTTTAGGATCTTTTTTTTTTTAGCCTGTAGAAATTGGTGAAATTTATTTATTTATTTATCAAATTTCTACACCGTCCATCACGCTTTCGTTCCTCTGGGTGTTTTATAGATAAAACAGTGAAATACTATAAAAGCAAACACTTGAAAACAAGTTAAAAACCAGATTAAAAGAAAGTGAAAAGGAACAATTAAAAAATTAAAAGGCAGAGGGAGCGCATTCAGGGTACCCACTGAAATGTCCTTTAAGAAGCTGTAGTATTCAAAATCACACCTTTTTTATTGTTAGATTTAATACCTAAATCTAAATCTAAGATAGATTGGGGTGACAGAGAATGCTGATCCAAAGTCACTTTGCTGGCTTTCATGGTTAAGAGAGGTCAAACACACTGTCTCCTGCTTGGCAGTCCAGCCCCTTAACCATTACACCCCACTGGCTTTGGTCTATTTATTTCACAAATGCATGCTGAACTGAAAATCCTAGAATCGGGTGTGTAGAACAAATGATGTCACAAATAAGTACATTTAATTTCACAGTTCAAAAGGGATAATCCTTTCACATGTAGAAGTAGTCCTTGACTCACAATCATTCATTTAGTGACCATTCAAGCTTACAGCGGCACTGAAAAAGGTGACTTATGACAGTTTTTCACACAACTGTTGCAGCATCCCCATGGTCACATGATCAATATTAGGACGCTTGGCAACTGGCATGTATTTATGACAGCTGCAGTATTCTGGGGTGATGTGATTACCCTTTGTGACAGTGGTTCTCAACCTTTTTCAGGTTGAGACCCCACTTGTGCCGCCCATGCGCAGCGCGACCCCGACCCGCGCGTGTGCGCGATGGGCCGATCCGCGCATGCACGGCGCGTGCGCGACGGGCCGATCCGCGCATGCGCGTGCGATGGGCCGATCCGCACATGCGTGGCGCGCGCGCGATGGCCCGAACCGTGCATGCGTGGCACACGCGCGCCGGGCAAAAAAAAAAAATTAAAAAAAAAATGGCGGACCGCGGTGTCCGGCGACCCCCGCGAAACGGTTGTTCGACCCCAAATGGGGTCGCGACCCATAGGTTGAGAACCGCTGCTTTGTGACCTTCTGACTAGCAAAATCAATGAGAAATTCACTTAATAACTGCAGGGATTCACTTAGCAACAGTGGCGAGAAAGGTCATCACAAGCCAACGAGGCCAACTTCACTAAACAACTGATCTGTTGAGCAATGAAAATGACGGGCTCAACTGTTGTTATAAGTTGAAGACTGCCTGTATCTCACATTGGATTACGATTCATGCATTTGTGCAGACAGCCACTGCACTAAAACAAGGAAACTTTAGTCTTTGCTTCCTCACTTTTCATTTCTAAATTAGCCCAATCTGCCGTTTATACGATTCAGTTTGGTATGCCCGAAAAACAATTGGGATGTGCAGTTTTGACCAGGAGGGGGAAATACTTCCAGTGGACTAAAGCAAGAATCAGATCATCTGTAACCACTACTTTTTGTGGGGGTGGGGGATGGGGGCAGTGGCAGCTAAAGAATGTGGGACACAGACAATGTTGGTCACATGGACTGTCATCCCGTAATTCTGAATAATTATTCTATTCATGCAGTACACTCAGATATTTTTCCAGGAGGAGCATGAGATGCAGTGATTCACAGTATAGTAGAATAAGTACTGTCAAGTTTCTAGCTGAAGGAGGACAACAGGATATCTGGAAACCTTCCAAGATGTGTTTTGTTACCTAAAAGTAGACATATCTGTGTAGGTTAATGGGGGGTAACGTGGGGTGAGAGATTGTTTGGGAGACTGAAAAGCAGGCAGGGGAGTTCAGCTGGTCTGAGAAGACGCAACACAGTCCAGATGTGACATCTGTGGGGAGGAATCTTTTCAAAGAGACTCTGCTTTAATTAACTCATTATAAGTCTGGCTGGAATTTTCCGTTTTTAAGTCTTTTCTATTGCTTTTGAGGATTTTATGTTGGCTTTTGATACTATAAATAGGAATAGACTTTGGCAAAACCTTGGCGCTTTTTCAATAAATTGTAACCTTTTTATTCTTATCAGAAGCCTTTATAGGATAAGAACTGGATGTGAGATATATTTTTCCAGAGATATTTGATTAAAAAATACCCATTCAATATTCAAACAGAGTTTCAATTCTGGCTTCAATTTTGTCCAGTTTTTATGTTGATTCTCTAATTTCATCCTGAAACAAAGCTAACTTCCATTCCTCAAAGATAGTTGGGTAATTTGTTTTCCAACTCTACTGGATAATTCTTTCTTTTATTGAAAATAAAGACCTTCCATAGAGGTCTGAACTTTTCCGTTAGGAGAAAGGCTAAAATTCTGCTCTTCCAAAGCTATTATAAGGAATATACAGTAATTAGTGAATTATTGGACAATGAATAGAACAGAGCAAAATTGTTAGTGAGTATTATGCACTACCTCAGATTGCAGGATCTAACTACTAGGCTTTATCTTCCTGAATCTCCATGATACCATGCTCTAATTGTCAAGCTGAATATATGCAGTGAAAATAGCTAATAAAGATCTACAGTCATCAACCTTATCTACTATTAGACAAGGCAAGAGGCTTCTTCTTTCTTCTCAGGCAACATAAATGGTTAAATAGTATCTGTGAGATATTGCTGTCCAGACTGATAGAGGACTTATGAACCATTGGCAGAGTTCTTGTAAGTTGGCAAACTATTTATGTGGACTTTGCCATAAAAGTGAGGATGTCATTGGTGTGACCCTCAGCACTTTTATCGAACCTATGTGGGCATTTCTTTCTCTGAATGGCATTAACCATGTGGCTCTGGAGAAGTGGAATAAGTTGAAAATGTCTAATATCCTGCCAATAATATACAGATGCATCTTTATCATTTGATATCTCAATTCTTCTGTGTCATCCAGACAGATCTATCTATCTATCTATCTATCTATCTATCTATCTATCTATCTATCTATCTATCTATCTATCTATCTATCATCTATCTGTTTTTGTGTTACTGCCTAGTACAAACCATGAAATAATTCATTAGGTTATAGCATTTTGCTATCTTGAGCTTATTAGAGTTTTAATGTGCATTAATGGTGTTTATTTACGTTTCAATTTATATTTTGCACCAAATGGCACTATTTTGGGGTGAACATTATTCATAATAAGTTAAATATGAAAACAGTTTGTAAGATTGTGATTTTACCCCAGGCTAGGTTTAAAGAGGTCTTTCTGAAATCTGCATGGCTTATTGCTGCTTTGACTTGCCAGCTAACTTCTGGTAGGTTGGAAGTTCAAATTGCCAGAAGGAATGAAAGAAACTCCACTGCTTTATCACTACCATCCTAGTCATGAAAGAAGAACATAAAGATATAAAAACAAGTTTCTGACTTTTTAAGTCAGATAGGGTTCAGTTTGTCATGCAAATGGTCAATCTTACCATTTTAGTCTGGAATAGATGGAGAGAGTGACAAGGATTATCTGTTACAAGCAGTGACTACATAATATAAGAAAGGATGGCTTCATCAGAGATGACTTGGGGGACAATACTCCCCAGAATGGGACAATTTTGCCGCGGCCAACTTGCCTTGGCCATCTCACCACAGCCAATTCAACGTGGCCATCTCAACATAGCCGATTCACCATGGGGCAGCTCACTGTAGCCAAATTGCTACAGGATAACTCACCACGGAACAAGGCGCACAGAATAACTCAACACAATAAATGTAATCTGTCACTGTTTCTTTGACAGAATTTCCATTTTTGTCAATAGAAACGATGTCAAAGAAACAGTGGCAGATAACATTTATCGCATTGAATTATTCTGTGTGGAATTTTCCGCGATGAGTTGTCCCATGACAAGTTGGCTGCAGTGAGTTGTCTCATTGAAAGCTGGCCACAGTGAGATGGCTGCGGTGAGTTGGTCGTGGCAAGATGACCCTGGAGAGATGGCCATGCTGAGTTGACCGTGGCGAATTGTTCTAGACCGTCCCAGCCCACAGAACTGATATATAGGCATTTTCTGTTCAGAGGGTTCATAGAACGTCTGATGAAACTAAATCAGGCTTACTTTCCTATACCTAAAATTTCCAGCATTAGCTTTCCTGAGGAATATTTCCCCAAACAATGTATTGAGCATACAGGTAGTCGTTGATTTATGACTGTCCCTTAGCAACCAAAGGTACAACAAACATCCCCAAAAGGACTTACGATTCAGTTTCAAAGTTCCAACATTACCCCCTGTGGTATGTAACAGCATTTAGGGCGTTTGGCAACCAGGCCAATTTATAGCCACTTGTAGCACTCTGCTGCCATGTGAACAAGATGTACAATAGTTTTGCTGGAAACTGGTGTTTACTTCCAGTTTCTGTCAAAAAATTGTTCCAGAATGAATTCACTTAATAACTGCAGTGTTTGCTTAATAACTGGAATGTCTACTTTATGATTGACATGCTTGTTTAATTACCATCACAAAAAAGTCATAAAAACAGGTTCAGTCATGTAGTGACCCACTTTATGACTGTTACGACTTACTATCATAAATGCCAGGATCAATTACCATTGTAAGTAGAGGACTACTGTATTGAAAGATAATGATCGCCACCTACACACTATAATTTTACCTACTTCTCCATCATCATTTTCCCAATCTATTAGTCAACTATACTTGAATTACATTGAACAAGAGATCGCTGCAACAAATCTATATGTAATATATAATAATTCAATATTTAACAACTAAAATGTTCAAATAAGAAGTGATTAAATTTATCTTGGTTGGGGAATCCAATACAAATATGCAGGAAAATCTCTCTTAAGCATTCACCACTGATTACCATGGAAGATTTATCACAATGCTGCCTTAAAATAATGGACAAGCCCTCTTTCTAAAGTCCAAGTACAATGGGTAATTTAATAGATAATGAATACATTATTCCACATTATTGCAGCCAAATACAAAGAGCAATTCTTTTGGAGGAATGTAAGAACAGCATCCTGTTAAAAGGGAAGAGATCCATACATATTAGAAGCCCTTTTAATTTCAGGTTAAGATTGAAGCTGAGAAGAGCCTATGTTACATTTATGTTTCTTTATGCAAATAGCTTTATTAATCATGGCAGTAAATCTGATTATTATGTCCACTTATATTATTATTAGCCTTGTGAGGTCGTCAAGAAAAGAAGCATATCCAGCAGCACTAGATAAGATGTTAATAGGGTGTGTCCAAGGGAAGAGAATAACTGATCTATAGGGAAGATGGAAAAGTTTGGCTCAGTCTACCTAAATGTATAAATTTCCATACTCGTTGTATATGTTCTATGAAGATTTTTTTTAATTCCCAAACCAAGTAGAATCTTAACTGACATAATCTTGCCATCTAAATGAGATACAGTCTATCTTTAATCCGGTGGTGGCATCAGATGTTGAGTAAGGAATATGTGCTATAATGTCAAGAGTTTTGTTTGCATTTGTTCAAGGATTGAGACGTTTTTGTAAATACCCACATACCCAGTTCTCTTTTTCTCATAATCAGATTGTGCTAGCTGCGTAAATTGTCATTCAGTTGCTTTTGACAAATTATATTTATTTATTTATTTATTGGATTTCTATGCCGCCCTATTCCGGGAACTCATATTCCTTTTATGACATTTCAAAAGCCTTTGAAATGGCATGAACTGTGGGTACCTAGCCCATTCTCAATCTATATATCTCCCCCTTCTCATACAGAAATGGTTTTGCCATTGTTTTGTTTTATTAAAGGTTATTTCAAAGCATTTTCATGAGAGTAAGATCAAAGTTAGACTTCTAGGGAAAAAATGGTGAACTGAAGATGGCTCCTCAGAAGTGGAGCCAACAGCAGGAGTGAAGATCTGGCAAGTAGACTGGTTCTTTGTAATTCCTCCCTGGGAATTGTGTTCCAGACAGTTGCTCCTCTTGTGGAGAGCACAAGGATCAGTCTCCAGAAGGTTTAGAGCTCTGGGAGTTGAGGAAGTAGCCATCTTGCTCAAATCACAGTTGACACCTTGAAAAGGACATTGGGATCGCACCCTTCCTTTTTAAATAACTTTTGGAAATTGTTTATTAACTGTTTTTTTATCTGTTTAGATCAATAAGCTTTACAGCACTGGGTTAATTTCCTTCAATCCTTAGCAAAATAAAATTTAAAATACAACTTTAAAGATATTGAATGATGAAAAGAAATCAAGTTCTAGGACATTACTTTATAGGATTAAAATCAAGATTGCTAAAAGTAAAAGGAAGGAATATAAAGTTAGTTTATTTGCTCAAGGTTAACATACATTTGTTGTTGTCTTTGGTAATCCTTAATGGGATTTTACAGATGAGGATTGAAATGATAAGATTGTAAGGATTTGGTTATTGATAAGAGATGGGATTTGGGAAGAAGAGATATTTGTTATATTTTAAGAGAAAGTAATAAATTGCTACAATTGCTTATGTATGCGATGAAGAGTAAGTCATTTTTATATATTTATTTATTTATTTATATTATTGGTTTCATTTCTATTTTTTCCTTTCGGTACCTTCTGTTTTTCTTTTTATTCTTTTATTTGTTTAGTTTGTATCAGCTTTATTATTGTTGTAATTATAATACAGTTACTATAAAAAATTAATACGGTTACTGTAAAAAGAGAGTAAGATCAAATTTCAATTCATTACCCAATATGCCAAAATATGTAAGCATTTGAAGAATCACAGAATTCCCGTTAAGATTAAAATGTAGCACTTTATAGGATTTCAAAGGTATTAATCAGTGGCTATCCAGACAAGTTAAAAGAAGAAGACAAGCTATGGTTTTCTAACCAGTGAGCTGCAGTGACGCAGTAGTTAGAATGCAGTATTGCAGGATAATTTCAACTCACTTCCAGCAGTTCGATTCTGACCGGCTCAAAGTTGACTGAGATTGGTAAATTGAAGACCCAGATTGTTGGGGGCCAATAAGAGCCATAGTGGCACAGTGATTAGAATGCAATATTGCAGGTTAATTCTGCTGACTGCCAATTGCCAGCAGTTCGGCAGTTCGAATCTCACTGGCTCAAGGTTGACTCAGCTTTCTATCCTTCTGAGCCGGTAAAATGAGGACCCAGATTATTGGGGGCAATAGGCTGACTCTGTAAACCGCTTAGAGAGGCTGTAAAGCAGTGTGAAGCGGTATAAAAGTCTATTGCTATGTAAGTTTAAGTCCTATTGCTATTGCTAAGTGCTATTATAGTTAAAAATACAGTCTATCTTCTGAAAGGTTCTGGATAAAATAAGAAATTGCTTGCAGTCATTTTGATTTACTAGCTATTCTAATTAATACATAATCTACACTACAGGATAATAAGAGCTATGTGGAACATATACCTGTGAGAGTGGTTCATATTTACCAAGATCTAATATGTAGAATCATTACTTTCTATGTGTGCCAACTGCCAACTTTCCAAATAATTTGATTTTTTTTTATAAAAAAAATCTCCCTCTCCTTCTGGCACTGAATCAAATGGAAAAAGAACCTTAGCTGTACAACAGGTTTTTGACATTATGGAATATCCTAGTTTCTGCAAAAAATAAGCTATATATAAATGCATAAAACTATAGGATGGAACCATGGTTTGAGATACACCCTTCCCAGCACACACATACATATTAAAAGGTGTTGTTTTTTTTTAGCTCACCCCAGCCTTTGGTTTTGCTCCAGAACCAGCCATTGGGATAGGAAATGCTTTATCTGCACCATAGAGAGTAGGAAGTAGAGGAGGTGATGGTGATGGTTTGCTCATTTGCTGGTTATTTAAAGTAATGATGTCTACTGCACCTCCAGGAAGTGATTCTGAAGCCTTTAAAAGAGAAGTAAAATTCTTTAGTGACTGCGCACATAGGATGATAGCGCTGTTATACATTAAAGCACACTCATTTCTTTTCCCCGCCTTATTGAACTAAGAGTGCTGCCTATATCTGCTGTTCTATTGCCGAAAAGTACCTTAAAGATCAAAGCTTTAGTGCCCTACACAAAGAAAAGAATAAACGTTGTTTTGTTCAGGAGTCTGTAGTTTCAAAATTCTGGCCTGTTTTCTCTTGATAATTCCTGAGCATATCATATTATATCTTCATCTTTTGTCTTTAGAAGCATTTGAAACCTTTAGCAACATCTGGAAATCTTTAGCCAGTCGGAGTGACATCATCACATGGAACCTCGTGCAGGTGAAATCTCCTATTGCTTCTTTTTTTCCATTTAAAATGTGAACCAACATCTGATAACATTCATTTTTTTCCTAGGGTTTTAAGCCCTCTGTACCAGCATATAGTCATTGCATACAATTAAGTCCCTTTGAATATACCAGGACATACACACCAAACTGTATATTGGGTTATATGGGGTGCCTATGAAGTAGGGTGGGCTATATGCCATTTTGAATTATGGGCGATAATGCATCTTTTTTTTAAAGAGATATGATAATCAAACACTCCCAGCATCATTAGTTAAAAAATTCTTATAGGGAATCATTCAAAATATGCCAACCATTTACAAATGATTAGGTTGCTTTCTTCCTTTTCTTGCTTTATGTATAAAGTTAGTTTTTGTAGCCTTTCTTAGGAGGACTCTGTTGTGACACATGTCATGTAAATGATTTAAAGAACCCAGTAAACAAGTACGGTATGTAGCAGAATCTGTGCAATACCATAATTTCTGCAGTATAATGAAATTTAATTTATTCAGTTTAACTCTAACCAATTCTAAATATTATTCAATATTATAGAAATAATTACTTGTCCTTTCTCTATAATCCTTTGGTGCAATAAATGTGGGTGGACTTATTTGGGGCCAGACACCGAAATTCTTCTTAGAAAGGCAGGATTTTTAAGCAGTCCCTGAGACTTATTGAAACGTATAATAAATAAAATGAGGAAAGCGGCATCCATACTTCCATAGCTTTTTCAATTCAGCATCAATAATATCAGATCATTTGGTTGGTTTGACTTTAATTCTGCCTTTAAAAACAGAGACGCTCTGGCAAAAACGTAGGAAATTTGGGAAACTTAGACCAGACTTGGTCTAAGAATCTTATCATTCCCCAAGCATGGAGGAAGACAAAAGGCAGAAACAGAAGCCAGGTCTGCCTTGTTGACTCCAGATATTCTAGACTAACATTCCGAGGAGGCACAATGAGAACAGCCTCTGGAAGACAGAGCTAGACCTAAGAAACAGAACAAGAAATCTATCTTTGTATTTGTGTTTTGGAAACTGCAGATTCTTGAGCTGAAAGGACAATGGGAGCAAGAAAAGAAAAAGAAGCAACAAGAAAAAATGTGGCAAGTAAATATAAACAACTGGAATAAAAGGTTGAGCAGACTTACGGGGATGGGTTTTCCTGGGTGGGTCAATGTGCCAGAAGGCGAAGAGCTTTCGCTGAGAGCATTCTCAATATCCTGGTCCAGCTGATCCAGTTTCAGAATGAGTAGTACCATGGAGTCCAATCGTGACTGATCTTGGTCTCTTGCTTCCTGGGGATTAGAACACACAGTTACAGAATCTGAAAGGGCACTTCTGGGAAGGAATAAAAAACTCTCTGTTCTCCAATTTAACAAAACAGGGTTGAATAATAGGCAGCAAGCTCACATTTGGGGAGAAAAGAAGGAGGAGGAGGAAAGGGGTGGAGGGAGCACTGGGCTGCATTTTCTCATCAATGCATTCTTCCCACCAAGAAGCCTTTTTCCTCCATTTTGCATCTCTGGCTGGAACCAGATAAGAACTAAGCTAGCTTAGCTGAGAACAATCCCTGTAGCTCGATGCCCATTTTCCTTACCATTTCCCCTCTTGTTCTTGCTAGCTGAACAGTTTGATCAGGCAAGCCACAGGTATGGAACAGATTCACAACTGAGTCCTGCAGGACAGGTCCACTGGAGAACTCGGAATTGGGTATTCTGACTTCTGGCATGAAATAGGAAGGGAGCCTTACCAGTATTTAGACTGCAGCCTGTCTGGTCCCATTCTGTATGGGAATCATCCTGCACAAAGCATCCAATTCTAAGGCCAAGGCATAACTAATGAAAAAGCCTTGAATCATAATTTAGCAGATGGATATTACAGTTCAATGTGGCTAAAGCCTATGTTGTTCATTCCTGAGGATTCAGTGCCATGAGTCCATGTTTATTAAGATCAAGTTGGACTTATCTCTGACCAGGAGCATATATATTGCAAGGATACATTATGCCTGATAATATGGGGACATTGAAATATCATGTCACGGCTGCCATTCTGCTAGACAAGCATCAAAACCCTGATATTTAGCAACGGGGGGAGGGAAGAGAGGATTGGAAAGTAGGGAAGAAGTAGGGAAGGATGGAAACCAAGCAGTGCTGGCCCGAGGAGTGAGAAGCCCGAGGAGACTCACACTCATTGGTAGCCTCATTGGTAGCAGTGAACAAGGACATACATTCAGTTTCACAGCTACTAAGATTGTTGGTTGAGCAGGTACAAAGATAGACAGGGAAGTGATTGAAGCCTGGGAAATGGGCCCCTCGTCAATCAACAGGAGTGCTGATTTACAACCAGCTTATCAGGTACATAAGAGATGAGGACTTGGCAGCACAAGGAAACAACAGCCAATGACTTAATAGCTGACTATCCAATACCTCAATCAACCAATAAGAAGCCACGCCCAAGCAGCCACCACATAAATACTACACATACAACAGCCCAAAGCACACATTCTGCTAGAAAGAAATATCCTGAGGACGGGCCCCAGCACGAGTCTGAAAGCTTGGAAGACTTAACCTCTGGTCCCAGTGACCGGGACTTCAAAGTATCAAACTACATGTTATTTCATATAGAGCTGTGCAGTCTTTACTCAAAACATGGAGATAATAATTGAGATGATGCTGATGCCAATACAAGAGAAGTGAAGGTTTCAACTTCTCTTCATAGCCCGATCTCTCCAAGGTAGAATTATCCACAGGGATAAAATTTAATAAAATGTTCACTGTCTTAGAGGAGATAATATGTTTGGGGAAAGACAGTATTGAACATATCTTTCATTATATCACCTTTATTTACATTGCTTTCTCTTTAATTTTTATTTTAAAAATATATTGGAGGATATGCTATATATTTAATGCAAAGTACGGCTGGACTCTTATTGTTCTGGTTCATGCTGTAATTCAGATCTTGTAGTATTCTGGAAAAGATGATCTCTGGTCCTGTATCAAAGCTCAATAGAATTTCTATTTCCAGTTTCTCTGCCTGTCCCTAATTTTCTCTTTGTTGAAACAAAAATCAAGAATAGAGGGGGGGGAAGGGCCATCAGCTGGTACGTACTGATGAGAACATGAAGTGGTTTTGAACCAAGGAGATTAAATTTGAAAGTTCTCCAGGGTGTTGAGCAGAATCTACTTTGCTTCTGAAGAACATGGACCAGCTTTCATTAAATGTGGAGCCACATTTGATGATCCCAGTTTCATTACCATACCAAATTCTCTTTTTATCCATGATAAATACATGCCATATTGTTTTCTGCACTATATACATTCCTGCATATAGAACAGACACTCCACACGCTTTTCCTCACATAGTTTTTGATACATTCCAGTCTGGAGGAAAAAGGAAATATACTTCTTTGGAATAAGCAAAGCATTCTACTGAAACATTTTTGCCTTATGCCCCAAATTCCATATAAGATTTTTGTTTTTCCATGGTAGGCTCAGGAAGTCCACATAAAAATTTGAGGTTTAGCCTTTCATAGTTGGAGCACAAGAAAACGTCTTGACTTTCTTTTGATCACGGATTGCCTGCCTTGAGTACTATTTGCAACACTTGAAGCTTTTTGGTGCTATGGAAATATTTATTTAGACCAGCGGTTCTCAACCTTGGGGTCGCGACCCCATTTGGGGTCGCACGACGATTTCGCGGGGGTCGCCGGACACCGCAGGCCGCCATTTTGTTTTTTTAAATTTTTATTATTTTTTTATTTTTTTGGCGCGCGCGCCACGCATGCGCAAATCCGCCCATCACGCCGGAAAAAAAATAAATAAAAAATAAATTTTTTTTTTAAAAAAATTAAAAAAAAAAGGCAGCCACGATGGGCAGATCCGCGCATGCGCGGCGTGTGCGACGGGCCGATCCGCGCATGCGCAGATCCGCCCGTCATGCCGAAAAATAATAAAAAAATTTAAAAATTTTAAAAAAAATAAATAAAAAAAAATCAACAAAAAAACACAAAATGGCGGCCATGACGGGCGGATTTGCACATGCGCGGTGCGTGCGATGGGCCAATCCGCACATGTGCAGATCCGCCCGTCACGGCCGCCATTTTGTTTTTTTTATTTTTTAAAATTTTTTTTTACATTTTTTTTGCGCGCACGCGCGCACACACCCAGGTCGGGTTCGCAGTGCGCATGGGCGGGGCAAGTGGGATCTCAACCTGAGAAAGGTTGAGAACCACTGATTTAGACATACTGTAAATCACGAAGTCCAGAACAGTGAGAATTAAGAAGAGGGATGTTGCTAGCTACTGTACAATGGGAATCCTAGTAAGCTTTTACATTTAATGTTACTACCATAGTGATTGCTTTGTTGCTCTTGAGCTCAATATATCCCAGCCAAGCAAACTGGGGATAATGGCAGTTGTAGTCAAACACAGATTTGCCAGTACGAAGTTGAGAAAGGCTGTTCTCAAGATGACATATAGGACCTTCATAAAATAAACTAAATCTCAAAATCCATGAAATATATGTTTTTAATTTTTAAATACGGTGGATTTAAAAATCAAGGGAGTGACACCACAATAGTAAGCATGCTTTACATTTGTCATGTGTAGGTTCAAAATGCTTGAAACAGCCACCATGGTTAGGTGTGCAGAACTCTTCCACATACTGTTTTCAGGAAATCTGCTTTCCAGGACAATCCCTTTTTTATGTGAGTCTCTATACAGACAGTAAATTAAATGCATGCATGTTGGAAATGATTCTGCTGATTCTCCCACATAAGCATAGATATTAACTGACTACATGGAAGAAGCTGATTATGTTTTTCTTTCTTTTTATTATATTTAGAACTGTAATGATGAGAGATTGCGGCCCAAGTTATCATTCTCCTCTACTCAAAGAAAGATATGAGAAACCATTGGAGCTGTGCCACCTTCTTGGGAATGGCCACCAATGTGCTTGGTGAATATATGTGAGCTAAAAGTGCAGACGGATACACAGCTGTTTCTGCACATAAATTCTACACACACAGGTTTTACTTCCACTTTGCTTGTGTTCATGATTAGTTAAAAAGAAGAACTGATTGTCTGAAACAATGAATAAATTTTACGTTGGAATCAGGAATATCTGGAGAAGGATAGGCCAGACTTTCAATAATTAATTTTTATTTATTTTATTTATTTTATTCGGATTTGTATGCCACTCCTCTCCGAAGACTCGGAGCGGCTCACAACATATATATAAAACAATTTCAATCTAAATCCGAACTTTTTCTTTGTTTCTGGGCATTCTGCCAATTTCTGAGTCCTTATTGTTAGTGTTCTATTCTCTGATTCTTCACTAGATGTCAGCAGTTATTTCTTTTTTCAGTTTTTCTTTCAATCAAAAAGTTATTTTTGTTATATATTTTTATAATCCCATCAGAATTCTTTTAGGGTAAAATCTTGACAGTTCCTAGATTTGTCCAGACTGAAATATTTTAAATCAAATTTTAGTATCTCTTTCCACCTTTTATGTTAATTTGCCGCTTCCGTCTGTAAGGGAATGGAGATATAATCCCCTCCCTTCACTTCTGGAGGTTTTCTTGCTTTGGGGATCTTTTCAAGGATTTAAATCATAGATAGAAGAAAGAAGATCAGTACTCTCACCAATTCCAAGCATGCTGTTCACCGATATTTAGGTTCATGCGCTGGGACTTTGGCAGTAAGCAGCTTGGGCTAGATGTTGATCTCATGCTAGCCTTTCTCCTGTCGGGTTCGGAAGGCTTTCCCTGGATTGAACGAAGTGATTGCCATCACTTCATGATCAACGGGACGCCCCTCCTTCATAATCACTTCTCCGGGGCAACTTCGGACCCATCTAGGGTCCCCCAAGCAGGAAGAAACTAGCCATGGGAAGCAGAGGTCCGCTCTTGCGCATCCATGCACTGCAGATGCAAAACCCGGAAGTCATCTCAGAGAAATTCTGTTGCAGTTGTTGAAGTACAACTTGTCTGCCAGTAAGTCCATTGGAGAGGATGCCATTTTATCCTTTGTCTTAGGCAGCAAAATATCTTGGGCTGCCCAGAAGAGTTGAGCAGAACTTTTTCAGAAATCCCTACAGTACTGCACACAGAAGGAGAATTACTCACATTCAAGGATTTGGCTAAAGGCGCATTCAGAAGTGTAGGTTTCTGATCACCAAGTCAAGTATGCTGTGAAATACTTTGATTTTTATTTGAATTCTACTCCAGGCATTAAAACAATTTTTTTGCATTTATTACTTTTCCATATGGTATACTGCAGAGTTTTAAACAGCTAGTAAATGTACTCGTAAAAAATTAAAGCTGACACACATAAAAATCTATGTAGAAAATCTTGACCAGAATGCTGAAAGGGATAGCATTTATATCTGTTTATACATGTACTCCATGTCGATGTTACCATCTTTGAATTGGGTCAGGCATAGGAAATCAACTAAGTCAAGATTTACTGTATCACCCTGATTGGAACCTGTGGTTTCATATAGAACTAAACCTAAATCCAACTTTTGTCTCCTATGACAGGGCTTTTCAACCTTTTCACCCATTGTACCACTTTTAGGATACGGCAACATCTGAATACCACCAGTTGCCTAGCAAGGTGTCAAAAACTTGATGACCAAAAAAAAAGAAGGAAAAAAGTGATGAAGTACTGGTGGTCTTCGACTTACAACAGTTCGCTTAGTGACTGTTCAAAGTTACAATGGCACTGAAAAAAGTGCTGATCAAGACACCTGCCTGCCCGCCCGGCGGCGCTCTTCCTTCTGTCTGAGGTTTTCATTGTTGTAAGCATTTCTGTTGAGGATTGGCAGCGGGGGTGGGGGGTGTTTGTATTCCCCCCGTCTGCTGGGTGGTTGCAGCAGGTTTTGGTCCCTTCACATGACCCTGGGACACTGTGACCGTCATAAATATGAATCAGTTGCCAAGCATCTGAATGTAAATCACAAGACCCTGGAGATGCTGCAACATTTCATATGATCGGCGCTTCTTCTGGGCTCAGCAGAAGCGCCAGGATCAGTGCCGAGCTCCAGCTGGAGCCTGGCACTGATCCTGGCACTTCCACTGAGCCCTGACAGCCCTGCAGCTCCAGCCGTCTCTCGCTCAGGCTTGTGCGGTGCTGCCACCGGTTCAGCTCATTCCCCTCCCCCGTTACCATTTTTCTACCTGCCAGGTGCCAATGTACCACAGGTGGTACCCATACCACTGGTTGAAAAGCCTTGTCCTGTGAGACAAATCTTTCTTTCCCTATTCCCTATTCTAATTTGAAACTGCATTTTTTTTCACACACCCAAAACATTTGACAAATTCAAATTATTTACTTCGACTTGGTTACATTTGGAGTGATATAATACATGTGATATGGAAAGATAGTTCTGGCTACCATGGTTTTCTGGGAAATACTACACAGTGCATATTTTCCTACATGGAAGATCTGAAGGAAGATGAAAATGGTAATATTATAAATGTCATATGTGATTAGCGTAATAGTAAAGTTTGGGTTGGTCACAGTCACCCTGAGATTTTCAGTATTTGTTTATTTAAATATAAATTCTGCTTCTGATGTAATTCTTGGCAATTTCCACTGTTTTCAGTAATGATCCCATATAAGAATGTGGAGAAAACCGATTATGTAATGGATTGTATATGTTCTTCTTGAGGTTAGGGATGAAGAGAAACCTAGAAAATGTGCTGAAAATGCGTTCTTTAAAGCAGGGGTCCTCAACCTTGGCAATTTTAAGACTGGTGGACTACAACACCCAGAATTCCTCAGCCAGCTTTGCCAAGGTTGAGGACCCCTGCTTTACAGGGTTTTAGATGCCAAAGAGATTTCTAATAACACTAGTGCCTCAAGTATATTATTTTGTATTTTCCATTATCAGTATCAGTTTGATGAAAGAATTTCCAGTATCAGAAGCAGCTCCTGAAATTCTCTGATATAAGGATGACTTGTTATTGTTGTGTTTTCAGACCTATTCAAGGGCAGCTTAAACATACAGGCAGGAAACAGGTGTGTTGAATTTAGGCCAAGAGCACCTGAGTTCTAAACTTCAGTCATTAGGTGGCCGTAAGCTAGTAACTCCCCGGCAATCTAACCTATTTAGTAGAAGTCTTTTAAAATAGACCATCTACAAATTATTCATACTCCTTGGAGGAAAAGCAAAAGCAAAATATAGTTTTACAAAAGCAAAAAAAAAATCAACAAAATAGCTTAGCAATTATAGAGTTATTTTCATCTAAGCGACTGGCAGAAGAATGGGATCCCAGTGAAATAACACAAAAATAAACACCCACAAAAATAACCTTACAAGTCTTAACCATTTCATTGAAAGCAAATTCATTTGAAACACTGCAATGTGATGACCTCTAATACTTCAGTTCTTATTAATAGAGGGATAGAATCAAGATCACGTGAAGTATTAATACCACTTTACAATGCTTTGGTAAGGCCACACTTGGAATACTGCATCCAGTTTTGGTCACCGCGATGTAAAAAAGATGTTGAGACTCTCTAGAAAGAGTACAGAGAAGAACAACAAAGATGATTAAGGGACTGGAGGCTAAAGCATATAAGGAATGGCTACTGGAATTGGGTATGTCTAGTTTAATGAAGAGAAGGACGAGGGGGAATATGATATGTTCCAATACCTCAGGGGCTGCCACAAAGAAGAGGGAGTCAAGCTATTTTCCAAGGCACCTGAAGGCAGGACAAGAAGCAACGGATGGAAACTAATCAAGGAGAGAAGCAACCTAGAACTAAGGAGAAACTTCCTGACAGTTAGAACAATTAACCAGTGGAACAACCTGCCTCCAGAAGTGGTGAATGCTGGAACACTGGAAGTTTTTAAGAAGAGACTGGACAGCCATTTGTCTGACATAGTATAGGATTTCCTGCCTGAGCAGCGGGTTGGACTAGATGACCTCCAACATCCCTTCCAACTTTATTATTATTATTATTATTATTATTATTATTATTACTACTACTACTACTACTATTATTATTATTATTATTATTATTATTATTATGTAGCAGATGTGCTACATATGTACAAGTAGCATAGAGGCCTTCCTGATTCTTGGGGTTCTTGTGTGTTTGCCTGTGCATGTATTAGTGTGCCTTTGAGTTAGTATTGATTCCTGGCAACTGTGCGTATGAGTTCCTGCAGTTTTCTTGGCAAGTGTTTGGAAGTGGTTTGCCATTCCCTCCTTCTTAGGACTGAGGGAGAATAACTGGTCCAAAGCCACTCAACTTTGTGCCTAAGGTGGGACTAGAACACATGGACTCCTAATGTCTAGTTTGATGGCTTAACCTGCATATCAAATTGGCTCTCTTTCGGCTCTCTGTAGTCCCAATAGTTCAGCGGTTCTCAACCTTTTCCGGGGCTCGACCCCGGCCCGCATCGCGCATGCATGATGCGATGGGGCGCATCGCGCATGCGTGACGAGATGGGGCGCATCACGCATGCGCGGCGTGACGGCCCACATCGCGCATGCGCGGCGCGATGGCCCGCATCGTGCATGCACAGCGCGACGGGGCGCATCGCGCATGCACGGCGCAACGGCCTGCATCGCAAAGGGGAAAAAATGGCTGACCCAAAAAAAATGGCCGACCCCCCCCAAAAATGGCCGACCAAAAAAAAAATGGCGGGCCCGCATCGCGCATGCGCGGCGCGATGGCCCGCATCGCAAAGGGGAAAAAATGGCTGACCCACCAAAAAATGGCCGACCAAAAAAAAAATGGCGGACTGCGGTGTTTGGCGACCCTCGTGAAATGGTTGTTCGACCCCAAATGGAGTCGCGACCCACAGGTTGAGAACCGCAGCAATAGTTGAAATATGTTTATGATGGCAGTGACTCAATGCCTATTTCCCACCTAACTATCATTTGACTACTAGAGGTTATCCAATGTTTTTGGAATTTATGCCCAGACTTGATGACATGGACTGGTTTTCATGCCGTTGTAGCTGTCTATGAGAAATCTGGATCAAATATTCAGAGCTGTAATAGGTCTTCTGTATCCAGCAAGCTTTATTTTGTTCTTATTCATAACAAGGGTCTCCAAACTTGGGCAATTTTAAGACTTGTGAACCAACTCCCAGAACTCCCCAGCCGGCCATGGGGGATTTTGGGAGTTGAAGTCCACATGTCTTAAAGTTCAGGACCAAAGACTAAATGCAGAAATCTGCTAGTAGATAATAGCCAAACTATTTTTGATATGGTAAACAACAAGTGAAAGATACTGTGTGATATCAGGCAAAGTGGTAGGTTTACAAAGTGCACTATAAATTCTAAGTCTCAGTGAGACTTATTTCTTAAAAAAATGCATAAAGGATTATGCTGTAAGCCTTCAGTTCTACCAGTTTTCTGGACTGGTAAAGCAACCTTGCTCACCCATCCTCAGAAGAAAGAGTTCTTTTACAAAGATTATTGGCAAAAATCCTTGAACTTCTTTAATCCAGTGCCAGTTGGACTCAATTTAAATTTTACACTAATATTATACATTGCATAAAATGTGGATGTCCTCATCCCTGTCTTGCTTTACTTAATGTTGGGTTACTCAAGCAGAATTGGACAGCTATGCAAGTCTTTTTTTCAACTGAACTGACAAGACAGACAAGCAAGGCAATACTCTACATCCCAATTCAGAGCTATCTGCCCTTTTTTTTTGCAAACAATCATATAAATCAGATGAAAGAAGCAATGTAATCTACAAAATCAACTATAACAATTGCAACCACTTCTACGTAGGACAAACACCATGTCAAGTAAAAACTAGGATCCACAAACACTGGCTAGCAATCAAATGCTATGATCCTAATCGCTACCCACACTGACACCAAACAACACCAGTTCAATTGGAGCAACACTGAAATCATTGGCCACACTACCACCCACCACACTTGGTAGTTCATTGAAGCCTGGCACTCAATAAGCAATTCTATCAACAGACACATTGATCTACAACCAGCATATGAACCCCTCAGAATCCAAATCAGTCGAACAGCTATCCGGAGACAGTACAAAACCTCAAGCCCCTCCCCGCCAGCAGTTCACCTTCCAATAACCCTGGTCTGATATAATCTCCCCATCACCAGCCTCCCACTGATGACTCATTCCTGACCCACTGATAATTCACACCCTCCAACAACCCTGACCTAAAGTACCTCCCCATCACAGGCCCCTCTCTGAAGACTCACACCTGGCCCATCACAAGACCTTCAGTTGACACTCCCACACCTGAAGCCCTTATAAAAAGTAGAACACCGAGAAGAAATTCACTAAACACCACTGAAGATGTTACCTAGCCTGGTAATGAAACATTCTGAAACTAACCCTCCTCCTCCTCCTCCTCCTCCTCCCCCTCTCTTCAGAAAAGATGGACTAGAGCAGCGGTTCTCAACCTGTGGGTCACGACCCCATTTGTGGTCGAACGACCATTTCACGGGGGTCGCCAAACAACGCAGTCCGCCAATTTTTTTTTCACCTGGGCCTGCCTGCCACCGCCCCGAACGGGCGGTGGCCTACGCCTCGGCCGGCGCAGGGGGCAGCACCGCGCATGCGCGGGGTAGCACCGCGCATGCACAATGCAGGTAATCGCGCCATGCATGCGCCATGCAGGTCGGGGTCGCGCTGCGCATGCACGGTGCAGGTTGTCGCGCCGTGCATGCGCGGTGCAGGTTGGGGTCGTGGCGCGCATGCGTGGCGCAGGTCGGGGTCGCGGCCTGAAAAAGGTTGAGAACCGCTGGACTAGAGGGAGGGGGTGTATAATGAGGTCTAAGAAAGTGGGTTAAAGAGTACCGGTGACACTACACATTAAGCCTCTCCTGATTATGCATGCAAACAACCCAGAAAGCTATCCCCCCCAAAAATAGAAGAAACAGTGCTGGAGATTCCCCCCGAGTTTGGCTGTTTTCTCCAATTGCTATCATCGGCAATGTAGGTTGAGAGAAAGTACAGGATACAAACCAACAAACTGAGTACTGAGTACATAATACTGTAATCAAAATTCTCCAACAATATGTCAATAGAATCTTTGGTCAACAATGTATATATGTATATATCTGTGGCTTGCCTTACAGCAGACATGTCATACTCACGACATCATGTGACCTTGTGCAACATATTGGGACTGTTTTGCCATTGCCAGCAATGGGGTGGGCGTAACTTCCACGTGACACATCCGGCCTGCGGGCCAGCAGTTTGACATTCCTGCCTTACAGTTCTCCTGAATTTAGTTATGAAACTGGTTATAAAATAAATCCTTTATCGTATTTGTTGTTAGCCTTTCAGATTCCAGAAAACTGTTGGCATAGATTCATGCTTGTCTGATGCTATGTGTAAAGTGAAAAATGATTAGCAACCAGAAGCATTCATGTAAATCTAATTTCATGAGTGGCTTCCTACTTTGCCCATTTCCTTAACTTAAATCACTGTTCTAAGACTACTGGAACCAACTGCATAATAATGAGGAAGTCACAGTATATTCAAGTTTGAAAACGGAAGGTGGTACTGTCAGGGAAATGGCAAAAGGAATCCACATTTCAAGAAACAGAACAAAACAAAGTAGTTATATTTAATTTAGCATTTGCAATCATACTTGAACACTGAGAATTTTACCAAGCCTCCAAGATAAGCACAGTTTTGCCCCTATCAGAAGAATTGTAGCCAACAACATTCATAATGGAAACTGAAATGAAATAAAAAGCCAACTCTGTCTAGATTGATGCCCGGCCATGGACACATCAGTGTGGGCAGCCTGTTAATGAAAATAGCAGATCTTGCATAGAGATTTAGTTTTATTACAGTTACTACACTATAAAATAAACTATGAAAATAGTGTCCAACATATTTGATAGGATCTCTAAAAAAATCAAATTGGGACAGAAAAGGAGCTTGTTATCTGCACTCATTCATCTGTGGTGTTTATTTCAATAACCACATTCAATATTATGTATGTGTGCTGTGTAACACAAGTTGGAAATCTTCAAAAGTTGCAGACCTTGTACAGTATTTGGCTACTGAATTCATCTCTCAATATGATTCCTAATTTATCACACACAATGACAAATTCTTATGTAGGATTAAGACTAAAGCAATTCATTTTCCAATTGTATATGTTTGGGAACATCCAAAATATTTTACTATAACTATAAGGCATAGAGTAATTTTCTCCCCTCTAGTGTCCTCCATAAAAGTTAGTCAACAAATCCCAACATTTTCCAACACAGTGCAGAAATTCATACTGGGGAAGGTTGCACTACAGAATGCTTTTTTAAAAAAAAGCTTAAAAAAAGCTTCTTTCTCTGGGATAGTTCATCAGATTCAGTTCATTCTAAATACAGAATCAAAAATATTCATCTAAAAAGAATTAATCAGGTGCCCAGATCAAAGTGAAATCCCTTCAAAGTGGAATACCTGAATTTCAACTCTCCTGAAGCTACATTATCAGCCAAGAAGAAATCTCTTTCAGACATACAGGTAGTCCTAACTATTCACTTAGTGACTGAAGTTACATTGGCATTGAAAAAAGTGACTTATAACCAGTCCTCACACCTATGACTATCACAACATTGATTTCTGACAAGCAAAATCAATGGGCCAGAAGTGCTTAATGATCATGTGATTCATTTAACAACGGCAATGATGCATCTTACAACCGTTTTCCATCTATCAATTTGCTTGGTAACAGGTTACAGATTATAGGGCTGTGTGAGGTAAAGTGGAAGGAAATACCCCTCATGACCCCTCTCACAAGTACCCTCCCTCTTCTCTTATGATCTGTCAATCAGGTTATTCCTGAACCAGGAACTATCACTCTTTTGAAAGAAGAATTTAAAATAGTCCTGCTGACAAATGACAGTCATGAAGGAAAACTGAAGAAAGAGGCAATGAATAGGCAGGCAAGCATTGCTTCAAGGGAATATTACTGATAACAAATCAAGAAAGAATCCAGTTCTGGACTTCCGGTTTTGCGTCGTAGTGGCATGGCCAAGCAATAGCGGGGCTGGTTTCTTCCTGCCAGGGGATCCTAAATGGGTCTAAAGTCACCCCAGAGAGGTGATGAAGAAGGAGCCCCCCTGTCAATCAGGGAAAGATGGCAGTTGATTTGTTTGATCTGGGGGAAGCCCTCCAAACCGACAAGAGAAAGGTTAGCTGCACTCTGGTGACTAGCCCAAGCTACTGGCATCCGAAGTCCAAAAGCACTAACCAAGAACAACTGTGAACAGCGTGTTTGGGACTGGGTGAGAATATCGATCTTCTCTTCTCTATTTTGCAACTGATTTCCTGGAAAAGATCCCCAAGAAGCAAAAAATCCTCCAAAAGTGAGAAGGAGGGGGATTATAACCCCACCCTTCCATAGACGGAAGCGGCAATTTAATTTTTATGGAGGACAGAAATACATTGAAATGGATTTATATAAAGCTATAGTCTGGATAAACCTGAAAAGTATGGAAATTGTTAATATTTTCCATTTGAAAGAGTATTGATAAAATTACAAGAAAATAATTTCCCGTTTTAAAAGTTGGAAAATAAATAGTTACTGACATCTAGTGGTGGATCAGAGTATAGAACTACAGCTGCCTTGGCTCAGAAACTGGTAAGATGCTCAGAAACAGAGAACAACTTGTTCCTTTGATCCTCAGAGACTCTTAGCTAAATAGAGAACAGCTGGGAACAGAGGAAAGAAAATACACTGGGCTATCTACTGCAGAATGAGAACTACAATTGTTATTAAAAACTGCTGACCTTCTTGGATTATAAACACTTACTGAGCTGTGATCTTTAAGCTCAATAATTGTTTGCAGAGAAAGAAAAACCTTGACTTTTTGTCTATTCTTCTAGAGGGGAAACTACTGGATTGTTCATAAGTGGTTGAACATTTTGGACTGTAGTTTTGGCTGGTTGATAATTGTAGGACTCCTGAGCAGAAGAACCATTATAAAATATTGCTGTTAGTGGTGGATTGACAATTGGAAACACATTGGACTATAAAGACCATATATAAAGATAACAACTATATAAGACTTTGTTGTTTGGAACTTAAGACTGGTTGGTTTCATGAAAATGAGGTTGCATACCTAAGTAAAAGTGGTAGGAAACCACACTCAATATTCTCTTCCAAAATCCCCAGTCTGGACCATCAGAGACCTGCAGAGTGATATCTCAAGACAAGGCAAATATCTTCCAGGAGGAAATGCATGCTATGTTGCAACTAATTCAAATGACAATTGTTTCAAATCATGATGAAATTAAAAATAATTTAGATGATATAAATGAGCACATCCTTGACAATTAAAAAAACTCTCAGAAACTGATGACAAAGAATGAACAAATAAATCAGACAATAGAACACAAAGTAGAGGAAAGTGACCCAAAGATGGAGGTTATAGCTTAATACAGAAAAAGAAAAATCTGCAAGATTCTGCTATAATATTGGAAATGAAAAAGGCATTTTATTTTTCAGGACTTCAAAACAAACCTGAGGATAAGAAAGAAGATCTAATAAAATGGATTATAGAGCTGTCAGGAGAACCACTAGAGTTTGGGAGACAAAAAATGAAAAGACAAATTGAGGGAGAAGGAAAGTGGAAGCTTCTTAAGGAATATAAATGGGCAAAACGCCCCCTCAAAAGCACTTCACTCAATCTGTCTTTCCCATTCTTAGCAACATTCATAAAAATACAGGAAGAATCCCCTGACAAGCTAAACACACTGACTCAGAAAGCTGTTTGGCAAAAGAAGAAGACGAGAGCTAGATTTAAGAGACTAGATGATTTGACTTACCAGATGGAGTACTATATGACTAAACACTTGTTTGAATATGGTTAAAAGAATAGTTACATTTTGGATATGAATGGATCTTATACTAAGAGAGATGTGATTTATAAGTAGTATAGTATTTTTTTATGATATGAGAAATGTAAAAATATTGGGATGGCTTAAGTGAACAAAATGTTTTGGATATTTAAATGTAATCAATTTTGAGAAAATCATAAGTGACAAGAAATGTTTTGAATACTTAGGGGAAATTAAGCTTAAATAAGAATTCTGAAAACAGGACCTATAGTGATTTAATAAGATGATTTTTTTGCAAATGCAACTGTAACATAAGCTGATTAGAAAAGGCGCTACATACTGATGTTATTATTATTTGTACAAATACTAGAAAAATGTTTATATTCAATTTTGTATGTATCGAAAGTACTGAGAATTATATTTGCTCAATGTTGGTAAAAGGAGAATACTATTGGAAGAAGAGAAGTTCAAGGAAATGTATTTCTACTTAGTATGTTGATTATGAAATCATAGCAATTAATTGTTATTGATTGTTGTTAAATATATTAACCCAGACAGCACATTATTTACCAAGCACTAATGATTGTTATTGCAAAAAATCAATACAATATATTAAAAACAAGAAGGAATCCAGTTCTGATATTGTGGAGGATAATATTTAGTGCCACCAAAGATAAAATGGTAAACTCCACTCCCCAAATTCCCAAAAATAGTAACAAGACTTGCCACATAATGATGATGATGACAATGATGACAGAACTAACAAAGTGCAGTTGGTAGAATCCAGATGTCTGTCTTTATTTAACTCAGTCTTCAATTTATTTCAGAACTAATGTTATTTCTGTTTTTAAAAACAGCTTTCAAAAGAGCACAACACCTGCTTTTCCAAACAGGTCTAGCATTTCCCCACCTAAAGAGCACTAAAACTCTATTTATGAGAAGCCCGCAGAAGACCTGACAGGTGCTATGGAAAGTGTTGGTCAGGCATTACAGGCGAACGTCTCTGTGGAGGCCAAGCATCCTTTCTTGCCAACAACCACAATGTTGATGAAGTGTTTTAAACTCCTATCCATGGTTGGGCGGCGGGGGGGGGGGAAATGGAAAACACTATTGAAAACTATGGATGAGTTTAAATTGCCTCTATGGGCTGGGGATAAGAAGAAAGCAACGTTCTGGGGACGTGACAAAAGGCAACAATTTCTGTGCTGACATTAGACGAATGTGAGGGAAAGTCCTAAGTCTGTTTGGGTACATTTCTTTCCAACTCTCTCGATAATGATAACGCCAGATTGGAGAAGAGTGAGAGAAGTATACCATAGTGCTATCATTGTAACCCTTGCTGAATACATTTTCTAGGTCTCTCTTATATGTGTATGTATTGAAATTATATGTCGAAAGGTTGCTCTAGTACCCTGAAGTCTTAGTTCTCTCTCTTAGGTGTAAGGATTTTGCAAGAAGATTGGTGGAGTTTCTAGGACCATGGAGCATTATGGATTGGGAGCTTACTTTGAAAATGCTAAATAAGAAGTACTTTTCCCTCCATGTGCTCCATCTTTTCCCTTGCATTTTCTATATATTAATCATATACCACTGAGTATGAAGAAAAGACGAAAAGAAACCTTTTCTCCTTCGGTTTATTTTCAGAACTACTTCAACATCCATGCACTTATCAGTAAAGGAAGGAAGGAAGAAAATCATCCCCCTGTGCAAATTTAAGGACTTGTGTTCCTGAAAACAGAACATATATTTATTTCTCCTGAGAGGGTTCAGGATTTTTAGTCAGATTTATCTCAGCACTTTTTTTTAATTACAACGATCTGACCTGAGGGCTAGATGGAAATTTATGTTGTTCCTCAACGTCCCACAGGTGCTTTCTTTAAAAAAAAGAAACCCCAAACAAACAACAACTGGCCTTCCTTGTTTTGCTAGAAGAAAATTTGCTTCTCATCCAAGAAGCTTCTTCAGTTCTGACTGAATGGTGGAAAATGGAAGGATTTATATATCAGGCAGAAAGAGGGCTAGTGACTGAAATCCTTCCATGTTCTGCCATTCATTCAGAACTGAAGAAGCTTCTTGGGTGAGAAGCAGAACATCTTCTAGCAAAATGAGAAAGACCGGTTGCCTTTTGGAAAAAAGCACCTTCGGGCAACCATAACCTGGACCAGGGGTAGGCAACCTTGGCTCTTTTATGACTCGTGGACTTCAACTCCCAGAATTCCTGAGCCTGCATGGCTCAGCTTGGAAATCTCTCCCTTTCCCCTCAGCATGGCTGGCTCAGGAATTCTGGGAGTTGAAGTCCACAAGTCATAAAAGAGCCAAGGTTGCCTACTCCTGACCTGGACGATTGAGAATCTCCATAGATGTTGTCCCTCAGTATATTTGTCTTAAATGTAACTGGCTGATCCCCTCAGAAAGATATACTGTAACTGGAAATCTCATCCAATTCTGTCAAAAATAAAAATTTAAAAGTGCCCAATTGTTAAATGTAAAAGCCTATTTGGTATAGTGGTTAAGGCACCAGGTTAGAAACCAGCCTGTGAGTTCTAATCTTTAGGCACAAAGGCACAAAACCAAGTGGGTGATATGGGGGTCAGTCCATCTCTTTCAGCACTAGGAAGGGGGCAATGGCAAACCACTTCCAAAATCTTGCCAAGAAAACTGTGGGGACATGGCCAGGCAGTTGATAGGAATCAACACTGACCTGGAGGCACCTCCTGCAAAAACTAAATATCTTTAAAACAAAAAAATGACAGGCTATATCTTTTATTAGGCCTACTTTGCCTGCCAACTTTATCTGATTCTATAAAAAAAGTACAAATGTTTTGGGGTTTTCTTTTTCTTTTTTCTTTTTTGCAGTTTTAGTAAGGCACAGCAGATATTTGGATTTCTGAACTAATGTTCAGATTTAATTCCTAAGTGGAATTACACAGCCTCCAAATTGATCTGAGGTGAATTAAGATTCATGTGACATCACAATGTAGTAAATAGGATGAAATTGCATTTCCAAAATGTTCAGATACTGAAAGAGATAAAAGAGAGAAGCTGGTTTGTCAATCCATTTAGTGGAGAAAACAAAACCAGTGAATCTGGATAGCAAACCAGATCAGTGAATCAAGTTATGGTATAGATCCTATTTTATTTTATGGGCTGGGATCTGGTTGTGTGAATTCGTTCTGACCCAAGGATTTGTATGAAGTTTGGGCGGAGAGAACAGATGACTAAGATAAACCTTTTCTGAAAACAATTTACTCCTTATTCCCCTTTTTTGTCTGATCTTGATAAATATAATAAATATTTAGAATTCTGTCTTTAAAAAAAATCGTTGTGTGGGTGGAAATACAAAAACAGGAGAAAAAAAATCAAGAAAAAATATTACACTTAGATTTTTTAAAACATAGTTAAGAAAAAGACTTTGTACTTATACAATCCCCCTTTCCATTCTGATTGTATCCTCAACCACTAGCCGCAGTTTAAATATTTAAACTTTGCATCAAAGATTGGTAATTGTTGTTAACTCCTACTTAAGTCCTACAAACTATATTCCAGATGTCTAAATCAACTTTGCTGTGTAATATTATTGTGTAGAAGGGAGTTATTTCTGCTTGGATTTGGTTAAACCTCTATTATGGATATACTGTATACTGTCAATTTTGCCTGGCAGTGTATTTTCCAATGTCAGTCTCTCACTCTGAAATCATAGGCAAGATATCTCTTTTCCAGCATTGTGCTAAATTCATTCAATGAACAGGTGGCACTCATTCTGGAAAAGGGATATTCCCACTATTAATATATGCCTAATAAAGGTAAGATAATTGCTTTTTTTTTTTTTGGAAAAAAGTATATGGCAGCAGCATGTACTAAATGACTATAAAGCAGGATTATTAAAGGCGTTTTGGAGTCCCTACAAGGTAGTTGGTGTAGCGCAGTAATTCAGCGGTTATGATGCTGGGCTCGTCAGTTGAGACCTGAGCGCCATGTGATGGGGCGAGCTCCATTCCTCATCCCAGCTCCAGTTAATCTAGCAGTTTGAAAGCATGCAAATGTGAGTAGATAAATAGGTACCACTTTGGTGGGAAGATAACAGTGCTGCATGACGTTATGCTGGCCACCTGACTGCAGAGATGTTTTCAGACAGTGCGGGATTAATGGCCTTGAAATGGAGATGAGAACCATCCCCTATAGTTGGGAATGACTAGTGGAGTAAAGTCTGCAGGGACTCCTTTACCTTTTACAAGATAGTTACTTGGAGCTAACCCTACTGTATCCTCTGCGCAATTACTCTGTTAATAAAGAAATCAGGGTCAAAATTAAATCATGGGATCATTATATATCCTCATTAGAAATTCAAGACCTCCTCCAATTTTCCATGAGTGTCACAGTGAGCTGACGTCTCCGTGGCTTTTGCTGGCTAGCAAGATAACTTTTGTGAGGGGAATCGCAGCTGGATGCTGGATTCAAGCTGGCATAGTTTCCCTGGAATAAAAGAAAGATCATTAAGCTACTCCTCCTGAGTAGACTATTTATTTAATTCGATTTCTATGCCGCCCTATTCCAAAAAAACTCAGGGCGGCATAGAATTGGGATTATATCAGGTTCACACTTGCAAAGCAGCCATTAAGTTTGACTAAGCCTTATATCTTAGTTACTCTTTTGGATTTTAAAAAAATTCTTTCTATATTGGAAAGATTATGACCATTTGGATTGGGAAGGTTTTACTGTATTTATTGGGTGAATTCACATCTCCTTTTAAAAGGCAATGTTGTAAATTTTATTTTAAAAGTTTTAAAAATATATGATTTCAACTATGCAGCAAAAGGGTGCTTAGTATGTAGATTTTGGAAAGTTAACAGTGGATTAAGGGATCAGAGGGATTTTTAATTACAGTTTTGAATTATTTAGAATATATTTTTGCATTGGAAAATGGATATTGCTTTTTTTTTTTTAATGATAAGGAGACCTTGAAGACTCGACACTATTGTCAGGGGAAAACAACAACGGAAAAGAAATAATTCAGATTTTTGGACAGAACGGATCAAATGCATTATCAAATTGACAAAACATATTCTAATGAAGCTGAAAAATAGGAACAAACTGCAATGGATGTCTATGAAATTAATGAGAAGGGGGTTTCAAATGTAGCACAAATCGATACTGATACTTTACTTATACCTTACAGGGATGAATAAATATTACACCAGGAAACTGATTTAGGCATTTTCCCCCCTTCTGGATAGACAAAAGAGTTCTGCTAAGGACATTTTTAGAAATGACAAAGGGGTAAATTTTACTTATTGATACAAAAGAAATCTGTAAAGATCTGACGGGTTTTTGCTTTGAAAGGCAACATCAGCAAATTACCTCTGGGACTTTTTTTTAACAGCTTAAAGAATTTTGAAAATTTAGAGAAGGTTTATAAGATTGGCTTGTTTGATCAGGCTTAAAAGGAGAAAATAGTTATGTCTGTTTCCCTTACTGGACTATTACTGGCAAAGATTGATTGTATAGCATTTGACCTTTTTTATAAGTAAGAGTTTATCTAAGAAATGAGCTATAAGGAGAAGAGATATTATATTTTATTTAGAGATAATAATAAACTATTAACATTGTTTTTACCTGCTGGACTAAAAGAAGTTGCTGTCTCTGTCTCTGTCTGTCTGTCTGTCTGTCTCTCTCTCTCTTTTTTTTCTTTTTCACATCCAATTTTTCTTTTTTCTTTCATTTTTATGTTTGTAATTTTTGTAGTTTGTGTTGACTTTTATTCTTTTCATTTATAATTTTTAATAAAATTATTTGAAAAAAAGAAATTCAAGACATCTTTCACGGTATTAGCTACTTTTGGATGTGAAGATTCACAATTTGAGTTTTATAGTAATAACTTGCTTATTTTAAACATAGATATTTAGAAGTGAACATTCTTGTGGTCTATATTAATTTAGCGTTCGTTCTATTTCCTTATCAATCTGTATTTTCTGATACTTTACATTATTACATGAAGTTTTTTCTTTTTTTTTTTAAGTTTTTTTTTAGAGCTCACTGTTTCTTTTGTAAAGTTTCTTGACTTCGGAATATGTTGGATTGTGAGACTGAAGCATCCTATAACCCCAGTCTCCCCAAAGATTTATTTGTGGGTCCTGCAAAGAAAGACCTCTGTTTGCTATTAAGTAGACATTTCAAGAATCTAAATGACAGATTGGTAAAGTTTATATCTTCCGGATGCACCTAAGTAACCTGAAGCTATTTATGGCTTCTTTAACCTGAATTGGATGAGACAAGTAGTATTTTCCCCCCAGAATTGGATATGAAAGTTGGCATTACATCAAACCTCAACCTCAACAAGAGGCTTAGAAAGAAAAATCAAGTGTCATAAGAGAAATGACTGGACTTCATTAGGCACCAGATTAAATAGCTGACTTCTTAGAAAGCCACATTCCAAAGGGCGTTTTTTTTTTAAATTCTGTGATCCAAATTTGTCACTGGTGATTTCATGAAATTCCTGCTTGTTTTATGTGCTGTGATAGCAAAAGAATAATTCTGTCACACCCACTAACTTCCTTTTAATCTTCATTCTGGACTCTTACTTTCCCACTCTCAAGGTGCTGTCATATGCCCTTGTGGCTTGACTCATAATTTGAGATACTTGCTCAGTTTTATGGTCTGGTGTTCAGAACTATTATTCATCATGAACACTTTCCATTTGCAGCAGCAGCAAATGATGGAAAACAGTCAACTCTGTTGAAAGACTAGTCCCATTTGATTTCTAGTTTTCTCTCACGTGTCCTCTAAGAGCAGCTATTCTGTTCCCTTTCAGCAAAGGGAGAAGCTCTATTGAAAAGGCCATGCTGTGTCACAACTGCATTCTGTGCACAATTATCAAGAGAGGATTAGGAATTGGGACTTGGAGCCGGAGGGGGTGAGATTTAGTTTCCAATCAAGGAACAATCAAGATCAAAGAACAAAGCAGAAGGAAGACCTAGATCCGTGGTGGCGAACCTATGGCACGTGTGCCACGGGTGGCACTCAGAGCCCTTCTCTGTGGGCATGCGCACCATCGCCCCAGTCCTAGGCCTTCAGCTGGGTTTTATAAAACCTTTTCTTTTAGGCCTCTGCCACCGTGTGCAAAAAAAAAAGGTCCAATCAATCAATTAATTTCAACTTCTTGCGGGGGGGGGGGAAAGATCTTGCAAAGTTGAACTTGATTGATTGATTGAACTTTTCAGTTCCACCCTGTCTGCCATTACCACCGCAGCCCCACCCACCCAATGGGCCACACCCACCCAATGGGCCACACCCACCCAGCACCCAACAATACATAAGTGGGTTTTGGGTTGCAGTTTGGGCACTCGGTCTCTAAAAGGTTCGCCATTACTGATCTAGATAAAGGACCGTAGCTGTTGGAACCAATTGCAAGGCCAACAATGAAAGCATAGCAGGACTCGTTAGATTTTATTATTGGTTGAATAAGATTTTACCAAATTAGGGAGTCCTTTATACTTCTTTCTACCTAGAAGGATCGGTCTAGATAAGCAGAATCATTCTGGTAATTCGTAGAAGACCATAGGTCAGTGATGGTGAACCTTTTAGAGACCGAGTGACCCAAAACCACCTCGCCCCTGCCCCACTCCTACCTTTCCTGCCCACAGGGCCACCCACCACCTCCATGGCCTGCCACAGCAGATCGTCAAGGTGACCCAGCAGCATCATGGTGGCCACGTCCTCTGTCCACACCCCACACCATCATCTGTATGCAATGAGGCGTGAGGGCAGAGTCTTGCCGCGCTGCCCAGCTGCCATGTCCTTGGCTGTGCTGCTCCGTGCAGGCTGCGCTCGGGGCAACTCTCCAGGGGGGCTGCTGGTGAGGAGGGGGTGGCGGGGCTGGGGCGATGGTGTGCATGCCCACAGAGTGCCATAGGTTCGCCACCACTGCCATAGGTGGTCCTTGACTTAGGATCACAATTGAGCGCAAAATTTCTGTCCTAAGTGACACAGTTGCTAAGTGAGTTTTGCCTCATTTTATGACCTGTCTTGCCACAGTTGTTAAGTGAATTGCTGCGGTTCTTAAGTTAGTAACACCGCTGTTAAGTGAATCTGGCTTCCCCCATTGACTTTGCTTGTCAGAAGGTTGCAAAAAGATGATCACGTGACCCCAAGACACTGCAACTGTCATAAATATGAACAAGCATCTGAATTTTGGCCAGGTGGCCATGGGGATGCTGCAACAGTCGTAAGTGTGAAAAATGGTCGTAAGTCACTTTTTTCAGTGCCGTGGTAATTTTGAATGGTTTTTTTTCTGCACACTTTCAATGGAAAAAAGGAAGAGATTGTATGCATGCAGAGATTGTATGAGGGCACTAGATTTCAATACTCCTCTGAGTTGTCAAATGAGGACTTGGCATCAACTCTTTCAACCTTAGCACTCTCTGGTTCTCACAAAATATTGAGTATTTGTGTATATTGATTATAAAGTATCTGCTTTATCTTTTTATACTCTCTTTTACATTTCTTGGCCTGCAATTCTATTGGAAGATCTTAATTACGAAAAGATTTTACGTATAATAACAAGTATGTTCAGTGAAAAAAAATTTAGTAGACGTGAAAAAGAAAAGAAAGGAAAAAAAGAGATTGAAAAAAGGAGAAAATATTTATAGGAAAAGAAATATAAAGTAATGGCTTCTGATCTTCCTCTCAGCAGTTATGCATACAGTTATAATTAAAACTCATAATTCTATTTCTTTCTGTAACTTTTTCTTTTCTAATCATCAAGGCCACAAGCTAAAAAAAACATTTTCTTTTTTTTAATGCAAAAAGTCCATGAGGAGTTTGTAATAATGACTTTTCTCTAATTAAACAAGTCGGCAGGTTCTGTCAATTTCACCAACCATTCCTCCAAAGTGAGTGGCAGATCTTAATTATTTCAAATGCATTTCTCTGTGTTTCTGAATAAAGATCCATAGTCTGTCATTATATTTTTCACACAAGCTATTAACCAAATTTAAGCTTTTATCTTGTTCCTAATGAAGCTACTTAAACCCTGCTCATAGAAACAGAACTGAAGTATATTGTTGACCAAACTGCACACATAATGATATTGCAGATTTCCTCAGAATTAAATCCCACTGAAGAACGTGGAATGTGTTTCTGAAATAGCATGAGTTAGGTAGTATAATTTTCCCTAACTGGAAACCACTGAAGTTTATGAAGCATTGGGATCACGTGCACAAACCATAACATACCTATTACTGTTTGAGTTAGTGCATTTGGGATTAGCTATAGTTTGTTAGTCCTCTTTAAGAGTGGCCATGTAGAGTCCATTTCAATAATCCAGTTGAGAAGTGATTAGTATATGAGTGCTGTATGAAGCACCATCCAGTTGAGAAACAGGCACAATTTACATCCAAACATGCAGAAACAAATGGACATAAATGCCACCTGCTCTTCCATAGCCCATTCCCTGCACCTTCTGTAGAAGGTAGAAGTTAACTATTTAGCTACAATTAGACCATTGGTAAATTAACATGCACCAGGTGGTAGAAAAAAATGACCATATATTGCCTGCCCATAGCATATCAGATGTTAAATGCTCATAATTAATTCATTTTTATATGTTGTCTTCTGTTTTTCTACCTTGGTCATTCAATTATCTCCTGCAAACTATTCTTTCCTTCACTGTTTTTGGAGTGTCTTCCATGCAGAAATGAGCCTTGTGTTTTGAATTAAAAGACGGCCCTGTGTTTAAATGTTTGCTCCAGATTTCAGGGTGTAGAAAAGAATGACTTGATTTAAGGGTGGGTAGCCCAGTGCTGTAACTATGCAAAGCCAGTAAAGTAATATGTGTAAAGCTGTTCTTAGTTTCCAGTTTGTCAAGCATATTTCCCACATTGCTAAACTGAATCAGATGTTTAGAGATTCCTTTCTTCTTTACTCCTTTTCTCATTGTAGTCCATGGGAGCTATATTCTTGAAGGGAAAGAAATAATTATAAGAGCTGTTTAAACATAATGTTGACAGATAACTCATGATAACTCATGGATCTTTTCGCTTGTTTTTTTTTGATCCAAGGGAGAAGATGTGTACCTCAGGAAGAAATAGAGCTAGAAAAAAAGAGCAAAGAAAGAGACAAAGCATATGGTCAGTAGTCTCAACAAGAAGTCCTAAGACTGGTTTTGTTTTCTTCCAAAACTAGGCATGTTAATTTATATATATATAGAGAGAGAGGTTTTCGCGGGTGTTTATATGTAGGTCTTTGGTTATTCGGGTTTTCTCCTGCGTAAAATTGGAAGCGTCTTGGCAACGTTTCGACGAAGTCCCAATCAGAGCACAGCCAACCCCCCATCCAATCAGAGCACAGCCAAGCCCCTAACCAATCAAAACACACTTCCACCCAATCAGAACACAGCCAAGCTCCCACCCAATCAGTTCATACCCCTACTGGCAGATAAAAGGAAGAAACAGCTACGATCACACATTGCTCCTAGAAGCACGAAGCCGAAAACACCAGCCTGAAGATGACGAATGGGACTTCGTCGAAACGTCGCCAAGACACTTCCAATTTTACGTGGGAGAAAACCTGAATAACCAAAGACCTACATACAAACACCTGCGAAAACCTCAGAAAACACACACACACACACACACACACACACACACACACATATGTTTGCGTTCAAACTGGCTAAATCCATTTGCCTCCAGAAACTTTATAACAAAACAAAGCATAATTGAAACAGAAAACCCTCATCTTTTTGCTTCATAAAGATAGACATGTCTATGGAGATTCTCAGTCATTCAGGTGATGGTTGTCCCAAAGGTGTTTTTTTCAAAAGGCAACTGGACTTTCTTTGTTTTCCCTTGAAGACGTTTTGCTTCTCATCCAAGAAGCTTCTTCAGTTCACCTCAGTCAGAATTGAAGAAGCTTCTTGGATGCGAAGTGAAATGTCTTCAAGTAAAAACAAAAAGAAGTCCAGTTGCCTTTTGAAAAAGCACTTTTGTGTTAGAGAGTTTTAAAAACAAGACTAATTGAAAGTGTAACTTTCAGAATTATTAATAAGTAATAGAACATTGAATGAAATGATAAATACCTAGAATGTAGAAAGAATATTTTTAAATGGGGAAATTTTTGTCCAGAACAAATTTGTGATTGCTTAGTTACACATATATACATCTTAAATATGATGAAGCATAATTTAAACAGGTAGATTTTTTTCTGACAAGCACATGCTGTATACAGTCATTATTTTTTTAAACACATTATTTTTTTATAAGAGAGAGGATGCCTACAGAAGAAAGGAAATCTTGATCCAAATGTTGAGAAAAATCTTGACAAAGTGCTCTAAGGGGGAACTTCTCCAAACATACATACCCATCCTGCTATTATTTTTGTGATAACCAACATTATGCAAAGCACATAAAAGGGACAAGAACTAATAATCAAAGGAAGCAAAACATATGAGATATGAGAAGAAAAGGAAATAGCTCACGTCAACAGCATTCACTATATTTCTCTATACCTTTCTATTTTGCAAAACATTGTTTCATCATGTCCATGCACTGTTTTGATCTTCAACTTCTCACTTCTCTTTTTTTTTTTGAGGCTCTTCTACTCCATCCAAACATGGCTATTCTGGATTTCCCCTTCCTTTTGAACATTTACTCATCCTTTATATATTTGTTTACAGTTCAAAGGTTATCCAGTGTTAATGCCAACTGCATTCTGCAACTGGAATTCACTAGCAGATTTAAGTGTCCTGGAAGAAGCTGTTAGTAGGACACTCTTCTGTGAAGTAAGGGGCCTGAGGAACTGAGAAGTGGAAGATTTTTGGAACAGTCTACCAGATGAGTACAGGTTGGCCTACTTGGTGTATTGATTTTGGGAGACACTGTAAGATGCAATTCTTCCAAACAGCTATTGTGGATTGAGCGGATGCTCTCTAGATTTCTGTTTTATTGGTTTTCATTTGTTTCAGAGGATATAAATGTATGGATATTATATTTAGATTTCCATGAATGTTCTATGTCATGCATTGCATTTATTAATTATCCAGAGTCCTAGCAAATTATGCCTGATTACAATGACAGATAGACAGAAGACAGACAGGTTTTTAATTTCCTTTGTACTGGTTACTCTTTTTGTCCTCAGTGATCCAACATAGATTCATTCTTGACTATATCTTTTCTTGCTTCACCAGGCAGAGTTATTAAATGCTGCCTTTACAACTTAGTTTCATATTTCATATGACATATCCAACTTTTACTTCCATGTACCAATGTGGGCTGAAATACATGTGGGCTGAAATACATTCTTATACTCAACCTCTTTTTTGTTTCTTTTAACACTCATTCATTTCATGCAACCATAGGCTTCTCACCACTATTTTATCAGTATTTGCCTGTCTTAAATTTCTCTAGTTTCCCATTTTCGTAGGCATTTTTTCCAAAGAATACAGCTTTCCCTACTTGCTCTACTTTTTTTTTGCTATTTTTGCAACAATTTATTCCAATTTCTCTGTCAAGCCCAATTACTTAGATCTTTGATATATTAATTTTCAAATCCATTACTCCATTTATGTAATTTATGTAGGTCCACAACAAATCTTTCAATTTGTCAGTTGATAAGACATGCAAACGTAGACATATACTGTGTCTCAAACCAACACATTTCTACAACTGCCATAACCATCATTATACTTTTATCCATTAATACATTTCCTTTCTTGGCTTACTCTCTCTCTCTTCAAACTTTCAGCCATCCCAGAAGGCAAATGATCCAGACAACAGATGAGGGAAGATCCTCATAACAGACTGAATTCTATTAAACCCAAAGATGAAAACAACTAAAATGGCTGAAATAACATGCATTATTTTTTTGGAAAACATGTCCTACTGGTCAGCGTGTTTATCACAATTTTTATAACATGAATGATACTTCTGGAATTCACTTACAACGGAATCAATTAAAAAACAACTTCAAACCCTCATGGAAACACAGATGTAGAAAAAAAAGAGAGAAAACAACCTACAGATGTAAAATGTTAAAATGTGCTGTTAAGGCATCAGCAAGGGAATAGACTAGAGCAACAGCTGTGAGGCACATGATACCTAAGCTTTCGAGTTGAGGTAATAAATAAAAATAGAGACAAAAATGTGAGGAAATCCATTCTATAAATGGAGGTTACACAGTAGGAGTTTAAAACACCTGGTTGTCAGCACAAAGTTACAATAAAGACAAAGGGGCATCTCATACAATCTGTCTGAATAAGGCTAAAAGAGTAACCAGACGTTATTGAACCTTGCTACCGTGTTTCCCCGAAAGCAAGACACCCCCGATTGTCAGACGTATCGGGGTGTTAGGGGGGTCCGCTAACGTAAGCCATGCCCCGAACGTAAGAAACACGGGGGCGGAGGGGAGGGAAGATGGACGCGCTGCAAGAGCGGAGTGTGGCGGGGGGGGGGAGCGGAATCCAGAACTTTGCGTCGCTCCCCTCCCCTCCCTTCCCCGCCCCGCCTGGAACCCAGCGCTGCACCTTGGCAAGCCCGGCTTTCTTCCCTTCCCTTCTCTCTCCCTACTCTCTCTCTTTCACCCTTCCTCCTCTTCCTTCTTCCCCTTCACCGCAATTCGAAGCGCAGGCCAATTGCTCCCCCCGCCGCCGCCCCCGGAGCCCTTTCCTGCCCCTGCCAAAGGAGGCGGCCAGCCGGAGCCGGGAAGGGACGGAGTTCGCTCTCTCTCTTTTCTCTCTACCGTAGTTTCTCTCTCTCTCTCTTCCCCCCCACCCCCGTCTTTCTCCGCCCCCCCACCTCGCTCCCAGACGCCCTTCCTCCCTCGCAACTCCGGGGAAGCCCTTCGCCCGAAATCTGACTGCACGGAGCGAAAGGCACACCAGGTGTGCGTGTGCGTGTGCGGCGCCCGCTCTCCCTGCACAGCCTACTGCCGAGGGCAGTAGGGAAGGGGGTGGGGAAGAGACGAGGGGGGCAGCCGGACCTCCCCTCAGCGTCTCTTTCCCACCCCCTTCCCTGCTCCCTCGGCAGTAGGCTGTGCAGAGAGAGCGGGCGCCGCACACGCACACGCACACGCACACCTGGTGTGCCTTTCGCTCCGTGCAGTCAGATTTCGGGCGAAGGGCTTCCCCGGATCGACCCCCGCCGCCCGCCGCCTCCTCCTCCTCTTCTCCGCCTCTCGCTGCTGCAGCTTCGGGCCGGCCATGAGGCCAGCAGCAGCAGCAGCAGCAGCGAGAGGCGGAGAAGAGGAGGAGGAGGCGGCGGGCGTCGATCCGGGGAAGCCCTTCGCCCGAAATCTGACTGCACGGAGCGAAAGGCACACCAGGTGTGCGTGTGCGTGTGCGGCGCCCGCTCTCCCTGCACAGCCTACTGCCGAGGGAGTAGGGAAGGGGGTGGGGAAGAGACGAGGGGGGCAGCCGGACCTCCCCTCAGCGTCTCTTTCCCACCCCCTTCCCTGCTCCCTCGGCAGTAGGCTGTGCAGAGAGAGCGGGCGCCGCACACGCACACGCACACGCACACCTGGTGTGCCTTTCGCTCCGTGCAGTCAGATTTCGGGCGAAGGGCTTCCCCGGATCGACCCCCGCCGCCCGCCGCCTCCTCCTCCTCTTCTCCGCCTCTCGCTGCTGCAGCTTCGGGCCGGCCACGAGGCCAGCAGCAGCAGCAGCAGCAGCGAGAGGCGGAGAAGAGGAGGAGGAGGCGGCGGGCGTCGATCCGGGGAAGCCCTTCGCCCGAAATCTGACTGCACGGAGCGAAAGGCACACCAGGTGTGCGTGTGCGTGTGCGGCGCCCGCTCTCCCTGCACAGCCTACTGCCGAGGGTGTAGGGAAGGGGGTGGGGAAGAGACGAGGGGGGCAGCCGGACCTCCCCTCAGCGTCTCTTTCCCACCCCCTTCCCTGCTCCCTCGGCAGTAGGCTGTGCAGAGAGAGCGGGCGCCGCACACGCACACGCACACGCACACCTGGTGTGCCTTTCGCTCCGTGCAGTCAGATTTCGGGCGAAGGGCTTCCCCGGATCGACCCCCGCCGCCCGCCGCCTCCTCCTCCTCTTCTCCGCCTCTCGCTGCTGCAGCTTCGGTTGCAACGGGCCGGCCACGAGGCCAGCAGCAGCAGCAGCAGCAGCGAGAGGCGGAGAAGAGGAGGAGGAGGCGGCGGGCGGCGGGGGTCGATCCGGGGAAGCCCTTCGCCCGAAATCTGACTGCACGGAGCGAAAGGCACACCAGGTGTGCGTGTGCGTGTGCGTGTGCGGCGCCGGCTCTCCCTGCACAGCCTACTGCCGAGGGAGCAGGGAAGGGGGTGGGGAAGAGACAGACGGAAAGGAAAGCGAGCCGACGCTGCCCAACTTCCCAGCCAGTCTCTCAAGAAGTGCAACGGGCTGTGTCTGCATCGCCAGAGGTCCGGACCACCACCCAATGTAAAAGCATTGACTTCCCACCGTATGCGCTCGGACGGGGGGGCACCCCGCGTGCGGTCGGAAGACGCCGCCTAAATGAACGGGTGAGCTAAACTTTGCACGGGGAAGCGCTTCGGCTTCTCCGCTCCCAGTTCTGTTCACCGCGGAGATACCGTAGCCGCGCTTTCTCTGCCTTCGCAGCCGCTACTCGAGACAGACGAACATCAGGGGAGGGAGGCAAGGCGGCGCGGGAGACGAGACCCTTTTTTCCGCTCTCCTGTTTTCCTAGGGGGGGAAGAGGCCTCTCCCCCCCTCAGCCCACATACCGTAACACACACCCCGTTTCTTCCCCGCCTGGCGTGCACCCAGTGCGGTGGTTGGGTGAGTGCTGGTGCGGGCGCTCGCTCGCTACTCCCTCGGCAGTACGGTAGGCTGTGCAGGGAGAGCCACAGAACTTCTTGCAGGAAAATGAGCTTAGGTTAAGAGACGAGCCAGCAGAGGTAGACAGCTTTTCACGGAGACCTCCCCCACCCCCAAAGGGAACCCACGCAGGCCGCCGCGCCCAAGGCCTCTGGCGTGCAGAGGGAGGGGGGCTGCCAAGCAGACGGAAAGGAAAGCGAGCCGACGCTGCCCAACTTCCCAGCCAGTCTCTCAAGAAGTGCAACGGGCTGTGTCTGCATCGCCAGAGGTCCGGACCACCACCCAATGTAAACGCATTGACTTCCCACCGTATGCGCTCGGACGGGGGGGCACCCCGCGTGCGGTCGGAAGACGCCGCCTAAATGAACGGGTGAGCTAAACTTTGCACGGGGAAGCGCTTCGGCTTCTCCACTCCCAGTTCTGTTCACCGCGTACGGTAGAAGGCGCCTTGCTTAATAGCCGCGCTTTCTCTGCCTTCGCAGCCGCTACTCGAGACAGACGAACATCAGGGGAGGGAGGCAAGGCGGCGCGGGAGACGAGACCCTTTTTTCCGCTCTCCTGTTTTCCTAGGGGGGGAAGAGGCCTCTCCCCCCCTCAGCCCACATAACACACACCCCGTTTCTTCCCCGCCTGGCGTGCACCCAGTGCGGTGGTTGGGTGAGTGCTGGTGCGGGCGCTCGCTCGCTACTCCCTCGGCAGTACGGTAGGCTGTGCAGGGAGAGCCACAGAACTTCTTGCAGGAAAATGAGCTTAGGTTAAGAGACGAGCCAGCAGAGGTAGACAGCTTTTCACGGAGACCTCCCCCACCCCCAAAGGGAACCCACGCAGGCCGCCGCGCCCAAGGCCTCTGGCGTGCAGAGGGAGGGGGCTGCCAAGCAGACGGAAAGGAAAGCGAGCCGACGCTGCCCAACTTCCCAGCCAGTCTCTCAAGAAGTGCAACGGGCTGTGTCTGCATCGCCAGAGGTCCGGACCACCACCCAATGTAAACGCATTGACTTCCCACCGTATGCGCTCGGACGGGGGGGCACCCCGCGTGCGGTCGGAAGACGCCGCCTAAATGAACGGGTGAGCTAAACTTTGCACGGGGAAGCGCTTCGGCTTCTCCGCTCCCAGTTCTGTTCGCCGCGGAGAAGGCGCCTTGCTTAATAGCCGCGCTTTCTCTGCCTTCGCAGCCGCTACTCGAGACAGACGAACATCAGGGGAGGGAGGCAAGGCGGCGCGGGAGACGAGACCCTTTTTTCCGCTCTCCTGTTTTCCTAGGGGGGGAAGAGGCCTCTCCCGCCCTCAGCCCACATACCGGTAACACACACCCCATTTCTTCCCCGCCTGGCGTGCACCCAGTGCGGTGGTTGGGTGAGTGCTGGTGCGGGCGCTCGCTCGCTCTGTTTGGAATATGGTTGGGGAAATGGAAACGAAGGAGAAGCCCAAGCCGAGCCCCGATTACCTGATGCAGTTGATGAAGAGACGCCGAGGGGGGCAGCCGGACCTCCCCGCGCAAGCCGCCAAGCGGGTGAGCGGCGTCGGGGCGGGGAGCAGAGCGGCGCAAAGCCAGCCCCATCGCCTCACCGGGTGTTTCCACCGGGTGTTTCCACCGGGTGTGCGTGTGCGCGTCCATCGGCTGGGGCGGCGGCGGCGGCTCTCCCTGCACAGCCATTGCATAACATGTAAAACAATGAAAAATGGTACGGTAAGAACGAACAGTGGAATACTGGAAGATAAAACAGATTTATTCCATGACAACCATGTCATCACCCTCAGGAATATCATCATAAACATCCACACTCTTAGGTTCCTGTGGATTTTCTTGGGACTCTTGGGACGACATTTCTTGCTGAATCAGTGGCCCATATTTCTCATGGGTAGCAACGGCACTGTCCTGAAATGAGTAGGCTTTGTCCAGGTAGCCAGCTCGCAGTGCATTTGCAACACAGGTGTTAGTGATCTTATTCCAAGAATTTTTCACCCAGTTAACAATCTCTGGCAGTCTGGGCTTCACAAAGTTCCCACGTACATTTCTCTCCATTCGGTTTTCAATGTAGTCATTGATTTCCACACGCAGATAGTCCTTGAACGGCTTGTTAATGGTGATATCGAGAGTCTGAAGATAAGCCGTCATCCCTGCAGGAATCATGATTTGGTCGATTCTCCGCTCACGAAGGAAGTCTTTCATGGTTTTGGCGCGGTGTGTGCTGGCTGCATCCCAGATCAGCATTCCTCTTTTTTTCCCGCGCATTACAAGCGGCAGCATTAAATCAAGCCACTTTCTTATAACATCTTGTGTGGCCCAGGCTTTTTCAGTTTCCAGCACATAAATGCCAGAAACCCGCTCAATCTTCTCCTTCTTGCCCTTTGCAATGAGCAGCGGTGTTGCTTTAGTGCCATCCAGACGAATCGTCAAAATGCAGGTGACACGTGCACTTTCATAAGCGGTGGAGGGAACGTACACTGAGGAGGCACCTTGGTGATCAATGGTGGTTTGAGCTCCTTGGCCCATGAACACGGCAGTTTCATCCATGGCGATCATGTTGCAAAGACTGTATTTAGAGAAGTCAATGTCATCCACAAACTTCTTGTAGGCTAATGCGCGTTTAACAATCTCAGCATCTTCCAACCTAAAGAGGGTTGTGGATCTTCTCAAAGACAGGGCATTGCGTTCAAGAAAGTTATCCACCCAGTGCTTTGATGCCTTGAATTGTTCATGGGAAATGTCAAACTGTGGCGAGACTGCAAGGGCATATTCCTTAATCTGAGCCCTGGTTACCACCAATGTCTTTGCTCTCCTGTCTGCAATCCACTCAAACACCAGGCTTTCCAGCTCTGTATACATTGGTTGCCGACCACATCCAATCTTGCGCCTTTTACCCATTCCGCTCTCCACTTTTTCACTCAGGTTAGTGTATTCTGCACGCCATTTTTGGACCAGTCGGTGATCCAACATTTTCTCCTTGCAGAACTGCGCTACATTTTTGCCCCAAGATTCTTCGACAATCGCTTTTTTATACTCCACGGTGTAACTCTTCCTTTTACCACTGGAACCGGAAGCACTCATGTCTAGGGGCAAAAATAATTACCTCAGCATATGGTACCGGTATAAGCACTGCTTGTGGTTCCGTATCACAGTCTCCCATAGGGTTACAGCCCCATACAGTATCCCACATAGCCTCCCATACGGTAGGAATTCCCTCCCCTTAATGCTTTACCTTACGCAGGCAGCTTCAATCCCGGTATACCGTACGTCAGTCAGGAAAGCCGAATGTCGAATGGAAGCAGTCGCTTCCTCTTTATTTGGTTAACATCAAACAAGGTGAATACCGGTAAATCACATACCGGTACAAAAAGGTTTACTGTGGCAGTTTACCGGTAACAATGGTTACATCCTCAATTTATTCACTTTTACGGTACCATATGTTTTACATGTCCCACTTACAGGTAACACTTATACGGTATAAGCTTTTATAACAGCAGATGGTCAACACAGAAGTTATACAGATTATTATTGTCCTTGTTATTCTCGCCTCGTCCCACTCCCCCACCCCAAAGCTCACCCGCACACAGGCACAGATTTGGAACTTGATGTCTGTCATCCCCCTCCCTCCCTTTCTTGTTTGGATGCTTTTTTAAAAGTTCCCACTGTGTTGACATGGATGGCTATTAGGGGATATTGTAATGCACCCATTTGAACTGGCCGTAAACACCTTTTGGCTGTGTTAATTGCCTTTAGGCAAGGCAATTAACGGTATTCAGATCAAAAGAGTGCATAAACAAACAAATCCTCAGGCTGTTTGAGATAAGTTAAGCACATCTGAAACACACACCAAATTACCGTAGCCTAAGATTTACAGATCTTTGACAGTTAAATGAGTTTATACCGTACCAGTAGGAAACAGGTATTATCTTGTAATTATCTTGTAATCTCCTGACCTCCTGACTAAGCAGGAGATATACCGGTAGTACGTACCGGTACTATATGACATGCCCCGAAAGCAACACGTGATGGGGATTTTGGGGGTAAAAAGACAGTGAGACGCTGTCTTGCTTTCGGGGAAACACGGTATAACTATTATCTTAATTATATTGTCCCTCTGTCAAAACCAGGAAGCTGTAAGATACCCAAAACAGCAACAGCAAAATATAATCAACTCATATTTGTATTTTTTTCCTCTGGTTTGTTTTTTTTAAACAGTAGTTCATTTAGTCTGAATGAAAAAGAACATCTTCCCCTCTTGTTAGGAGAGTCATATTTCAAGAGGCTTCAGTAACACTTAAAGCAATCTGAATGAATGAACAAATCCTGGTCAGAGATAATAATTTTTAAGAGAGCTATAAAGATGGTCCTGAGAGAAACAGGCTTTGCATTCTACCATACTTTCTATAACATTTATGTAAACACACAAATCTTTTTTAAAATGTTGAACAGTCTTTCCAAACAAACTTGTTGCTGGGAAGAGGCAATATAAACCATTGTCCTGAGCCTTGGATATGAAAAATCAACATTGTTTTTTTTTTAGCGTGTGCTTGCTGAAAGACAAAAACCCAAACCACAGCACATTTTATTATTTATTTACAATACTTTTATGTCACCCAATTTAATCAGACTCCAGGCTGTTCACAGGGTACAAAAAAAAAAAAAGAATTAGGGACATCAATAGCTAAATGGAACACAGAACAATAGAACAATAGAGTTGGAAGGGACTTTGGAGGTCTTCTAGTCCAATCCCTTGCTCAGCAGGAGACCCTATACCGGTTCAGATAAATGATTGTCAAGTCTCTTTTTGAAAGGCTCCAGGGATGGAGCACCACAACTTCTGAATGCAAACTGGTCCATTGGTTGATTGCTCTCATAGTTAGGAAATTTCTCCTTAATTCTAGGTTGCTTCTCTCCTTGGTTAGTTTCCATCCATTGTTTCTTCTCTTGCCTTTTGGTGCTTTGGAAAATAGTTTGAGCCCCTTATCTTTGTAGGAGCCCCTCAAGTATTGGGTCACTGCTATTTTGTTTCCCCTAGTCCTACTTTTCATTAGACTAGACATAACCCAGTTCCTGTAACTGTTCTTCGTATGTTTTAGCTTCCAGTCCCCTAATCGTTCTTGTTGCTCTTCTCTGCATTCTTTCCAGAGTCTCAACATCTTTTTTTATATTGTGGTGACCAGAACTGGATGCTGTATTCCAAGTGTGGTCGTACTAAGGCTTTGTAAAGCAGTACTAGAACTTCATGTGATCTTGATTGTATCCCTCTATTATTCTATCCCTCTAATAATGCAGTCTAGGATTGCATTGGCCAGAATATGGTGCAATTGGTCACCTAAACACTCAAGGAAACAATGATTTGAATTCAGTTAAATTGAACATGGAAGTCTATTGACAACCAATGTAGCAGCTGGAGGATGTGTGTTAAAATTCACTAACAGTTCTTACCTACTTTGACAAAGAATATAGGAGCACGCCAACATCACTTTCTCAAAACAGCAGGAAACTTTCACACAATGGTTAGATGTGGTCAGTTATAAAATGTCATTGTCCAGAAGTCAAGCTGGTGAAGTTGCTTGTCTCTTCTAATCTTTCAGAATGCTGCCTAGCAGTATCAACTTAATTTTCTCATTTTATCTTACAGATAACACACTTCCAGGCAAAGCACAGTTACAGCTATTCAACTTTTTTTATTTCTGAATAGAACCCAGCTGCATTTTTTTTTAAAAAAAATGATGATAAAAGCTGAAATATTGTTTTGTAGTTTTCCATAATAATCTAAAATTATGGGAAAGGGAATCTAATCATCATGAAAGATCCGCACATATGTTGGTGCCTACCAGTGCCATAATTGTCCCCTTACTGCCAGTGATTAAACCTGTGATTTTATGCAGCAGACAAGTGCTGCATCATTGAACTTTGGTTCTCACATATACTATAAATCAGTGGTTCTCAACCTTCCTAATGCCGCGACCCTTTAATACAGTTCGTCATGTTGTGGTGACCCCCAACCCTAAGGGGTCTCCGAGCATGCACCGACACCGCCCACTCACCCACCTTGGCCGGGGCTCAGTGCGCCTCACCTGTCCTCGCCTCACTTCCGAAGGTCGCCGGCCTGCCAGGCTCCAGCTAGCCGGGGAGGGGGGGCAGGAAGGCCGCTCCACCGGCTCCGCCCAGCCTGGTTGGAGAAGCACCCAGGTGGGGAGAGGGAGAGAGAGAGAGAGAGAGAGAGAGAGAGAGAGAGAGAGAGAGAGAGAGAGAGAGAGAGAGAGAGAGAGAGAGAGAGAGAGAGAGAGAGAGAGAGAGAGAGAGAGAGAGAGAGAGAGAAAGACAAGAGGGCAACAGTGCTGGCAGAACTTAGTTCAGCCTCCTCCGCGGAAAGGGCTACGAAGCGGTGCACCCTCCCTTAGGAGATGCTCAACGGAAATGAATCCAGCGCTGCAACGGCCCCCAGCTCGAAGCCATGCAGTGACAGATGCGGAGCGGTGTCTCGGTTCCTAAGACCATCGGAAATATGTGTTTTCCGATGGTCTTAGGCGACCCCTGTAAAAGGGTCATTTGACCCCCAAAGGGGTCACGACCCACAGGTTGAGAACCGCTGCTATAAATCATTGAGTCCAGTGGAAAAGCTTTTATCTGTCTGAAGACTAAGTATTTGCTTCCTGGTTTTGATGTGTAAAGAAGATCTGCCACTTCTAAAATGTCCCTCACATTTGACCGTGCCAAGATAACACACAAGATAGATCACAACAATTCCATTGTTACACACAAGGAACCTCTCCTTTTGTCTTCGCAACAAGTTTATGAGTTAGGATAAGCCAGCTCAATTATTTTCATGGTTTCTGGGGGCCTGAATCTTGGTCTGAAGATCTGATTGAACAATTAGACTGTATCTTCATGCTGTGTCCTTCAAAGAGTTTTTAATTATCAAGATGAGTGAGAATAAGAGACAGATATTGAACTGAAATGTTCAGCCGTCTTCCTGACAACGGCAGTTGTTTCCCAGTAGTCTTATTAAAACATGGAATCCATTCTTTATCCTATAAGGTACTGTACTGAGAGTGAATGCACTTCCTGTGCTACAGTCTTTATTCTGATTGGCAGCATGGAGTCAATAGTGAAACTATGTCTTCTGAAAAACCCCTAAAGGACCACTTCTACCATTGCTGGAACTAACTTGGAGAGGAGATAAACCGAAAGCTGGTGAGGTCTGGACAACTCACCCTGCCCAATTCGCAGTGGACAACTCACCACTGGACAAGAGTTACACTAATATCAAAGAAATGGTGGGATAGAATCATTAAGGAAAGGATGCAAAAGGAGGGACAAAATTAAATGTGAATGAAAAAAGTTAAAATATTTTTTAATTATTTTAAATAATTAAATTGAATCGTTGAATTGTCCCATGACAAGCTGGTCCATGGCAAGTTGGCTGTGGTGAGTTATCCTGCAGCAAGTTGGCTGTAGTGACTTGGCTGTGGTGAGTTGGTCACAGCAAGTTAGCTGAGGCAAGTTGTCCCATTCCAAGCCCTGATTTCACAAAGAAACTGGTTGCACAACATGTTTAATAGAGGGGGCGTTGTCTTACCTGAACGCCTTTTCTCAGTACGGAGATGGAGAATCCACCAATGGGTTTTCTCTGTCTGCCTGCTCTTGAGACCAAGTAGCCAAACTTGACACGCCTCCTCTTGCTAGGAGATCCAGTCTTAACGAGGGCGAAAGTGGCTGAAGGTGGAGGAGGTGTTGGCTCTCACTCCCTTAAATTTGGCCTAACTGATTTAAAGGGTGGGTGTGGAATCTCCATCTCCATACTGAGAAAAGGTGTTCAGGTAAGACAACGCCCCTTCTCCAGTACAGGAGATGGAGAATCCACCAATGGGACATACCAAAGCCTCACTGTCCCGATGGGTGGACAACAGCTAAGGCTGGAACAATGTCTCCGGAGACCACCTGCTGAAGGACCCTCCAACCAAAGGAGCTGTCCACGGAAGCAAAGTGGTCAATCCTGTAATGGTGTACGAATGGGGAGCAAAGACCATGACACAGCTCTGCAAATCTCGATGGACCCCTGAGTGGCCCATGCCACAGAGGTCGCAGCACTGCAAGTGGAATGGGCAGTAAGATGACTTGGAGCCGGCAGGGAAGAAGACTGGTATGCCTCTGTGATACAGGCCCTGATTCACCTGCCGATAGTGCCAGCGGACACATTCTGTCCCAGAGAAGCCGGATGGAAGGAGATAAATAGGGCCTCAGATCTACAAACAGGCTCCGTGCGCTTCATGTAACACCGCAGTGCCCTGCGGACGTCCAGTGTGTGCCACTGCTGCTCCAAGTCATGGGAAGGATTGGGGCAAAAATTTGGCAAGGTGACCTCCTGAGCTCTATGGAAGAGCGAGTTGACCTTGGGCATGAAAGTGGAGTCCAGATGAAGGACCACCCGGTCGCTGTGGAAAATCTGAGGGATGATCAGTTTGAAGACATCCAGTTGTCACTTCCTACACCAATAGCAAAAATTCTTCCAAGTAGAATCATAAATGCGATTGGTTGCTGGGCGGTGAGATGCCTGAATCATGGTAATTGCGCGGGGAGAAAATAATTCTTGTGTCATGATGCTGTGCTCAAGCGCCAGACGGTCAACTGTAACCATTGAGGGTCCATGTGTTGGAGTGCCCCCTGGTGCAAGGACATGCGATGAGGAGGAATCTTCCATGGAGGAGACCTGGAAAGATTCACCAAGTCATCAAACCAGGGCCCCTGTGGCCAGTACGGGGCCACGAGGATCAGTTCTGCCTCCTCCTGGAGTAGTTTGCGGATGGTTGCCGGTATGAGTGGGAGGGGAGGGAAGGCATAAAGGAGACCTTGTGGCCACGGCATCCGCAAGGCATCCGTCCCCTCTGCCCCTGGAAGAAAATAGCGGGAGTAGTACCTGGGGAGTTGGGCATTGGTTGAAGACACAAACAGGTCGAGGATCGGATGGCTGAATCTATGGGAGATCTCGGAGAACAGATCTGGCTGTAACCCCCACTCTGAGGGGTCCACCGTAGAGTGACTCAGAAAGTCTGCCTGTTGGTTCTCTACCCCCGAGATGTGTTCAGCCCTGAGAGAAGCCAGATTGGACTCTTCCCAGGAACCCAGGAACCGTGCTTCAGGCATAAGGGCCTGGACCTGGTGGCCCCCTGACATGTACCTTGGACACCACATTGTCCATGAGGATCAGAACATGACAGCCTCTGATCTGGTGCCTGAATTGGCGAAGAGCTAAGTGGATGGCCCTGAGTTCCAGCCAACTGATGTTGTGTCTCAAGTCTGCACAGGACCAACAGCCCTGCGCAAACTGAGACTGTAGATGGGCTCCCTAACCAAATAGGCTGGCGTCCGTCATAATGGTGATGCAGTCCGGTTCCTTGAAGGGTGATCCCTTGGTCACCGCTTGTGAGAACCACCAGCGTAGAGACCTGAGGATGTGAACCGGGACCCTGACCTGATGGTTGGATGCGCTGGCATTCACCCGCTGAAATTGTAGGAGGAACCATTGGAGGTCTTGCAAGTGGAGCCTGGCCCAGGGAACTATGGCTATGCAGGAGACCATCTTTCCGAACAGTTGGGAGAGTAAAACCAGTGGAACTGTATGGTCCCTGTATACCCGATGAGCTAGATCCCTGATGCTGACTAATTGCTCCTGGGAGAGATAGACCATGCAGTTTGTGGTGTCTATGACGGCTCCCAGGTGCAGAAGCCTGGATGATGGAACTGTCTGGCTTTTTTGAAAATTGACTGAGAAGCCATGCTGTTGGAGGACCTGAATGATGAGTTCCAGGTCTGACTGAGCTGCCTGGAAGGATGACGCTTGAATCAGGATGTCATCCAGGTAACACTGGACGCGTATTGTTACCTTCCTCAAGTGGGCGGCTAGTACAGCCAGGATCTTGGTGAACACCCTGGGCACCGAGGAAAGACCAAAAGGAAGGGCCCTGTCCTGGAAATGACTGCCCCTGTAACAGAACCTGAGGAACCGCTGGTGAACTAAATGGATAGGGATGTGGAGGTATGCTTCCATGAGGTCTATTGACATCAGGAAGTCTCCTTGTCTGATGCACCCCAGGATGGACTGGAGTGATTGCATCTTGAACTTTTTGTAAGTGATGTAATAGTTTAGACCCTTGAGGTCCAGAATCGCCCTCCATCCCCCAGAGGCCTTGGGGACCACAATGAGAATAAAGTAGAATCCCCTTCCCCTGTGGTCCAGCGGTACCGGTTCTATGGCCTAAATCTCTAGAAGGTGTTGAATGGCTTCCTACATGAGTTTTTGCTTGAGTGGATCTCGGGAAACGGGTCAGGCAATGAATCAGTCCGGGGGGTTGGCCAGAAACTCCAGGGACAGACCAAACTGGATGGTTTGCAGGACCCAGATGTTCGTGGAAGTGAGTTTCCACTGATGGAAGAAGTGGGCCAGCTTTCCCCCGATGGGAAGTGCAGTGTAAAAGTCACTTGGACCTCCTTTAGGGGCATCCTGCCCCTCAAAATGGCCGCTTAGATTGGCTCTGCTGTCTGGACCGAAAGCCCGGCCTGTCATATAGATGGTCATACGGTCTATCTTGTCTGGGTGTATATGAGCGGGAAGGCTAAGTGGCTGTTGGACCTGCCGCTGGCCAAAAGGGCTGCCTGCGGAAATAGGGAGCGGGATGCTTGTTGGCCCATTTGTTCAAATGGGCCATGATCTTTCGCTTGTCCTTGTTCTCCACAAGGTATGGGGCCAGGGCCTCCCCAAAAAGATTATTGCCCAGATAGGGAGCAGTCGTGAGACGCCATTTGGCTTTGGCGTCGGCCTGCCAGTGTTTCAGCCAAAGTATCCTCCTGGCTGTAATGTTGGATTCTAGAGACCTAGAAGCAAAGTTGGCCGACTGAAGCATTGTGTCTGCTGCATACTTAGTGGCCACCACCATTTTGCTTAGGTCCTGATGGGTCCGGATGTCCTCAGCAGGGACCCTAGCCTGCAGCTGACGCAGCCATAAAAGGGTAGTGCATACAAAGAAGGATGCACAAGTGGCTGTCTTAATTGCCCATGCTGCTGATTGATGGGTCTTTCGGAAGGTCTGGTCCCATTTTCTATCATCTGCCTTAAGCGCCTCTGACATGTCACTGGCGACCGCAGTCTGGGAAACCAGAGGGGTCCAGGCTTCATCTACCTTGGGGACCTCCAGGGCATCAGAGAGGTCTGTGGAGGTGCTGAAAATCTTTTTGTTAGACCCGCTTACGGAAGGGAAGGAGGAAGAGAAGGCCCATTGTTTTTTGATCCCCTTGAGAAAAATAGAGGGACACGGAACGTGATGTTGGGCTGCCACCGTCTCAAAAAATATGGGATTTGGACTGGAGTCCGAAGTTGCCTGTGGCTGAGGGAACTGATCGGACCCTATGTTTGCTGTTGATGTGGCTTTGCGAAGTAGGGGAAGAAAAAGGGCTGGATTGAACAGTCCTCCCGATGGGGAGGGTTCAGGTGGAAGTTCCTCCTCTTCTGATAAATTAAATTCCAGCTGCTCTTCACCTTGCGGAGATGAGCTCATGGAGAAATGTGCAGGAGATGTGGGTTCCTGAAGAATAGGAAACCCCGTGGAAGGAACATAAGGTGGCATGGTCGATGTGGAAGCCCCTTGTCCAGATGGATGAAAGGACCTTTCCACTAGGGCGCGGTCCACAACTTTGGAGAGTAAGGCCTCAAGATGATCGTCGGAGAAAATGTTTCCGATATCCAGGCCCCTGAGTCCTATGGCTGTAGGAGTAAAGGTGGCCTCTGGGGCTGAGCCTAAGACAGTTGTTGTCTGTTGAGCCAAAACAGAAGGGGAGCAACCTGCTTGGAAGTTTTCCCCAGAGTCCTGGGGAAAGGAAAGTAGGAAAGCTGCAAAGACCTCCCCTCCCCACCCCACACACCTCAATCACGAATGAGTTAGCACTGAGCCCAGTGGGGAAATTTTGTTAAAGGGGATTCCAAATTATTGTTTTAGTAAAATATTGAGGATAACTAAAGGAAAGGAGAATTCACCAGTGGAGTTTTCTAACCTGCTATCTGCTGAGAACCAAACCTGATACGTCTTCAAGAGCTGAGACCAAGTTAAGACTGGGTCTCCTAGCAAGAGGGGGTGTGTCAAGTTTGGCTACTTGGTCTCAAGAGCAGGCAGACAGAGAAAACCCATTGGTGGATTCTCCATCTCCTGTACTGGAGAATCAAGGGGTTGTCATGGTTCTGACAGATGAAACAATTCAAAAGAACTTTGAGGCATTGTTTACCTTAAAGAATCTTTTATTCGAGTAACATAATTGGCACTGCATAATCGAAGCCAAAAACTGAATTCCCCTCCCCTGGGCACATAGTATCAAAGCACAATTCCCTCCTCCAATTAACTGTCATAAATCACATTCCCCAATTAGCTTGAAGCACAGGTTTCCTCTCCAGCTCTCCAGCCCACCAATTCCTTATCAGCTCTGGGCTCAATAACCTTGATTCTCACGCTAAGTTTAATGTTGTTATGTCTAGCTGGACTCTCATTCACATCCCCCCTCCTCCTAGCATCATCTAACTCTAAAAGCGAAAGGGAAAAAGATGGCTACATTTCCATCTGCTGTCAATGCAAAACATCCGATGTTAGCAGTGTTGACAGGAGTGGTAATGGGGTAATAGCTGCAGACTACTGTAGATACATACTGGAAGCAGAGGCAACTAAGCATCCTCTTATCCAATCAGGGTACCTACAACTATTACTCCTGTAAGTACTTACTTGCAAGCAACAGTGACTCCAAAGTGGCATAGCCTCTTATACCGTAGCTGTGAAAACATGAGTCCTAATTCCCATTTTCGCCCAAATAAAGATCAAGGATTTTCAATGCTCCTCTATAGTGGTGAACAATGATGCTATTCAAGAATCAGAAAACCTGCTCTTGGGGAATGGGATTAGCAGGGCAGGGATTTTTGGAAAGAAGCATAACAGAAAAGGCTGGGAGACAAGTGTAATTATAAGTTGTGTGAATGGGTTCTGAGGAGACTGATTTTCCTCACCACTTTTTTTCTTCTCCTTTTTTCCTCCATGTCCCTTGCTGCTAAGTACTCCATGGAGAATGGGACTTAGGATCTTAAGAAGCCTTGGCAGATCTCTCCTGGTCTACAGACTAAAAGATACCAAATGTTTCCTGAAGAAAATAGGCAAATCTCTGTCTATCCAAAAGAGTACTTTTTTATTTCGAATCTAGTTACTGTAATTATTTATTTATTTATTATTTATTTATTTATTTTATTCGGTCTTGTATGCCGCTCCTCTCTCTCTCTCTCTCCCCCTCACTCTCTGTCCCTCTGTCTCTCCCTCTCCCTTCCTCCCTCTCTCTTTCTCTGTCTCTCCCTCTCCCTCCCTCCCTCTCTCTCTCTTTCTCTCCCTCTCCCTCTGTCTCTCCCTCTCCCTCCCTCCTCCCTCTCTCTCTCACACACAATAAGTGATGTCACTTTTCATAGTTTTCCAACTATTTTGATTTTTAGAAGTTGGAAACTTTCTCCTACAACCATCACTTCAAAATGCCAAAGAATTTAGCCCTGGTCACACAATCTTTATGGGGCACCAGTTGCTAGAGGAACCCCCCTCCAACCTTCTTCTGTGGGATCTAATCAGAATAACAGAATAGCAGACTTGGAAAGGATCTTGGATGTCTTCTAGTCCAATCCCCTGCTCAAACAAGACATCCTAAACCGTTCCAGACAATGATTGTCCAATCTCTTCTTCAAAACCTTCAGTACTGGCGGTTTTCACAGCAAGATTATAAAGCCTGATTATAATGTAATCCACAGCAAGATTACGAGCTCCGCTTATAATATAAAATATATATTATATAAAATAAAATCCTGCATATAATATAACCCACAGCAAGATTATAAATCCTGCTATAATGTACCAATGGCTATATAGATAATGTAAATACTGCACTGAAACAGAACAACCTTTCATCACCACAAGAAATCTATTCAAAGAATGTACTACATGGAAAATGCATTGCGGAGAATCAGAGATCTTGAATCTCACTGTCTTGATTTGGAAGTTGGATGCTAATTGAGCAGTACATTTCTTATGCGAAAAGGAAGTGCCAGCATGGGGTTGGAAGGGATTTCTCTCCTGACTTCCTGTACATCCTACTGTTGCCAAATTTTGTCTCAGTATGCTAAATATAATCCAGCTTTGTGTATTCTTCTCTTCTCTTTCTTTTATTCTTCATTCCCTCCCTCAGAATTCTGGTTAACAAAAGATCCATTCCTTTAAATGCCACCCACTTCCACAAAACCCTCTCTGGAGACTTTTAAATCCTGTTCAGCTTTATGTTTACCAGACTTTCTCTATATTCTGGGACAGGAAATTGAGTGGGGGAGTTGACCTCATCTGGAGCAGGAGGTGGTCTATTCAAAAAGATTCCATCGCTCTACTCTCTTCCTGATTTATCAGATAGTTAGATCAATAAATAAATTCTCTTCTGTGCTTTCTTCTCGAGTTATAAAATAACAAGCCGAGTCCTTTGAGACCTAATTACTGGATCCTTTTTCCTTAAAGGACCGTGGATTAGCTTTCTGCTTAGCAAATTCCACTGCAGTGTAATTTAATTGAGACAGTCTACTTACAGGAGCCCCTGGAACTGAAGAGCAGTTTATTCACATGAAATTTAAACTTCTTCTCTCCCTCCCCTGGCTTTATAAAATACATTCTCCCAGACCTGCTACTAGTTATTTTCCCATGGACTCAGAACTGTTTTGCTATTTAGGGCAGAGGAAAAGCTGTGGATACAGAAAACAAACTCAGCAGGAGGCATATCACTGAAAGCAAATAATGGGATTTGTACAGAATAATTTGGAGGTGAAGGAAGGTAAGAATAGACTACCCAAGTTGAATATTATGTTCTGAGAAGTTGTTCCTCTAATAATAATAATAATAATAATAATAATAATAATAACAACAACAACAACAACAACAACAACAACAACAACAATAGTAATAGTAATAGTAATAGTAATAGTAATAGTAATAGTAATAGTAATAGTAATAGTAATAGTAATAGTAATAGTAATAGTAATAGTAATAATAATAATAATAATAATAATAATAAATAGAAGTTGTTCCTCCTAATGGCTTGCTTTGACTTCTTTTCATTTAAATTATGGGGCAGTTGAAAAGTTCCTTGCCCAAGCCAACCCAAGCCAACTTTCTCCTTCGCTTTTCATCTTAATTTAGATAGGACTAGACAACCTGTGTCATTTTGGATCATCATTTTAGATCATTTTTTTTTTAGCTAAACAGAGAAACACAGTGTCCATGGGAGGGCAAAATGCAATGGGGAGCAAGAGCGACTTCTGATTTCCTACTGGCTTTCCCATTGAATTTCCTTGTGGGAAACTGGCAGAGGGCATCTGAAATACCCTCCCCTCCCCTTCCCTTTCCAGCAGGCAGGTAAGTGTTTACTATTCGGTGCGGAGGGTTTGCAAGACTGACTGGGAAACTATAAAAATATACAACTAAGCATAAAACTATTTTACACTTAAAAACCAAGCGTACAGCTACAGATTAGGTGAAACCTGGTTCAATAGCAGTAACTACGAGAGGGATCTTGGAGTCTTAAATATGAGCCAGCAGTGTGCTGCAGCCACAAAAATGCTAATGCAATCCTAAACTGCATTAACAGAGGGATAGAATCACGATCAAACGAAGTGTTAGTACCGCTCTATAAGACCTTGGTAAGACACACTTGGAATACTGCTTCCAGTTTTGGTCAACACACTATAAAAAAGATGTTGAGACTCTGGAGAGAATGCAGATAAGAGCAACAAAGAGGCTAAAACATATGAAGAATGGTTGCAGGAATTGGGTATGTCTAGTCAAGCAAAAAGAAGGACAAGGAGTGACATGATAACAGTGTTCCAATATTTGAGGGGTTGCCACAAAGAAGAGAGGGTTAACCTATTGTCAACATCCAGCTCGAGAATCCAAATAAAACTTCATTCTATCTCTGAAATCTTAACTGTTTGTTGGATACACTGCATGGTAATGTTGAAGCAAAACTAACTCTGAGGTTCCAAAACCAATTCATAGACTTAAATAATAATTTTCCCAACCAAACCCCCAACAACTTATGTAGTCCATATAAACAAGTTCACTTTGTTATGGGAACCATCTGCTTCAAATCCACACCTATTATGGTGCCCTTGAAAAGGTTTCAGGCTCTTATGGTCTTCAGCGGAATCTTAGAAGTTTCGTTTCTCCATCTAACTCACTCGAAAGTAACACCTGCCCCCTTTCTCTAAAGGTAAGTTGAAATGCAAAGGCATGTAGCTGCTAAAGTTTCATCTTTAACACTTATTTTCTAAAGTACCAGAAGACAATACAAGAAGCAATGGTTGGAAACTGATCAAGGAGAGAAGCAACCTAGAACTAAGGAGACATTTCCTGACAATGAGAACAATAAACAAGTTGAATGGCTTGCCTTCAGAAGTTGTGGGTGCTTCATCCTTGGAGGCTTTTAAAAACAGATTGGACAGCCATTTGTATGTCTCTTCCAACTCTGCTATTCTGTATATTTATTTAGATTGTCAATAACATTGAACATGAAGCTTCCATGATTGCAGCAACAGCCAGTAGCACTGAAGCAACCACAACTTTCCTAAATTCCATTTCCTCATGAGTCATGAGTCCCAGTACGTAGATTACAGAGCAATAAGTTACATTTGCTTTGCTCAAGCTCTAAGCAATAAAGTACATTCTTTCTGCAACCCTTGGACTATATGTAATTCTTATACATGAACTCATCAAGTACTTAATCCATACTTTCAAAAATGCTTTGTACACAGAGCAGACTTCTGAAAGGAATGATTGGCCCCTTTCCTGGCCTTTTGCTATAAAGAGGTAAAAAAGAGAAAAGAAGTCAGAAAAGTGGAAGAAAGTGATTTTTTAAAAACAAAGCTGGATCAAGATCAGGTGAATCACGATCACGTGAAATTCTAGAATCGCTTAGTACAGGGGTATCAAACTGCCGGCCCGTGGGCAGGATGCATCATAGAAAAACTGCACCCACCCCATTGCTGGCAATGGCAAAAAAAATCACAATACATCACGACATGTCAGTGTAAGTGTGGCTTAGTAAGACCACACTTGGAATACACCATCCAGTTCTGGTCACCAGAAAGACTGAGACTCTGCATAGAGTGCAGGGTAGAGCAACAAGAATAATTAGCAGGTTGGAGGCTAAAACATAGGAAGGCCTGTTACAGGAATTGGGTATGTCTAGTCTAATGAAAAGGACAAGGGATGATATGGTTTTTTGAGTCAAGGATCACAGTATAAGGTTACCTAATATTTTAACAAAAAGGAACACATTAAAAGCAATGGACAACTTGGACAGCAGTGCTCCAATGTTTGAGGGGCTCCTACAAAGATGAGGGGGGGGTCAAACTATTTTCCAAAGTACCAAAAGGCAAGAGAAGAAACAATGGTTGGAAACTAACCAAGAAGAGAAGCAACCTAGAACTAAGGAGAAATTTCCTAACGGTGAAAGCCATAAACCAATGGAATAGCTTGCCTTCAGAAGTTGTGAGTGCTCCATCACTGAAGACTTTCAAAAAGAAACTGGACAACCATTTGTCTGAAATGATATAGGGTTTCTTGTTTGAGCAGGGGATGGACTAGAAGACCTCCAAGTTTCCTTCCAACTCTATCATTATATGTTCTATGACATATTCCTCATACAATTTTGATTCTGGCCTTATCTCAGTCTTCAATTTCTCTGACATAAGCTCTGTGGGCATGCAATCCTCAAAAAAAGGATATAATGTCAAGTCTGATTTTACTTAAAGTCATTGTATGATCTTATCGTACTAGACTTGGTACTACATCGCTGATACATAACAATGTGAATTGGTAATGACATGGTGTTGTCACATGTGTTTACAAGGAGGAGAAATACATCAAGATCTTGAAGTCATTCCAGCTCTAGGTCATTATAGGGCTGGAATTACAAAGTAGAATTATACCTTAAAGTTCAGAAAAGCAATGCTTGGCAAACAAACCATTTAAAAGGCTCTTGAGCCTCTTATTTCTTATGGTACCTAACATTTCTAAATCTAGCTATATAATTACAGTTAGGACTCCATCTGAAAAAGTACATAATACAGCTTGTGATACTGGACATATTTTACTTTCACTCAATTTTGAAAATAAAATGCACGGAGAACAATAAGGTTGAGACTTTTTATCTCATCCAGCTGGATCTCCAGCCTACAGATGTTGAGAAAGAAGATCAAAGAGGTGATATGCTAATATAATCTTAAACATGACTATATATTTCTAAGCGATCAAGTACTGAGATCCGGGGTTCCTGACATTGCATTAGTAACATGAGAATGAAAGAACAGAAAAATAATCCCAATGTGCACAAAGTTTATGCACTTTGACAGGATATTCAGCAAATATTTTGGCAGCAGCTTTGTTCCCTGAATATTACATCACACTGTACAGTGGGTAAAATAAATATGTTTCTATTCTTTTCTCTCCTTACCTAATTTTTAACTGTTTAAAGGGAAGAAATTCTATATGTAATGGTTTTAAAAGCAGAAAATATTTCTTTTGAGAGATTAAACTGGGAGTTTGTGTTAGTTGTCTTAATTTTACAAGTTAAAAAAGGTTCCATTAGAAACAAATGCTAATTTCTTTTCAAAATACACCTGATTAATAGGTTTCACACATCAAATATTGCCAAATAATCCACAAGTCAAATCATCTTTCATATCACCTGCTGATCTAGTATAAATGGATAGGTGGACCTTTTGACCTTGTGAAGTTACTCAGTTTTAAGACATTGTCCATTTTGTTCTAAGACTCCTTGTATAATTAGTGACTCCCTACACAGCCTACAAAGCAGTGGTAATTTATCAAAAAATTTATAAATCTCAGTTATTCTTTCTGCAGGGTGCTGCTAAATAGTAAATTATCAACCTTTGGACAACTCACATCACTTTAAGGATGTGAACTGAAAAATTGCAGATGCAATGCTCTTGTATAAATAATAATTATCCAGTGGAATACATTGGTACAAAGATGATGGAGTGAGAATCTGTGAAGAGAATTTAAGGAAAAATGAAAGATAATGAAAGACATCTGTAACTGTACCTTGAGTTTCTACAATCACTTCCAAGGTTCTTTCTTATCAGCCAGATAAGACCAGATCAAATGGTAGACCAGATCAAATACATGTTGTGTATCGTGGCAGGAAAAGAGGTTTCGGCTGGATACAATTGACAAAGTAGAGGAATTCTATAGACAAAATTTTGGAAGTGAGGAGGAACTAGTTGAAAGACAGGTAAGAGAAGAAGGTGAGACCCCGCCACAGCCCACAGAAGGAAAGGAACTACAAATGAAAGAGAAGGGAATTGGGAGTGGCGATTTATTTTATTTATTTATTTTATTAAATTTCTATACCGCCCCTCTCCCGAAGGACTCGGGGCGGTGTACAGCCTAAAATTTAAAAAACATATAAATATACAAAATTTAAAATAATTAAAAATAAATTAAATCATTTGGCCAAAATCCTAAAACCCAAAACATACAAAATTTAAAAAATACTCAGTCCCCTTAAAACATTTTGATCCTATTGGAACCGAAGCTTCTATGCCAGGCCGGCCTGTCGGAAAAGGAATGTTTTTAGTTCCCGACGGAAGGTGCGTAAATCTGTTATTATACGGAGTTCGGGGGGGAGCTCGTTCCATAACGTGGGAGCTCCCACAGAGAAGGCTCTCCCCCTGGGGGTCGCCAGCCGGCACTGTCTGGCCGACGGCTCCCTGAGGAGGCCCTCTCTGTGGGAGCGTACCGGACGGCGGGAGGTATTTGCTGGCAGTAGACGGTCCTGTAAGTATCCGGGTCCGATGCCATGGAGCGCTTTAAAAGTGGTCACTAACACCTTGAACCGCACCCGAAAGACCACCGGCAACCAGTGCAACTCACGCAGGAGCGGTGTTACGTGGGAGCGCCACGACGCTCCCATCACTACCCGCGCGGCCGCATTCTGGGCAAGTTGGAGCTTCTGGATGCACCTCAAGGGGAGCCCCATGTAGAGAGCATTACAGTAGTCCAGCCTGGAGGTCACGAGGGCATGAGTGACTGTGCGTAGCGAGTCCCGGTCTAGGAAGGGACGCAACTGGCGCACCAGGCGAACCTGGTGGAACATCCTCCCGGCCACGGCCGTCAGATGGTCCTCTAAGGACAGCCGTGAGTCCAGGAGGATTCCCAAGTTGCGAACCCTTTCTGTGGGAGCCACTGTTTCGCCCCCAATACACAGCGATGGAATCAGCTGGCTGTACCGGGACGACGGTAACCACAGCCACTCGGTCTTGGAGGGGTTGAGCTTGAGTCCGTTTCTCCCCATCCATACCCGCACGGCCTCCAGGCACTGGGTCAGCACGGCAAGGGCATCGTTGGGGTGGTTTGGCGTGGAAATGTACAGCTGGGTATCATCAGCGTACTGGTGGTACTCCACGCCAAAACCACGGATGATCTCACCCAGCGGCTTTACATAAATGTTGAACAGTAGAGGCGAGAGGACCGACCCCTGAGGTACCCCACATACGAGGGGTCTCGGGGTCGACCTCTGGCCCCCTGCCAACACAGACTGCATCCGGCCAGAGAGGAAGGAGGAGAACCACTGCAAGACAGTGCCTCCTATGTCCAGCCCCTCCAACCGTTGCAGCATGATACCATGATCGATGGTATCAAAAGCCGCCGAGAGGTCCAATAGCACCAGAACAGAGGAGCAACCCCTGTCTTGGGCCCGCCAGAGATCATCCACCAACGCGACCAATGCTGTTTCCGTGCTGTAGCCAGGCCTGAAGCCCGACTGGAACGGATCGAGATATGACGATTCCTCCAGGTGCTGCGGGAACTGTCGGGCAACCACACTCTCAACAACCTTCGCAAGAAAGCGAAGGTTGGAGACGGGACGGTAGTTTGATAAAACAGCTGGATCCAGGGCAGGCTTCTTGAGGAGGGGTCTCACCACTGCCTCTTTCAAGGCAGCGGGAAAGACACCCTCACTCAAGGAAGCGTTGATAATTGCTCGGAACCAGCCTCGTACCACCTCCCGGGAGGCCAGCACCAACCAGGAGGGGCACGGGTCCAGTAAACATGTGGTCGCCCTAAGTCCCCCCAGCAACCTGTCCACGTCCTCGGGGGTCACGGGGTCAAACTCAACCCAGGTAACAGTCTCAAGACCAGCCTCCGCCTCTCCCATTGGACATACCCAGTTGAAGTCGAAGCCTTCCCGTATCTGAGCGATTTTATCATTCAGATATTTTCCGAAATCCTCAGCTCTACCCTCTAAGGGGTCTCCCCTCACCTCCTGATGAAGGAGGGAGCGGGTCACCCTAAACAAGGAGGCTGGGCGGTTATCTGATGACGCAATAAGAGCAGTGAGGTAGGAACACTTCTCTGCTCTTATAGCCATTAGGTAGGACCTAATATGGTCTCTTACCAATGTTCGGTCAGATTCGGCACGGCTCGATCTCCAACTGCTCTCTAGGCGTCTTTTCCGGCGTTTCATCTCTCTCAACCCCTCGTTATACCACGGGGCCGGTCGAGACCCACGCCGAATCAGAGGCCGCAAAGGCACAACTCGATCCAGGGCACCGGCAGCCGCCCTGTCCCAGGCCGCCACCACCTCTCCAACCGAGTCGTGTGTCAGAACCTCAGGAATTGGCCCAAGCTCTGCCTGGAACCGCTCGGGTTCCATCAGCCGCCTGGGGCGGTACCATCTCACCGGTTCCACCACCCTGCGGTGGGGTGCAACGGTCCGAAAGTCCAAGCATAGGAGAGAGTGATCAGACCATGACAGGGGTTCAATGACTATATCCCCTACACTCTGACCACTCAGCCACTGTCCAGAGACAAAAACCAGGTCAAGCGTGTTCCCCCCTGTGTGTGTGGGGCCTTGAATTACCTGGGTCAGGTCCATGGCTGTCATGGAAGCCATGAACTCCCGAGCCTCCCCGGACGCCCCGCCCCCGGACGGCAGGTTGAAGTCACCCATGACTATTAGCCTGGGGACCTCAACCACCACCGCGGCGACAACGCTCAGGAGCTCGGGCAGGGAGGTTGATACGTGGCAGGGCGCCAGGTACGTAATCAACACCGCCCTCGGACCCCCTAGGTCCCACTTCACCAGAAGGGATTCACAGCCTGCCGTCTGAGGAACAGTGACCTCCCTCGGCCTGAAACTTTCCCTGATCATGACCGCCACTCCCCCACCCCTGCCTTGAGCTCTCGGCTGGTGGAATGCAAGGAAACCCGGTGGGCACATTTCCACCAGAGGGACACCGCCCTCTGGTCCCAACCAGGTCTCCGTTATACCCGCCAGGTCTGCTCCCCCCTCTGAGATTAAATCTTGAATGAGGGGGGCCTTATTTACCACAGACCTGGCATTGCACAGCATCAGCCTACAGCCAGGGCCCTGTGGTTCTGAACAACCCCGAGAACAGGTTGAGCCTTGGGGGTCGGAGCGCACGACCGCTCGTAAGCAGCGGGTGCGCGCTCCCTTATTATGATACGGCCCCCTGCTCCCACCATACCTGCCCCTCCCGCTAACGGTACTTATTGGAACAGAGTTAGTCTTAATCAGCCCCCCGTCCGCACCCTCAGGACTCCGTCCCCTTCCGTCGCCTGGCCTGTCTTCTTGTTCCCTTCTGACAATTTCTTCCCCTGCCCTAAACACTCCTTCCCCACCCCTCGATGATATAGAGACTGAAAAAGACAATGGGAAATATGATGTGGATAGACCTAAAGCTACTAAAGAGGTTAGATCAATAAGGATGCCAGTGGAAAGAGAAGTACAAGCTAAAGAGTCTAGACCAACAATAGTAAAAAGATCTAAATATAGATAAAGAGGCAAAAAGGAGAAATTGAGATTATATCCCTGAACGTTAATGGTTTTAATTCCCCACTGAAGAGGAAAAAAATTCTAAATAAATTGGGTAAGATGAATTTAGACATAATAATCCTGCAAGAAGTGCATATTAAAAAACAGCACCAACATTTATTAAATTGCTCCAAATTGGGAAAAATGTTTGCAGCGCTCTCACAACAAAAAAGGAGTAGTAGTAGCATATATTAATGAGGAAATTCCAACAAAACATATATATAATGATGAAGATGGCAGAATCTTAATAATAGAAGTTAATTTTGAACAAAATAAAAATAGCTTTGATGGGAATCTATGCTCCCAATGAAGGCCAGAAACAATTTTATAAAAAATTACATAGCACTATTAGTGAATTTGATTATGACAACTTTTGCATAGTGGGAGACTTCAAAGCGATCAAGGATAGACAATTGGATTATAAAAGTGATACGACCAGAAAAGGAATTAGACCAACATTACCTAGCACTTTTTTAGAAATGGCGGAGGAGTTCAACATTCAGGATATTTGGAGGGAGAGGAATACAGGGAAAAAGCAGTATACGTACTTTTCGGGGTGACACCTCTCATGGTCTAAGATAGATATGGCGTGGTTGTCAACAGACCTGAATTCGGAAGTGGAAGATGTTATAATTGATACAAATTCGTGGGCTGACCACAATTCAATTAGAATCAAATGGAGAGGGCAAAAGAAAACGAGGAGGTGGACTCTAAAAAGAGCAATTTTAAACCACAAAGAATTCAAATGGAAATTAGAAGAACAAATGGGCCTATTCTTCCAGATGAATAAAAAGAAAGACACAAATTCTCAAAACTTATGGGACACAGCCAAAGCCTACATGAGAGGTGTCGCAATTGCTTATATGGCTAGGGAAAATAAAACTAAAATACAGTGACAAGGAAATCTTGAAGAAGAACTTAATAGAGTAGAGGAAAACCTACAAAATGAACCACAAAGGCGCGACCTGAAACAACAAATAGATTTAATTAAACATAAGATAAATATTATTGAAAAGGAAGAATTGGGGCAACAAATAAAACGTACCAAACAAAATTTCTTTGAAAATGCCAATAAACCAGGTAGATGGTTGGCTTATAGGATAAAGAAACATAATGATAAAAAGAGGATTAATAAACTATACAATGAAAAAGGAGAGATGGTTTACCAGAATGAAGGGAAGAAAATGGTGGCCTATGAGTTTTATAAGAAATTATATGAAGATGTAGAACGGAAAAACAAGGATGATATATTAAAATATTTGCAATCAGCTGATCTACCAAAAGTTCCAGAGGAGACTAAAAATATGTTAAACAAAGAGATAATACCTTTGGAACTATTTGAGGCAATTAAGAAACAAAAAAAATAATAAAGCCCTAGGTCTGGATGGTTTACCAACAGAAATATACAAAATAATGCAAGAATCTCTAAGCCCAGTGTTAATAGATCTATTCAATGAGGTTCCGAAGAAGGTGAAGATTCTGACTTCATGGGAAGAAGCAACTATCACTTTGATCCCAAAGGACAACTCAGATTTGGCGTTCATTAAAAATTACATGCCCATTTCATTATTAAATTCGGACTATAAAATTTTCATGACCATAATGGCTAAACGTCTTGAAAGATTCTTAGTAAAATTCATACATACAGATCAAAACAGTTTTCTATCTAAAAGATATATAAGTAACAATGTTAGGATTATATTGGACATATTGGAATATTACGAAGTCCACAATGAAAAACAAATGGGACTAATCTTTCTTGATGCACAAAAGGCATTCGATAATGTGAAATGGGACTTTATGTTTAATCAATTGGAATACATGGACTTTGGGGTGAATTTTATAAATATGTTCAAAGCAATTTATTCTAAACAGGTAGCTAAGGTGATAATTAATGGAGAAACTACTAAAAACTTCCAAATCCAAAAAGGCACAAGGCAAGGTTGCCTGCTATCTCCACTACTGCTTATATTATCCTTGGAGGTACTAAATAGAATAATTCGGAAGGATGAGTATATTAAAGGTTTAGAGATTAAGAGAGAAATTTTCAAATTGCAAGCTTTTGCTGATTATTATTATTATTATTATTATTATTATTATTATTATTATTTATTTATTTATTTATTTAATTTCTATGCTGCCCTATTCCGGAGAACTCAGGGCGGCTCACAACGTGATAGAAATTACATTAAATACATAAATATAAAAAAAGCCCTAAGTTAAAAAAGAAACCAATCATTCCACAAACATACACTGGCTAGGGGCAAGGTGTTAGCTGCCCCAGGCCTGCCGGCAAAAGTGTGTTTTAAGCAATTTACAAAAGGCGGAGAGGGTGGGGGCGACACAGATCTCCGGGGAAAGTTGGTTCCAGAGGGCCAGGGCCGCAACAGAGAAGGCTCTTCCCCTAGGCCCCGGCAGGCGACACTGTCTGGCTGACGGGACCTGGAGAAGGCCCACTCTGTGGGCCCTAACCGGTCGCTGGGATTCATGAGGCAGCAGACGGTCCCGTAAATAACCTGGTCCGATGCCATGTAGGGCTTTATAGGTCATAACCAACACTTTGAATTGGGTTCGGAGACCAATTGGCAGCCAATGCAGCTCGCGGAGTGATGCCGAAATGTGGGCATTTCTAGGCAAGCCCAACACTGCTCGCGCGGCTGCATTCTGCATTACCTGAAGTCTCCGAACATTTTTCAAAGGTAGCCCCATGTAGAGAGCATTGCAGTAGTCGAACCTCGAGGTGATAAGGGCATGACTGTGAGAAGTTTTTATACTCGAAGAACCTTTACAATCAGGGACAAGGCTAATGGAAGTACTGGGTGAATATGGTGAAATGGCAGGCCTAAAGATAAATAAGGAAAAAAACCAAAATACTTGTGAAGAATATTATTAGATCACAGAAAAATGAACTAGCTGATAAATTAGGTATTCAGATTACAAAGAAAATAAGATACTTAGGGATACATCTAACAGCTAGGTGTGTAACAATTAAAAGAGACAATTATGACAAATTAATGGATCAGATTAAAACAGACTTGGACACCTGGACAATTCTCCAGCTTTTGTTCATGGGTAGAATTGCCGTAATTAAAATGAACATATTACCTAAAATATTATTCCTATTTCAATGTGTACCAATTAGATTAGAAAAGGAATTCTTTCTAAATTTTAACCAAACCATACTTAAATTCATTTGGCAAGGGAAAAAAACAAGGATTAAATTAAAATTATTACAGAATGCTAAGGAAAGGGGGGGTCTCGGCCTCCCCGATCTGGAAAAATATTATCAATCTACAATTCTACTGTGGGTGCGGGATTGGATTCGACCAGAAAATCGGAGATTATTAAAACTGGAAGGTCATGACATGCAGATTGGATGGCATGCCATGTTATGGGATGAGAAGCACAAAATTCACCAGTATTTCCGGAGGCACAATGTCAGACAGGCGCTAATAGATGTATGGATCAAAATCCGACGACAGAACTATAGGCAAGTCCCCAATTGGATTTCAACACTAGAAATGTACATACACCCAAGGTTCATTCAGTTAGGGAAAGTAATAACCTATAAAATCATACTAGATGAGAGAGGAGAATTAAAATCGAGGAAGAATCTCCAAGATGCAGGGATAGAATTAGAATGGTGGGCATACCTCCAACTACAAGCAAGATATAGGCAAGATAAAAAAGAGTGGGGTATAAAGATAGAACCGACAGAATTAGATAAAATTTTATTGGGTCCCGAGGATAAAATGATTAAAAGAATATATCATTTTCTTTTAGATCAGACAATGTATGAAGAACAGGTTAAGGAGACCATGTTAATTTGGAGTAGGGATTTTGGTTTCAGTATCGACCTGCATATTTGGCAAGAACTGTGGGAAAGAAATAGGAAACTCACCTTAGCTACCTCATATAAGGAAAATCTTTACAAGATGTTCTATAGATGGCATTTCCCACCCGCAAGGCTAGCCAAAATGGGTTCAAACATCTCATTCTTATGCTGGAGATGTAAAACAGCAATAGGATCATATTATCATATGTGGTGGGAATGCCCAAAGACTCGTGAATATTGGCACAGGACATGAAACTGGTTGAGGGATATATTATCACTGGACTTAGAGTTAAAACCGGAACTCTTTTTGTTGGGAATAACGACAGAAAAATATGACAAGGGAACAATCTACCTGCTGCTACACATCCTGACTGCAGCTAGGTTTGCTTTTGCACAAAGATGGAAGAGCAAGGAAATTCCCACAGAGGAAGAGTTAATACATAGAATATTAGCATGTACGGAAATGGACAGACTCTCAATGATATTAAAAGATAAATGTGGATCAGTTTATTACGAAACCTGGGATAAATTTTACCGCTGGAGGAATTCGAAGAGGATGGTTGGGATTAAGGATGAATGTTAAGATAGAAATATATGTTATTTTATTTTAGAATAAGTACTGTATATAAATCTTAGATGTATATGTAGAGATGAAGAAGTTATTGTAAAAAGTGGAACAATCGGATAAGAATGTATATACTGGAATGTCACGTCAAATCCAATGTTTGTTTGTTTTTAACTGTATCATAAATAAAATTTGTAAAAAAAAAACTTGTTGTGTATGCCAAAAATTACTTTTATTAGAATGGCTTGCAAATCTGAATGTGTTTCCCCTTCTCCCTTTTTTTTATTTTCATGTAAATTAAGGGATTACCTGCAATAGATGTTTTTGTAAACCTCTTTGTAAGTCCTGTTTATCTGTTTGTGTCCTTGATAACAGATCTTCCTTCTTTCTGTAAAGGCTAACTCTCTACTATTTCCATTATCTCTTAAGATATTATTATGGTAGGTCAGTAAGATCTGTATACACTACAATAGGTGGATAAATTATTTGAGGATACGATGATTTAAACTACCAGCGAAGGCAGCAGTTCTCAACCTATGGGTCACGACCCCATTTGGGGTCGAACGACCGTTTTGCGGGGGTCGCCGGACACCGCGGTCAGCCATTTTGTTTTTTGTTTTTGTTTTTTTCGTCGTGCGCGCGCCATGCATGCGCGGATCGGGCCGTCGCACGCGCACTGCGTATGCGCATATCGGCCCGTCATGGTCCGCCATTTTTTTTTTATCGCGCACGCCACGCATGCACGATTCAGGCCGTCATGTGCACACTGTGCATGCGTGAATCGGCCTGTCGCGGTCCGCCATTTGGTTGTTTTTTGTCGCACATGCGCGCTGGGGTCACACCGCGCATGGGCGGGGCAAGTGGAGTCTCAACCTGAAAAAGGTTGAGAACCACTGAGCTAAGGCATATCTATTTCTTTTTGAAAATATTCATGCCATCAACTCCTGTTCCAATTCCCTTATTCAAGAACATAAATGTGATTTTATGAGGCTTTCAAGTTTAGACTGCAAATTTCCTGTCATGTAAGATCAGAAACCCTTGCTGCCATTTCATAATTATCTGATTTTTTGTAGCTTAATCAGGTTGTGCTAAATATTCCTGCCCAGCTTTGCCGAATTCCTTACCTTTTATAAGAAATTTATGAAAACATAGGAACATGATATACGGTGCAAAGAACATTTTTCTTTCAATGTCATAAATGATTAGCCTCATGGAATTTATATTTAATTGTCAGTTTAATCCCAGTTAGGTATCTGTTGTCTGGTGTGAACTATAACAAGTGGGACAGGTGTGATTACATGCACCGTATACAGATAGTGTTTCTAAAAAATAAATTCTGCTGCCACGATCAGATTTCAGCTATGCTTTTTTTTGTCCTTTTTTTCCTGGACGCAGGTACACTAAACAGCTGTAAAATGTAATGAAGTTTATTGGTCTTAAAGCATTGGCTAAATTATTTTTTTCAGAAAAGAACCTTTATAGTGACTGTAAGTAAATACTTCAGTGACAACTGGAAAAAAATACTAATTTTCTTTTGCATATTGCTCCTAAGAGTTCTCAGTCAAGTTCCCAGCAGTCTTTTCTTTCACAATATGAGATGACATCACTGGCGGCTATTTCCTGAGTTTTAGACAACAAAACTGTTGGTGCTTCCCACTTGGAAATCACAAGTTGATGCAAAAATTACAGTTCTAGCATACTATGGAAAGCTTGTATCTGAAAAATTGTTTCCTAGTTTAGTTGTGTTACTAAGATGGAAACATGGGGAAATCTATACACACGGCAAAGCAATTTCTACTCCATGTACCTGCTCTTGCAATATTGTAAAGCATTTTTCTTAAAGGACAAATTTATTTATTTATTTATTTAATTTAATTTATATGCCGCCCTTCTCACAAGACTCAGGGCGGCTCACAACAACAACACAATTAAAAAACACAATTAAATTAAAAATTTAAAAAATTAATTTCATTCACACAACATACAAACACATTCAGCTCACAGCCGCTGGTGGCGGACACTCTTAGGGCCGAGGGGCAGAGCACCGCTCATATGCCCCAAGCCTGTCGGCATAGATGTGTCTTCAGTGCTTTCCGGAAAGCTAGGAGGGAGGAAGCAGTATGAACCTCTGAGGGAAGCTGGTTCCAGAGGGCTGGGGCAGCAACGGAGAAGGCCCTTGCCCTAGGCCCCGCCAGACGACATTGTCTAACAGACGAGACCCGTAGGAGGCCAACCCTATGCGCCCTAACCGGTCGCTGGGATTCATGAGGCAGAAGACGGTCCCGCAAGTATCCTGGTCCATTGCCATAAATGGTCCATTGCCATAGTTTCCCCAGCAAAGCTTATTTTTAACTTTCACAGGAAATGATTAAATTAGCCAAAATCAGTTGTCCTTTCACCTTCAGACCCTTGATTTTATTCCAGCCAAATAAACTTGGTCATTGTTCCCACCACAAATTATTTTCCCCTGTACTTTAAGAACTAAAAACTAAGAATGCATGCCACTGACTTTGTTCTAAGACTACTTGGAATATTATAGTGTTCTTAGTATTAACAAGACACATCAATTTAAGATCAATGCCAATTCTGTTTTGTATGGGAATATAGAATTACCATAATTCAGTACAGGTAGTCCTGGACGTACGACAACTACTGAGCCCCAAAATTTCTGTTGCTAAGTGAGACAGCTGCTAAGTGAATCTTGCCACATTTTATGACCTTTCTTGCCACGGTTGTTAAGTGAATCACTGCAATTGTTAACTTAGTAATAGGGTTGTGAAGTGAATCTGGCTTCTCCATTGAATTGTCAGAACATCACAAAAGATGATTCCATGGCTCTGGGAAGCTGCAACCGTCATAAATATGAGTCAGTTGCCAGTCACAATCACGTGAATTTAGCAGCATGACCATGTGGATGCTACAATGGCCGTTAAGTGTGAAAAATGGTCATAGGTCACTTTTTCAGTGCCATTGTAACTTTGAACAGTCACTAAATGAACTGTCGTAAGCTAAGGACTACCTGTATTTGGCATTTTGAGCTTCAACTTCTGAAAATAGATTTTTTTTGTCAATAACATATAGCAAATGTCCATTTAATAGTTGTCCGGATTTTTGAAGTCCAGATTTGGAAGTGAGAATAAACTAAAGCTAAAATCGTCTGTTTATGTTTAGATGCATCATCGTTAATAGTTTTTTTTTCTGGCAGAAGTTTATTCTGGCACAATTCAACGTGTGTAATGAAAGTTTAAAGACTATTTATTTATTTATTTATTTATTTATTTATTTATTTATTTATTTATTTATTTATTTATTTATTTATTTATTTATTTATTTATTTGACTTGTATGCCGCCCTTCTCCCAAGACTCAGGGCGGCTCACAACAAGAGTTTGCAGATAACATATCGTTAAGCAGCATTATATACAGCAAAAACTGAAGAAGCTATAAAATGTTTTATCGTCTGCTTGGTCTATACTCTACAGGGTGGAAGCTGATACAGAATTTTTGTTGTGTTTTGAAGTAAAATAATATTCTTTCCTAGGAACATACTGCCATTTCCCTCTTTTTTCTTACTATTTAGTAATCCTCGTGTCATCTTCCAAGAACTGATAGGACTATAAAACATTGGCTATTTCTTTTGTGTGGCTTATTCCACACATATGGCACTTCATTTTGAGAAATAATAAATATGAGAGCAATTTGGAAATAAACCTCTATTTGATTATCAATGACAGACACACAGATACAGAACTTTTTATTATTATTATTATTATTATTATTATTATTATTATTATTATTATTATTATTATTATTATGCCATGTCCATTTTCGGACGTTGGCGATCATGTTGGCGATCCTGTTTTTATCAGCAGCCGCATGAAAAAGTGCTGCTGAGTTTTGTCCAAACCAGTCCCTTAGATTTTGAAGCCACGATGTTCTTCTTCTGCCTGGACCTCGTTTGCCTTCCATCTTTCCTATATAACACGATTTTCCCCCCTCTGATCTATGTGGAGGCTGCCAGTGGCAATGAAAAGGCCATCTTGCGTGTTTTCTGATCAATCTTCTTTCAGAAGTCTACAAATAAACCTGATTATGGGAGCAAGTCTTGCACAGGGTACTGTAAAGTTTGGTCCTGAAACAGGTCATATTCCTCACAACTAACAAAAAGAGTTTAAAGAGTAACAAATATGTAGTTTTCTGTGTTACGCTGACATGGTGCATCCTACTGTTGCATTTGGTCAGCCCATGCTGTTGCTTAGCTAGGATTCAATTTTAAATGAACATGGATACAATTTCTGCAATATCAAACATATTTAAATAGGCTGAGCTCAATAAGGTTAAATTCAGACATTGGGAAGATTTTTGCTCGGCCCATTAGCAGTACGAGCCACCCACTTTTAGGATGCAAAAATAGACCATATTGTCTCCCCCCCTCCTAATCTGTTGCAAATGTACCTTCTGTTGTGTACTTTATTCGCGTGCGAATGATGAAGACACATGGCGATGCTGAACAAACGCTTTATTCTCTTCTACAACAACCAACCAAAAACAAAAGGCATGCAGGCCTTTTTATATGGCCAGAAACCCGGACAATGTCAACCAATAGGAAAAGAGCGTTTTTGCGCCTTGCAAAAACAAGGCTGGCGCCGCTCTGTCTGGTCCCAGGAAGCTTTTGGAATGCTCGAGACCATTGCAACGTCCCGAGCCTGCTTTTGCAGGCTCAGGACACAACACCCCTCCCTCCTGGATGGAACATACTTCGTGTACATTCATGTACGTCATGCATAGGGACAAGTGGCATACAGTTTCATTAATCAAATGCAAGGAGTGTGGAATACTTGAGTCTGCCCTCAGGCAAACCCTCTTCAATATTGATTAATACAATAAATGTATCTGAAATAAAAAAAATACAAAATAATCTACCCACGAGTTACTCCCGTTATTCAGGGGCCTCATGAACAGTTCCCTCATGATTTGACAGCAACTTCACAAAGTCTCTCAGATGTTTGGGTGGGCACTTGGCCCGCTGCAACCTTCTAAGGCCTGGAGAGATTGCCTGGCCCACCTAGGCAGGCCAGAGCGTTGCTGCCCTAAATCCCCAGGTGACCCTAGTGAGGGTGCCTGGCCTACCTGCTCACCTACCAGGCTAGGCAGGCCAGGACTTTGCCGCCCCAAATACCCAATTGACCCGCCCAGCTGCTGGCTGGCTGGGCCCTCTAAGTCCAAGCCAGCATACCTTGGAGGGGTGGAAGTCCCTGAGTCCACAATGGACCCCTCTTGGGAACACTGTCCCTCGAGCCTAAGGCCAGCAGATGGAGAGGAATGGGTAGCGGAAGTGCCCCAGTACTCTGTGGCCCCCAAGCACATGCCCGTGGTGCCAGAGTCAGGAGTCGCCTCCATGGCAACCCCCTTTGCTGGTGACCTCCTGATGGAATTCTTTTTCTCTTGCTGCTTGTGATTTGTGTGGATACCCCTGGTCAGTCTCCCTGTCTGGAGCACTATCTGACATGTGTGAATACTGTGGATACCCCTGGTGTGACTCCCTGTCTGGATTAATTATGGATGTGTGGGATGACCCGCTATCCAGTGAATTCCTGTTAGGAGCACTTGTGGAACCTTGGGATGAATCCCAAACAGCCTCAGTAGCAGCTAGTGATGGCCTGTTAGTCCTGGGAAACTATGACCCAGAATGCATATTATGGTCCTCCTCACCCCCCAGATCAGAGCCAGGAGCAGAAGGGTGAGAGTCCAGTCTCCAATGCAGTTTGTCTATGTGTCTGCAAAGAACGCGGCTGTCACCCAAGGCAACTTTGTATGACAACGGCCCAGAGACCTTGCAGACCACAGCTGTGACCCAGAGATGTCCAGGCCCATAGTTTCTTGCCCAAACCAGATCGCCCACTTGGAGTCTCCTAGGTGCCCGTGGTTGTGACACCTGTAAAGCCACCCAGTCAGGGTGCAGCCTGTCCAGTTTAGTGATGAGGCGGCGACCCCAGCGGAGTTCAGCAGGACTCTTCCCTGTGGCTGTGCATGGTGTGGTGGGTGTGCAAGAAGGAAATCTGCTAACCCGTGATGCCAGTTACCGTAAGTCAGTTTTTTGAGGGCATCTTTGGTGGTGTGCACCATTCTTTCTGCCAGTCCATTGGAGGATGGATGAAAGGGAGCTGATGGATCAGGTTGGTCTGAAGGAAAGCCTGGAACTCAGAAGACATAAATTGAGGGCCATTGTCTGAAACCAGCACATCTGGAAGACCGTGTGATGCAAAAATTCCTCTCAACACCTGGATGGTCCTGGCAGTAGTAGTGGAGGAAACAGGAACAACCTCTAGCCACTTGGAATGGCTATCAACAACAACCAGGAAGAATTGCCCCTGAAAGGGCCCAGCATAATCTATATGCACCCTAAACCATGGGGTTTGAGTTTCCTCCCACCTATGTACTGGGGCCTGAGGCATTTCAGGCGAAGACTGTTGGCACACCTGGCACCCGTGCACCTGGCCCTCGATGGCTTTATCGAGCCCAAGCCACCAAAGATGGCTGCGCGCAAGCGCTTTCATCCTGACTATACCAGGATGTCCCTCATGCAGAGAGATCAAGATTCTAGACCTCAATGGGGCTGGGATCACTACCCTGCTACCCCATAATAGGCAACCCTTGAAAGTGGAAAACTCATGCTTCTTCTGCCAGAAGCTTTGGAACTCAGTATCTGGGCACTTGTCCGGCCATCCTGACAACACCCATGTCAGCACGCGTGTAAGCGTGTGATCAGTGGCAGTTTTTGCAGCCATGTCCCTAGCATTGAGAGGAGACTCAGGCAACTCCTGAATGGACAGAATATTAATGGCTGGAGCAGGATCTGGCTCTATTTGGTTCATGGATAATCTGCTCAGGCCATCTGCATGAACCATTTCTTTTCCTGGTTTGTGAACTAATGTATAGTCATATGCTGACAGGAAAATGGACCATCTCAGCATACGAGGAGAAATGATATGTGGAGTCTGTTTGTTAGTGGTAAACAAACCCAGCAGAGGCTTATGGCCAGCATAGACCGTGAAATGGCGACCATATAAGAAATCATGAAATTTCTTAATGCCAGCCACTATGGCAAAGGCTTCTCTGTCAATTTGAGCGTAATCCCGCTCTGCAGAAGACAGAGCCTTGAATAATAGGCCACAGGGACCTGTGTCCCATCAGCCTTCAGATGGCTAAGTACAGCTCCCACCCCATAAGGAGATGCATTGCATGCGATGCAAACAGGCAGTTGCTCATTGAAATGTGCTAAAACAGCATTAGAAGTGAGCAAGGCCTTAATCTCATTGAAACTCTTGTCATGGACTTTAGTCCACTGTCAAGGAGCTTGCTTGTCTAAGAGCCTGTGTAATGGCTCTGCCACTGCAGCTTTATGTGGGAGAAATGCAAGCCCCAAGAAGGCTTGCAGCTCACTCTTAGACTTAGGGCTTGGGGCCTGCTGGATAGCTTGCAATTTAGTTTCAGCGGGGTGAATGCCTTGAGCATCTATCCTGAATCTTAAGAAGTCAGTAGAAGTGACTCCTATCTTACATTTATCCTTCTTTAGTTTAAGGCCTGCTTTTCGAAAACGAAGCAAGACAGACCTTAATCTTTCTGCTAACTTTTGAGATGACTCCCCAGCAATGAGGAAGTCATTGAAGTAGGGACAGACCCCAGGAATACCTCGAAGTGTGCTCTCCATGACTCTTTGGAATATGCCACGGGCTACATTTACCCCAAATTGCAGTCTCTTGATCTTGAAGCCCCCCCTGTGAGTTACAATAGTCTGGGCCTCTGCAGCTGCCTCATCAACAGGTAGCTGTTGATAGGCCTGTGCCAGGTCAAGCTTCGCAAAAATGCGACCCCCCTTGAGTGAGGCCAGAATGTGACTTACATCAGGCACTGGATAAGCGTGCTGTTGCAGCGCCTTATTCAATGTGCATTTATAGTCTGCACGTATACGGATTTCCCCATTAGCCTTTAGAGGCGTTACTATGGGGGTTTCCCATGGACTTGAATCCACAGGTTCTAGAATGCCCTGCTGGAGCAATTTGTCCAGCTCAGCATCAATCTTACCTTTGAGGGCAAAAGGTACCCTCCTAGGCTTAACCCTGATGGGCATGATGGTTGGGTCTAACTGTAGTGAAATGGGAGGCCCCTTGTAGGATCCTAGCTCTGAACTAAACACATCTGCAAACTCCTCGCAAACCTCTGCAAGGCCCAGTGTTTGCAAGCTGTGCAGCCCAGTTACCTGGATTCCCAGAACCTCGAACCAATCGAGTCCAATAAGACTCGTACGTTCACCCCCAACAACCACCACATCTAGGGAACCTTCAAAATCCTTATAATGTACCCTAAGGGTGGCCTCCCCCTTAACACACACCATAGAATTTTGAAAATCAGTGAGTATTAGATTCGATGGCCTGAGTTTAACTCGAAGGCCACTACTGCTGCAAATCCTTTTAAATGTATTAAGTGAAATAATGGAAAGAGCAGACCCTGTGTCCAACTCCATCAGTAAGGGAATCCCTTGCAACCTTACATTAATGGAAAGTTTCTTTTTAAGGGGCTTATGTATCCCTGTTGTTAGAATGCTCCTGCATGATGTGCAGAAACCCACCCTGTTTTGGCTGGGGACCCTGGTACCTTTCTGAAGCAATGCTTCCCGAGGTTGAACCTTCTGGTGACCCAAACAGACAGATGCAATGTGGCCCTCCCTGCCACACGCCCTGCAAATGGTGGAGCGAAACCTGCAGTCAGCTCACTTGTGGCGTCCTCTGCACCCGAAGCATTGAAGCGATGCTGGGGCCTTGACCGGACGTCCCTTCTGCCTCCTCTCAGCTGTTTGGTGAAGTCTATCAACCTCCTCTTCAGAATCCACTTCTGATCCTTCTCGAGCCTCATCTTGATGGACTGTAGCTGTGTCTGGACGATTCCTGGTGAGGCGCAAGGCCTTCACAGCCCTGCTTGCTGCTTCCTCGGCTGCCACCTCTCGCAACGCATCTTGGAAGGAGACATCTTCTTTTGCAAAAATCTTTTGCTGTAAGTCTCTGCTCCTTAAGCCACAGACAAAACAATCTCTCAGTCTCTCTTCCAGATTCTTGAACTTACAAGGTCTGGCTGCTTGCCTTAAGGCTGCAATAAAGTCTGCAGCAGATTCACCTGGCCTCTGGTCTCTCTGCTTGAACACGTGCCTCCAAGCAATGATGGATAACTTCGGCTGGAAATGTTTCTTCAACATTTTCTTCAAGTCAGCATAGGTTACTGACTCCAGAGGTGGAGGGGCCACCAGATTTTCTGTGATGTCAAAAGCTTCTTGTCCACAGGCACACAAAAGAGTTGCTGCCTTCAGGCTATCTTCTCTAATTTGTTTTACTCGGAAGTAATTCTCCATCTGTGCTACGTAGGAATTCCATCTCTCTGGGTGGGAGACATCGAAATCAGTCAATCGGCCAATCTTCGACATCGTAAACTTTACGACCTTCACCATTTGCTTCCTCTACAAGCTGCTGTTGGGGAAAGGGTCCTGTAGCCAAACTCAACCTCCAGCGACACTGTACTGGCAGGCTGGGACACTGATTCAGACGCCGTCTTCCCCTCTTCAGGAGTTCCTGGGTAAGTCCTCAAATCTTTTGTTCCAGCTTGCAAAGGATCCCACCTTCATCGCCAGTGTTGTGTACTTCATTCGCGTGCGAATGATGAGGACACATGGCGATGCTGAACAAACACTTTATTCTCTTCTACAACAACCAAGCAAAAAGAAAAGGCACGCAGGCCTTTTTATATGGCCAGAAACCCGGACAATGTCAACCAATAGGAATAGAGCGGTTTTGCGCCTTGCGCATGTGCACAAGGCTGGTGCCGCTCTGTCTGGTCCCGGGCAGCTTTTGGAATGGCCGGGACCATCGCAACATCCCGAGATTGCTTTTGCAGGCTCAGGACACAACACCTTCCATATGTGTTTTCCAGTTTTAATTTGCTGCTTTCTGATGTTTAATCCTCAAAAGAAATGTGCTCATCTATCAGTAGCCCCAGATCCAATTGACGGTAATGCCTGGTATATCCCTTTCTTCCAGTGGTCACTGTCCTGAGCATATAATAACAATAATAGTAATAATAGTAATAATAGTAATAATAGTAATAATAGTAATAATAGTAATAGTAATAGTAATAGTAATAATAATAATAATAATAATAATAATAATAATAATAATAATAATAATAATAATAATAATAATAATAATAATAATAATAATAATAATGTTGGAAGGGACCTTGGAGGTCATCTAGTCCAACCCTCTGCTCCCGGCAGGAAACCCTATACCATTTCAGACAAATGGCTGTCCAGTTTCTTCTTAAAAACTTCCAGTGTTGGAGCATTCACTGCTTCTGGAGGCAGGTTGTTCCACTGGTTAATTGTTCTCACTGTCAGGAAGTTTCTCCTTAGTTCTAGGTTGCTTCTCTCCTTGATTAGTTTCCATCCGTTGCTTCTTGTCCTGCCTTCAGGCGCTTTGGAGAATAGCTTGACTTTCTCTTCTTTGTGGCAGCCCCTGAGATACTGGAAAACTGCTATCATGTCCCCCCTCGTCCTTCTCTTTGTTAAACTAGACATACCCAATTCCAGTCCCCTGATCATCTTTGTTGCTCTTCTCTGGACTCTTTCTAGAGTCTCAGCATCTTTTTTACATTGTGGTGACCAAAACTGGATGCAGTATTCCAGGTGTGGCCTTACCAAGGCATTGTAAAGTGGTATTAACACTTCACGTGATCTTGATTCTATCCCTCTGTTAATGCAGTCCAGCACTGTGTTGGCCTTTTTTTGCAGCTGCAGAACACTGCTAATGAACTGTCCTCACTTTTACAAGTTCAAGTTTCATACAACCTTTCCATACTGACCACCTTTTCAGTTTTGCTCAGACTAGATGAAGTACGGCTTCTTTATCTATGGAGATTCTCATTCTCATCTCATCCAGTCACCCAGGTCAGAGTCTGGTCCCAAAGGTGTTTTTTCAAAAGGAAACTGGACTATGTTATTCCTTGAAGATGTTTCGTTTCTCATCCAGGAAGCTTCTTGAGTTCTGAAGTAAAGAAGCTTTTTCAGTTCAGAATTGATGAAGCTTCTTAGATGAGAAGCAACATGTCTTCAAGGAAAAACATAGCCCAGTTGCCTTTTGAGAAAGCACCTTTGGGGTATGCTCTCTTTGGTTTTTTACCTTCCAGTAATTTATATATTTATTTATTTTTATTTATTTTGTTCAGACTTATATACCGCCCTTCTCCTCAGACCCAGGGTGGCTCACAACAATAGTACAAGTAAAAAACAAAACATAGGATCAGTTAAAATTTCTACTTAAAATACTATATAAAAACAGAATAATTATAACACTCATACCACACACAATCACAATCAAAGGCCCAGGGGCAGAGTGCAGCTCACACGCCCCAAACCTGTCTGCATAAATGTGTCTTTAATAGTTTTCGGAAAGCTAGGAGGGAGGGAGCAGTACGAGCCTCTGAGGGAAGCTGGTTCCAGAGGGCTGGGACAGCAACGGAGAAGGCCCTAACCCTAGGCCCCGCCAGATGGCATTGTCTAACAGACGGGACCCGTAGGAGGCCAACCCTATGTGCCCTAAACGGTCGCTGGGATTCATGAGGCTGAAGACGGTAATGGTACTGCAAAGCAATCTTGCCCCCACCTTTCCTTTTTTATTAAAAAAAAATAAGTTGCAACTTAGAAATGTTGTACCTTATTTATATGAAACGGAATGATCAGCCCTTCCGTGCTGTAAAGTTTCAATAAACCTGTGAATAATGGAGGAATGAAAGCACCACGTGTTCGATTTGGTTTGATTTTGGTAACATGTGAGCAATTTTGGTACCATAAAGGAGCAGAGGAAGGGATCTGCTGTAATGTCAAAGGAGATAAGGAGGTAAGAGGTTAATATCAAAGAAGACAATGTGGTAAGGAGTTGTGTAAACATTTGGAAAATAAAACAAGGCACAAGTGAGATATGCATAATCTCTAAAAGGAAAGGCAGACATTGGTAGACTGGCCTGTACAAAAGCCAGCTAGTGTGTCTTGCCTTCAGCACAAATGGGAAGAGCACGAAATGGAAGAATGACCAATCAGCCATAATCTACACTGAGCACCAGTCTAACCCACTGTTAACCTGGGGATGACTGTTGATTGTGGTGTGACTGATGAGTATGTATGGGGTTTTTATTTTTAATGTTTCTTGTTCGGATTTGTTGCAATTGTTTTTATATATATGTTGTGAGCCGCTCCGAGTCTTCAGAGCGGCATACAAATCCGAATAAATAAATAAAATAAATAAATAACCAGTTGCATCCCAATCTGACTTAAGAAACAGAAGGGACCATCCTGGAACAGAAGTCAGCTTATGTTGCCATGTGGAATTGCTTTACTCTTACTAATATCGTTGGGAACTTCAGTTAATTGTGAACGGAAGTGTTTATGAATATGATGCAAATAGAATATAGGCTAAATTACTTAGTGGGTACCTAATGTGTAGAGTTTCCTGAAGTGTTAATTATAGTACTGCCTTAAGTTAGTATTCCGGATCCCTATGCCCAATGTAATTAATAGTACTTATCCACATTGCATCCTTTGTTTGCATTTGTTGTGAAGGAATCTTTTTGACATAGCAAAGGGGGACAGGAAGAAGGAAAGGGCAGGAAATAAACAAACACAGAGAAGGCTGAGGAGATTAGCCAAGAGGGGAGGCATCACCCAGGAGAGGATGAAGGGAAAGGCATAGAGGGAGTGGAAAAAAATAAGGATGTAAGTAAATAAATAAATAGATTAACAAATGAGAAGGGGAGGGGAGAGGAGAGGAGAGGAGAGGAAAGGAGAAGGGAGGAGAAGAGGGAAGGGAAGGGAAAGGAAAGGAAAGAAAGGGTTAAAAATCAGAAAAAAAAGAGAGAGAGGAAATTTGTAAAAGTCAGAACTGTGACTCAGAATAGATCTCACCAGAGAAAAATGCTAAATTTTAAAATCAGGCTTCCCTCAGATATTGCACCTATATTTTACCAGCAGCATCCCCAGTTAACTGAATTAATGAATTAAATTACATTCTATACCACATCTTTATTTTAGTCCTTGCCCAGTATGAAATAACAACAACAACAAGAAGAATGTGGAACTGACTAATTATAACAGAAAAATAGTCTATACCATAAACCTGTAAAGGCAACAATGAAACAGTTAAAAGTTAGTTCAGTAAATTTATAAAATTATTATAATTATTATTTTTTATTTTATTTATTTATTTATTTTACGATTTTTATACCGCCCCCCTCCCGAAGGACTCGGGGCGGTGTACAGCCCAATTAAAAACATTAAGATACAAAAGGTAAAATTATTAAAAATAAATTAAATAATTTGGCCCAATCATTTAAAAACCCAATTACCTAAAAGTAATTTGGTCCAATCATTTAAAACCAATGCTATCTTAAAACTCAATCCCCTAAAAAACAATTATGGCCTTGTTGGAACTGGAGCTACTATCCCAGGCCGGCTTGTCGAAATAAATATGTCTTTAATTCTCGACGGAAGGAACGCAATTCCGTCAACGTACGGAGTTCGGGGGGGAGCTCGTTCCAAAGTGTTGGAGCTCCCACAGAGAAGGCCCTCCCCCTGGGGGTCACCAGCCGACATTGTCTGGCCGACGGCACCCTGAGGAGACCGACTCTGTGGGAGCGTACCGGACGACGGGAGGTATTTGCTGGCAGAAGGTGGTCCTGTAAATATCCGGGTCCGATGCCATGGAGCGTTTTAAAGATGGTCACTAACACCTTGAAACGCACCCGGAAGGCCACCGGCAACCAGTGCAGCTCACGCAGGAGCGATGTTACATGGGCGCGCCATGGCGCTCCGGTCACTACCTGCGCGGCCGCATTCTGGGCCAGCTGAAGCCTCCGGGTGCACCTCAAGGGGAGCCCCATGTAGAGAGCATTACAATAGTCCAGCCTGGAAGTGACGAAGGCACGAGTAACTGTGCATAGCGAGTCCCGGTCTAGGAAGGGACGCAACTGGCGTACCAGGCGAACCTGATAGAACATCCTCCCGGCAACGGCCGCCAGATGGTCCTCTAAAGACAGCCGTGAATCCAGGAGGACTCCCAAATTGCGAACCCTTTCCGCGGGGGCCACTGTTTCGCCCCCAACAGACAACAAAGGAGTCAATTGACTAAACCGGGACGACGGTAGCCACAGCCACTCGGTCTTGGAAGGGTTGAGCTTGAGTCCGTTCTTCCCCAACAGATTCCTAATCTGTTCTTTCAGGACTCCCAGAGGTGCATTTATAGGTTAACTATAAGTAATAGATTGACTGAAATTAAGATTTAATTAAAATTTAAAGAATGAGTAAAATATATGTTGATGTATATAGCCTACTTCATGTTTTGTTAAACGAATTCGTATATTACTTTCTAAAGTAAATTCAGTATTTTTTAATTGTTCTCTTTAAATTGTTTTTATATTTAATATTTAATCTCCCTACCATAATGCCCAGTAAAGGGACATCTCATGGTATTATTATTGATGGAAGAAACACTGACTATATGTATGAAAAAGTTGGGATATAAATGCTGTCAGGTAGCAATGAAACTTGAAAAAAATCACATAAAATTAGTGACATTTATGCACTAATTAGTGACATTTATGCAGAATTGCAGACTGAACAGTCTAATAATTTCCATTTGCAAGTAGCAATTTCACTGAAGAATTGTAGAATTACCCTGCTGTTATCCTTAAGTAAATTTGTAGTTGTTGGTTTCATTCTTTTCATTTGTTTGCTCCATTATCAGGAGCATGTTAGTCAAACTGTACTTACACGCTATACAGGTTAAGATCACACATTCAGCAAACGTTCAGAGTTATTATGGCACTGAACAAAAGAGGTTTTGGACTGGTTCTTGAAGTTCCACTGTAGAGTAGCCACGGTTTTCAAAGCACCCTGCCAGCTTTCCACAAGCAAGGACAATGGGGAAGCTGGCAGGAGAGTGGAAAGTCACTTTTTTTTCCTTCTTGTGCTTCATAGTGCCTATTCCTCCTGTCCACTCTCCAATCAGTGGAAGGCTGATTTAAGACCAAATACCTAAAAGTCTTCCACAACATGGTGTCCTAAATAAACGTTAGTAGTTTCTTCAGAGGTCTTATGGTGAGGAGTCAAATGGATTGCTTTAGTTCTATGGCACAGCTGTTTATTTTGCTAACCTATAGGCTTGCTGAACCTGTATACCACCACAGCTGTGGCTCTTCAAAGTTTCAGCTAGAGTATTTCAGTCTAGTGAACAGCAGTTCCTTTTAATGTTTATGTCCTATGTCCCATCACACTTCTAAGATACTTTGACTGATTTTATTCAAACAAAACAGGGAGGAAGAGAGGTAGAGCCTTGGTAGTAAGATTTGAAGAAGGCCAAGGTCCACAGGGCAGGCATGAGGAGATTCTAATTTAATTATGAAAATTTAATAGCAGAAGTTAAAAAAAAGAATATAAGGTAGGAAACTCCCATGTAAGCACTGGGCAGACATAAGATGATGTTTAATTCAGGAAATGTGATAAAGTAAGAAAGATACCACAACATACAGCAGCAAGACTGTTGGTGGGACAATATTGGAAGAAGCCAGAACTACCATCTATCGAAGAATGGACTTTAAAAGTTATAAATTTGGCAGAAATGGCTAAAATATCTGCATATTTGAAGGATCACTCAAATGAAAAATATATGTTCGATTGGAAAAAATGGATAGAGTATATACAAGGGAAATATCAATCTAAGAAATTGTATTTAGCATATAGTTAAATTCTTATATGTTGGATTGAAAAATATAGTTAAATTTTCAATAGGATCTACATAATAATTTGGTGTAGTTTAGAGGGTTTTCTTGTGTTTTTACCCTGTATTCACTCTGGGAAGTCGGGGGGTGGGTGGGGGGTCTTATAAGGTACTCAACTGTAATATGGTATTGGTATTATATAAGAATGATATATTTTTTGATAAAAGACGGGTTGCTCGGGTGGCACCTCGGCACCACAACTGGAGGGGGTGGAGAGTGAGGAGTGAAGGTCGGAGGGAAGTAGGGAGGTGGTAGGAGGAGGAAGGAGAGAGAGAGAGGTAGAGAGGGTGGGCGGATAGAAGTAGAGGTAGGGAGGAAGGAAGAGGGGTATGTGGTGGAGGGGGTGCTGCTGAGCAATACTCATAGTTATTTTAATTATTTTAGCTAAGTTTTTATGCTTTGTTTTTGTGTTGGAAAAAGTTGTAAACAATTGTATTCAGTTGAGTTGTTTTTAATTTGATTTTTTGTTATATTTATGATTATAAAAAAATTAATAAAAATTTTATAAAAAAGAAAGAAAGATACCACAACAAATGGCATGGTAGAAGTCCATGCCAATTATAGCTTTGATATAAAGCACAGCTCATACATATACTTCATGTGAATTCCTAGATCTCCAGATCATAGTTGCAATATGACAGGGATCCCCAGCCCCCAGTCCGTGGACCAGTACCAGGCCGTGGCATGCCAGCAACTGGTCCGCACAAACAAGCAAAGCCCCATCCATGGAATACAGGCAGCACACAAAACCACGCACCCTTCGGTTCATGGAAAAACCTTTCTCCACAGAACTGGTCTCTGATGCCTAAAAGGTTGGGGACCTTTGCAATATGATACGACTACCTAGAGCCACTTAGGAAGTAGGGGTGTAGAGCATCCTGAGATGAGCCCATGACAAGAAAATTTGGACAGGAAAGACTGGAGAGATGAAAATAAATTCTTGTATCCTAGGTTTTTTTTTTCCTCATGTACAATTCACCTAAATTTTCTTTTGCTTTTCTGACCAGAGAATTGAACCAGACTGGAATGTCAATGAAAAGAACGAAACAACATCCTGTGAGGATCCAGAAAATCACCCAAGGCAAATATTAATTAATTAATTAATTAATTAATTTTATTTATTTATTTGTTTCGATTTCTAGGCCGCCCTATTCCGAAAACTCAGGGCGGCTTACAACATAATCAGTAGCATATAGAAATCAAATACATTATAAAACCCCTAAATTAAAACCAATCATCCGAAACAAACTCACAACAAACATACACTGGCTGGGGCAAGGTGTCAACTGCCCCAGGCCTGCCGGCAAAGATGTGTCTTTAACAGTTTGCGAAAGGCGGAGAGGGTGGGGGCAATACGGACCTCTGGGGGGAGTTGATTCCAGAGGGCCGGGGCCGCAACAGAGAAGGCTCTTCCCCTAGGCCCCGCCAGGTGACACTATCTGGCTGACGGGACCTGGAGAAGGCCGACCCTGTGGGCCCTAACCGGTCGCTGGGTTTCATGTGGTAGCAGACGGTCCCGCAAGTAACCTGGTCCGATGCCATGTAGGGCTTTATAGGTCATAACCAACACTTTGAATTGCGTTCGGAGACCAATTGGCAGCCAATGCAGCTCGCGGAGTGATGTTGAAATATGGGCATTTCTGGGTAAGCCCAATACAGCTCGCGCGGCTGCATTCTGCATTACCTGAAGTCTCCGAACGTTTTTCAAAGGTAGCCCCATGTAGAGAGCATTGCAGTAGTCAAGCCTCGAGGTGATAAGGACATGAGTGACTGTGAGAAGAGACTCCCGGTCTAAATAGGGCCGCAGCTGGTGCACCAGGCGAACCTGGGCAAATGTCCTCCTCGCCACAGCCGAAAGATGATGTTCCAAATTTAGCTGTGGATCGAGGAGGACACCCAAGCTGCGGACCTTCTCTGAGGGGGTCAAAAACTCCCCCCTCCAGGATGATGGACGGACAGGTTGAATTGTCTTTGGGAGGCAAAACCCACAGCCACTCCGTCTTGTCAGGGTTGAGTTTAAGCTTGTTAGCACCCATCCAAACCCTAACAGCTTCCAGACATTGGCACATCACTTCCGCTGCTTCACTGAAGTGACACGGGGTGGAGATGTAAAGCTGGGTATCATCAGCATACTGATGATATCTCACCCCGTGTTGGCGGATGATCTCAGCTTTATTTGTTGAAGTTTTTTTCTTCTCACTTGTCTTTTTGTTTCCTACTTGAAGTTGTAAAATATTAGCAGAATCTGACATCAGACATGAAATAGCAGGGAGTTCAAACCACATTTAAGATGACACAATCCTGGAATGGCCTATTCTTAAGTTATGTACTTCTCTTCACTTTGCTGGCCCACTCCCTTTTCCACTGCTGTGGTTTGACAGCTAAGAGACAAGAAGAACGAGAATTTTCAAAAACATTTTGAAGCATTAAAAAAAAATCCCAATTAGTTCCTGTTAGATAAACTCTTCCAGTTATTACCATACTGTGCAACTATTCCAATTTTTTTCTCCTCAAGATATATTTTTGTAGGGGAAAAAAAAGAATGGGTCCCATGAGGAATGAAACTTCATCTGAACCATGAAAAAAATAATGCATATAAGCAGACTGCATCATATTTTTTTAAAAAAAAAACTTATCCACACTATCAAAAGATACAGTATATAACCTTAATGTGACTGGGTTATGACTTATGATCACAGCTGAGGCCAAAATTTATGTTGCTAAGTGAAACATTTGTTAAGTAAATTTTGTCCCATTTTACAACCTTTCTTACTACAATTGTTAAGTGAATCCCTGCAATTGTTAAGTTAGTAACATGGTTGTTAAGTGAATATGGCTTTCCCATTGACTTTGCTTGTCAGAAGGTTGCGAAAAGTGATCACGTGATCCCGGGACACTGCAATAGTCATAAATACAGGCCAGTTGCCAAGCATCTGAATATTGATCACGTGACCGTGGGTATGCTGTAATGGTCGTAAGTGTGAAAAACAGTGATAAGTCACTTTTTTCAGTGTCATTGTAACTTTGAATGGTCACTAAATGAACTGCTGTAAGTTGAGGACCACCTTTATTCTGAAACTATACATCTGTTAAAAATGTAGTTAGATTATTGTTTATGACAGCATCTTCTAAAATACTGAAAAAATGGTACAATAGATAAAAAAAAGTTTCATAATGGCTGTGAAATTCTTTCTGTGAAAGAAAAACTCTTCCTTCCTATTAGCTGCTGATTAATTGGAAATTCCTAATGGCTGAAAACTTCCCAAGAGAAAATTTTGAGAAAAAAAATTGAGAAAAAAAAATTCCCAAGAGAATTCTGGCAAAATCTGGGAAATCTGGCAGGATGGGAAAATCCCCACACTAGAGGCCATGGTGATAATGAAAGTCAACCGTGATTTAAAGGAAATCTTGAATGATAACGAAAATCTACTATGAGTTAGAAGAAGTGTTGAGAATACCTACAGTCTTTTGCCAAAGTCTCTTTTTTTTTTGCAAGTTATCATTCTTTAAATGGAAACTACCATTTTAATGTCATGTTAAAAAGTGACTCCTCTCCCCACAATTCTACATAGAACAAAATATTGTTCATGGTGAAATTATGTACTCTCCTAGCCTATAAGCTAGTGTTTTTCAACCTTGGTAACTTTAAGCTGACTCCCTGGAGAAGAGCCTAATGCTGGGAAAGATTGAGGGCAATAGAAGAAGGGGACGACAAAGAATGAGGTGGCTAGATGGAGTCACTGAAGCAGTAGGTGTGAGCTTAAATAGACTCCAGAAGATGGTAGAGGACAAGAAGATCTGGAGGAACGTTGTCCATGGGGTCGTGATGGGACGGACACGACTTCACAACTAACAACAACAACAAACTTTAAGATAAGTGGACTTCAGTCTAGGCACTGGCTGGAGAATTCCACATTAAAGTATTCCAATATCTCAGGGGCTGCCACAAAGAAGAGGGAGCCAAGCTATTTTCCAAGGCGCCTGAAGGCAGGACAAGAAGCAACGGATGGAAAATAATCAAGGAGAGAAGCAATCTAGAACTAAGGAGAAACTTCCTGACAGTTAGAACAATTAACCAGTGGAACAACCTGCCTCCAGAAGCAGTGAATGCTCCAACACTGGAAGTTTTTAAGAAGAGACTGGACAGCTATTTGTCCGAAATGGTATAGGGTTTCCTGCCTGAGCAGGGGGTTGGACTTGATGACCTCCAAGTTCCCTTCCAGCTTTATTATTATTATTATTATTATTATTATTATTATTATTATTATTATTATTATTATTATTATTATTATATTGCAAAGAAATGCTGCTCTAGAGTTATCTTGAAAGATTGAGGCAGGAGATTAGAATAGGGAATAACTATAGCACTATGTATTTGGAACAAGTAGAGAATTAGGAAAAGATGGTAATAGGTGAGAAAGAGATAGAACTTCATTAGGGAACTTTGTTTTCTGAAAGATCTGAGAAATAATCATTTATATGAGGGGTGTCCAACCCTGGCAATTTTAAGACCTGTGAACTTCAACTCCTAGAATTCCCCAGCCAAAGTTGCCAAGGTTGGACATTCCAAAAACAATTTGCTCCTAAAAATGTTTTCTTTTCATTAAACATGATTACACATATGGGTACTACAGTATTACAGCAATCCTAGTTTGATTTTGCTCTATTGGTCGTGTTGAATTCCAATATGACATGCTCACTCCAAATAAAACATGATTGAATGGAAAGCACCATCCCATATCAAAGAGCAGGACATAAACTTATCTCTTGGGTCCCTCCTAAATGAAGATCTGCAATAATGCAACACCTGCCTATGACAGTTTGTCCATAGTTCTGTTCTCCCTTGAAAAAAATGCTAAAGCAATTTCTCTTTCATGAGAGAGAGAATGGGGAAAAAATGTGAATAAATTTATTTTTAAAATGTTTACACCCCCCCCATATATGCAGGCTAACATACCCACGAATTATCTTATTTTAATTCAAGAAACTCAAACAATAGTTATAGCTCTTCCATTTATTCTCAGTTTTCTGTTGACAAAGAAATAAGGGATTTCTGAGATAGCTATTTCGAGTTATTTAACTCTCTTCAGTCAGAACTCACCCTTCCGGGATTCGAACCTGGGCAGTCTGCACACTAGGCAGATGCTTATACATATATATATATGTGCACAGCCAAGCCCCTAACCAATCAGAACACACCTCCACCCAATCAGAACACAGCCAAGCTCCCACTGGCAATTAAAAGGAAGAAACAGCTACGATTACACATTGCTCCTACCGGTAGAAGCACGAAACCGAAAACACCAGCCTGAAGATGACAAATGGGACTTCGTCGAAACGTCACCAAGACACTTCAAATTCTATGTGGGAGAAAACCCGAAGAACCAAAGACCTACATACAAACACCCGCGAAAACCTCAGAAAACACACACACACACACACACACACACACACATATAATATAATATAATATAATACACATGCACACATACACATATATCCAAAAGAAATAATCAGACATATTGCAGTAGAAGTTTTGAACGATTCGTCTACATTTTAAAACCATAACCTGAATTAACAAAATCCTGGCATATGCTTGCAAAGTCATATATAAAGCTGCATTTATTACCATTTTAGGCAGCTGAAACTCAAATATCTCCTGACTTGGGGCATAACTGCAATAGTATGATTTTTGGATTCACAGTCTAGACAAAATTGGCAGTCTGTAAAATTTATCACTGCCTGCTGTCACAAAAATGTGTCAAAATTCAAATTTGCATAAATGTGGTGGTGTAATGGTCTAGGATCATCCCATCAGTAATTGTGTTTGGTTCGACATTTGTTTTAAATAGTTTTCAGATTGTTTGGAATTCATCATTCTTCTATCCAAACATGGCCAAAGTCTGTGGGATAGCATTCCACGGCTTCCAAAGGGACAGAAATAATATTTATGACTGTGTTTGCGGATAAATTCCAAAGTACAAATTGCATAGTAATCTAAATACATTTAACAAGGGTACTACAAAACATAAATTTTAATTAAATCAGTTAGAGTGACAAAAAAATTGTTAGATCTCTTATCCTGCTGACCCCCTCCCCCCTTAAAAATAATACCTTTAATTATGTCCTGTATGCTTTCCATAGATTTTTAGATTTTTCTAATATGAGCACATGTTTTTCTTTGAGTAGTAATAGTAATATCAAGACTGCCATAAATCACTATTCATTTTCATGTGTTCTTTTCTATATGATTGGTTGACATATGAATATCATGAAGATCATACATTTAAATAATTTAGGATCTTCTTTCTTTGTTGGACAATTCAGGACATTTTCTGAAAATATCCATTTATGTACCAGTTAAAGTGATTCTCGTGCATATGTGACCCAGATTACACTTTTGTTATGTTGGAGAAGGTAGAGCTTGCATTATGACATCACAATGCTCTATTTACCAGCTTCTCAGTTTTGACTCCCCCCAATCTTTTTGTCTTTTATTCCAAAAACTGCATTTCTAGGAGTAGATGAGAACATCTTAGGTTACAGAAGGAACTTTATCTGAAGATCATATATACCAAAGGTATATGTTTAGAGTCTAGTTATTGATTGTTTTCAAGGTACATCCTGGTCTGGATCTATACTGGGGTGAAGAACTATGGTCCCTTTATGATGTGTGGACTTCAACTCCCAGAATTCCTGGGCCAGCTGGAATTCTGGGAGTTGAAGTCCACAAGTCATAAAAGCACCATAGTTCTTCACCCCAGTATAGATCCAGACCAGGATGTACCTTGAAAACAATCAATAACTAGACACTAAACATAAAATTTTTGACTTCAGAAAATATTTGAAACACTAAATAACAAGCTAGTTAAGTTTGTTGGCATCCCACTTGAGTAGATACATACATGTCTATCTGACTTTAATACAATTATGATGACAATGAAGACTCTTCCAGCAGCAAGTCAGCCGATTCCAACTATAAAATCAGTTTTGAATTGTTATTGTCACCTAGAAATATTGAGATTGAACCTGATAATAGAATTTTTAATTGTCCTTTTCCTAATGGATCTACATACAGTATCTTACTCTATTTATAGCTTTATTTCATCTTCATTAAACACTTTCTTTTAAAGATACTAAATTTTGAAGTCTGAATTTTATACTGGATTGGATTGATTGCTTCATTGAGCTATATCAACAAACATTTCTGCCTAGACCAAGAAAATATCTGTCTGTCTGTCTGTCTGTCTGTCTGTCTATCTATCTCTATGTAAGTCTGAAAACTTGAACATACCTTTTTTTTGCGCAGGACGACTTGACAGTCTGTAGGTTGGCATGTGACCATTTTATTCTTTAAATCAGATACTTCTGACACCAAGGGTGCATTTAGAATGCGTTCATTCTGAGAATCTGTAACATTATGCTCATCCACATGATTATCCTTTGACCAGATGAGAGAAGCAGGTGAGTGTGGAAGAGAATTATTAGAATCTCCTATGTTTGCATCATTGCCACAATCTTTATCTTTATCTTTATCATAGAATAAAGTGCAGTCATTTTTCTCACGTAGAACATCTGATTTTTCATATTGTACAGCTGTAGCTCCATGAACTATCTGCTCCTCCAACATACTTTTTTCCACAGAAGGGTTCCAGTTTTTTTCTTTTGAGACATCTTCACTTTCATTAGAGTTGTATCCAAGTATGATAACTTCTTCTCTACTATTGTTTTTGGTTGCTCTCTCATAATTAGAAGTGCTCATTTTTTCAGTTGGTTCAGTGGTATGATTGCATTCTTTCTTTGCTTCTCCTCTTGAGATGATCTTCACCGAAGGCTCCTCTAAACTGTTACTTTCAGCTAACAATTTAACTTCAACAGGCATAAACTGGCAGTTGATGGTCTCCAGTGGGAGGTCCGTGTTCTTGCTGCCACCCTTGCCATCATCACTTCCAACAGAAACATTGACTAAAGTTTCCACACTAGCTTCCAGGGAGAGAAATTCTCCTTCTTCTTGATGATTTTCATTTTCATCTAATTCTTTGGAAACGTTTCTGAAAAGTTTTGAGGGGAAGACTACCAACTCTCCAACATGACAGCAATCTGGCAAGGAAGCACTTTTTTCTTTCAGATCTTCACACCAAAGTTCATTCTTTTCCATTCCGGCTTGCAAGTTGTCAACTACTAATCCATGCTTGCATAGTATATCAGAATCAAGAGATCCAAAATGCAAGCCCATCCATTGTGTTACATATTCCTCCCAGCTCCTTTTTCTGATTGCTAGAGACATGTCATAGTATTTAACAATTGGTTCTGAAGTGTGGCATAATATACACTGGAGGAAACATGATGGATTCTATAAACTTTTCCATCCAATGAAATGGTTCTTGCTCTTGCATATCTGTATTTTTTTTTTAAAAAAAGATAGAATTCCAGTGTAAGAAGCAATGAAAACATTCATATATTCCTTAAACTTTTAGCAAGAAATGGTTTTGGACAACAGTTTTAATAGTTTGCAAACAGATATAATTAAGCATATCCTTTTGCTGAATCCTCCCTCAATGAAGTAAACAGAATGTTATAAACAACTCTATCAGAACATAACAGGTTCCTTAAGCCAAATTTTGACAATGGCCTCTTTTTCATTGCTTCAATCATAAGACAACTATTTTCCACGGGTTTAAAAGCTATCAAATCTTGTGAATTCATGATACCAGTCAACAATTCAAAATAGCCAAGCATAGTATTATTGTCAAAAGGCTGAATTTTTAATGACTATCTCTTATGTTTTAAATGCTCGTATTTATTACACTAGTAAAGCAATCCAAGGCTAAAAGTAAGTGGAATGAAAACCTATCTAAAACCTTTGAAGAAAATTAGATTTGATTAGGATGTTAACAATTACAGACATTTTAATAAGCAGATTGTTAATTAAAGTAGGTAGAATGCCTACTCCCATCCTAAACCTGTGCATTTGATTTTTATTTCCTAAGCAAGGTTAAAATTGGATGTGATATCTTCCAATGCACCAAATGTTTCTTTCCTCTTGATATAAGCATAAAGAAACTCCACAAACATTCACATTGTCTATGGTGTAAAACTAGCAAAATAATCTCTAAATAATAAATTAAACGATGCCTGTAGATCCGTGCATATGCGTGCATACCTATTATACCTGCTCTTCATGCTACTATGTCCAGGAAAACAAAAACTACCTTTTGAGAAATAAGTGTAATGAGAGAAAAGAGCTTTATTGGCTGTAACATTTTACAAGTTCAAGGATCAGCTATTTTTTCTCTTTTGCTCCCTGTCAGCACTTTGCATGGATCTGCTTATTGATTTCAGCAATAAAGAAGATTGACTACTGCGTTTGTTCTGGGTCATTTCATTCTACCAAGGGAAGCTCCAATTGCACACCCCAGACCACAAGACTGTCCTGACAAATCACATGCCTGAAAATAGAAAAATAGGCAGCCTGAAAGAATCGCAGAATTATGACCATTTGACTGAGTTTCAGTAAAATGTGCTGGATAAAGTGATTTTTTTTTTTACAGTGTAGTGTCTGACTGAACAGAAGTCTTTAATCTTTTTTTTTTAAGACTGTCCTATTTCTATCCTGCATTCACATTGTTATGTCTGCAAAATGGAAAACATAAACATGCACGTAGAGGTGACAGGATTCACTCTTTATTCTTGGACACTAAAAAACAGGAATGGAAATCTTTCCCCAATGCACTCAGACAAAAATGTGAGATTCACTAACTGTGATTTTCCACAAGAAAAACACTTCTACGTTTGTTTTTTTAAAAGAGATAGTGGGAAGAAGTTTACAGACAGAATGAAAGTGGACCTACATGCTATAAATAGCAGAAGGTCCTACTGAAAATTGCATCCCCAAGTCACGTTCCCATTTCTTTTCTCTGAAAAGTGCCATTCAGTGATCTACGTACAAATCTTGACACTGTCACTCCATCATCACTTATGATGCTCATTTTATGGTGGATCAAGAAGCACATGGAAAAATAGCATCAAAGCACAGATTAAGCATTTTTTTAAAATTAAAATGTTCCTACACACAGAGGACAGACTTTTCAAAGTATCTGTAAGAACAGAAGAAAATTTCAAGAGGTTTTTTTGGAGGGAGAGGAGATTTAAGGCATACAATTCGATGCTTCTTTGGTTAAGATGCCATAGAACTCATACTATGATTTTCCACAACGAGCAGTTAAGTAGAAAGAACAAGCACTTAACAAAATATTCAAAACAAGATTAGACAATTTCTATATTTCTATATATTTTATTTAATAAATAAAAACAAAATATCCCAGAATGTTCTGGAAAACTTTACAAGTGGTCCTCATTTTACTTGATCGCAATTGGGACCAGCAACTTGATTATTAAGTGAAGCAGCCACTAAGTGAAAAATTATAATATTATGATTTTACTTCAGCTTTCCTTTGCTTTACAGACATTGCTAACATTAGCACTTTATAGTTTAAAAACCGTATTTCAACACTATATTTCTTCCTATAGTGGACCACCAATGTAATATTCTGCTGGATCTGATTTAGTTAAACTATGTATTATGGAAGAAAGGGGAAAATGTGAAATATCTAGCTGGTTTTATATGTCTTTAAGAATCACTGATAAACAAAGAATAGAATAGAATAGAATAGAATAGAATAGAATAGAATAGAATAGAATAGAATAGAATAGAATAGAATAGAATAACAGAGTTGGAAGAAATCTTGACCCCCTGCTCAAGTAGGAGATCCTAAAACATTTCAGATAAACGATTGTGCAGTCTCTTTTTAAAAGCCTCCAGTGAGGAAGCACCTACAACTCCTGAAGGCAAGGGATTCCTCTGATTAATTGTTCTCATTATTATGAAATTTCTCCTTAGTTCTAGATTGCTTCTCTTGATTAGTTTCCATCCATTGCTTCTTGTCTTGCTTTCAGGTGCTTTGATAATAGGTTGACCTCTTCTTCTTTGTGGCAACCCCTTAAATATTGGAACACTGCTCTCATGTCACACCTAGTCTTCCTTTTCTCTAGATTTCTGCAACCATTCTTCATATGTGTTAGTTTCCAAGCCCTGCCCCTCACTCATTCCAGAAGAATATCATAGCTAATTGTATTGAAAACTGTAGAGACATCTAGGATTGCAAGAACAGAATGCACCACCACCAGGATCCTTGGATGATGCTGTGTTAAACCCTGGCCTGGAACCCAACTAAAAGGGGTTCAAATAATTCACCTCTTGCAGCTCCTCTTCCCACAATGTATGCAATTATCAACTTCTCACCAACCTGCCTGGGACTGGAGGGTTGTTGAGAAGGGAAGATTAGAAACTGGATGAAAATTGTGCTTTCCAAAAATCCGACTATCTATAATTAAATACAATTAGTGTGATTAGTTCCCCTACATTTAACGATTTTGCCCTGCCACATTAATACTTATAATTTTGTGGAGTAAACTTTTGTAAGTTTACTGGACATTTTAGGTGGGTGCATTTTTCCTGTACTCTTTTTTTTTAATTTGGAGGTCATTTGTGGGTCAAAATGAATGGGAAGCCCTTGAAAACATGATTATTTCAGTGTGATCTGAGTTAAACTCTTAGTGTCATATTCTATCCCAAATAAAATATTTCAAACATTTCATTTTTTTCAAGAAATACACAGTGTTTTGTAAATAGGTCTCCTTAAAACCAGGAGACTAAGTTTGAATTCTTTGTCAGTTATGAAGATCACTAAATAGATCCCAAGACTTCGAGACCATTTCTGTGAAACAAATTAAAATTTTAATTAGCTTCACGATGGAAGAATGTAGAAGCTGTTGGGAGTAGCATTATGTAATGTAAATAAAAATTGTAACCCTTTTAAAAGAAAGAATAAAATGTAAGTAAGATCTACTATCTAAATTTAAGGAGAGAAAACTATTTAAAAACAAATTGGCATTTCTGCATCCACAAATGGGAGCTCAAGGAAATATAGCAGCTACAAGGAGAGAAAAACAAAGTGGTTAAATGCAAATTCTGGTTAAGATTGTGAAGTCACTTAATTGTAGCAACATATGAACTACTTCCAGTCTATAGTGCAATTGTTCTTTTTAAGTGATGAACAGAAGTTGTGTTTCAAAAGAGGGAGCTCACTCGCACATTTATAGCCTGCTAAATTTTTGCTTAACTTTAGAAATAAATTATTATGGTTAAACAGTGTACATTGAAATTATTTCAGCCCATTACACAAAGAAGACAGCCAAACAGTAGCATGGTTCATTTTATACTACATGCAGAGAGGAAATATATCCTAGAATAGGATAAATAATTTCTAGAGACTGACAGTAAGACCACATCAAATATAAATAGAAAATCTCAACACACAAGATCTTAAGTGACATACCATACAATCACCAACATTTTTATCCGAATGTCCATGTGCTATACCATAACAGTGTTGAAATGCCAACCTTTCACTATACATTTATGTAAAATTACCATAATATTCATATTAATTCCATTAAGTGAAAAGCTTATTAATTGTCAGTCTAGCCAAGCGAAGTAGAGGTTTCTTGTTCTAGTTTCATTTCCATGTTTGATGCAGAGATGAGAACTAGGAGAGAGATGAGCTATTCTCTGAAAGAATCTCTGAATTTCCTTTATGAATTGGAGATTATCTGGATTTTGAAGGATTGGAGAAAATTCAATTCAAGTATGTCAGGGCAGGAATAGGAACCAGGTGCTTTCCACATGTCCTAGACTTCAAAGCTCATTAGATTCAACCAAAAAGACCAGTTAGAAGCAACTGTGATATTCATAGCTCAAACATCCGGAGAATACCACGTAGCCTATTGCTGTAAGAAGAAACATTCTCCATTTTGAGCCTGCCTCTGTTCTGCTCGAGAATAGCTTGGCCCAGAAGTTAATTTACATTCTTGCAAAATACAATAATAACATAGCACAACTAATAGCTTGTTTTTCAAGGGAATGATCGCCATTCATAAGATATTCAAGGAGCCATGGAAAGTAAATAGTGCTACTTACGAATATAGATTTTAAATAGCCATTTAATAGTTCCTAAGGTAGCCTCAGAGAGTACCAGAGAGGAGATAAGGAGTGAAGTTGTGCTAAGGGTGACACAATATTTTCTTGGACTGTTTCTGAGGAGGAAAAAGGGGAAATTGAAGTTAGAACTGAAAAGCAAAAGGGAAGAGAGTTGTGGATATTCTTCTTTGTGCTGTGCCCAAATTCAGGGAAAGAGCATGAGTAACCCTGGGGTCAGAATAAAGGGATAAGGGAGAAAGTAAAAAGGAAATCACAAATCTTTAGGATAAGCTACATTGAAAATGGTAATGTAAAAAAAGGAACCCTCTATTACTAGACTTACAGACAAAATCATCATTTATCACAATAATGACTTCTAAAATCATTTTGAGTTACGGATGAAGATTCAGTAAAAAGCAGGAGAGATTAGAAAACCAACAAAGGAGTGTAATATTTCACTGGTTATAAAACTTAAAAAAAATATTAAGGTGATTCAAAAAGGGCAATTCTAGGTCCAAAAAAGAACATTTGTCTTGTTTCCTACTTACCACAGGAAGAGAGCTTAGTTTTGGGGTAGAATTTAAAACCTTTTTATTCTTTCCAACTCAACAAGAATGTTGGAAGGAAACCATGTAAAGGAACCTGGGTCTTTCTCTGGCCTTAAGCAGCATGAGTGTCTGAAAACAGAATGGAATTGGACCAGCTCTGAGGTGAGGAAAAAGCTTGCAAAATAAAGATTTGAAAAGGAGGCAGATCTAGTCAAGAGTTGTGGAGAAAAATAATAACAGAAATATATCATAAGAGAGAATGTAAATAAAAGTTGCATGCATCCTGATCAAGCTCTCATAGATAAAGACACATTCACACACACTTGTATGCACAGGCAATAGGTGTGCACACATCCTTATTAGAACATTAGAAAAAGTGAGCATAAGTGTAAATTTCCACCTCCTTGGAGAGAGAGAAAAATAGAGTTGCCTCCTATGGAATAAATACTTGATGATACCGAAGTCCACATAATGTATTTACCTCTCTCAAATGTTTCAGAGAAATATTTAGGAGAAGAGCAAGGAAAAGGCATCAGCTAATATGTCTATGGAGATTCTCGGTCATCAAGGTAATGGTTGTCTCAAAGGTGCTTTTTTTTCAAAAGGCAACTTGACTACGATTTTTTTTCTTTGAAGAATAAATGATTTTTCCTTGAGGAAGAATACATTTTGCTTCTCCTCCAAGAAGCTTCATCAGTTCTGATTGGATGGTGGGGGGCATGCAAGGATTAGTTCTGGGAGATGAAAGGATTCATTTTGAGTCAACACCCCCCACCCCACACACACACACTATCCAGTCAGAACTGATAAAGCTTCTTGGATGAGAAGCAAAATGTATTCTTAGTCCAGTTGCCTTTTGGGGGGGGGGAAGCATCTTTGAGGCAGCAGCCATAGGTAGACACATCTTCCCCCATAACACAGGCTGGAACTGTTAATTTAGGAAAGAGTAAAATCTCTATAAAATATGATTAGAAATCGGAAAGAAATCCAAAACTCATGCTTTGCATGCTTCGCATACCTAACCAATTATTCAGGTCATGGGAAGTCTTCTCCAATCAAGGCACTCTATAGAGGGGTTTTGGTTAGATTTAAGGAAGGCTGGGCTTTCAGCGCATAAATTCTACATTGATACAGCCTGGGCAGTGATCATCTCAACACTTTCTTATTCATGTCAATAGAAGCTTATAAGGGCAAATTACAAAGCTGCATTATGTTAGTTGTTACTGCTCACAAGCCTAGGGAATTCTTTGTGCCAAGAAAGGTTTATGACAGCACATTCTAAATACCAGTGGAATAAATAGTAAGCTTGTGCACGATGGCCACGTTTGACTTGCTTAGTTGCAATGCACCGTGGAGGTAACATTATTCACCTTGTTAAAGTACTTTGCACCACTCTGCATCAGTCCAGCATGGCCAGAAGACAGTTCTGTATATGTGTTGCATACAAGCTGAAGCCTCTTCTAGCTGCTGGACATGCAAGGACAAGCAGCTGGGATTATTTGGAGCTATATGGTACTCTTTAGAAGCAAAGTGGACATTTGTAATATTGCTTCAAAACCAGTTTCAAAGGAGCTCAAAGCATCATCAAAGCAAATTGCACCTTTGAGGGTGGATACAGCCCTAGAATGTAGAATAATAGATTTTGAAGGGTCCTCAGAGATCTTGTCCAACCCTCTGCTTGAGCAGGAGACGGTATACCAGCGGTTCTCAACCTGTGGGTCGTGACCCCTTTGGGGGTCAAACGACCCTTTTACAGGGGTTGCCTAAGACCATCGGAAAACACATATTTCCGATGGTCTTAGGAACCGAGACACCGCTCCGCATCTGTCACAGCATGGCTTCGAGCTGGGGGCCTTGCAGCGCTGGATTCATTTCCGTTGAGCATCTCCTAAGGGAGGGTGCGCTGCTTCGCAGCCCTTTCCGCGGAGGAGACTGAACTAAGTTCTGCCGGCACTGTTGCCCTCTTGGCTCTCTCTCTCTCTCGCTCGCTCGCTCTCTCCCTCTCCCCGCCTGGGTGCTTCTCCAACCAGGCTGGGCGGAGCCGGTGGAGCAGCCTTCCTGCCCCCCCTCCCCGGCCAGCTGGAGCCTGGCAGGCTGGCGACCTTCAGAAGTGAGGCGAGGACAGGTGAGGCGCACTGAGCCCCGGGCAAGGTGGGTGAGTGGGCGGCGTTGGTGCATGCTCAGAGACCCCTTAGGGTTGGGGGTCACCACAACATGACGAACTGTATTAAAGGGTCCCGGCATTAGGAAGCTTGAGAACCACTGCTCTATACCATTTCAGACAAATGGTTGTCCAGTCTCTTTGCAAGCCTCCAGACATGGAGCACCCACAACTTCTGAAGGCAAGCTATTCCATTAGTTGATTGCTCTCACTGTTAGGAAATTTCTCCTTAGTTCTAGGTTGCTTCTCTTTCTTTAGTTTCCAACCATTGTTTCTTGTCCTGCCTTTTGATGCTTTGGGAAATAATGTGACCATCTTGTCTTTGTAGGAGTGCCTCAGATATTGGAACAGTGTTATCATATCACCCCTACTTATTCTTTTCATCACACTAGACATACCCAATTCCTATAACCATTCTTTGTATGTTTTAGCCTCCAGCCCTCTAATAATTCTTGTTGCTCTTCTCTGCACTCTTTCCATAGTCTCAACATCTTTTTTATATTGTGGTGACCAGAACTGGATGTAAGTGTGGTCTTTCTAAGGCTTTGTAAAGCAGTACTAGAACTTCATATGATCTTGATTTGATCCCTCTGTTCATGCAACCTAGGATTGCATTGGCTTTTTTGGCTCCTGTCGCATACTGTTGGTCCAAGATCCCTTTCACAATTACTGGCATTAGCCAAGTTTCACTTAGCCTGTACCTATAAGTTGATTTTTCTTGCCTATGTGTAAAGGCTTACTTTTAGCTACGTTGAATTTCATTTTGTTAGATTATTTTGAGCTTGTCTTCTGGGGTGTTGGCTATTTCTGCCAGCTTAATGTCACCTGCAGATTTGATAAATTCACCTTCAATTCCCTCATCTAGATCATTTATGAAGGTGTTGAAGAGTACTGGGCCTAAAACAGAACCTTGGGGTACCCCACTAGTTACTTCCTTTCTTTCCTTAATAGACAGTGCCTAATGGAATAGCAGAACGTTCATCGGACAGACACTATTCTGTGAGGAAAAAAAAGGAAAACAGGAAGAGACAGTGTAGTGTGGTCTCTGTGAACAATACAGTGTCGACACTAAACAAGGAGACAAGCAACCTAGAACTAAGGAGACATTTCCTGATATTGAGAATAATTAATGACTGGAACAGTTTGCCTTCAGGAGCTGTGGGTGCTCTATCACGGGAAGCTTTTAAAAAAGAGACTGGACAGCCATTTTTCTGAAGTGGTATAGGGTCTCCTGTCTGAGCATGAGGTTGGACTTGAAGACCTCCAAGGTCCCTTCCAAGTCTGTTTTTCTGAATTTAGACTTTCAAATTTGTTTTATGACTTTTGGTTTTATAACATTCTGTTTTATTTCTGGCTTTGGAGATTTCCTTTGCTCAAACACCCAAGAATATGACCCCTCCCCCTGAAAATTAAGTTAAGCCCTGAAATCTGATAGCAGAATAAACTATTGAAATAATCTATATATTACTATGCATCCATCCATCCATCCATCCATCCATCCATCCATCCATCCATCCATCCATCCATCCATCTATCTATCTATCTATCTATCTATCTATCTATCTATCTATCTATCTATCTATCTATCTATCTATCTATTATATATAGATATCTATATAGATATTTGTTTGCAATCTTCAATTGGGCAAAATTGGAAAGTGGAGGCAACTGTGATTATACCAATTGGGCTAACTTACAGAATGCTGGAACCAGAACTCTCAGGGGAAATTTGTGAAAATTGTGACTACTTCAGCACCTCCAAACGTTCCAACCCTACTTCTCAATGCCTTGTATATTGTATAGTGCAGGAGTAGTCAACCTTGGCTCTTTTATGACTCGTGGACTTCAATGCCCAGAATTCCTTCTCCATTTCTCCTCAGCATGGCTGGCTCAGGAATTCTGGGCATTGAAATCCATGAGTCATAAAAGAGCCAAGGTTGCCTACCACTGGTATATAATGCAAAGGAAAATGGGAGGGCTATATCCCCACCCTCTGTCTTGCCTCCGATCGGTCCCTGCACCCAACTGGCTGGCAGTAGAGCCTGTCAGGTAGGCAGTGGTTGATTGCTTTGGAACTGAGGCTGAAATCTGAAATATATTAACGGCTGTGGGAAGGATGAGGGAGAGATTTGGATGTCTGTTGGCAAGATAGGGCTAGCTGGAGGGTTCCGGGGTTGATGGGTGAGACTTTTCCTTAGGATTCCTTGTATTCCTGGGAGATATGCCAGGATGGAGACCAGGGTTGCAAATTTCTTTGGGACTTGTGACTCCATTTGTTCCCCCTCCTCCCAGCAAAATGGGAGACAGTTCTGTGGACCGGAAGAGGAGGTATTTCTGATATTTCCTGCCAGCCTCCCATATGGAAACCCAAGGGGGAAGCCAGCAGGAAGTTGGAGGTTGCTCCTACTCCCATTGCTTTTTTTGCCCACTTGGGATCATTCTCTTTCCCTGATTAGGTAAGGAAATATCTCTTAAAGCAGGGGTTCTCAACCTTGGCAACTTGAAGTCCACAAGTCTTCAAGTTGCCAAGGTTGAGAACCCCTGTCTTAAAGGATGATGTAAAAGTTAATGCGTTGTCTAGTTTCTGTATAAAAATAGCAGCGGGAAACCACCTGCTTTAGATACTAGTGATTAGGATGACTTCTTTTTACAGCTCTTGCCTTGTGTCCATTAATTTTCTTCTTTCTTATGGGAATCTGTTCCCTTATTTGTTAGGAGACATCTTAAAGTCATCTTTGTATTCTTTGAAATTTTCCAAAAGTAGCTTATTATATTTGGATAGCTGTCAGCGAGATATACAGACTTTTTGAAATGCTTATCTGTTCAACACAGACACTCATTTGTGAAGCTTTATGGGAATACTCTGTTGGGTAGAATATTCCCATAAAAGCTACCCTAAGTCTCACAAACTTCAAAGATGTTTTTTTTTAATTGGAAAATGACAAAAGTACAGTGTATCAACGTAAACACTGAAAATTAGAAGTGTTCATATGTAATTAAATTCAAATTTATTTGAGTAAGTCAAATAAAGGAAATTATCGGACTACTTATTATTTGGCAGTTAGGAGGAGCAGTAATATCATATGGTGAGCTACAGTATATATGAATGACTGCAGGCACCTGGAAAATTTTTATAACTGTATGGAAGAGATAAATACTGTAGAAACAAGAACAGTTCTTGGAAAGAAAAAGTTCCAACTTAACAGTCTTTTATAAACTTGTATGGGCTGATAAACTGCCCAGGAAGCAGGGCTTCTGAAAATGCAATTTTATTCTCATTTCTACTCAGTTCAGCTAGATACTAGTTCCATAGTTTTGACCATAGTCCACGGTCAAAACTTTTTGGAGTTATTATCCTATGCAGAGAGAGGAGGTGGAAATGATTTACAGGCAATAGGATTCTTCTTTTCCCATGTCTTCTTTCCATTTAACTTAGGGTGGTTGTTTTGCTTTTGCCTTGTCAGCAAGTTGTTTCATCTAAATTATTTTACTTATGATTATTATTAGATTTTTACCTCACCTTTTAATATAGTTTGGGAAACTCAAGGTGGTAAACCTATGTACTCTTATTTTCCCACAACAACCACCTTGTGAGGCAGGGGTCTTCAAACTTGGCCCTTTTATGACTTGTGGACTTCAACTCCCAGAATTCCTCAGCCAGCATGCCTGGCTGAGGAATTCTGGGGGTTGAAGCCCACAAGTCATAAAAGGGCCAAGTTTGAAGACCCCTGTTGTGAGGTGTGCAGGGCTGAGAGAGAGTGACTGACCCAAACTCACCCAACTGGCCTTCATATCTAAGAAACGCATAGAATTTACAGCCTTCTGGTTTCTAGGCTGACCACTTAATCACTAGACCAAATTCTCTCTCTGCATTCCTGTATCACTTAATTACATGAAGTAAGCTTGTATATAGAAAAATGTATACCCAATTTATAATCTCTTCACTGCGCAGAAGCCTCAGAGGGCTAATATGTAAATTTTCCTCAGGAAAAGAACCAATGGATTCAAAATGAACTTTATCACTGAGCAAAAAAAGTTGCCAGCTGATTTTTTTTTTTTTTACACTTTGCTGGGTCTTTCCAGCCAGCCATTTATTGTACATTGCCCAGAGCTGAGTGAGATGAGTTGTTTTTAAATTTGATATATGAATAAAAATAAAATAAATAAATCTTTCACTTGTTGGAAGAGCAATGCATAGCTCCTAGAAGACAATCGAGTTTACGATTGATCTTTGAGTTACATGTTGTCATGTTACATACCTGAACTGCATCTACCTGTACCATTTTGACATAGCCTATAAAGAAAGCTTTCATTATTATTTTTTATATAATGGTAATGCCAAATTGAAACAGATTTTTCTTCCAGGAAATCCAAATCGCGCATTGAAAACAAATTACACATGTTAAACATATTGGCATGCCTCTGCTGATTGCAGTTTATTTGGCTTACAAAATGTGAAGCACCAAAGATTTCTGAAGTAAAGCCAACAACAGACTAGGCAAGAAAGGAGACAAATGGAGAAAGGAAAAAAAGTGATATCGAAGTCTGCTGTGCAACACTGTACTCTAAGTAGCACAGAATAGGATAAAGATCTAAACAAATCTAATCGTGGGATTTATGTAAAGAACTAATAAAAAATAAAGACTTTGTGAAGTCCAAATCTTGGAGCCTACATAAAAATGTTTAGTTTTCTTGGTAACTGTACAAAGGTTTGATTTTTTTTTTTTGCTAATGCCTTTTTCCAAGACTTTATTTCTCACTCTAACCTACAGTAAGGAGGATGCCCTAATGGTTCTCATTAGGATATCTTGTATTTCTCATTTTTTTAATCCTGTTCTCTCAAGGTTGGCTGTGTGCTGTTCTTTGCTGTGATGGAGTCCCAAAATCCAATGCCTAGTCCAGGGGTAGGCAACCTCGGCTCTTTTATGACTTGTGGACTTCTGGGAGTTGAAGTCCACGAGTCATAAAAGAGCCAAGGTTGCCTATCCCTGGACTAGTCCCTAAATTTTGTTCAACTGTAGTGTAACATTTCATGAGGACGAAAGGAAACATTTTAAATGAAATTTACATCCTAAGAATGTGGACAAATAACCGCTTTGGCATGCAAGCAGTAAACCTCTTCATAATAGCCAACACTCCAGAAGACAGGCTTACGATACAGGAGGATCTGGACAGATTTGAACACTGGGTGCTATCTAACAAAATGAAATTCAATGGTGAAAAAACTAAGGTCCTAGGCATTTAGGCAAGAAAAACCAAATGCACAGGTATAGTATAGAGGGTACCTTGCTCAATAGTAGTAACTGTGAGAGGGATCTCGGAGTCCTAGTGGACAATCACTTAAATATGAGCCAGCAGCGTGCTGCAGCTGCCAAAAAAGCCAACACAGTGCTAGGCTGCATTAAGATCACGTGAAGTATTAATACCACTTTACAATGCCTTGGTAAGGCCACACTTGGAATCCTGCATCCAGTTTTGGTCACCACGATGTAAAAAAGATGCTGAGACTCTAGAAAGAGTACAGAGAAGAGCAACAAAGATGATTAGGGGACTGGAGGCTAAAACATACAAGGAACGGTTGCTGGAATTGGATATGTCTAGTTTAACAAAGAGAAGGATGAGGGGGGACATGATAGCAGTGTTCCAATATCTCAGGGGCTGCCACAAAGAAGAGGGAGTCAAGCTATTTTCCAAAGCGCCTGATGGCAGGACAAGAAGCAACGGATGGAAACTCACCAAGGAGAGAAGCAACTAAGAACTAAGGAGAAACTTCCTGACAGTTAGAACAATTAACCAGTGGAACCACCTGCCTCCAGAAGTGGTGAATGCGCCAACACTGGAAGTTTTTAAGAAGAAACTGGACAGTCATTTGTCCAAAATGGTATAGGGTTTCTGCCTGAGCAGGGGGTTGGACTAGATGACCTCCAAGGTCCCTTCCAACATTATTATTATTATTATTATTATTATTATTATTATTATTATTATTATTATTATTATTATTATTATTATACAGTGCAAATGTCAGTTTCAAGCCCTTTTGCAACCATTGAGCTTACATGTTTATTTGTCGTTACTGATATAAGATTTTTTAAAAAAGAATTTAAGAGACATACTGCATTTTGGGTATGCAACTGTATTTCTCAATGTCAGCAACTTTAAGAAGTGTGGACTTCAATTCCCAGGATTCCCCAGCCAGCATGGTGGCTCTGGAATTCTGAGGGTTGAGGTCTGCACCTCAAGTTGCTGAGGTTGAAAAAACAGTGGTATATCTTGATAGGATCCTATACCCCATGGATGAGTCCAGCTTTACAAGTCATTTCGATTCAATAAGGTGCATTGCTTCACTGGGACAAAGCATTTAAGAAGAGGCACTCCTTTTGACATTTTGCCTTAAATCATCAGAAGTGACTGGCATTAACATGCAGAACACATATACCGTACAAACCATTTCCACTGATCATATCAAAACTCAGTAACTGCACAGATGTGATGCTTTCCAGCAGAACATATGAAGAACGGTTGCAGGAATTGGGTATGGCCAGTCTAGAAAAAAGAATGAGTACTAGGAAGTGACATGATAGCAGTCTTCCAGCATTTGGGAGGCTGCCACAAAGAAGAGGGAGGTCAACTTATTTTCCAAAGCACTAGAAGGGCAGATAAGAAACAATGAATGGAAACTAATAGAGAAGAGAATCAACCTAGAACTAAGGAGAAATTTCCTAACTGTGAGAACAACTAACCAGTGCAACAGCTAGCCCCCAGAAGTTGTGGTTGCTTCATCACTAGAGTTTTTTAAGAAGAGACTGGACAGCCACTTGTCCGAAACGGTATAGGATCTCCTGCTTGACTGTATAGGACTGTTATTCTATTCTATTCTATTCTATTCTATTCTATTCTATTCTATTCTATTCTATTCTATTCTATTCTATTCTATTCTATTCTATTCTATTCTATTCTATTCTATTCTATTCCTATTCCATGCTATGCTATGCTATGCTATGCTATGCTATGCTATGCTATGCTATGTTATGCTATGCTATGCTATGCTATGCTATGCTATGTCAAATTGAAGCACTCCTTCAGAGCTCTGTATAATGGGTTACATACTGTAAGGCTTTCCAGATATAATTGTTTTGTGGTTCACATCATCTGTCATAACTGGTGATAATGATTAGGACCACAATAAGTTGCACAATGATGTGCAGTGCCACTCCTTAATTGATCCCTACCAAGATGTGTGGCCACATCTAGATAGGTAGCTTATGGCAGATAGTCTACAACGAACCTGTCCTCAAGTTAGCTTTTATGGCAATGGCAATAAAATAAAATAATGAACCAGAGATATAGTTTTATCAGGGGTTCTAGCAGCTCTGATAGCAGAATAAAGTCTTTATATATGGTTTCCTCTGATATCAGTTGCTGGAAGCAGTCGGCCAGAGTTATCTCTCTCACACACACACAGAGGTATCTGTCTGGCTGCTGATGGAAAAAGGATGCTAAGCAGACACTGCATGACCCTAATAAGATACTCACTCATAAAATTTTACTCTAAACAGATCTCCATTGATTTCAATGGAGCTAATATAAAGCAAATATCAATTAGAATGATATGGGAATTATTTCTATTACTATACTCTTTTCCATAGATTACTAGCAAGACGCTTAGTTTATTCTTAAACCAAGTTTAGTTAAACATTATAGTGACCATCCAGTATATCGTTAAAGTATCACCTCTTTAAGCACCTCTTAAGACTGTAATAAGTTATGATCTTTAGATTCCAAACTGTAATCAATTAATAGTTGTTCAATAAACAATACTGTGATTTTTAATGACACATGAAAAACTTCATACATTTTCTCTGTCATCTTTTTTTAAGACCAAGAAGGCAGAAGGATTGATATATAAGGCTTTTTTTTTACTCAGAATCATTGGCTTTTCATCATCTTCTAAATCTAAGTTCCTCTCAGACCTCAGCAAACATTTGATAACCAGATAAATCTTTATTAATCAATGGGTGGAATTCTTGCACATACAGTATTTTCTTTGCAACTAGGATTTTATGTATGGCAAAGAATCTCAATTTTGTAAAGGCTCCATTTAGGGCATAAAACAACTTTTGCACTTGGAAGAAACTAAAATGGAATTTTGAACAAAACTTTAGATTGTATTATAGGCAGTATTCGAATATCACCATTCCTTTCTTCCTGTCTGCCTTAAAATGATCTTGGTATCATGAGAAATAATTTCTTAAGCTATTAAAACAATTCCTTGTTAACTATTGCATTTGACAATGAATGCCGTTCAATTTGATAACTTCACATTCAAATGCTGAATGACGAACAGACTTATATCGCAATTTGTGTGCTGGGGTTGAGGAAACTAAGTTCAGAGAACAGATAGCTGATAAGAATAGTAAAGGCTTGATTCTGAATAAGCATCAATATGCTAACGAAAGGGTTATGTGACTTTTTTCTCCAATGCCTATTTTTCTTAATAGTAAAAACAAAAGAAAACACAAAACAGAAAAACTTTTCTAATTTCTTGGCTTAATGTTCATTGTAAAGATCAGGCATTGTGAATGCTATTTATAAACAGGCCATAACTGTAGGGAATTTGATGCTTAAAAAGAGAAAAGGCTTTGTCTTTACATTATAGATATGTATAGGGGTGTGAGATATAAAAGATTTAAAGATACCGTTGGCATGCAAATTCCACTTACTGTGACTTTTTTTCATTCCACTGATACAGTTGAAATCCTCAGCGCTGAAAGATTCATTACAGAGTCCTAGTGTTGGGCTTAACGGATTCCAGAAAACATCTGTATAGTTCAGATCAACTTATATTTTTTCAAAAGTAAAAAGCTTCCAGATTGACCTCATAGAATGGCAAGGGAGGTAGAAATAGTCAAAATTACTTCTCTGAATACTCTGGCTGTGTATACAAAAAGGGAGGGAAGGGAAGACGGGGGAACCCACCCAGAATCCGTCTCAGCCACCACCAGCATAAAGTTCAGATTTCATAGCTGAGATCATTGCTCTATTCTCAGCACTTTTGCTCTATATGTGTGATTCTGACCAAAACATATTCTGCAGCTGGAGGGAGCCTTAACTAAGTGGAATTTAACCAACCTTTTCCTTGTTACTTTTGTCTACTAAATGCAGGATGATGTTTTGTGAGACGGGGCCTCTGAAAAGTAGGTCCAGATTGCTTCAAAAGTATTTCCTGCTGTTGAGTAATAGGCATTGAAAGTGTGCATGTGTGTGTGCATGTGTGTGTGTGTGTGTGTGTGTGTGTGTGTGAGAGAGAGAGAGAGAGAGAGAGAGATGGGAAGCACCATCTGATTACACATTAAAACCCAATTTACAGTATTTATTACAGCATTTCCTAATTTCTCAAATTTTCTAAGTGTGGCATTTTATGAACACAGGCACATGTTGTGAACGTTAATTTTCTTAACTACTTCCTTAATGCAAACACAATGCCTGCAGAATGCAGTTCATACATGCTATGCACACAAGCCAACTTTTAAAAAGCAATTTAGTACAATTAGCAAAGAATGAGACAGTCAAGAAAGAGTTAAAAAAAGATAGATAATATTTCAGATCAACAGCCTTTACTGTTCTTATAGATTAGGCAGATTAATTTTAATGACAATGTTCTATCAATGAACTGACAAAAATGAAGAACAATGACAGAAAGAATATCAAAAACTGACGTTAAAATTAGTTAGTTCATATGTGCATCTACCACGTTACCTCTATGGAGAATTCTCCAGACTCTGGGAAAGCACAAAGACTCCATCTTGATCACATTTCAATTCAGTTGACATAAAGCACTTGTAACTCCACTTTTGCAATCTGACAGAGGGCTTGAATCATATCTCTGAAGCTACCCACAGCATCTACACCCTCCATTCTATACAGATTTGGTGAAACTATCTGCTGTTTATCTTTTCTGCTTCTTCTGCCTCCTCAGAATGATTTCCTCTTAGTTGTTCCAGCCTGGGAACTCAGATTGCCATTTGGTTTTGATTAAAACCAGACAGACAGCTCTGTCAAAATTTGAGAGTAAGTTAACGGAAAGCACTGGCATGGTTTTAATTAGAATAGCAATTAATAATAAATGTTAACTATTTACATTGCACACGCTATCAGAAAGAATTCATATCATTTTAAAGAGAAGAATGCTGCAATTGGGGAGTGGGGTTTAACGAGTTAACCTGTTTGGTTTTATTTATTTATCAATTTAATACAATGCATCAAAGAAAGGAGTTTTCTTATGAATTCTAAACTTAGGATAGAGCTGAATTTGTGGAAAACTTTTAATACTGAGCCTGATAAAATTGTTGAAGCTACAGGAGATATACATTCTGTATACTCACTTAGGAAGTACTGAAATGCATGGAAGGTATTCCCCCTGCAATTATTATTGTGGTTGCAGTTTTAAGCAGATCTACTGGTTGCAGTCAGCCAATAAGGATTTGGAAGGAGGCAGAAGATTAAGGGGAGAACTCATGTCATTGCAGAATGGAAAAAGCATCAGGTTACAGAGGACCTTGCTCTCAATTGCAAATTATTAGATCCTGGTGGTACACCTTCTGGTTCTTCTTTGGCTCTGGAACATGATGCAAGTAACCAAACATAGCCATGGAGCTGAACCCCCTATAAAAAAATTATACCACATTGGTAAGAGCAAGTAATACCAATAGGTCTTCACCAACAATTGCTCCGCGTTCATGTCACACAATATAGGACCTTTTATCTTGAATATATCTGAGCTCAAGTCCAAAGTAGGTGTTGAACAGATAACTTGAAAGTTATTAGGTGGGGGGGGGGGAATAATGTACTCAACTGTAATACTTGTAATACATAAGAAAGAAATATTTATTGATAGAAGAGGGGTTGCTCGGGCAGTACCTCTGGACTACATCTGGAGGGTGTCGAGAGGGAGGAGTGAAAGAGGGAAGGGAAGTAGGAGTGTTGGAGGAGAGGAGGGTGGAGTGAGAGGGAGGGAGAGAGGTGCGAGGAGGAGGGAAGTAGGAGATAGGGAGGAAGAAAGAGGGGGATGTGGTGAAGGGGGTACTGCCGAGCAACACCCATATGTTGATTTTTGTTTAGTATGGTAGAAAAGAACATATTAAGTTGAGTTGTATTTAATATGGATTTTTTCTTTTGTTTAAAATTATAAAACTAATAAAATATTGGGGGGAAAAAAGAAAGAAAGTTATTAGGTAGGAATTCAGCTTATGTGCTTGATGTTAGCTTTTGTAGAAGAACAGAGTCCTGGCTAAATATGTGGGCAGTTGCTTCTGACTGGGATGACGCATAGGAAAATGGAGTGACCACAAACTTTAAAATTCCATCTTATTTTCCGGGTGCAATAATTTAGATATTTCTTTGTGTATATAACTTGAGGGGATCATGGATACATTCCTGGTGAGCATGATTTATAAAGAGGAAGGCAAGCTGCAAAGCTTTTTGAGGGAGTTCAGCAGGGAGGAGGACATTGCCTACTCATATCCAGGTTTAAGTACCAAATTGGGGTTAGCTACTGGTAAGGAAGCCAGGAGAACTAATTCCAGGAGAACAATAGGGTAGGAAATTGGCCTATGTTCACTTCCAGTTTGCAAGAGCTTCAGAGACATTTAGTTGGCGACTGTGGAAACAAACTTTTGGAATAAGCTGGATCTTGGTCTGACCCAGCAGTGTTGTTCTTATGTTCTTAGGACCAACTCCAGCATTCAGTTCACAAAAGAGCTGTGAGGTCTAGTATTTAAAATATCAGTCTCCAGGAGGAAATATTTATGGTAAGATTGAAGATTGCTCTACCAGTGCTGTTCAAAGTTACCGTGAGAAGCATTTGCAAGAATAATTTCAGCTCAGTTAATTCAGCAGAGTAATTAGCCTAATCTAATACCGTAGTTTGTTCTGCTGGGAAAAAAAAGGTAGTTTCAGTTTGTAGAGAAAGACTTTAATGCTGGATTTAATTGCTAAAGCCACATCTTTACCTAGACATGAAACAAAGCTTCTGTGAAGGTCAGACCCTAAATAAGATGCTCTCTCTTTGAAAGCTGCCAGCTGAGTTAAGCAATAATGAATACAATCGCCCAAAAATTAATAGATGTGTTAGTTTAATGCTAACAGAGAATAAATAGTGGAGACAAAGTGAGTTATAAAAGGCTGCCTTATATCAAATCCTAGCACCGATCCATGTAGCTCAGATTTGTCTAACTTTCCATGATTTCAAACATGAATCTTTCACCAACAGGGATGGCAACTGCACATGCTGGAATGCGCACCAATGTTCACTAGTCTTCTATCTCCATCTTCTTTTGTTGTTCTGATTGCCCAGTGACCATTCCTAAATTAATGGACTTTTTTTTTATAAGTGGCAGAAAATGTCAAGTGTCAGGCTAATATCTCAATACTAAGTAAAGTCCCTAAGCCGTGGACACTTAGTTTGTGAATGTAATAATCTTATGATCTATTCATTGTTATAGTCCATGGCAGCAGGAAAAGCCACATGATGTTTATAATGTACTACATCGTTATATTATGCCTGAAGTTAGAATGTAAATCATAAACAATGAACAGTTAATTGGCTCAATCTCAATGAGAACATATCAAATCAAGAAAACTATTTTGCCTCTAAACATGAAATGAGCATGTTTCTTCAAATATTTCCTTTGGAATGTTACAGGAATGGCAAAAGACATCTGAAATAAGATTATTCTTTGTATAGCCATAAAAATTGTTCAAGAAGGAGAGGGGGTTCACAGGGAGGAGAGGAGCTTGTGAGTACGATTAATTTAATTTAATTTTTTAATTTTATTTGGATTTGTATGCCGCTCCTCTCCAAAGACTCGGAGCGGCTCACAACATATATATATAAACAATTGCAACAAATCCGAACAACATTAAAAATACAAACCCCATACATACTCATCAATCACACCACAATCAACAATCATCCCCAGGCCTGCCGGCAGAGGTAGGTTTTTAAATTCTTTCGGAAGGCCAGGAGGGTTGGAGAAACGCGGACTTCAGGAGGTAGTTGGTTCCAGAGGGTGGGCGCCGCAACAGAGAAAGCCCTCCCCCTAGGGCCCGCCAGACGACATTGTTTCGTTGACGGGACCTGGAGGAGGCTGACCCTGTGCGCTCTCACCGGTCGTAGAGAAGTATGTGGCCGAAGGCGGTCCCGTAAGTATCCTGGTCCCAAGCCATGAAGGGCTTTATAGGTAATAACCAACACCTTGAATTGGGCTCGGAGACCAATAGACAACCCAGGGCCTTATTCAGCAACATAGAAATGCTAGCTCCGTAGTCTAGCAGATGTTATATATGTAGGACATGCTAACTTCAAACCTGTAATGAACAGAATCAGGTGACTGATAAGCAGAAACACTTCCAAGAGGATATGATATGTAAGTCTGAAAATATGACTATGAAAAATAGACTGTAAAAGGCAACTTGCTTTGTTCCTAACAAGAATATCAGATTTTTTTTAAACAATTCAAATTCAATCTACCAGATTTCAGCAGAATTCAGTTATTTCTTTGAATAGCACATTTCTTCACATTTTTCAAAACACTTGGCAAGAGTGCAATGTGTTCAAAGTTTGTGTATATTGGAGAAAGAGATGTATCCAACTGATACACACAGCATCAGCTTTATATGGCATCTGATTCACAGCCCTTCTGGGCTGTTGATGTACACTAGGGGTGGGAGCGCTCATACAAATGCTTTCTTGAATATTTTTGCATTCTAAAAAATTTCACTCCCCCCAAATGTAGCAATTTGTAAGATGTAACGCTAAGATGGATGGGTGCAGACTCTTGGTATATATCATTACTTTCTAAATTGGAAGATTTTGGCTTTTATAGTGAATTGTGGCATAGGATGGATTTTCTAATGAATAGTGAAAATGCTGAAAAACAGCTGCTTCCTAGGAGAGTTAGGGGTAGCCTTCATAGATAGCTCTCAAGCATGAACTAACTGCATTTTTATTTTTCTATTAGCTGACATGACCAACACATATTTTCCTTTAATTTTCATAGATGTCATAAATGTAGGTTAAATATACTTTAAAATACATTATGGGCATGGAATGCCACTCTCATGTACTTTTCTCAAACGAATACATGAAAGGCAACATTTACACGAAGTCTGCCTTTCTGGATTGGCTTAGTCCCAACCGTGGTTATCATAGTGAAGAAAGGCCATTTCTTTAGGAAGCAGACTACTAATTTTAACTGTCAATCTTATTTCTTCTGGGGTGAGACATTCTCTCCTTCTGACAGAATGATAATGAATGCAGTGAAATGCAATAGCATTATTTAGATTGTGGCCCATTTGAGAACAGACAGGCCATTTATTTATCAATAACTCAGTATTTTGATCTTTGCTTTTCTTGAACCCACAAAATATATTTTTGTGATCATCCCATCCTGTGGTGAGGATCGGATACTTCATCTGAAAAGAAGCGTTGGGACTGTTTTCAATTTGCTACATTTCATTGGCTACCACTAAACCTAATGAGGTCAAAGAATGTGTGAATGTCTGCAGACCAAATGTGATTTTTCACATGGTTATTAGGGGTTGGTTTTTGTTTTGTTTTGTTTTGTTTTTTGTTTTTGCTAAATCAAAGTCTGAAAAATGTTTCTGGCCAAAATGCATTTTCATACTGTTTGAAAAAAGGAACACTTGGATATTGGTTTAAATATACCTGTCACATATTTCAACTAGGCCATTTGGCAGCACCTCATTATATGAAGCAAAATGAAACTTTCAGTTAACATTAACCTCAGTGATACATTTATTGGTCAATAGAGACATATCAACAATGCCAATTTTAAATTAATCTTTGTGTAATAGGTTTTTTTTTAAATCTTGAGAAACATCTCTGAAACTGCCAGTAACATATCTTTTGAATTACTTTTTTTCCAGATTTATGCGAGGCCAAATGGGTAAAGCTTCATATTAAGGTACTAACATCTTCCCCAAAGTAATATTTATATTCTACATATGCACGAATCCCACATAATCATTTTGCACTTATATAACAGTCTTGTAAAGGCTGCACTGTCACAAGTTTTTCTGCAGTTCCAAAATGAGTTTGATCATTTGGTCATTCACTACTTCTAGGTTTCCCTGATGAAAACTCACACACATACTGATAATGATTCAGTTGAGGGGACAGGGGCATGTTCTTGTCCGGTCATCTGGGGAGAGTTTGAGGCTGTTACGCCTGAGGAAGTGGACAGGGCCATTGGATCTGTATGTTCTGCCACCTGTTTGTTGGACCCGTGTCCCTCCTGGCTGGTTTCGGCCAGTAGGGTGGTGACACGTACCTGGATCCAGGAGATTGTCAACGCTTCTTTGAGGGAGGGGTCCTTTCCGGCTCCCTTAAAGGAGGCACTTGTGCGCCCCCTCCTCAAGAAGCCTTCCCTGGATCCAGAAATTTTGACCAACTATCGTCCGGTCTCCAACCTTCCCTTTGTGGGGAAGGTTGTCGAGAAGGTGGTGGCGCATCAGCTCCAGCGGTCTCTGGAGGAAGCCGATTATCTGGGCCTTCTGCAGTCGGGATTCAGGCCCGGCTACAGCACCGAAACTGCTTTGGTCGCTCTGATGGATGATCTCTGGCGAGCCCGGGATAGAGGCCAGTCCTCTGTCCTGGTGCTTCTTGACCTCTCAGCGGCATTCGATACCATTGACCACGGTATCCTTCTGCGCCGGCTGGAGGGATTGGGAGTGGGGGACACCGTATTGCGGTGGTTCTCCTCCTATCTCACTGGTCGGTCGCAGTCGGTGTTTGTGGGGGATCGAAGGTCCACCTCTAGGTTACTCCCATGTGGGGTGCCTCAGGAGTCGGTTCTCTCCCCCCTACTTTTTAACATTTACATGAAGCCACTGGGTGAGATCATCCACTGCCACAGAGTGAGATACCATCAGTACGCTGATGATACTCAGCTGTACATTTCCACTCCTGGCCATATCAGTGAAGCGGTTGAGGTGATGTGCCGGTGTCTGGAGGCTGTGAGGGTTTGGATGGGTGTTAACAGATTAAGGCTCAACCCTGATAAGACAGAGTGGCTGTGGGTGATGCCTCCCAAGGACACTTCTATCTGTCCTTCGATTACCCTGGGGGGTGAATCTATAAACCCCTCAGAGAAGGTTCACAACTTGGGAGTCCTCCTTGATCCACAGCTGACATTGGATCATCATTTGTCGGCAGTGGCGAGGGGGGCATTTGCCCAGGTTCGCCTGGTGCACCAGTTGCGTCCTTACTTGGATCGGGAGTCACTCCTCACAGTCACACATGCCCTTGTCACCTCGAGGATCGACTACTGCAATGCTCTCTACATGGGGCTACCCTTGAAGAGTGTTCGGAGACTACAATTAGTGCAAAATGCAGCTGCGCGAGCAGTTGTGGGTCTTCCTCGTTGTGTCCACATTTCATCAACTCTCCGCACGCTGCATTGGTTGCCTATTGGTCTCCGAGCCCAATTCAAGGTGTTGGTTATTACCTATAAAGCCCTTCATGGCTTGGGACCAGGATACTTACGGGACCGCCTTCTGCCACATACTTCTCTACGACCGGTGAGAGCGCACAGGGTCGGCCTCCTCCAGGTCCCGTCAATGAAACAATGTCGTTTGGCGGGCCCTAGGGGGAGGGCTTTCTCTGTTGCGGCGCCCACCCTCTGGAACCAACTACCTCCTGAAGTCCGCGTTTCTCCGACCCTCCTGGCCTTCCGAAAGAATTTAAAAACCTACCTCTGCCGGCAGGCCTGGGGATGATTGTTGATTGTGGTGTGATTGATGAGTATGTATGGGGTTTGTATTTTTAATGTTGTTCGGATTTGTTCAATTGTTTATATATATATATATATGTTGTAAGCCGCTCTGAGTCTTCGGAGAGGAGTGGCATACAAATCCGAATAAATATAAATAAATATAAATAAATATGCAGAGACGGTGACAGTGATAGTAAATTAATGGCCAAAACTACCAAGGTTACACCTTTGAACTGCAAAAATTCAGACCTTTGCTAGGAGCAAAGGGTTCGAAATTTCTGTATTTTTTTTCCTGTCAGCTAGTTGAAGATTGGATTTTTGCAGATCTGAACAGCCCTAATGTAAATGTTTAATTTGCTGAATAGAAGTCAGCAGGAGTTCCTGAACTTTTGACGGTGCATGTCTTAACTATGCTCCTTAGATCAAATTATGTGTCAACTTAAAAAAATGAACGTAGCTGTAGCCATTTTCCCTATTCATTTTCAGCTGACACATAGAAAGGTGGGAGGGGGGATTGCCAGGTGCTTGGCTAGTCAAAATATTCTTTTGTCCCATGGGAACCAAGGTCACCGGCTGCTTCTGAGACTGCAAGCTGGGCATTTCGTGAAAAGCCCACCAAGACGATGTATTGGGGAACGTAGTTACTTGCATAGCTTTAGAGGAGGGGTTTTTTAACTTTGTATTGGGGAATTGTTACATGTGTCTTCATACTTGGTTTCACTTTGATGTGCCGATAATTTGTAACTAATAAACATGTTCTTTGAGGAATTTCCAAGCCTCAGAGTTCTGCTTTATTTGTCTCTGTCTGTTGGAAACATGACATTATGCTGATGTCAGGCACACAACATAGCATGGCTAGATATGTTGTATGCTAAGATGCCCACTAAAAATAGATGGTTGTCCTATGCCAACACGAAAATGCAATGCTTTCAAAGCTCTGTAATTTAATTCTGATACTTCCCTCAATTTAACACTTTTTTTGCTTTGTGGTTCTGGTTGTTGGGATGAGGATGCTAGACAATTCCAGCAAGACAAGATTATGGGTAGTAATGTCTTTGTAGAGTGGGGCTGAGAGGACCCTCAGACAGGCAACTATAGAGGTAAGAATAAGTTCTATTTTGGAAGCAATGTTTCAACTCACTTGTTCCATTCAGGTGGCTGGACTGCTGAATTATTTAAGTTCAAGATGCTGCTATTGAATATGCTCCCTCTGCTATTTGTTGGTGAATGAAACAGTATACTGGGCATGTAATACAAAACCTCATTAAGCAAAGATGACTATGTTGTTTTGTCTGAAATCTGCCCTGCTGGACTGCAGGTCTTTCAGCAGCCTCAGCAAACAGGAGTCATGACTTTGATTGTAACACCTTACCTGCCATAAGGGACTCTGCTCCTGGATACCAGGAAATGAGTATCATTATTTATTGTTAGATTATATTATTCTATTGTTATCGCATCTTTATTTTTGGTCCACTCTTGGTAGTCTATAAACCTAATGCTCCCCTTCAAATTTCATTCAAAACAGCAATTCTAGGATGTGGGATGGGTTGAGGGAGAGTGACTGGCCCAGTCTGCATGGTTATGGAAGAACCAAAACTCAGTTTCTTCTTCATCAAACTGTCTCTTTATGATTGGGCCATGTGACAAGCTTGAGCTATTTGGGTAATAGTTGCCCTGCCTGGTGGGTTCTTCATCTATAATAGTAGTTAGTGGTATGGAATTTCAACCTCTGTACCAGGGTGGCAATTTTGGGATAATCTAAGAGTTCATGGGTGAAGTGTTGGAAGACCTGAAAAATGACATTGGGTACAGATGGAAAAAAATTCTTTGTAATTCTAAGAGTGACTATTGACCTTATAGCACACAATACTTTAATCAAGAGTTCATGACACTTTTGGTGACTATGGGTTTGTCTTAAGCAATCTCTGGTGCAACACACCTTTGCAATTATACATTTGATTCACATTTGTCTCTGAACAAATGTGATCTGGAGATGGAGGCGATTTTCATCACTTGTGGCTATAGCCAGTGTCAACGCTGTTAACATTGGATGGTCCCGCTTTGACAATTGATGAAAATGCAGCTATTTTCTCTTCTCCTTTTTAATGCTTTTTCTTGTGGTTAGGAATCAGGTGCAGCAGGGAGGGAGGTTGGAATGAAAGCTCAGCTAGCCATAACGATAACACTGCTGAGGGAACCCAAGGACAAGCTAATAATGTTTTGGCGGGCTGAGGAGCTGGGGAGGAAGTCTGCGCTTTTAACTAACTGGGGAATGTGATTTATGACAGTTTATTGAGGGTAGGAATTGTACTTTGTTACTTTGTATCTGGGGGAAGGGAATTTAGTTTTTAGATTCAACTATGTAGTGCTGATACTTTGTTTCCCAAATAAAATGTTCTTTAAGGAAGAATTTTGCCTTGAAGTTTTTTTAATGGGTTTCATCTATTAGAACCATGACAGCCAGATGATATCCTGCTTCAGCTGTGATTGATAATCATTATGACCTTTCTGAAGTGACCTATTTGGAAGGGTCTTCACAAGGTACTAGATCTAATAGATGATATAGAGTAGCTGAATTGTACTATTCAATGCTTGGTAAGTCATAGGGAATCCAAATGATGGATAGAAGTATTCAAAGTAACTTCTTTCTGGGACCCATCTCAGATGGCACCTTGATTTCCTATGCCTCTTCAGGAAATAACGGACAGAAGCAATGAATTTGAGCAAGCTAAAATCTCTCCTGCCTAGTCACTGTAATTAATGTGCACAGCAAATTTCCAATATATTTGGTTAGATTTGTCAAAATTGATATTTCAAGGGCAGAGTATTTGGTGATAACCAGGGCACTGTCTTGCCACATTATTTGGAACTGCTGGCCTGTGAATTCTGAGGAAATAAATAAGATGCGCTCTAGATTGTCCTCTGCACATGTAGCTTGGATCCCTGCTCATCCTGGTTTTTGTCAAAGCTGGACACAATATTCCAAGTCTTATCAAGGCATTATAAAGTGGTACTAACATTTCACATGATTTTGATTCTATACATCTATTAATGCAACCTACAATTGCATTGGCTTTTTGGGGGGCTGCAACACATTGTGATTGTCCACTAGGACTCCAAGATCCCTCTCACAGTTACAGCCATTAAGCCAAATACCACCTATTCTATATCTGTATATTTGTTTTTTCTTGCCTAAGTGTATTTCATTACTTTTCTCACCATTTAATTTCATTTTGTTAGATAGGGCCCAGTGTTCAAGTCTGTCGAGATCCATCTGGATCTTCTGGGATATTGGCTATTCCTGCCAGCTTAGTGTTGTCTGCAAATTTTATGAGTTCCCCTTCTATTCCCTCATTTGAATTGTTAATGAAGATATTGAAGAGTACTGGGCCTAAGAGAGAATCTTGGGGTCGCCACTGCTTACTTCCCTCCATGTAGATATGGTTCCATTATGGACTATACTTTGAGTGCAGTTTGTCAGTCAGATACAAATCCATCTAGTGGTATTGATGTCTATCCCACATTTTTCTAACTTTCTAAGAAGTGGGTTGTGGTCTACTTGTCAAATACCTTACTAAATTTGAGTATGCTGTGTCCACTAATTTAGTCACTTTGTCAAAGAATGAAGTAAGATTTGTTTGGCATGATCTTTTTTTTTTTTTTTTTGTTTTGCTTCCAGTCATTATTTTGCTTGATTCTAGGTTTTCCCAGATCTGTTGCTTGGTTAGCTTTTCCAGGATCTTCTGAGATATTAAAGTCAGGTTGTTTGGTCTGTAGTTTTCTGGATCCATTTTTTTTCATCTTTTTTAAAAATGGGAACTACACCAGCTCTTTTCCAGTGCCCAGGTATTCCCTGGTGCTCCAGGGTCTTTGAAAGATAAGGTTCAATGGTTTTGAGATCACATCTGCCAAGTCCTTCAGACCTCTGGGATGTAATCCATCTGGTCCTGGTGATTTGAATTTGTTTAGGGTGGACAGGTGTTATCTTACCATTTTCTTGCCTATTTTACTTTGTATTCCTAGTCTATCATGACAGATGCAAAGAAAGAATTAAGCAGCTCTACTTTCTTGCTGCTGCTTGTCACTTCCTTGCCATCATCTCCTATTTGTGGACTCATTGTTTCCTTGACGTTTTCCCCTTATTTTTACACATTGAAAGAAACTTTTAAAATTTTATTTAACATTTGTTGCAACTCTTATTTCATTCTGAGCTTTAGCTTTCCTGACTTCATCTTTGCAGATTCAGATTATATGCTGGTGTTGTGCGTTAGTTACATGTCCCTCTTTCCATTTTTTATATTTATCTTTTTTTGTCTTTCAGTTTAACAGAGAGTTCTTTATGCAACCATGCTGGTTTCTTCTGGGATTTTTTATTTTTCCCTTTTAAGTGGTATTGTGCTGGACTGAGCTTGAATAATCATATCTTTCAGAGTTTCTCAAGCTTCTTGTTTTCCCCTTTAAAATTTTCATCCACGGAATTGTTCCCAAGCTCTAAGTTTGTTGAAATTAGCTGTTTTAAATATAATACAGATATTGAATTCCAATATGACATGGTCACTCTGCCCGAAAGTTCCTGCAATTTCAAGCCACTCTATCATTTCATGTCTATTAGTAAGAATTAAGTCCAGTATAGCAGACCTGGTAATTTCTTCCTCAACCTTTTGGATGACAAAGTTGTCAGTTAGGCTCAAAAGGAACTGTCTCCTACTTGATGCAGTGTTTGTCTCCCAGTTGATGTCAGGGTAGTTAAAGTCCCCATTATTACTGTGATATGTTTCCTATATACATGAGTCAACTGATTAGCAAAAAGTTCATCTATTTATTCTCCTTGGTTGAGTGGCCTGTAGTATACACCTATTGCAATGTTATTCTTTTTTCCTTTTATATTAACCCATATGCATTCTATGTTTCATCCTGGTTTTATGCATTTCTGTAGAGATGTAGTGATCTCTTACATATAATAAAACTCCACATGCTCTTTTGTTAGGTCTGTTTCTTTTGAACACTTTATAAACTTCTAGCAGTACATACTAGTCGTGAGTTTCATTCCACCAGGTTTTGGTAATGGCAACTCATACCTGCACATGTATACTAGTGCTTCAAGTTTACCCTGTTTGTTTACCAAAGATTGAGCATTGGTGTATAGGTATCTGAGTGCTTCTTACATCTCCTGCTCTTTCGTCCTTCCAATCATTCCCTCCTCTTGGTTTGATTAGTTGTCTTGAGGTTTATGCTTGGGATTAGATCCTAATGATTGGTCACCCTCCCCCTCAGAGATAGTTGTGAGAGAACTGAGAGAACTTTAGAAGTTTGTTTATTTGTATCAGAGGTATCACAATTAAAATAAGGCATATTATAGCATAACATTTAAAATATAAAATTCAAGTTTAAAATATGTACAAATTAAACAGATCTTGCCCAGAAACTAGCAACATTAATAGCATACTGTCATGCTGCCATGAAGTCCTCAAGTGTACCCTGATTGGGGCACAAATTGTCAGGTATACACACGTGCTGTTGTCTGCATGTCACCACAATTATAGAGGTGAGAGAACAAGATGAAATTGCATCCAACCAAAGCAGTGTTATACATGGATAAGCATGTATTCCCTGGGAAAGGGCAGGTTTGTGATTTGGGGAATTCTTCTGAACTCCACAGATCTTACTCATGAAGGAGCTGGAGTCCAGCTTTGGCTGCAATGTCAATTGTGACCTAATCTGATGGATTGAGATAGTCCAACCATCTGCTGAGACCCCTGAAGTGGGATATAAATCCAATAAACAAAACATGATTAGGCACATGGCACAACACATGATTAAGTGCTTAGCCTTAGCACAGAGACCATGTAATTGCAGAATATCTATTGGACAGATGAAGGGGGAGATGCTCACATTCAGTCCAATGCTTTTCTTTGTGTGATCTCTTTAAAGCCGGAGAAGGGAATTTTTAATCCCTTCCCTCCAATTCTACTGTTTCTCAACCTTGACAACTTTAAAATAGGTGGACTTCAACTTGCAGAATTTGCCAAGAAACTTAGTGGGAAATTCTGGGAGTTGAAGTCTGTCTTTCTTACAATGACCAAGTTGAGAAACACTGCTCAATGTTTTCATCCTTTTACTTCACATACGCCTACAGTGAATGGCTTGAAGAGGGAAAGCTTAGAAGCACAACTAGAATCAGCCTTCCCTGAGAAAGACATCAGACACCCTCCAGATGCAGAAAAACTACAATCCCCATTTAGCCAGCCAACAGAATTGATGGGAATTCTAGGAATTATAGAATTAATCTACCTGGAGGATTCTTGATGAGGGAAGTCTGGCAGAGGAAAATGTTATGTTGCTTTCTCCACTGGAAAAGCTTTACTTTTAGGGAGATGATTAGAATTAGGAGAAGAACAAGGACAAAGTCTTATATAAACCACTCTTTTTGCTACTCCCACAACCTCAATTGCTGAAAAGAAAAAAAAAACCTGGGGAGAAGTAAAGAAGACAGACAGGATTCGAACTTAGGTCTTTAATCATTTTATCTAGTTTGTCTCTGAGCTAATTTGATTTGGCGTTGCCTACACCAGATGGCACTGTAATCCATAAAGCACAAATGAAATTCTCTGAGTGCATTAGCATAAGTGATATTGCATTTGTTAGCAAACACAGGTTAATGAATCCTGCCAATTTAAAATTACCTTCTGTGGTATAGGCGCCTCTCTAGGATTCTGGAAAATGTTACCTAGTGTAACTCCTGACAATATATTTGAGATCTCTGGTCCCATTTTATTCCACTACCGTAGCAAGGAAAAGGGACATTGTAATGATATGGGTGTGTAACATAGACAGAAATGAATTCCATAATATTCTATTCGGGGAGATCACTTCTGCATGTTTAGTATTTATTTGCCTGTCATTTGTAAGCCTTAATCCAGCGTAAGAGTTTCTAATGGATAATTTTACTGCCTGACATTTGCATTTCTCGCAGTTGGAAGTTCCCCAACGGTCGGTCCACAGAGAAGCTCTGAAGTAACATTTGAAAATGTTCAGCACATAGAAGAAATGAGTTTATGGCACACTCTGAAATGAAACCCACATTTGCTAAATGAACTCTGCTGTGCTTCTCGGTGATTTTGCTCCATTTTAATTTACATAATATCCCTTTGAGACACCATGGGAATCTAAGGAAAAGAGAAGGAGGCTGATATTTCCTCTCTTTTCTCCTTCTGCCTACCCCCACAATATGGCCATCTGTGGTATACAATCTTTCCCTAAAGACTCAAGCTCATCTTTCTCAGCCCATCTTATTTTCTGGATCTCGCCCACAGCACAGGCCTGAAAGACTTACAGCAATCATTGGCAGTGTCTCCACTCAGAGCTTGTCTGCTGCTCTAATGCTGAGGTAATGCTCCCTGAAGACAAATGTTTATGAAGAATAAATTACATCTGGTGTATAAAGTCAGCCCTTCAGATGTGCAGGAAAGGTCTCCAGCTGTGGGAATCTAACCAGCTTCCAACCAGTCTCCAACTGTGGGAATATAACCAAAAGATCCCCTGGCTTTGATTTGGGTGGGGAAAAGAAAAGTGGTGCCAGCAAGCCTTTTGCACATTATTCACTTTTATCTGTAAAGGAAGACAATCATAATTATTTTGATTGCCTTCAGTAATTATCTCTTCCCTGTTAACTGTCCCATAGGTTGGCTTTATTTTAGGGTGGTGTCTTTACTGAGATACACATTTTGTAAGCATTCCTGAAATTATTATCATTAATACAGTATTCCAAAACTGAAGACTAAAATAGGAATTTCAACATTCAATTCCTATTTTACTTTATGTGCCTCTTATTTCATCTTATTGCTAATTGTTATTTATAAGCATCGAAAACACTAAATTCACTTTTTCTTTCTTTTTTCTGTAAACTTAAAAACACGACAAGAGATTAACTCTGAAATGACCATATTTCTCATGAGTCAAGAAGACAAGACAAGCATAACGCAGATGGATTAATGTTAATAACATCAGCATTGATCCACCAACTTGGATAGACAAGAGACTATACCTCCTGAGGGAAAGTGAAGCTGTTTCATGTTAAAAGGAAACTGTACTTTGGTGACTATATTTATCTCTTAACCTACATAAGTCATAGAGATACACCTTGAAAGAAAATACTCACCACAACAGTGGTTTAGTTTTAATGGTATTTATTCATCTCTTTTATATGTCTTAGTTTAATATTTTATGTGGTCATTAGATATAGAAAAGGCTGTTCTGTTTCTGATTTGCTTTGCACAGAAAATTAAAATTCATGAGCAACATTGTACATGAATTTTTAGACCAAACTTTTAAAATAAATATCATATAGCTCAAAGCTTCATTTTCTGCTGCCACTTTCTCTTGTTTTCAAAGTTCTTTATACACAGTGCGTCAATATTGCTTACAGACAGTGGTGGGATTCAGCTGGTACGCACCACTTCGGCAGACTGATAGCTAATTTTTTGTTGCCCAGGCCCAGAATGGACTTCCGGAATCCTGTCGTGATTCTGTGCCAGCCTGTGTTCCCAACAGATGAGTCTGGGGAATCTGAGGAGGAGGTGGAGGAGGCATTTGGAGGACCATCAGGGTCAGAGGGGGGCTCTGATGAATTACAAGACTCACGGTTTGATGAAGAGCCTGGGCCCTCCAGTCATGTTCTGGATGAAGCTCAGTTGTGTGGGAAGAATGAGTCAGACTTGGAGGATTCATACCTGATGGACATGATTGATGCTCGTAGACGCAGGCAATTAGCTAGAGCAGATCAGCCGTAGTCAATACGACAACTCCAGGGAAGGAGGAGAAGGCATTGAGAAGCCATGCCTTGGGACTGCTTTATAAAAAGGGAAGGTGTGGGCGGTGCTGGTTGCTGAAGGCAACCATTTGTAAAGAACTTCCAAGGATCATGGTCTGTTTTGTTTAGCAGTGAATTTCTTGTTTAAACTTCTGCTCTCTTTGTTTTTGTAACCAATTATCTGTTAGGAAAGTATTCTGTGTTTTTGTTTTGGAGAAAAACTTATCAGGACTGTTTTGAAAATAAAAAGAGGTTGGTTTTCCCAGCCTACTGTTTAAGAGGGGTTTGTTCTTGTGATGTAACAAGGACAGACATAGGCTGGAACAGAACACATGCACACAGAGAACCGGTTATTCACATATTTGAATCCCACCACTGCTTACAGAAAATTTTTAGTAATACCTCATAGTTTTTCATCTCCTTAATAAGAGGGCCAACAGAGCCTTAGGATTTACCAGATTATTAAATTTGGGAATATATATGTTTTGGATTACAACTCATGTTTCAGCCTGTAACAATCGACAGTAAAAGATCTTTGATCTCTGATAGAATTTCCTATGATTTGGAAGGATCTGTTCATCTTTCTACCTATGGTATTTACTGCAACTTATTCGGCATCAGATTCTTTGAACCAATCAACTCTCTGCATCATTATTAGCATCATACAAGTGAGACCTACTCTTATTAGACTATTTATACAATGACTTTGCACCACATATTTATTTATCTTTACGGTTTGGAAGGTAATTGTTATGTATCCATCTGTTAGGAAAAAAAGAACGATGTTGGATGAATGGAGGAAACTGCTACTGCTTTTTCACTGTTATCCCAAAGTAAGGAAATGTACTATTGATTTAAATGAATATGGGCATCATTCTACTTCTTTTGTGAAGAGTTGCATCTCCTTGGTGCACTTCTAAAATAAAGCAACTCAGCAATACATTCAGTGCATGTATTAATACAGCATTATTGTTCTGTAATACCCAATTATTTGAATTTTGGGAGATGGGAACTTCTAACCTCTCTACTGCATGAGCTATGTGACAAATACAATGGGAACATTCTAACAGAATAATGTATTTGTTTATGATTCAATTAGACTTCAAAACATTTCTAGATAGGAGACACAATTACAGCAGCTGGAGCATTATGAAAGAGAAAAGTATGTTGTATACCCAAGGAAGAGCCATAGAAACACACCCTTTAGGCATAAAAACTTCCCACCAGGTATCTACTGTTGGCACTACCTGACAGCTAAGGGATGACTCAGGTTTTAAGGGCTTGCTTATTTAATTAATGGGATTTGAAGCATGGCAATGTTATTGATTTGAATAGAATAAACAGATACTACAGAGATAGATTGTACTTCAGATAAACAGTCCCTTTCAAATGAAGATTTTCCAAATGATAACCAATGTACCTTTAATTTACTTGGAGGCCTTCTGCTAACTCAATATAGCTCATGAAACAGAGGTGTTACATGGGTTCATGAATCATGCCCATAGTTGCCTGTAGTGCCGTATTCTAAACCAGTTAAAGTTTCTGAGTGTTCCAAGGGCACTCTCATTTAGAATAATCCACAGTGTGATGATCAAAGCTTGAGTGATTGTTTTCAGGCCCTCTCAATCCAGAATGGCATACCAGAAGAAGGTTTGTAAAGGCCTTCCTGGCTATAACTGCCATCTGCTCCTCAAACAGCAGCTCAAAGTTCAGAAAGACCCCAAATTATCCATCAATCTCAAATACAGAAGTGCAACTTCATTCAGAACTGAAGATGGAAAGTCTCTGGTTTCAGATGGCCTAAATAAACACAGCCACTTTACCTTGTCAGCATTGAGCCTGAGCATCCTCCTTCTCCTTCTCATACAAATACTCCACATCCTCCAGGAACTGGGACAGGCCCTTGACAGCTTCAGTTCAAAGTTGAAAGATACACCTGGATATCATCAACATGCTGATTACATCTGACTCCCCTACCCTGCACATGACCTCACCCACACAGTCGTCTCATGTAGATATTAAACAGGAGGAGCTTTATGGCACCTGACACATCAGAAGCTTTGGGCTCAATCTTTCACTCTCTGCCAACTGAAACCAAACACAGAAAAAGAAAGAGAACTAAAACCATCTAACACCATAATACTGTGTAGCTTCATTCCTAAATCCTATAGCTGGTACCATGATCTATGGCAGCTGTGGTGAACCTCTAGCACCCATGCCAGAAGTGGCACTCTGAGCCCTCTCTATGGGCACGTGTGCCATTGCCCCAGCCCCGTCTCCCCCCACGGCCCCCTCCTCCCCAGTAGCCCCCCAGAGGAGAATCGCCCGTGGGTGTGGCCTGCGCACAGCAGCACAGCCAAGGACATAGCAGCCGGTTAGTGGGGACAAGACTCCACCCTTGCATTCCATCACATGCAGATGATGCTGTGGGGTGCAGGCGAAGGGCATGGCTGTCATGGCACTGCAAGGCCGCCTGCGTGGGGCATGGAGGTGGTAAGTGGCCCTGTGGGCTGGTGGAGTGGGATGGGGAGGCGGCAAGTGGGAGTGGGGGCAGGGCGGTTTTTGGGCACTCGGTGTCTAAAAGGTTCACCATCACTGATCTATGGTATTGAAAGCTACTAAGAGAGAAGAAGGACCAGAATGGTTGCACCATCCCTGACCCAGCTCCTCCAAAACTGCTTATCAAGTGTGGCCAATGCCGTTTCAGCATGATTGAAGAGACTCCATTTAATTAAGTTAATTAATTTCTTCCAGGGCTCTGAAATTACCCCTGACTAGCCAAAAAAATGGAGGTTGGAGATTGAAAAAAAAAATATTCAGAACTGTTGGGCCCAGCAATAGCTTCCAGCAGAGGAGGCAAACCACCTTCTTCTTCAAGAACGTTTGATTCCCTACTCCACACCAACAAAATTCCCTTATTTTTATTTATTTCAGCTTGCCTAGTATATTATCTATGAAAGCCTAAATGCATTAGTTTATCTGCTGCCTACTAAAGCTACAAATCCATTACTCTAGAGCAGTGATGGCAAACCTTTTAGAGACCGAGTGCCCAAACTGCAACCCAAAACCCACTTATGTATCGTTGGGTGCCGGGTGGGCGTGGCTTATTGGGTAGGTGTGGCTGCAGTGGTAATGGCAGATTGGGTGGGACTAAAAAGTTCAATCAATCAATTCCAACTTTGCGAGATCTTTTTTTTTCTGTGAGAAGTTGAAACTGATTGATTGAACCTTTTTTTTTTTGCACACGATGACAAAGGCCTAAAGCGAAAAGGTTTTATAAAACTCAGCTGAAGGCTTAGGACTGGGGCGATGGCGCGCGTGCCCACAGAGAGGGCTCTGCGTGTCACCTGTGGCATGTGTGCATAGGTTCTCCACCATGGCTCTAGAGTGTCCCAAAATGCAGGAAATAATAAATATAACTAGATATGTTTCATTTAAATTGTTATACATTATGAAGAGAACAGTAATTCTGTGCTAGTAAAAATACAAGTTAGATCTACAGCATCAGCAATTTATTGTTTTGCATATAAATTCTACTAAGAGCAATCTAATTGTTGAAGAAGCAAATTTGCTAATCATTAGGAAAGCATTCGGGGTGAGTTATCATCAATATGCGGATGATACTCAGCTTTATATCTCTATCCCATGTCATTACAGTGAAGCAGTGGCAGTGATGAACCAGTGCCTGGAGGCTGTTGAGGTCTGGATGGGTGCCAACAGGCTCAGACTCAATCCCGACAAGATGGAGTGGCTATGGGCTCTGCCTCCCAAGGACAATTCCAACTGTCCGTTCATTACCCTGGGGGGAAAAGTTTTGTCCCCCTCGGAGAGGGTTCACAACTTGGGTATTCTCCTCGATCCACAGCTAAGTTTGGAACATCATTTTTCGGCTGTGGCGAGGGGAGCATTCGCCCAGGTTTGCCTGGTGCGCCAGTGCGGCCCTATTTGGACTGGGAGTCACTTCTCACGGTCACCCATGCTCTTGTCATCTCGAGATTCGACTACTGTAATGCTATCTACATGGGGCAACCTTTGAAGAATATCCGGAGACTGCAGGTAGTCCAGAATGCGGCCGCGCGAGCTGTCTTGGGTCTCCCAAGACATGCTCATATCACTCCAGCTCTCCGTGAGCTGCACTGGCTACCAATTCAAAGTGTTGGTTATGACCTATAAAGCCCTTTAGGGCAATGGACCAGGATACTTGCGGGACCGTCTCCTGCCTCATGAATCCCAGCGACCGGTCAGGGCGCATAGGGTTGGCCTCCTACGAGTCCCGTCTGTTAGACAATGTCATCTGGCGGGGCCTAGGGCTAGGGCCTTCTCCGTTGCTGCCCCAGCCCTCTGGAACCAGCTTCCCTCAGAGGTTCATACTGCTTCCTCCCTCCTAGCTTTCCGGAAAGAGCTGAAGACACATCTATGCCGACAAGCTTGGGGCATATGAGCTGTGCTCTGACCCGCGGCCCTAAGAGTGTCCCGCCATCAGCAGCTGCGAATTGATTGTGTTTGTATGTGGTATGAGTGTGGTAAATTTTAAAATTGTTGTATCTTGTTGTGAGCCGCCCTGCGTCTTCGGAGAAGGGCGGCATATAAATGTGAATATTAAATTAAATTAAATTATTAATTCAGAACTGAACTGTTAATATAATAACACCCTTATATCAATCTATGGTTAAAATTACACTTGAAGTGTTATGTACAGTTCCGATCACTAAATCTTGGAAAAGATATCAAAATACGAGGAACCAAAATTAGGAGGCTGCTGTTGAGTTTACAGCACTTGAGTTTTTGGTTTTTTTTGCTCATGAGACAAGACGAAAAAGAGAGGCATAAAGAGATACATAAAACCATGCACATCATAGATAACGGGGTGACACAGAGTTTTTCTCCCTAACTCTCTCACAATCATACAACCAGGGCTTTTTTTCCTCATAGAACGCCCAGAACAGAGTTCCGGCACCTTTTTTGGATGGAACCTTGTAGGGTAGGCAAGACGGGTTGTATGACGTGTGTGAGTTCCGGCACCTTTTTTTTTTTTTTATACACAAAAAAGCACTGCATACAACTAAGTCATTTCATGGAACTAAATGTGGGGGATCAGGACCAGCAGAAGGAAATCTTTTTCGTCCCATGGTCCGTAACAGTACAATTTTGGCAATGGCGGCAAATTTGGATTGTTTTTTTAAAAAGACAGATTGGAGACGTTCATTGAGAATCAAATTAATAGTGGTTACTTACATCAATGGATGTTTACCATTTCTTGAATCACAAGCAAGATGCATTCTATTTTGATTTCTGAGAACTAGCAATGGAAGGGATTTGTCATCTTCCAGTCCAGGGAAGATGGCCATTATGCGACACAAAATGCTCTCCTATGGCATGATCTAGCAGGGTTTTTCTTGTGCTGTTATGCTCTTAAACTTTTCTTGACCCCTGCCAGGTAGTAGTTAGGGTGATAAAAGGAAGCTTATACTGGCAAATGAAGAGAAAAGCCTTGAGAAAAGAAACACCTAGTAATTTGCTGGTGTTACCTTACGGAAGCAATGCTGGGCTCTCCAAAATAAAATTTCGCTAAAATGCCCTGTTGATTTTAGGTTGAAAATAGGACCTACTGTGGCTTCTCATCTCAAACAACTTCCGCTACCTACAACTGAAGAATAAATCTCCTATTCATCGCTTGCTGGTATTCTTTCTCTAATGAAAATTTTTCATATTTTCCTTAGCAATCCTTGGTCTTCATTTGGTATTTTCAAATGAAATAGCCTCCCCCACACTTTGCTTACCAAGTTGTTTCTCTATCTTTCACTTGACCTCCCACCTTCTTACCCCAACACTTTTCTCAGATTAACTCCCTTTATGCTGACTACCAAGAATGTTGGGAGTTTCATAGCAGTGGCATATTTCAAAAATAATTTGGAGGAGATTTAAAGTAAAAAAAAAAGATCATTTACAGGTTTTCTATCTGGTAGAACTAATGTAGGCAAAGTGGTCCTGTATGGCAACAATAGGCCCTTCAGCTTTATTTATTTATTTATTTATTATTTATTTATTAGATTTTATGCCGCTCCTCTCCAAAGGACTCGGAGCGGCTAACAACATGAACAAAAAACAACATCACAGCATTTAAAAATAAAAAACCGAGTCGACAAAGCATTTAAAAGACCCCCCAAACACACTCATCATACAGACACAATCACAATCATCCCCAGGCCTGCCGGCATAGATAAGTTTTCAAATTCTTCCGGAAGGCCGGGAGAGTGGGGGAAACGCGGACTTCAGGGGGCAGTTGGTTCCAGAGGGTGGGCACCACAACAGAGAAGGCCCTCCCCCTAGGACCCGCCAGATGGCATTGTTTCGCTGACGGGACCCGGAGGAGGCCAACCCTGTGCGCTCTCACCGGTCAAAGGGAAGTATGTGGCAGAAGACGTAAGTAACACTACAGATGAAAACTTCTGTGGCTCCAGGGAGTTCTAGAGCTTTTTTCATCCTGTTACCTATTTGCTTTTTATTGAAATTGATTACAACAAATTGAATGGCTATGCATTTGTAGACATAACCAATGCATTTCTATTGGCGTATGGATGCAACAACACATCTGGATGAACAGTTATGTCTATCGTGTAATCCTAATCCAATCCAATCATCTGCATATAGCTTTTGGTGCAAAGCACTTGTAACCTAGTAGGAAGCAGAATTATATATTCTTTATAATTTCATAAGGGACCTACAGTATATTGCTTTTCATTTGAAAGAACTTTACCTGCACAAAGGCATACGTCTACATGGTTTGCCATGGCTTAGCACCAACCAACTTGTTCTGCAAGAAGAAGATCCCTAATTAAACCTCTGGAGAGTCCACTCTGGAATCTAAAACACGGCTGCTGTTCATTTGGTTTGGCTTGTTATAAGTTTCTATGCCCCAATAATGAACATTTATGTTAGAGTATAAGGAGTTTGTATCACTTTCCTTATTGAAGATGTGTGCTGTTCCTGCAGAGCTATTTCTTTTTTTAAAAAATATTTTTATTGGTTTTTTAATTTTAACAGAAAAGAAAAAAGATACTCAAATCTAATCATAATGTTAAAATAAACAATCATCCATAAACACAACACAACATAGATACATATTTCAATACAACTCAACTGAAAATAATCATAGACCAGCTTTACCAAACAGTTGACATTGCTCAGAACCCCCACCACCACATCCCCCTAACCCTAACCTCCCCTCACTTACCAACTATCTACCTACTTCTCCCCCCTTCTCTATCTCCATCCTACTAATCCACCAATCTATCCCTACCTTTCCCCCTTCTTATCTACTTACATCAGCCCTCACTCCTCCTTCCTTTTTCCATCAGATGTGGTGCCCAGAGGCCACCCAAGCAACCCCTTAATAACAATAATTAACTATTCCACCCCAATTACAGTTGAGAAAGCATAAAATATAAAATATAAACTTATAAATCCTCCCTAACCCCCCCCCCCGGACTTCCCAGAGTGAATACAGGGTATAATAAAGGAAAACCCGCTACATCAAACAAAATTATAATATAATCCTAACAAGAATTTAAAAATATACTACATACAATCTCTACCTTACATTTCTCAATTCTAATACATATCTAATCCCAAACAGATCACCTTGTTAAGAATAACAATTTTCATTTACATATCTAATCCATCAATCTAAGTCAAACTTTAAAACACTTCAATTCATTGAGAGGTTACATAGAATCACCAACAATTAAATTTAATATATATCTTCCAATAATCAACCTCTTTTAACATAAAGAATAATTTCAGACCCTTGATAATATATATCTTCCAATAATCAACCTCTTTTAACATAAACAATCATTTCAGACCCTTAATTATCAAATAAGAAAAAAAAGTCCATCCTTTTAGAAAAATAAACACGTAATATCAGTAAACCCCTCAATTCAAAAAGTATATTCTTAATCAATTTAGTATAGCATCCATTAAACATCCTCTCTTCATTTAAATCTTCCCTTCAACCTCCTTTCATACCTCTTACTCATAAACTTAGTATTATAATCAACCCATAAACTTAGATTGCCCTTAGTATCTTACATATAATTTAAATTTCAATTTTCAAGCAGTTTCTGGGCTTTCCCATCTATCAAATAAACCCCATAACAAATATACTAATTACACCATTTCTAGCTTGCATTCCTTCAACCATCAAATCACATAATACATATCCACCCATCTGTAATATCAACCCTTAAATCATTTCAGTCCATATACATTCTTCCATTACTCATCTTCTCTTACACTTTGTTCATAATCTTGAACCTTGAATCAATCCATACTTTTAACTTGTCCTTCAGTCGAATTCGGGGTTTTTTCCTTTGCCAGACAGATCTCGAAAACAGAGCCTCCCTTCCAAGTAATAAGTCTCTCTTTTTTCCTTGCAGTATTTTTTGAATCCATAGAAACCATCTTGACCTAGGCATTATTCCTCTATTTCTCTTAACCATAAAATTTCGTTGCAATAACATTTCAAATCTCTGTCTTTGTTTATCCTGATCTTCAAAACCATAATTAAGTTGCTTCTTAAACTTGATCAGTCTCTCATTTTTCCCAGTTAAATCCTCTTCTTGCTGCTTCCTATCTTGAAACAAATCCTCTTCCTCCCCAATACAATCAATCCATTTCCCTTTGTCCTCTTTATTCTGAATACTGTCCTCTTCTTGTATGGGTTGTTTTATAAAATACTCAACAGTCGATTGAAATCACTTTCATTTGGAGGAGAGAATCTGGTTAATATTCCTGTAGCAAATTCTTTCAGTACTGCATGCAATTCCTCTTTAAATCCTCTAATTCTGACAGCAAACTGCATCTGGTGGAATTGTGTCATAATAGCCTGGTCCTGTACATCCTCAATCTGTGGCTCAACATTTTCCAATTTTTCTTCAACTCCAATAGTAAAGTTCGATAATCCTTTAATGGCTTCAACAATATCTTCTCTCATCTCTAAATTACGAGCTTCTGACATAGCTTTAAAATCTTTTTTCTGTTCTGCCATCTTTTCTTCCAGCTTATCCTCCAGTTTATCCAACCTGTCATTAACTGAGGATAATGTAACATTCACTGAAGATAATGCAACAGTTAATGCAGTCTGTAAATCTTTCATTGTAAACATTTCTGGAGGAGGCTGTATAGGCTCTTGAGATTCTAAAGTAGCAGATTGTAATTGTATAGTCATAGTTAAAAAAAAAGGGAAAAAGAAAAAAGAAAAAAAAGAAAGATTTTTAAAGTTGCCAATTCCTCCCTTCTCAATTTCTTTTAAAATCCAATTTGCGTTATAGTTTAGTAAATAATTCAAGTCTAAATAGTCTCTCAGGCATCACTTCAGAAAGAGAAGAGAAAATTCAGTTTCACTTTCCCGTAGATTCATCACTTTCACTTTCTTCACTTTCACTGAGTACAAAGAACAATCGCCATTTTGAAAGGATTATGTTGATTCAAAAGATTTTTATAAGTACAAAAGCAGAAACAAAGTAGCAAAATACTTGCGATACTCAAAGGACTCCTGTATTCACTCCGTCTGTATAAAATCCTTATTATTCTCTCTTAAAAGCAGAGGCGGTCGCGACGTCTATTTCTGTCAACCGACAGAAGCGTCTCTGGGCAGGAGCATTTCAAGTGCCTAGGGAGCACACCTTCTCTGCCCCTGAAAATTTTTTCAGGGACCTTAGAAGGGCTCAACCTTGCTCTTGAGGCTCTACACCTCTTCTTTGCCCGAAGAGGGGATTTTCCACCGCAACAAACAGCTGATGAGCGCTGTTGTTAGCGGCTTTACAAACCCAGAGAACGGAGCCTCACAGTAGAGACTCCAGCGACGCCGGCGGAGCCACCGGAAGTTCCCTGCAGAGCTATTTCTGTGAACCAAAAAGTAAAGCAACTACTTTGGATCATTCAATGCAGTGATTTAAAAAAAAATAATTTTTTATGTCTCATTCTCATTTTAGGAAAAAAACCTGTAATCTTATATTTATAAAAAAGCTGTTTAGATGGTCAAATTCAGTCCAACTATTGTTCATTTCCATGTACAAATTTTATATAATATGGTCTTTTTTCAAAGGATATTGGCTATGCTTAAAATTTATTAAGCTTAACAGGCTTAAATCTTAGTTTTAACACACTTCCAGCTCTCTCTCTCTTTACTTGGAATAGTAAGTTCCAGGTAAACATATAATGAATCTTAAAACATTCCATTCATCATATCTTGTAGATTAGGCCCAATGAATTTCATGTCCACCTTGTCCAAAATGTTGTTTCTAATTATTCTGGGATATTTTTTCTATTAAACAGCTATTTCTTGAAATACTAGATACCAAAAATAAAACTGACTTAGAACATTTATTTAAATTGGATTCAGAGGGAAAGGAAAAACATTTGGCATGGAGAGATCAGAATTTCTGGCAGCTTACCATGAATACTTGTCTGGGCGTTTTCATCATATATATTCATGAAATTCTTAGAAGGCTAGGTTAGCTCCAAGTATTGAATATTGTATTTATTAATAACTAAAAGTGGTTTCTTTAAAATAAAAATTAAAAAGGGATTAAAGTCAGTGGTACTGTAGGAATATGTCATGGAATTGCACAACAACTGTCCAGATGAAGTTAGAGACACAGACACAAACTTGTAATTTTTATATAAATATAAATATATTTAACACTCAAATTTAAAGCAGTCTCTGTTATCATCCAGAAAAGGAAAAACACAAGATAGTCAGGAATAGAGGAACATCATGAAGTAAATCAAACAGTATACAGAAGACACAGAAGAAAAATGAAGGGGGAAAAAAGGAAACATTTTTTTACTTACAGCAACCAATCAGAGCGTATTGCCTCATGCATGAGTCAGCACTCTCTAATTAATCAACTACAGCTGTGTGTTCTAGACTATTGTGCACTTCACTGTTTCAGCTATTAAATTCCATATCCTAACAGAATATCAACAGCCTCCGATATGCAGATGATACAACATTGCAGAAAGCAAGGAGGATCTGGAGTGGCTAACCCTGAAAGTCCAAGATGAAAGTGAAAAAAATGGTCTGTACCTTAACATCAAGAAAAGAAAGATAATGACAACTGCAGAGAATAACAGGTTAGTGTTCTGTCCCAGCCTATGTCCGTCCTTGTTATGTCACAAGAACAAACCCCTCTTAAACAGTAGGCTGGGAAAACCAACCTCTTTTTATTTTCAAAACAGTCCTGATAAGTTTTTCTCCAAAACAAAAACACAGAATACTTTCCTAACAGATAATTGGTTACAAAAGCAAACAGAGCAGAAGTTTAAACAAGAAATTCACTGATAAACAAAACAGACCATGATCCTTGGAAGTTCTTTACAAACGGTTGCCTTCAGTAACCAGCACCGCCCACACCTTCCCTTTTTATAAAGCAGTCCCAAGGCGTGGCTTCTCAATGCTTTCTCCTCCTCCCCTGGAGTTGTTGTATTGACTGCTGCTGATCTGCTCTAGCTAATTGCCTGCGTCTACGAGCATCAATCATGTCCATCAGGTGTGAATCCTCCAAGTCTGACTCATTCTTCCCACACAACTGAGCTTCATCCGGAACACGACTGGAGGGTCCAGGCTCTTCATCAAACCGTGAGTCTTGTAATTCATGAGAGCCCCCCTCTGACCCTGATGGTCCTCCAAATGCCTCCTCCACCTCCTCCTCAGATTCCCCAGACTCAGCTGTTGGGAACACAGGCTGGCACAGAATCACAATAGTTAGAATGCGGGGTGAGGTGAGGCAAGGTGAGGCAGGGCGGGGTTGCCATTGTCGCAGGGCAAGGCGAGGCAGGGGCCAGGGCGGCTGCTTCCTGACACTATTGCCCCCCCCACACAGAGGCCAGCAAGCGCATGGGTGTTGGCATGCATCCGGCCATGTGGGACCTCGGAGAGTTAGCGGGCGGCTGGTTGAAGAGGGCGGTTGCCATCTCCAGGGCATAGCACGCGTGCCCACAGAGAGGGCTCTGAGTGCCGCCTCTGGCACACGTGCCATAGGTTCGCCACCACTGTCCTATAGTGTTTGGGTGGGCTTTTTTCTAACTAAGGAAATTAAAGTATAAACAAGCAGATTCCACCATAAAGGTTTTATATCCCACCCTACTTTCTAATGGGAATAGTTTCCTCTTGAATATTACTGCAAGGTTGTTAGAGGCATTGAATTGTCTCACTATTTGATTTCTACTTTTTAAAATATAAATTGCATTACCATTCCACAACTACTCTGATTTACTCAGCATTCTTAATTCTCAGTGCCCTGTGCTTTTATTTCCAAGGAAGGCAAGTTACATATTTTGGGATTATTTTTTTCAAAGAAGAGGATTTCTGTATATGGAAACACACCCAGTGGTGGGATTCAGCTGGTACGCATCACTTCGGCAGAACCGGTAGCTCATTTTTCGTTGCCCAGGCACAGAATAGACTTCCAGAAGCGGCATCCACACAGAGAACCAGTTGTTCACATATTTGAATCCCACCACTGAACACACCTATATTTCTTCTGTGGCCGCTTTATTTCAGTTTCTATCAGCATGAGAGTATGCATGTCATTGAATAAGATAGCATTATCTGATATCCCAGACAACAATCTTTGGCAACAAATCTGGCCAATTTATATTTTTTTCGTAGCCTGCTTAAAATTGCTATTTATCTGAACTATGTATATAAATGGAGAAATACACAACATTTGCATGGTATGTTATAGATGAGTAACTTTTAAAATATCATCAGGCCTGTTGTTAACTCAGGTCTCCTTAAAATAAAAGTCTAGTGACTTTTTAGTGGAAAGGTATAATTTTCATGATTTGACCATCCAAAATAAAAGTATAGGCACAACGAAACACTGAGATTATAGAGGGAAGATGTTATTGCTAAGTGAGAGAATCCCAAAAGATAAGTCAAGAAACTGAAAAAATGCACAACACTTTAGGGAGAGAACAAAGAGAAACAAAGAAACTGAAAAAATGCACAACACTTTTGGGCAGTGGTTCTCAACCTTCCTAATGCCACGACTCTTTAATACAGTTCCTCATGTTGTGGTAACCCCCAACCCCCCATTCAGCTGGCCAGGGAGGGGGGCAGGAAGGCCGCTCCGCCGACTCCGCCCAGCCTGGTTGGAGAAGCGCCATTCCTCTCCCTCTTTCTCTCTTTCTCTCTCTATTTCCTCTCTCTTTCTTTTTCCTCTCTTTCTCTTTCCTCTCTCTCTTTCCTCTCTCTTTTCCTGTTTCTCTCTCTTTCCTCTCTCTCTTTCTCTTTCCTCTTTTTCTCTTTCTTCTCTCTTTCCTCTTTCTCTTTCCTGTCTCTCTTTCCTCTCTCTTTTCCTGTTTCTCTCTCTTTCCTCTCTCTCTCTCTCTCTCTTTCTCTTTCCTCTTTTTCTCTTTCTTCTCTCTTTCCTCTTTCTCTTTCCTCTCTCTCTTTTCTTTCTCTCTCTTTCCTCTCTCTCTCCTCTCTCTCCCCCTCTTTCTCTCTCTTTCCTTTATATCTTTCTCTTTCTCTCTTACAGCAGCATCGTCGGGGGTCCCTGCCACCCCCAGCCCAGCCGCCGCCCCTGCCAGGAGTCCGTGCTGCCCGGCCTCGCCCTCCGCCCATCGATGGAGCCGCAGTGGGGACAGTGCCCGCCCGAGCTGCCTGGGGGGCAGCAGGAGGAAGGAGAGGAGGAGGGCAAGGAAGCAGCCACCCCAGCTGGGACTCTGTGCTGCCCGGCCTCACCCTCTGCCCATTGATGAAGGCGCGGTGGGGGCTGGTGCCACGCGGCCCCTGCCAGCCCCTCCACCAGCCTGGCTGCTTCCCCCCAGGCACCCCTCTTGTCCTGGCGACCGGCTGAGCCACCTGGGGGGCAGCAGGAGGAAGAAGGGGAGGAAGAGGAGGGCAAGGAAGCTGCTGCCAGCGCCGGGCCCCAGGAGGAGGCTCTCCTCTCCTACCATTGCTGCATCTCCTTCTTCCTTCCCAGCAGCCTGAACTCCGGTGCACCTTCCCAGCCAGCGGGGCCAATGGTTGGGCTGGCTGGTGATCACAGGGGCTGGTCTCCCTTGGGCCACAGCTTGCGGGAGGGCTGGCCTGCTCAGCAGAGCCTCCAGCGGGCCGCTCCCAGCAGGGATCCCGGGGCTTTCCCAGGAGGCTCCAAGATCACAAGGCCCTGGCCATGCTTCTCCCAGGGGGTGGGGCACCCGGGCACAGGGCCAATCAGGAGCCCTGAAGGAGGTAAGTCCGCCTGAGAGAGAGAAAGAGAGAGAGAGAAGGGAAGCAAAAGTGCCTCTCTGTCTCTCTCTCTGCAAATGGCGAAGGAGGCCATGCGGAGATGGATGCGGACCGGTGTCTCGGTTCCTAAGACCATCGGAAACATGTGTTTTCCGATGGTCTTAGGTAACATCTGTGAAAGGGTCATTCGACCCCCAAAGGGTCGCGACCCACAAGTTGAGAACCACTGGCTTAGAGAAAGCTGTAAAGCACTGTGAAGCAGTATATAAGTCTAAGTGATATTGCTATTGTTATTGTCCTAAATATCTTATGTATCAAACCCTATGGTAGATAAACTTCTAATTTGAGGAAACTAGGAAGCAGGTGATTAATTCATTTTGAACAGAGCCTCAAGTAAAAGATGGCAAAGCCTTTACAATGGGCTATTGTAACCAGGTCCCAATATTTAAGTATCAGAAGTGTGTAATGGTAAAAGAGGGCAAAAATTTGGACAATTTATCCTCATTTGATCATTAGTTGTGACCCAAGTGGGGAATTTGACTATCTAGTCCAAAGAGCACCTTCCAACTCTATGGTTCTTGGAGTCTAGCATGAGAAGAGGGCTAGAATTTATGTTTTATCCTTCTTCCCCTCCTGTAAGTGTATTGTTTTTAAATAAATGGATAAGACGTTAGCTGGAGATTTTGTGCTGTCAGCTATTTTCCTTTTATGCTTTTTCCATATCTATTCTGTTTATAATTCCATTTCATACATATAGTTGTGACAGTACCCAAATGAATTCTGATGTATGTAAGACATTGGCAGATTTCTAGTGATCATGGAAGTAATACAATACTGAATTAATTTTTGCAAGTGGAATGATTTTAGAAAAATCTAGTAGTTTTTGATAAATGTTGGCATCTTTTCCACCAGCAAAAGTCTTTGTTATAACAAAAGTTGTACCAGGAATGTAACAAATATCTAAAACCAATTATATATGATGTTAGTCAGTTAATGAGACCATTACCATTTTCATGTAAAAGGTAAGATCCCACATAAATACAGTGCTGGTAGCCAATGGTCTTGGAAATGCATGAGTGATCTACACTGATTGCCTGAATCGAAGGATGTTTGAGGTTAAATATTTCTGTTCACGCAGCAGTCATCTGTCCACCTCAGTTTCTTTAGCTGTTATTCAAAAACCCCTGCTGCTTCTATCTCCTGACCTTTGCTATCCTTCAAACATGTGTTCCAGTTTCTTTACAATCCCTATTCAACTTCCACATGAAAGTTGCTCACTCAGCACAGCAGACCCATAGTGGCAATGCATTTTCTGACAAAGATGAATTCAAGCAGATGTGTGCATGTTTTACTGGTGAGGTTTTGGATACTTAAACACTCACACATGGACAATTCAACAGAAGTACCTGACAAAGAGATCGTATAAAGAAACTCAATGTGATATTGTAGATAGCATCAGGCTACTATCATGGACACCTCAGTTCAAATGCCAAAAAGCTCATTCACTGACCTTGGGTGAGCTGCTAACACTCACCTAATCTATTTCATGTGTTGTTGACAAGATAAATGGGAATGTAAATGACACCTCTAAAATCTGTGGAGAAAGGCCAGGATAATATGGAATAAAACTAGTGGCTGATATAGAGAGGCCTTTCTATATACATTTATTTATTAAATTTGTTTTAAATAAATAAATGAAACGGAGAGCTCTTTCTATATAAATACAATGTAAATATAAACAAATTCCTCCTTTATGTATTATTCAGGAATATTGATACTAACCTTCCTTCCAAATACACAATTATTATATTGGTTAAATTTAATTATATTTAGAGAATTGAAGCTCCTACAGAAATAAACATGTTCAAGCCCATAATACAAAGAATGGCTACAGGATTTGGGTTTGGCTAATCTAAAGAAAAGAAGAAATAAGGGAGACATGATGGCAGTGTTCCAGTATCTTAGGGGCTGCCACAAGGCAGAAGGGCCAGGTTGTTCACCAAAGCATCAGAGGGAAGGGCGAGAAACAATGGTCGGAAACTGATCAAAGAGAGAAGCAACCTGGAATTAAGGAGAAACTTCCTAACAGTGAAGATGATCAACCAGTGGAACAGCTCAAAAATTGTGGGTATGCCATCACTAGAGATTTTTAAGAAGAGACTAGACATTCACCTGTCTGTGATGGTATAGGTTCTCCTGCTTGAGCAGGGGGCTGGACTAGAAGACCTCCAAGGTCCCTTCCAGCTCTATTCTATTTTAAAATGCTTCATACAATCAAGACACGTCCAGAATGCATGTCACATGGAACCAATAACCCTATTTAAGTAATTAAAAACAAGGTAAATAATGCATGATGTGTGAATCCTCTAATAATACATAAACCTTGGTGAAATTTACATTATTATTTACAAACACTATAAAAAACAATAAATTCAAACATGACAATGCAATTAAATTGCTACACTGGAATAGTAATATCAGGGAAATCATCAGATTGATCTAAACTCCTCTGAATAAAAAAATGAGAAAAACGCATTGTCAAGGTGTACTGAATCAATTTATCCAGATTGCTATACATCTTGTGTGCTCATTAGAAATATTTAATAGTTCCTCGCTGTGTAAGTGCAAGCTGCACAGCAACATTTCAGCTACTGGCACTGCCTTTCCCCCCTCCAATCTAAACCTTCTCTCCAGGATCACCAGGGCAGAGTTGCCAATACAAGTGCAATTTTGACAGATGTAAGAGATGACACGTGTTTTGGAGCTCTATGGCACAGGTCGGCAACCTGTGGCTCCGGAGCAGCATGCGGCTCTTTGAGCCTTCCCCTGTGGCTCCCAGCCTCCTCTGCCATTTGTAGAGAGAGATAGAGACAGAAGAGGCACTTGTGCTTCCCTGCTTCTCTGTGTTTGTGTTTATGTGTGTGTTTGTATGTGTTTGTGTGTGTGTGTGTGTGTGTAAAAGAGAGTAGACTCAGGGTGTTCTCCAAAGAGCTGAAAAGCTTATTGGGCGGAGCTCCTCCCTTTGCTGCGTCTCTGCAGGAAGCAGGAAGCAGGAAGCAGGAAGCAGGAGAGAGCTAGCTAGCCCAGTTATGCTGGCTCAGGAATTCATGGAAGCTCTGAAAATGAAGCTAAAGCTTCCATATTGTAGATGCATCGTGCGATGGTAAAGTCAATGGAAAAGATACACAGATTTTTTTTTCTTTTTTAGACTATATGTGTGTGTGTGTGTGTGTGTGTGTGTTTATATGTCTGTATATTCTCTCTCTATGTACCTATGTACACACAGTCCTCAACTTACAACAATTTGTTTAGTGACCGTTCAAAGCTACAACGGCACTGAAAAAAGTGACTTATGACGAATTTTCACACTTACGGCCATTGCAGCACCCTTATGGTCATGTGATCAAAATTAGACACTTGGCCACATTTATGACGCTTGCAGGGTCCTGGAGTCATGTGATCCCCTTTTGTGACTTTCCGACAAGCAAAGTCAACGGAGAAGCCAGATTCACCTAACAACCATGTTACTAGTTTAACAACTGCAGCGATTCACTTAACCACTGTGGCGAGAAAGGTCGTAAAATGGGGCAAATCTCACTTAACAAATGTCTCATTTAGCAACAAAAAATTGGGGCTCAGTTCTGGTCATAAGTTGAGGACTACCTGTATATACATATATAACTTTATACGTATACGTATAACTCACACACATGTACACACACACACCAAGCACCAAGGCCAATTTCTGATAAATGGGTTAAAAGGCTTTTATGGGAAAAGGATGTTTATAAAAAAAATATGACATTCCTTTTCTAAATATTGTGATTGAGATGGAAATAAATTTAAAAGCTCCTCTACAAAATAAAGAAAAGCTAGAGTGGCCAGGTAAAGCAACCAACAAAATAATATCATACATCTATTAGAACAGGATAGTGGGTGATGGTAAGTGATAAAAAACCAGTAATGCTAAGTAGTAGTAGTAGTAGTAATAATAATAATAATAATAATAATAATAATAATGATGATGATGATGATGATGATGATGTTGGAAGGGACCTTGGAGGTCATCTAGTCCAACCCCCTGCTCAGGCAGGAAACCCTATACCATTTCAGACAAATGGCTGTCCAGTCTCTTCTTAAAAACTTCCAGTGTTAGAGCATTCACCACTTTTAGAGGCAGGTTGTTCCACTGGTTAATTGTTCTAACTGTCAGCAAGTTTCTCCTTAGTTTTAGGTTGCTTCTCTCCTTGATTAGTTTCCATCCGTTGCTTCTTGTTCTGCCTTCAGGCGCCTTGGAGAATAGCTTGACTCCCTCTTCTTTGGGGCAGCCCCTGAGATATTGGAACACTGCTATCATGTCCCCCCTCGTCCTTCTCTTCATTAAACTAGACATACCCAATTCCAGCAGCCATTCCTTATATGTTTTAGTCTCCAGTCCCCTAATCCTCTTTGTTGCTCTTCTCTGTACTCTTTCTAGAGTCTCAACATCTTTTTTACATCGTGGTGACCAAAACTGGATGCAGTATTCCAAGTGTGGCCTTACCAAGGCATTGTAAAGTGGTATTAATACTTCACGTGATCTTGATTCTCTCCAACACACCCATCTATTCCACACTTTTCCTCGTCCTTCCCAATCCTGCAATTGGGACCTGAATTCATTACTGCATCTACTACCCCTTTCTCCATCATTTTGTATAAACTATTTTTCTGGTTTTAGTCTTACAGGGCAGAACTCTGCAAAGCGTATTAGGAATGGAATTTCATGGAGCATCATCCTCACTGGGGAAATGGAATTTGTTCCAAATTATCTCCATTTATTTCATGATATATATGCAGGAAATTGAATGTTGGAAACATGGATTCTCCCCATAGTAATGATTTCAGATGTGGATGTTTAGTCCATTTTTGATCTGTTTTATCATTTCAACACTATTGTGTCTTGCTTGTCTGACTTGTAGAATAAACCTTCATGTTGTTCGTCGTTGTATTAAGGGACTTCCATACATTTCAGTCCCAGATCTTAGATCAAAGATACTACTATATTGTATATGTGTTTGTCTTTTATTATATACTTAAAATGGGAAGGATTAAAGAATAATCCATTGAATCATGCTGTAGACCAAAGTTGCTGATTTCAATAACAGAAATTTTCTTTCGTTGAAATCAATAGGATTTCGAAATGTTTAATTTTAGATGTTTTTTAAAATAAGTATTCTTACATTTATGCCTTTCTTTTGTTTTTTAATGTGCTTTATGGTGGTATATTTTTATAGACATTTTATCTTTACAATAGTCTTCTGAGTTCATCTAATCCAAAATCAACTACGGGGATCTTTGAATATGAATGTTCCCAGTCTCAGCCCCATTTCTTGAATGCAAAACAATGCCTTATTTTTGTTCTTTGAAAGAAGCTATCTGGCTGTTCCTAGTGTATCATTCTATACTGTATATACTGAGTACTGAAACTTTAAAAAATGGGACTAAATAGACAGCTCTATTATAGCTCTTGACTTTTACTTAATGCTTTTACTTCCTGAATATCATTGTAATTCCAAGTATAGGTTAATAGGATCTATTTACAGTTATAAATATATCTTTCATACATCATATTGACAATTTTAATCTCCAAAATATAAATATCTGAGGCCTTTGCCCCAGCTAAAAGCAACTGGCTGAAAAACATAGAGACTTTAAATTAAGAATGAGTACCTATTACTTTAAAAAGATTGAAATGAAGGTATCCATTAGGAATGTAAAAAAAAAAGTCTGTTAATTCAATTAACTCTTCACCCCGAAGAGCACAGATTATTCCATTTGTCACTTTACTGATTAGCTGGGTTTTGCAAATGCTGCTATGCCATTAGCTTATTAAACTTAACCCATTTAGTCTCTTAGAAAGATGCTGAGTGTTCAGTCCATTGCCTAACAGAGAATCAAAAAATATTTTTAAACATCACAAACTAAAATTATGAAAAGGTTACCCAGTTGAAAATTACGTACAAGTCACATAATCTTCATTGATATTTGGAATAGGCAGTTTTGAAGAATAGTTCACAGACAAAACTCAAACCTTTTGTTTCAAATCCCATACATACAGAAACACATAATAAAAGTAGTTGAAATTATTACTCTGAATTTATGAATGTCCAACTTGTTTCTTGTAGTAAATTATTTTCCATTAAATTGGAAAACCCTCACATTTGTCCACAATCAGATGTTTATCTATAAAAGTGAACTGCTCTAATAATCCATTCCCTTTCTTCCTATTTCACTACAGTTAACTCATAATAGCTTATACATCTTTGAAGAAACATCACTTAAATTTCAACAGTGTATTTATCAGTATGTATGAAGTAGGAAGATGGCTTTCTTACCTTGGTCCTAGCAGTGCTGGTTTCTGACTGAATGCAATTATTTTTCCTCACAACCCAGCAAACTCTTGAGTAGTAATCCTGTTATTGTATATAGCAACTGCAAGGGGTGGGACTGAAGGCTGATAATGAATTCACCAGGAAATTTTTCTTTTCAAAGAACTGCTCTTAACAGAAAAGGTAAACCACACTGTATGACTCCAGCATTTGAATTTAAGGTACACAAGTTCTGCACATACACACCTGCACAAATTGGTCAGAATATTTGACATAAGAGAAGAAAGCTCTTATCCACGTGGTGTGGTGTGAGGAATATTACATTCCTACAGCTACTGTACCGTTATGTCCAAAGACAGTGTTCTGTCTAAGGCATCTTTGATAATTCCATCTGACTCAGCCAGTTAATAAAATGAATCAATGCCTAAAGACCTGAATTCTGCTTCAGCTTTTGCTAATTTTAAAATTGTAGAAATAGAATTACATTCGATTATATATTATTTTTCTCAGATCCATTCCCAACTGAATCCAAATGAAATTTCAACTCTAAACAGGCATTAAAGCTTTATGTCAGGGGTGGGAAACCATAGCCCATTTATGACTTTTGGACTTCAATTCCCAGAATTCCTGAAGCAGCATGGGAGTTGAAGGCCACGAGTCATAAAAGGGCCATGGTTCCCCACCCCTGCTTTACGTGGAGAGGAAAATAATTTGTGACTACAAATCTGTGCCCTTTTGCAACATTTCTAGTATTCAGATATGCTATATATTTCTATTCACTAGATCTGTGCATGCTTTGGAAAATTATTCAGGAGTACTTTGGACCTTATAAAAGCATCCCATTTTGCTGCTATTCGTTAAAGCAGACATCTCTTTTTCTCAGCTCCCACTTCAGTACAAAATGAAAAGCCTGCTTTAAGAGTTGCACTAAAGATGCACCATTTTAATGATTCATTTAATTAAGGCAACTACATCTTTTTCAGATTCACCCAGAGTCCTGAAAACAAAGATGTGGCTTCTATAATAAATACCTGAGAGGTGCTATTCCTGCAAGTTCTGAAATGTCTCTTCCAAATCAGTGGAACAATTTCACCCATTAAAAATAAAAACATGTAAAACTCACAACTAGAAACCTTGCAAATGAAGTGATGGTTGTAGATATATTCAGCAAAACTGGAAACCTCTCCAACTTCCCCCTGCAGACTTTAATATGAAATATACTTAGAGGTGTCAGGACCCAAAAATATTATGGACACTGATAAGGTTTTGGTTAATGACGCTATGCAAACTGCATTTCTTTCCTATAGGTTGTAACGAGAAATGAATAGTAGTGCAAACAGAATTATTATTAATTAAGAATAATTTATTTACTTGTTCCAAGATGGGTAACAAAAAAAGCAATAAAAGCAATTTTAAATGCATCTTCATAAAAGAGTAATAATAAAAAATAAAACTGGGTTCATTTTGAAAATTCTAGGCTGGCCTGAAATTATTGTTATCCTACCTCAGTAATAGGAGGCATATCTTTCTTTGTTATTTAAGAGAACCTCAGAAACTTACAAGATGTGTGAACTTCAATTCCCAGAATTCCACAGTATTTCTATAATTATTACATTTCTATTATCATTCCCCAGCACTAGCTGGGGAATTTTGGGAATTTTCACATCTTAAAGTTGCAAAGGTTGGGAAACACTGATCTAAATAAATAATATTTTTATTATGATCACCTGCCAGAATTGCAAACAAAAAGACATTAAACATAAAAATAAAGCAAAAACAAAACAAGATAAAATATTACAGTTGGTGGTGGTTTTATCAGTGGATACTGACAACATTTTATAGGCAGTATAACAACATTTAGCTACAATCAGGAAGACTAAATCATTGATAGATAACAACTGTACATAAAAAAGATGAGAATTTCCTGGGTGTTTTACCAGATAAAGAGTTATAAGATGGATCCTTAAGCCCTTATAGAGGGTACAGTATAGCAGAACATGAATTGTAGTTTCAACAGCCCCTTGTCCACAGCATGTTCTTGGTTCATAGTGAACATTTTTATATCTGCACTCCAAAACTATTGTGGGAAGAGAGTTGAAGCATGCTAAATTTAATGCTGTTTAGAATTTGGAAACAATGATGTGATGTACAGTATCTCACTGGTTTGGTAAAGGGGCTTGAGTATTCAGAAAACCATTCTAAATACTGATCTGAGAAAGGCAGTAGAGCAGTGGTAGGATTCAGCTGGTTCGCACCAGTTCAGTAGAACCGGTAGCTAAATTTTGCTGCAATTGGAGAACCGGCTGGCTTCCAGAAGTCCAGTCTAGGCCTCAGAAGCCTGGACGAGACCTCCCAAGCCTAGAACGGCTCACCAGAAGTGCATGGATGCCATTTCCGGAAGTCTGTTCTAGGCCTCGGAGGACTGGAGGAGGCCTAGAACAGCTCACCGGAAGTGCATGGATGCCACTTCCGGAAGTCCATTCTAGGCCTTGGAGGCCCAGGCCTGCCTGCATCAAATAAGAGAACTGGTTGTTCAGGTATTTGAATTCCACCATTGCAGTGGAGGCCACTACACTGTGAGCTAAACTGCAAGGCCACAGGTAGGGTCTCTCCAGCTGATCTTACTATGTGAATTGAAAGATACTGAAAAAGTTTTCTTTTAAGTAGTTGGGTTAAGTCCATGTCAAGATTTTATTGGCTAATGTAAAGTCCTTAGATTGGGCTTAGCAGCTCTTAAGAAGCCATGCAGTGCTTTTAGGAGTGGGCTCATGGGTTGGCTACCCTGATTAACAATCAGACAACAGTATTATGTAAATGTTTACAGAACATCTTCAAGGATAGCCTTGCACAGAGTTAGTGATATCTTCAACAAATTTCAATGGTGCCAAAGATGATAATCATCGAAGTCCCATGATGATATTCTTATCTTATAAATAAGTGCATATATGTAGGTATATAAATGTATATTTATATACCTAAATGTATATAAATTATAGTATGCGAAGACTGATTGAAGTAATCCACTTGTAAAGTTATTAAGATACTTACCCTTCAGGCTAAGTTAGAGTTATAGCTGGTGTATCAACTGAAATGGAGAGAGAGCTTCCTTATCATACTATGGAGTTAAGGAGAGCCCTCCAGTTACATATCAGTTCCTTCAGAGATAGTATTCTCACTGCCAAAGAAAGTCCTAATTTCTGGGGTGGGGAATCTTTTATCAGTTTCTTATTTGAACTGAGCTTTAGTTTGCCAGGTCTCTTCTAATCCGTCAATACCTCCAAGTCAGAAAGAGAAAAAGACATCAATCTATATGAGGAACTGTCATTATTTCTTTAATGTAGGATAGCTCTTGCTTCTAGCTCAGCAGGAAGCAAAAAAAGTACTAGGAAGGAAATTTCAGCTATAGGCATTACTATTAAAAATGTATTGGTTTTCATCCATACTATCTAATTTGTAAAGCTCCTGGTATTGACATCAAAATGCACAAGGCCTTGGGGTAAAAATACTCCTATGCACATTAGCAAGAGAGAAACAGCATGAAAGTTTGTGGCTGAATATAAAACTGAAGACCCAGGAAATATATTTTAGTCTTGCACATAGAGTCATATTAAACAAAGGGCGAAATGATTAAACAACAGTGAGCACAATTAAACCAAAACTAAGAACATCTTTCTGTGTCCTGCTGACTTTAGCAGGAATAAACTTTAATTGTTGGAGCTTAACATTGGTTGTGATTGTGAGCTTATAAGTTACCAATTATCACATTAAACTGAATAACTGTATAAAAGTATTACACTTTGGCTACAGCATTATTGGTTCATCTGAAAAGCTGAAAAATTATAAAATTGAATCTAAAATTGAAAACACAAAAAGCTGTCAGTCAAATACTGACTGCTTGAATTATTGAAGTTTTTTATATAGAAATCACATCAATTAAAGCAACATAAATTTAAAATGAGTTGCTGCATTTTAAATCAGTTGTAGCTTCTGGAGAGCTAAGATAGGAAGTATGAAGGGCATGAGAAACTGTCAATAAAACCTTTTGCTTCAGTTGAAATTGGAGCACAACTGGAGCTGTGCAAAAGCTGTACTAGACTGCCATTCATCCAAGGTTACATGCCTGGTTTTCTGTGGAAAACTACTTTTGCCTGTAGAACTCTCCAAACATGGATTTCCTTGATCTGAGGTCACTGCTGGTTAAATTTCAGAACCCAGATGAACGTGTTTCAAAAAGGAGAATACTTCCCCATTCAATCTCTTAGATTTTGGTAATTCAAGGCATGTCTGTTCTCTTGTCCATAATTACAGGCAGACCTGTAGCACCAGCCAGAACTTGATGGTCTAATCTTCTGGCTTTTGAGATTAGGCAGCTGACCCAAAAAAGAGGTAGTCCTCAAATAGCCAACCTTTTCTTCTCTGTAAACCTCATGGCATGCTTCATATTATCTGTCATCATCCTAATTTTGTTCTCTTCTTCTCCATTCCTTTAAGTCCATTACTCACAGAGCGCATTTCAAAGCTAACCACTTCCTTTCTAACAGGCTCCAAAATCATAATCTCAATATCAGATAATACCTCTATAGGCGTACAAAAGGAGAAGGATGATGGCAGAGGATGAGATGTTTAGATAGTGTAATCAACACAGTGGACATGAGTTTGGGCAGACTCAGGGAGACAGTAGAGGACGGGGGGGATGGTGGGCTATGGTCCATGGGGGTCACAAAGATTTGAACATGACTTAGCAACTGAACAACAAATAGGTGCACTTAATGACCTCTCTCAACAGCCCCTAAGTCAACATTCCCAGTAATCTTCGCCTGTAATCACCTTCCCTGTACCCACCTCTCAAGCCCATCATGGAGTGAATGGGAGGGTTATGACACTAAAATACCTGGCTTATATTCTATTTCCAGGTGCCATGTCTTTTTCAGCTCAAAATGACAGGAAAGTATACCAGCCATTTTCAGTAATCATGGCCAAGAGCTATGTCTCAAAGAACTGCCAAAACTTGTCCTTCTCCCATCATGGCTGGGATGTCTGTAGGGAAGCAGCAACACAGCCAAGATGATGGGCAGAGCTACTTCATCAAAGCCCTGCCCTGTGATTTCATACAAAAGGGCAGGTCTTCAATCATGCTGTCACCCCTTGTTCTTCTGGTCTTCCCTTGCAGGTTTCCTTTATGCCTGCTAAGCATGTCTCAAAGCCAGTTCCAGAATATTGTCCTGAAATCCATGCCTGAGCAACATGATTATCTCTCTAGCTATTATTGAAAGTTGAACGAGACTGTTACAGCCTGGATAGATGTATTAACTCTACCTTTACAAACCTTTGTATCATTCTGGAGGGGGAAAAAAAATCCTCTCCCTAGTTATTCAGGCAGGTTAATGGGCTTTACTTTCAGTACTTCAAACCATTAAAACAGATTAGCTCCAATAATCTAATTTTAAATTATTAGTTTTTTAAAAAATCAACTATACAATTCTAATGTAAGACTTTCTTTTGATAGCAACATCCCTGAGATATTCATTGACAGTATTAAATTACTGTCTAGCTGTCCCTTTGTCTCCTCGTCACTTTCCTGATTGCTGTAAGAGGTAACAACATTACAGCTAGGGATCATTTTTCCAATGTATATCTGTTACAGGCTGTTCCATTCCTAATTCCTAATTGCTTTAAAAAGATACTGAAGTTGTCAGTTTTTTTCTTTCTCATTTAAGAGCATTTAGGACAGTTATAGTAGTTATCTTTAGTCGATATATACCTATTTTTTTAATTATTAAAAATATTTATTATTAGATAAACATTTGTCCATGTAAACAAAGATAAAATTCAAGTTAAATGCCATTCAACTTAATACAATCATTTTAAATTTGTTGACCTTCTTCACTCCGTGTGTCCAAGTTTAACTATAAACCAACTACATTTTAAAAATTGTAACTTTCACTTCTTTTCAGATCAGTCCATTGGATATCAAACAAACAAGTCATCTTATTAAAATTAATAATTTTCATGTCGATACGCCCTTCCCTCTATCAATTACATTCTTAGTCTATTTGATATATACCTTCCAATAATCAATAGATAAATATTTGTATATGTAAACCAGGGAAAGATTCAAGCTAACTGCTTAATACAATCGATTTAAATTTAAATTTGTAAACATTCTTCACTCCCTGTGTCAAGATTTAACTATAAGCCAGGTACATTTTCTTTGATTGGTGTTTCTCTTGTATGTAGTCTATCCACTGTTTCCAGTCTATCATATATTGTTCATTTGAGCGATCCTTCAAGTATGCCGATATTTTAGTCATTTCTGCCAAATTTATTACTTTCAAAGTCCATTCTTCTATAGGTGGTATTTCTGGCTTCTTCCAGTATTGTCCCACCAGCAGTCTCGCTGCTGTGATCAAGTTCAGAATTAAGTTCGTCAGAATGTACTGGATTTTAAAATGAACAGTTTTTAAATGAAAACATAGAGTTTGTTGCAGAAAATTAGAAATACGTTGAGTACTTTCTAAAGGATAACTGTTTATTGGGGAAATTTGGGAATGATAGCCCTAAGCGTACATTAGGAAAGGACAAAGGATGAAATGAGTCTTGCATCATAATGCAAGCTCCACCTCTTTTGCTCTTGTGTGGTGATGTCACATTCTGGTATGTAGGGAGAGAAACTTGCAATGTGATAGCATGATAGTTATTTCTTTGATTTTGAGATGACTTTTGATTGCAGTATTGATACTCATAAAGTCTCAGCTCTCATGTGCCTCTCAACTTGCTGCCTTAATAAACAACAACAGAACAAAAGAGGTTAAGCTGAGCTAAGTTAAGGAACAAGATTATTTTTCTCAAAATAGAATTTATAAAAGCAGTCAATTAACCAAGGCTAGGTAAGCAGACCACTGCATGCTAAAAGAAAGTGCTAGTATTAAGACACCAAGTAATGGAAAAAATAAATCCTTTCAAAAATCACACCATCAGACAATTATTATAAAGATAAAGCTACCCTGAATTACTTCATAAATTAAAGTGATGCGTCAGACATAATTAAGCATCTGGTGCCTGGGTGGTTTTATAAAACTATAATAGTTCAAATGAAACAATAGACATAATACAAGATGATGGCTTGATTTTGGCATGTTAGATCTCCTGAACAAAGGGCTTGAGAACCTGAACTTTACACACAGGCAAATACGAGACTGAAATCTGATGAGAAAATGTCTTGTTTTCACTCTTTTTCATCACTTCTATAAAATCTGTATGGCTGTCAATAGATGAATAGTAAATTTCTAAATCAGATCGGATTTCTGAATCAAACCAACAGTCCTTTTCCAATTGTTGAGTCAAATACCTCCTATTGATTTTGTCATTTTGGATGACTTTTCTGCATATGTAAAAACAGAATTCTTGAATTCAATTCAAATCAAATTGAATCAGAACAATTTATCCAGTAAAAAAAAAACCCACACTGAAGTAAATCACTATCTGAAATTGAAATAATGATTGGAATAGGTTGTAACTCAATCACACATTTTTAGTACATGAACTAAAACTTAAATAAATACTTGGAAGTATTTATATAATTTTTAAAAATTATATATAAAGCAGTTTGGTGGAAGTCTGTTGCCTCCAGACTTTATTAAAATAGTTTGTATTAACAGAATTTTCAAATATGTGAAAAGAATACAGTTTTTCTTACTCTGTCCTTTATATAATTAATACTTTAATACTTAAATATTCTATGTAATACTTTATGCTTTATTGAAATGCAAAGCTAATTTCATATGCCTTATATATCAAATAACAGGATTAAGAGGTATCATTAATTGAAATTATTAATTATTAATCTTAGAATATTAAAACATGACCAAGATGAGTGGCATTTTAAAGCTAGAATTATTTAGGGATAAGCTGTTTCCTTTCACAAAACATTTTGCTGTAATGATACAAGCAGTTAAGTGATTCATTGGAAAAATCTCCAACCTTTTCTGACTCATTTTACATAAATACAGTTATTTGTGTCATATCGACAAATTTCTTTATTAGGTAAAAATCTCCACTTTTTGGTTTGCGTAAAATAATAATGTAGTCACTATATAAGAGAATTTGGAAGGCAATAGATCTACAGTCCTGATCTAATAGTAAGAAAATTACTTTCAGGTGTAATTAGCTTTTTTTTTTTTACAATATTTATCATAAATGCAATAAACAGGAAAAGCTTTCTTTTACAGCTAAGGATGCTGTAAAAAGCTGTCTTAGATAAGGGCTGGAGCAATATCAAGAGTGTGTTTGTAGGGATGTTTAGATAGATAAATAGTTTCTGGCATGTTTGTCTCGGATCTAAATGCCATCTATAAAACATTTTATAAAAATTTTCTCTTAAATGTTGCGCTTGTGTAAATCTTACATTTTTCACCCAGATCCTCTCCCATGTTTCACTGCAGACTAGATGGCAAAAAGATTTTAAGACGGGTTTATCTTTAATAGATGAAAATTTCATTAAACAAGTTAGAGACCAAAGGCCTATGCATATTAAAAGATTATATAATGTATTGATAGAAATTGATTCTGAAACTGAATTAGTTAAGGGCTGTATGATAAAGTGGGGACAAAATTTTGGCATGTTTGTCTCATAGTGAGATGCAAATGGGAAGGACTTCTTAACATAATGAGGACTGTGCTTTATATGATTTTCTTGACTTAAAAAATGGCAGATTAATTATATGGAGAAAAAAAGTAAAACGTTTTTCATGAAGATTTAGCTAGGGATTCCTTCTTATGAATCTAGACCAGGGGTGTCAAACTCGCAACGTCATGTGACATGTCACGATGTATCGTGACTTTTCCCCCATTATCGACAATGGGATGGGCATGGTTTTGGCGTGATGCATCCGGCCTGCAGGCCGGGAGTTTGACACCCCTGATCTAGACCAAGTGTATTGAAACTATGGATTGTGAACATACACAAATTTGGTGGAATCTTATTTTGGGAAGAGGCTTATACATGCAAGCAGGATCACTGCTCCACACAGAAAACTAGAGGAACAAAATTTCAGGGCACAAGATTTAGAGAGTGTGCTGATTTCCTAATGATTTTAATGAAAGATTTTTGGCAGGAAAAATGTATCCATACAAAGTAATACAATCCATTCCTATAATTTATTGCAATTTAGGGATGCACTTTAAAAAGAAGTCCAGCATTTCATTTCATGAGATTATTACCATATTTACAAGCTGATTTACTTTATTTCTAAATCTTTCCAGATTGATGTATTTTTCCCCCTTTGTATCTGTGGCTGCAATCTCTACACTATACTTCTCAATCTTGGCAACTTTAAGACTTGTAGACTTTAACTCCCAGAATTCTGGGAATTGAAGTCCAGATGTCTTAAAGTTACCATGGTTGAAAAACATTGCTCTATAGTCATACTGAGGAGTCCTTTCCACTGAATGAGTTGGATTTACTGCTGTATAGATAGGATTATGGGTGCTATATATGAGTTATAGTTGTGTAATTGAGGATTAAATTTACCATATGCTTGAAGTAGATATGAAAGGAAAGGCATGTGAATATATAGATTCATGCATGTACATAAACCCACAATCTCACCAAAGGCATAAAACAATGGATAATTCTATATTTCAGAAAGAAGTGTGTAATATGTATGTTTGGCGTGTTATCAAGGTTTATAAGATTTGTATAGCAACAGATGTTAAAGCATAGTTATGCTACGAGCAGACATCTGGAATTTGTCCATTCATCTGCTATTTTAATTTTGCCTCTTTATTTGTGGTTGTGTATGCCAAATTGATTTTCACATAAGACTTTAGATTTCTTCAATTCCCGATAGGAACCCTTTCTGCCAGATGGTATGAGCAAGCATACATCATATCTTGCTGTCGGCAGTTTTTCAGATTTATAGTTGAATAGAAGAAATCTTAAAATGATCTGACAAAAGCTTGAAATTATTTCCTAGGATCTGTAAAATGTTAATTGTTTAAGAGATGAGGGAGAAGAAGAGATTTGCAAGAGGAAAAGCAGGTTAATATGTTACTGCTGGAATTTGGACAGCTGTAAACAAGGATTAAATGTAGTGCTGATGTTTTAAAGGGGGGTTAGCAAGATCTGGCATTGCTATTAGAAATGATATTTTGAAGGGTAGGAGTGGGGATTTCATTAGCTGTATTGCTCCACTGGTAGTACTTGATCCCACTCAGTCTCCAGGTTGAAACTTCTGACTGGTATATACTCTGAAGCAAGCTCTGATAAAGAAGACTTCTTCCATAAAATCAATTTCCTTAAGCGTCCAATCGGATCCTTTTGTTGATGTCCTATAGTGGGCATATAGAAGCATTCTGTTCTCATTCCAGAATAGTAAAATAAGGTAAAGTAAGATAAGGTAAGGTGGGGTGAGGTGAAATGAGACAAGACAAGACAAGACAAGCTTTATTGTCATTTTTTACTGTGAGCACACTGACCTACATTAAAAATGAAATTCTGTTGCCTGCTTTCAAAAGAAGAATATCTATCCATACATATAAATAACACACATCTATACATGCATACACATACATACACATACAAACACACCCACACACACATACCATACATATATTTACATATAAATATTAAGCACTGTCCATTTTAAACCGATAGCGGAAAGAGGAAGCTGTTTACAACATATGCATAAATAACATATAAATATTAATCATTGTCCATCTTGAATACACAGCGAAAAGAGAAAGCTTTAGAGTTCACAAGGTTTATACCGTATGGAACAAAACTATGGCTGAATTTGGATATTCTGCTTCGGATACCATGAAACCTCCTCCCAGAAGTTAAGAAAGAAAACAGGTTATGAAGAGGATGTGTAGTGTCCCAGACAATCTTGCGGACGTCGCTCAAGCATCACTTATATACTATGTCCTGGACAGAAGGAACTGAACTGCCAATAATCTTTCCTGCCATCCTCACCACTCTCTGCACCGCCTTCCTTTCTGATGCAGTGATGCTTCCAAACCAGACTGTAATGCAATTGACAGGATTCTCTCGATCGTCTCTCTGTAGAAAGTGGTAAGGACAGGGGAAGGAAGATGTGCTTTTCTCACGAGACACAGAAAATGCAGGCTCTGCTGTGCCCACTTCACCAGTGTCTCACTGTTGAGTGACCAAGCTAGTCTACTTGTTAGCTGCATACCCAGAAACTTGATGCTGCTAACCACCTCCACAGGTGAATCATTAATACACAGAGGTGAATATTAAAGAGTTAGCGTTGACTAGCAATGCTTGATAACATTAATGGTAGTCCTCGATTTACAACCATTCTTTTAGCAACTGTTCAAAGTTACAACAGCATTGAAAAAAATGAATTAAGACTGGTTGTCACACTTACGACTGATGTAGCATCCCCATGATCACGTAATCAAAATTTTGACAACCAACATGTATTTGCAATGGTTGCAATGTCCCAGAGTCATGTGATCACCATTTGTGACCTTCCCAGCTGGCTTTCAGAAAGCAAAGTCAATGAAAGAAGCTGTATTTGTTTAATGGCCACATGATTCACTTAACAACTGGAATGATTTGCTTAACGTCCATGGCAAAAAAGGTTGTAAAATCAGGCATAATGCAGGAGATGACCAGGCTGAACCCAAGGGAGGGGTCAACTGTGTCATCAGTTATGAGTACCTTCGCACCACAAGAGATCTTGAATTATTTCTATTCTTATCTCCCGCTAATTTCCCTAGGCCAGCGGTTCTCAACCTTTTTTAGGTCATGACCCCTGATCTGTCAAGCACCGCACATGCGCGGTGCTACCTCCTGCACCGTGCATGCACGGTGCTGCCCCCTGCGCCGGCCGAGGCGTAGGCCGTTGCCCATTTGCAGCAACGGCGCAGGGCGACCACGGGCTGGGCCACCAGCTGGCCCAGCCCAAGTGAGGTAAGCCTCCCGCTGGGCCCCACGCGCGCCAAAAACTCTCCCTGCACCCGCCACTGCCCTGCTAGCCTTATCTTCGCTGCCACCCGTTTGGGGTGGCGGCAGGCAGGCCCAGGCGCTCCTGGGTGGCCGCGGCAAGCAGCAGCGACAGCGCAGGGCAACCACTAGCTGGGCCACCAGCTGGCCCAGCCCAAGGGAGGTAAGGCACCTGCTGGGCCCCACGTGCGCCAGCTGCCCTCCCTGCGCCCGCCGGCCTCCCACCTCCCACCCCTGGCCCTCTTTTACTTACATTTTTAGTAGTTGCTCAGCAGGGAGGGGTGGAAAGTTCCAGACCGCTTGCCTTCACTGCAGACAACTTGCAGCATCGTTTGCAGACTGGGACTTTTGGCGGGCTCAGCACGGCAGAGACAGCCTGGACAATTCCTATTGGCTTTTGAAAGCCAATAGAATTAGACTCTATTCAAGAGAGTCTATTCTATTGGCTTTCAAAAGCCAATAGAATAAGAGGGAGTAGCACAGCTAAGGAAAAGGGAAAAAAATTGCGTAGCACAGCTAAGGAAAAGGGGGAAACAAAATGGCAGACTGCATTGTTTGGCGACCCCCGTGAAATGGTCGTTCGACCCCAAATGGGGTCGCGATCCACAGGTTGAGAACTGCTGCCCTAGGCTGTTAGTAGTTCAGATTCTTGTAGAAAGCTTAAGCTCACAATAAATCTTTATGCCCATTTGAACTGTCTGGATCTCCTGATTTTCCTGGTGCTTAAAGCATGACTCACTTAACAACTCCCTTGTTTAGCAATGGAAATTCTGGTTCCACTTGTGGTCTCAAATTGAGTAGTACTGCAGCCACCATGAATTTTGTTAGAACAGGTCCAAAATATAGCTAGTGTGAGCCCAGAAATTATCAGAGAATTGTTCATGGAAAGAAATATACTCAGTGTTCTGTTCTGCTGAAGAAGTCCATAATCATTATTATGAAGAAGAGAACTTGTCTTATGAAGAGGAGAAACTTCCTAACAATGAGGACAATTAACCATGGAATGGCTTGCCTTCAGAAATTTTGGATACGCCATCACTGGATGCTTTCAAAAAATTGATATGATAGCAATCTTCCAATATTTGAGGGGCTGCCACAGAGATGGGGGAGTGTCAACCGCCAAACCACCTGAAAGCAAGACCAGAAGTAAATATGGAAGCTTATCAAAGAGAGATTCAACCTAGAACTAAGGAGAAACTTTCAGAGAGTGAGATCTATTAGCCAGTGGAACAGTTGCCTCCAGAAGCTGTGGGTGATTCATCACTGGAAGCTTTAAAAAAGAGCAATTTATCTAAAATGATATAGGGTCTCCTACTTGAGCAGGGGGTTGAAGATCTCCAAGGTCCCTTCCATCTCTTTTATTCTGTTATTCAAAGAGCAATTTCTCTCTCAGTTTGAGTTCCAAGTTGTGTAAAATAATACACTGCTGTCATAGGTATAAATCTGGTGAAGTCAACCCACTTTGGAAACAAATTCTCTCACATTCCAGGGTAATAGGATTATTATCCTTTCACGTATGTTCAGAGTTGAATTCTATCCTTATCATCTGGGCTAGGAAGTGTCTGGAAGGTTGAATTGATGCACAGGTGCTTAATGTCCATTTAATTGTTTCATTCTGCATATTTAAAAATCCAAAGGTCTTGATAAGATTCCAAGTTTTAGGAATATAATTTAACATCACATTGAGATACTTAACTATAATATTTCTTCCAAAATTGTAGTGAAATTTGAAATGATCACAAGGTGGTGGCTGGATAAGAATAAATCATATGAATGAAAGGATATTTTTTAATTGTTGTTTTTGCTATGAGTATTCTCATTGCATCATATTTTTAGACAGGAAAATTTTCCTGTTTTGGCTTTAATGAAAAAAAAAACATCAAAGAAACTCTATTCTCTTTTCCCAACCTGATCCCCTGTATATAACTTTCCTCACGACTTTTATACGTTATTTATGTCTTCTACTTCAAGAAGAAATCAGGTTAAAAGGTTAAAACAAGGCTCTATAATCTCTTCATTTTTTTTAGTGGAAGATTTATTTATTTATTAGATTTATATCCCATCTTCATTCCAAAGCTCAAGCCTGCTCTGTGTCTTCATCATGCCACCATCAACCTTTCCCAAAGTGGTGCAGCTACTAATGTAAACTTTATCAACTTCAGCCTGCACAGATACTAGCAATAACGATAGCGCTTAGATTTATATTACTGCTTCATAGTGCTTTACAGCCCTCTCTAAGCAGTCTACAGAGTCAGCATATTATCTTTAACAATCTGGGTCCTCATTTTACCGACCTCGGAAGGATGGAAGACTAAATCAACCTTGAGCCAGTCAGGATTGAACTGCTGGCAGTCGGCAGAGTTACCCCACAATGCTACATTCTAACCATTGTGCCACCACCGCTCATGGTGTCGGTGCCCATGGTACCAAAGGATGATATTTTTTTTAGTTTCTAAAAGCAAAATATCTGTTAGGGGTATCAGGTAAGCATGGCAGTTCTTAGATTTTTATTGATCGACATTAATTACATTATACAGAAAATAATAATAATAATAATAATAATAATAATAATAATAAAGTTGGAAGGGACCTTGGAGGTCATCTAGTCCAACCCCCTGCTCAGGCAGGAAACCCTATACCATTTCAGACAAATGGCTGTCCAGTCTCTTCTTGAAAACTTCCAGGGTTGGAGCATTTACCACTCCGAGAGGCAGGTTGTTCCACTGATTAATTGTTCTAACTGTCAGGAAGTTTCTCCTTAGTTCTAGGTTGCTTCTCTCTTTAGTTAGTTTCCACCTATTGCTTCCTGTCCTGCCTTGAGGTGCTTTGGAGAATAGTTTGACTCCCTCTTCTTTGTGGCAGCCCCTGAGATATTGGAATACTGCTATCATGTGCCCCCTCGTCCTTCTCTTCATTAAACTAGACATACCCAATTCCAGCAGCCGTTCCTTATATGTTTTAGCCTCCAGTCCCCTAATCATCTTTGTTGCTCTTCTTTGTACTCTTTCTAGAGTCTCAGCATCTTTTTTGCATCGTGGTGACCAAAACTGGATGCAGTATTCCAAATGTGGCCTTACCAAGGCATTGTAAAGTGGTATTAACGCTTCACGTGATCTTGATTCTATCCCTCTGTTAATGCAGCCTAGCACTGTGTTGGCTTTTTTGGCAGCTGCAACACACTGCTGGCTCATATTTAAATGATTGTCCACTAGGACTCCGAGATCCCTCTCACAGTTACTACTATTGAGCAAGGTACCCCCTATACTATACCTGTGCATTTGGTTTTTCTTGCTTAAATATAGAACCTTACTTTTTTCACCATTGAATTTCATTTTGTTAGATAGCGCCCAGTGTTCAAGTCTGTCCAGATCCTCCTGTATCCTAAGCCTGTCTTCTGGAGTGTTGGCTATTCCTGCCAGCTTGGTGTCGTCTGCACATTTGATGATGCACCATGGGACGAAAAAGAATTCCTTCTGCTGGTCCTGATCCCCCACATTTAGTTCCATGAAATGACTTAGTTGTATGATTGTGAGAGAGTTAGGGAGAAAAACTCTGTGTCACCCTGTTATCTATGATGTGCATGGTTTTATGTATCTCTTTATGTATCTTAAACCTGTCTTCTGAAGTGTTGGCTATTCCTGCCAGCTTGGTGTCGTCTGCAAATTTGATAGGCCTTTGTAGAAAACACATAGTTACTATCTGTGCAGCAATCTGAACATTTTAAGAGAAGAGGCCTCTGGAATAATAGACAACTGCCAGGAAAGTTATGGAGGAGAAATGTATGTTTTAGAAATGAACCACTCAAAAAGGCTGTTAAGATGTTGTTTCACCCAGGTTTTGTTTTTATAGTCAGTTTCAAATCACCAAAGCATTGGATCTAAAGAGCAAAGAAATGACTGAAGAAATGGAGACATCTTGTGGCAATAGTAGTTATTGCACACCCACACAAAAATAACAAGTGTTATCATATGACAACTTGCCGCTGTCTTCTTCTGGAATGCTTTTGACAACATTCCAGCTTATAGTTCTGGGATGGTTCCTAACTATTACCTACCCTAGAACCAGCTTAGCTTCCAAGCCTCCAAAAGTTTGTCCATGTGATGCTAGCTGTTGATACCTGGTTAACATGTTTTGTTGCCTTTATATTAAAATCCGTCTGCTTTTAGCAAATAATATATTCTTATTGAGAAACTCTTTTTTGTAATTTCAGTTTTATGAAGCCAGGTTGAAAGCTTCATTTAAACTATCAGATCCAGCAATGAAGAGCCTTCAGGGTTATTAAAACGGATGTCCATGTGCCGCCTCTATGTTGGTTGAGGCAGGCAGGATTCCCTTGGGTACCATTTGTTGGGGGTCAAGGGAAAGGGAGGGTTTTGCCTTCTCTTTATGCTCAAGATCCCCATGTACAATTGGTGGGCCACTGTGTGACACAGAATGCTGGACTCGATGGGCTTTGGCCTGATTCAGCATGGCTCTTCTTATGTTCTTATGTAGATTCAGATTATCTAAAATAATTCTTGTGTCCACAAACAAAATGTATAGCATTTGACCACTTACACAAAGGTTACCCAGTTCAGCTGTTCCAATAATTCAATTCAGTATTTCCAGACTGCTGTGTAATCTGCATGCCAGCTAATGCATTTACGAGCCTAACTCACAACAATTTGTGAAAGTTTTATATTTTTTTTCTCTTTGGTTTTAAGAATGATTCTTTTAACCCTGGATGCTCCTTGATGTTATTTATTTCTTCTGAATTTTGTTCATTCTGACTGGAACAATTAACACTAATAAGGCATTTCTTTTCAATTCAAAAGCCATTAGGAATTACTCTGGGTTATATAGATGAAATAATGTTGTTAAAATACATTTGTTAAACTCTTCTACCATAAAATTGTTGCCTTTCATCAAAGAGCACAGAAATGTAAAAAGTCAATTGCTTCTTTCGTGACTCACCAAGAATAATCTCTTCTGACAAACAGATAATGAACTAGTTATAGATCTAGACTTCTGACATCAGAACAGAAAATCCTGAAATAAACACAGCAAAAGCCAACACTTAAGGACAAATAAAAATTTGCAATTTGAACCTGGGAACTAAAAGGAGCTCAATTTTAAGTACAGAAAAAGAATAATCAAAAGGGCACCAGAGTGGATTATCTAATGCAGCGGTTATCAACCTTTTCCGGGGCTCGACCCCGGCCCGCATCGCGCATGTGTGGCACTACGGGGTGCATCGCGCATGCGCGGTGCGACGGGGTGCATCGCGCATGCGCGGCGCGACGGCCCACATCACAAAGGGGAAAAAATGGCCGACCAAAAAAAATGGCCGACCCCCCCAAAAAATGGCCGACCAAAAAAAAGTTTTAAAAAATGGCAGACTGCGGTGTTTGGCGACCCCCGTGAAATGGTCGTTCGACCCCAAATGGCGTCATGACCCACAGGTTGAGAACTGCTGATCTAATGACTATCTAATAAATTATTTTAGGTGTCAGAATTTCGAAAGCTTAGGGCAGAATTTTTCAAACTTGTCGACTTTAAAATGTGAGATTGGGATATTCTGGAGATTGAACTGAACACATCTTGAAGTTGGCAAGCTGAAAAACACTGAACTGGGATAAAACAGCCTTTTTATATGGCTTACTTCCAGCATTTGGTAGAATCTTAGATATGCTGCTACTGAATACAGTTTTAGGCTACCATATCTGACTTTATACTACCTGAATGATAGCAAATAGATTCAGAAAACTGCTATCCAATGGTTTAGATTTTTATTGTAATTTATTGATATTATATGGGTTATGATGCTTCTAGAAGAGTTGGTGTTCGCTCTGCTTTTAAGTCTTAAATTATTTACCACCATGGGTACATTTGAGCACTCTAGAACAGAGTTCCCCAACACTTTCAGCTTTGTAGACTGCCATGGGGGGGTGGAGAGGGGATGGTTCTACGTTAGTGGCCAACAAATATGTGTGCGCATGCATTTGTATGAGCGGCACACACATTTATTTATTTATTTATTTAATTTGATTTGATTTGTATGCCGCTCCTCTCCTGGGACTCGGAGCGGCTCACAACATACCGTATACAAAACATCAAAATATTAAAAATGGATACCCAACACACGTACAACTTTCAAACAACAACCCACGATCATCCCCAGGCCTGCCGGCAAAGATAAGTTTTAAGGTTCTTTCGGAAGGCCGGGAGAGTGGGAGAAATGCGGACTTCAAGGGGCAGTTGGTTCCAGAGGGTGGGCGCCACAACAGAGAAGGCCCTCCCCCTAGGACCCGCCAAACGACATTGTTTCGCTGACGGGACCCGGAGGAGGCCGACCCTGTGTGGTCTCACCGGTCGTAGGCAGAAGACGGTCCCGTAAGTATCCTGGTCCAGAGCCATATAGGGCTTTATAGGTAATGACCAGCACTTTGAATTGCGCTCGGAGACCAATAGGCAACCAATGCAGCATGCGGAGGGTTGACGAAATGTGGGCACAACATGGAAGGCCCACAATTGCTCGCGCAGCTGCATTTTGCACTAATTGTAGTCTCCGAACACTCTTCAAGGGCAGCCCCATATAGAGAGCATTGCAGTAGTCGATCCTCGAGGTGACAAGAGCATGTGTGACTGTGAGGAGAAACTCCCGATCCAAATAAGGATGCAACTGGTGCACCAGGAGAACCTGGGCAAATGCCCCCCTCGCCACAGCCGATAAATGATGCTCCAATGTCAGCTGTGGATCGAGGAGGACACTCAAGTTGCGAACCTTCTCCGAGGGGTATATAGATTCACCGCCCAGGGTAATGGAAGGACAGATTGAAGCGTCCTTGGGAGACATAACCCACAGCCACTCTGTCTTGTCAGGGTTGAGCCTTAATCTGTTAACGCCCATCCAGACCCTCACAGCCTCCAGACACCGGCACATCACCTCAACCGCTTCACTGATTTGGCCAGGAGTGGAAATGTACAGCTGCTGCTCACGCAAATGGAGTGTGCGCAGGCACTTGCCCGCTGCTTGTGCAAGTGAGGATGCGTGTGCGCCTGTGTGCTTGCTGGCTGTTTCCAGGGCCTGGTTGCAATCCCTTCGTGGCTAGAAATATGATTGAAGCATCTTCATCTTAATTTTCTCTGTATTTGGGTGATTAGCCTATTTCCTTTCATATAGGGATACCTTCCAGATGGTACCATCACTCTTGTCTAAACGAATAGCTGGAAAAAATTTGTGTATGAGGGGTAGAAGAGGAATTTTAATGTATTTGTATTTTTCTTTGCAAATACTTGTCTTGTTTTAACTACTTTCAGGGTAACTCAGAAGAAATGGGGTTATTATTGTCTGAAAGTTTCTGGAAAAGCTGTGAAAATGCAATTTTGACAACAATGGACAAATGAGAAGCCTGTTCTTTATCTTGGACAAATGGCTTGGAAGTAATGAGGCCATTGTGAACTGAAAAGAATCCTGGAAAGTTATTTGGCTGAGGTATGATGCTCTTGAAATAAAACTTCTGAGTTCTAGGGCACCTGACCCCTAAATCTACAGATAGCTAAAATATCCAGACATAGTCGATTGGAGGCAGAGGGTGGTTCTAAAAAGAAATAGCTGTGTGAAGGTTCAGTGCAACACTGCAATTCTTCATTAAGCAAGCTTGTTTCTTAATTTAGCAGCTGTGTGTCCTGGACTTTCTTCTGGTTACTCATATCTTGGCTTCTTGTATTATGATTTTCTTTCCAAATCACTTGGAAATCCTCTTTCATCATCTGTGCTGTTCTGATTCTCTCTTTAGAGGCTCACTGCAGCTGTATCTTTGTAAAAAATAAATAAAGATAAAACAGAAGCTACAAAGAACCTGATTTGCCCTTGGCAGGTATCACATCAACTCTGATTGGCCCTTAGTGGTTAAGGCTTTCATTTAAGGCAGTTTTGTGGGGGTATGATAATGAGTCTCGACAAGTGTATATTGATTTTAAGAAGTCAAAAGTTACTGTTTTGGAATAAGGAACTATGGCTTAGTTAATAACTACTGCTAATATTAGGCCAGGCCACAAAAGCTTGTTTTACACCTTTTGGAAATAGGGGACATAATTAAGATTGATCCAATTTGTTGTGCAGTTTCTAAAAACTAACATTATTCCTGATCCCACGGGTTTGTTTCATTCCTTCTTGGAACAAGGGATCTGGGAATTAGCATTTGATTTTTCTTTGATTATCTTATTTTCTTTAATGAGGTCACCTGCAGGCTTTCATTTTGCTTTCTCTTGTGCTTAATGGGATATTACATTTCCGTGCTGGCCCTGGTGGTACAGATCAGCACCCAGTATTCTAAATAAAAGTTCAGTTACAGGACACACACTTGGATCAAACCGATCAAACCGTACTTTTGAATTCTGAATCAATTTGAGCAAATTTCAGAGTTTTGATGCGTCGGCAGGGCTGGTCTTAGTTGACCTTGGCTGGTCTCAGAAGTTAACCCGTCAGCTTGGTTATTGTTTGGATAGGTGTTGGCTAGACTGGGGAGTATAAAAAAACTTGGAAGAAGGCGTTTTTATAATGCTGCCAGAAATACTACACAATTCATTCACCAGGAGTCAAATTAAATTCAGAGGCTTTATTTAAGTGAATGGTGCTGAGCCACATGTTGCTCCAAAAATGTATTATGCTGTGTACATGGACAAACTACAAATGCCACTTGCTCTGTGGTCTACCTGTCTTTGTGGCAGTGAATCTCGCTCTGCCAACATGATTCTTCTGCACCTGGTAATTTATTTTGGTGTATAGCCGGGATCTCCAAAGTTGGGAACTTTTAAGACTTGTGGACTTCAGCTCCCAGAATTGGCTGGTTGGGGTATTGTGGAAATTGAAGTCCACAAGTCTTAAAGTTGCCAAGTTTGGAGACCTCGGCTATATAATAGTGGCAACATGATGATAACAGAGTTCTGCCGGTACTGAATGATATCCTTTTCAGGAAGAGCCAGGCTTGCCAACTAGATATCCCCAAAAGTCAGCAATTAGAAGAAACAAAAATCTACATTCCATACAAAGAAAAGTCAACAGTCATTGTTTAAAGTCCTGCCAAGGAAATGCCAAGCTTTGCAAAGTATAGCCCATACAGCTTGGCACAACCAGCGATGAATGGACTCAAGCTTGGCAACTCTCTTGGCATTCCAAAAAAAAAAAAAAGCGAGCAACCAGAGGCAGCCTGGCACTCCATGGATGGAAACACAACAATATATATTTTTTAATGTCATGTTAATGGTTAGCTTCATAAAAGCAAAGGGAAAAGGGGGGCCTTACTTTTTTTAAAGCATTACTTGAAACCCAGTAGGATGAATGCCTGCAAAAAAGTACCTGCAATTTTCATCTTATTCTGCCAAAGACAATGAGGCAGCTTCTATTACAGTATTTGATGCTTCTTCCAGTGGATACAAATCTTCTTTTAATGGACTTTTACTGCAGTTTGAATGAAGTTAAACTTGAACTGACTCATGCCTTCTTCAAATCCTCAGTCTCCAATCTAAATAAAATCTTTTCAAGTTTATTATATCTCCTCTTGTGTGTCCTTGCTGCTGGATTTGATTGGAGTGAGCTTCTCTAATACATTATACTGTATCAATTCACAGATTTCAAGATATCTGGTAATTACAAGGCCTTGATAATGAAGTGGAATTAACAACTTGAAATATATCCATGTTACAGAGTTAGAATAGTTCAGAACAACTATTTATACCAGATCAAAAATCTATCACATTCAGCATTTCTATTCTCAACCAGATAACTAATGGAAATCTAATAAGCAGGATACAAGCCCTGTTATGGTTTTTCTATGGTTTACCAAAGGCAATTTAAAGATTTTTTTTTTAAAAAAATTCAAATATCCCATTATTGTCTGGGTCCTTAGTATCTGTCAGAACTTCTACTGTCACGTGATTTATAATTAAAATAATTTTCTTATTGATCTAGCCTTTGATGATTAATGATGGGAGGATGAACATTGAAGAGAGGGCCTTGCCTTAGATCAGACATGTCAAACTCGTGATGTCACGTGACGTCGCACAACATATTGGGATGGTTTTGCCATTGCCAGCAATGGGGTGGGTGTGGCTTCTGGATGATGTGTCCAGCCCACAGGCCGACAGTTTGACACCCCTGCCTTAGATGTATAAAGTTCTTCCCAGAAAAAAATGATACCAACTCTGACAAGGAATATCAGGCTAAACCATGTATTTCCCCTCAAGTTTGTAATGCACTGAAGTTTGTTTGTTTTGTTATTATTAAATTCTTCCTGGTCTTTTATTCTAAACGTTCTTTTAAGAGTTTTTACTGAATTGAAAGGCAGGGAATTAATTACATTAAATCAATATGCAGGCAAAAAGGTGACACTTTTTTAAAAAAATGAAAAAGGGTGAATATGGTCAGATTACTGTATTTATAGAAAAAGAAAATATATTTATGGGGTGACAATAAAACTAGATGTGAATTTATTATAGACAGGATTTAATTTTGTCCAGGACAAAAATAACTTCACCTAGAGCAGCGGTTCTCAACCTGTGGGTCGCGACCCCATTTGGGGTCGAACGACCATTTCACGAGGGTCGCCAAGCACCGCAGTCCGCCATTTTTTTTTGGTTGGCCATTTTTTTCCCTATTGCGATGCGGGTCATCGCGCCGCGCATGCGCGATGCGCCCTGTCACGCATGCGCGGTGCGGGCCCGCCATTTTTTTTGGGTCGGCCATTTTTTTGGGGGTCAGCCATTTTTTCCCCATCGCGATGCGGGCCGTTGCGCCACACATGTGCGATGCGGGCCATCGCGCCGCGCATGCGCAATGCGGGCTGTCGTGCCGCGCATGCACGATGCACCCCGTCGCGCCGCGCATGCACGATGCGGGCCGGGGTCGAGCCCTGGAAAAGGTTGAGAACCGCTGACCTAGAGCATGGGTAGACCATGTTGGCTCTTTTATGACTTGTGGACTTCAACTCCCAGAATTCCTGAGCCAGCATGGCTCAGCTTGGAAACCTCTCCCTTCCCCTCAGCATGGCTGGCTCAGGAATTCTAGGAGTTGAAGTCCACGAGTCATAAAAGAGCCAAGGTTGCCTACCCCTGACCTAGAGCAAGGAACATACATACCATCATGCCACATATCATAGGTATGCTTAAGTTTTGGTAAATACCAACTTTGTCACAGAAGGCGATTCCGAGTTCAAGACATCCATCGCCCAATTTCTGAAATTGCAGACAGAAAAATACCCCTGTGTATATGCATTCTCAACATATCTAATAACTATCCAATTTTTAAAGATATAATACTTATGGAAACAATTCCTTACGGATAGTCCTGGGCTTACAACCATTCAACAACAGTTCAATGTTACAGCAGCACTGGAAAAAAAATGACTTACCAGTCTCAGCACCCCCCACAGTGACATGATCGAAATTCGGGTGCTTAGCAACCAGCATATATTTACAAAGTAAATGGAGGAAACTGGATTCATTTAGCAACCACACGATTCACTTAAAAATTGCGAACCACCACGGCAAGACTCGCTTGTGTATGACTCGCTTGACAACTGCCTCGCTTAGCAACAGAAATTGTGGTCCCAACTGTAGTCCTAAGCTGAGGACTGTCTGTACACAGTAAATTCATGTTTATTGGAATCAGAAGTTTGTGAATTAGATTGGGCTTGCAATTGATGTGTTCAAAAGGTTGCAGTGGTTATTCTCTACTCTCTGAATGACTAGCAGGCTGTCCAAGGATGATGGGATTACTAGCCTTGACCCATCTGGAGGGCTAGTAATTGAAAAGTTGAAAAAGAATATCACAAATGAAAGCAAAAATATGTGTCCCAAAATATAATGTTGCAGGATCCAATCTGGGTCAGTCGCCGTGATCAGAGATTTTATCTTCCGAGCTTTTGGACTCGTTTTCTGAGGACGGGCTCCAGAAGACTAAACCTCGGGTCCTGATGACCGGCCCAGATTGGATCCCGCGGAAATAATATTTCTTACTATTGTTTATCTTTTTTAAAAAATCTTTCCTAAACAAATATAGAATTCTGGTGCTGCTCCAAGAATCTTTTCTATCTTCTTACCTCAAGGGGGAGATCTAAGTAAAAAATCTTTGCTCAATCGTCAGTTAACTTTACATGCACTTGAGTAGCAATTTTTGAGAATACTTTTTACTTCGGTGCAAACAATATAAAACACTTGCAAGATACTCATTAAAACAACAACACCCTGTTTCAAAATCTGTGCAGGTTAAAGAAATTGAATGACTCTTTGTTTTGGGATAAAATATGAAATTCAGCATGAGCTCATTTTCCCCTGTATTAGCCCAGTTAATATTTTTTTATCTAGTATTATATGTTTGCATGAAAATGAGAAAATATATTCCTGGCTTTATTATTATTATTATTTATTAAATTTCTATGCCACCCTATTCTGGGAACTCAGGGCGGCTCACAGCATAAATAGAAATCTAATATTAAAAAACTACATAATACATATATAAAAAATACATATATAAAAAAGAGAACCCCTAAATTAAGAAACCATTCATACAACAAACGTACACACAAACATACACTGGCTAGGGGCAAGATGTCAACCGCCCCAGGCTTATCGGCAAAGATGTGTCTTGAGCAGTTTACGAAAGGCAGAGAGGGTGGGGGCGATACGGATCTCTGGGGGGAGTTGATTCCAGAGGGCCGGGGCCGCAACAGAGAAGGCTCTTCCCCTAGGCCCCGCCAGGCGACACTGTCTGACTGACGGGACCTGGAGAAGGCCGACTCTGTGGGCCCTAACTGGTCGCTGGGTTTCATGGGGCAGCAGACGGTCCCATAAGTAACCTGGTCCGATGCCATGTAGGGCTTTATAGGTCATAACCAACACTTTGAATTGCGTTCGGAGACCAATTGGCAGCCAATGCAGATCACGGAGTGATGCCGAAATGTGGGCATTTCTGGGCAGGCCCAACACTGCTCGCGCGGCTGCATTCTGCATTACTTGAAGTCTCCGAACGTTTTTCAAAGGTAGCCCCTAGAAACAGAACTAAATGTTTTGGACCACATCTTAAAACAGTAGTTTTGTGTCTTTTCCCAAGTTTCCAAGAAAAGAATATAACTTTCCTGTAGATGAACTGGCAACATCATTGAACGTTCATAAAATGGATTAAATATCAGGCAGAAATCATAGTGACATTTATTTGTCACTAGGGCAAGGATTTCTATGATCTAAAAATGTTAGCAATATGCAAGCATTTATGACCTTAAATCATTTAAATATGATCAATTAAATATGAGTTATAAAGCAAAAATATGACTTTACAATCCGATTTATGCTGCTTATTAAAAGCATGTCTGGTACTGTTCTAATGGAATGTGGGTATAACTTTAGCACACCTAAAACATTTCTCAATTTATTGGTGCAGAAATCATGCTACTAGCAGAATAATGTCCAGTTTTATTTTATTTTAAAAATATTGAGAAATACATTTCCATAGATTTTCATTCAATGTGAATGAGAAGAATATTACATCTATCAACACTGAAATATTTTATTCTTCCTGAGGAAGCTTCACATTTTAGCAATAATAAAGTATAATCTGTACAATATATTAATATTAGCTTTCTGATGTGCAGAACTGGGCAAATATTGCAATAGAAAAATATGCATTTTCTTGGAATATGTGATTAATATCCGTGTTTCTATTCCTTTTACCTGACTCCCTTTAACATATCTGACAGATTGTTTTAACTGATTTTTATTTTCACCTGTTTCTTACAGCCAACTCAAGTCACATCAATATTATTCTGCAAATTACTATGAAGGATTTGTGAAATACACATGTCTCTCTTTTTGTGGGTATATATGCACATATGCCTACATTGGCATGAACTCTCACTTAAGCAAGATATTAGATGCTGATGTAATTTTAAAGTTTACAGAATACTGGCTCACGTTGTAGTGTTTATTCAGAAACCTGCTACAGAACCATATTGCAGAATAATTCTTTAGGAACGTAATATTTTAGGGTAGCCTTTCCCCATACTTCTACACTCAAAATTTCTCAGCCCGTAGCTGGAAGGGGCCGCTTGATAGAAACACGGTTTTTGATGTACTCTCTCTTTATGCAAACATTCAGCTAATAAGATCCCATTACTCAGATACCACCAAAAACAAACAAACAAACAAACAAAAAAACAACAACCCACATAAAAGTTATCTGCAGTTCTATCATATTGTGCAGGAATGACTGCACCTCTACAGTATAAAGGGGGAAGTGAATCACTCTTCAGCAAAAAATCTTTTCACAAATGAACAGGAGATTGCATACATGTCCAAGAACAATTTTACATTTGTTCACAAAAGGTAATGACAGAGGTACAGTAGAAAATCTTGTACATCGTATTAAAGTGCTGATTCCTAATAGTTGATGGAAATTGGGCTAAAGATCCTTCCTACTCTGTAAAGTTTTCTAAATTGTGGATGTCTTTCAGCCCACACCAATTTGAAGTGTTTTTAAAGAATATTTAAAGTAAGAAAATGTTAACTTTGGCTAGGCAACATTTTATATATTTAATTAACTATATGGGATTTCAATAGAACAGAACGATGTTTTTATTCCTCGTATATATATATATATATATATATATATATATATATATATATATATATATATATATATATATATATATATATATATATATATATATATATATATATATATATATATATATATACTGACAATATTGTTTTGATGTGAAGTACCATGGGACAAATGGCAGTAAGGTAAATTTGGCTTATAATAGTATTTAATCTTTGTAGTCTTCTAAAACATTGATCATCGCTACTTAATACTAGCCGAAATTTCGTCACATCTTTAAAATGAAAATTGTGCATATTGCTTTTGAAGGCAAAAGAGCACATTATTTGTTTAAATTTATTTTTATATGCTTTATTAGCTTTTATTTGATTGATTAGTATCAATTGTGGGCTTAATAATAGGATGGATATGTCCAATGCTTTCCCCAGGTAGAACAGAAAGCATAAAAATGTTTGATTTTTATCTTCTTTCTCTTGATCTTTTTCTTTTAAATTGTGATCTAAATATGGAAGGGATGGGGTACAAGCGAGAAAGAAGCAATTGCATACTTAAATCAATATAACTTTATTGTGGCTTCCAATGTGTTTCTGTGCTTCTAATGGAACCATGATTGCCACAACACTTTGTTGAAAGTGGTTTGTGAACATATTCCGTTTTCTTGCTGTCAGTCAGGACTGTGGAATCTCTGTACATAAACAGTTGTGTGAATGTAAAAGCTGGTGACAACTGAGGGAACGGTGGGCATGTTAGCATACTATAAGCTCTTGGTTTTAATATGTAAATCATTTACATTACAAAACAATATCTCCCAAAGGATAATGGAATGAACACAAGACAGCAGGAACACTCCAGTATCTAGCACTTTTCCTGATCCATATCCAGATGAATATGTATTTTTTGCCCTGATTTAGCATAGCAGCTGAGTTAAGGCACCCATCCATCTCTTCTAGAAATCTTCACAGCCACAAAAACTCCCAATTCTGATGATATGATGAATAGACACAATGTATTCTCATAGATGCATATTCCAGTAATGATAATTCTTACCTACTAATATTACTCATTGTCTGATCTCAATCACTAAGTCAAACTTAGATGGAAGCAACCAGAAAATGCCAGAGCCATGAGTTGGATTGAAGAGTCTCAAAAAAAAGTTCTGGAAGAAGGCAATGCCAAACTGTTTCTTTATTGTGTTGATGTTATTCCCAGAATTTAGGCCAAGTGGGAGGAATCCTTACTTTTTAAAATAATATCTATTTTTACTCCACATTCACTGATTTAAAATCTGGTTCTATGTTTTGAAACCAGAACTGTGAAGTGGGAGTAAGCTTGGCATTTTGTGCTACATTTCTGTCACCTTTTAAAAAAGTCACCATTATAATTCAACTATTTGAAAACTGAGCAGAGGAGGTAATTTACAAAATCAACATGACAGAGAGAGAGACACACATACAATATTATTAAAGTGATAGGAATAAACTATATAAAATTGTAAATATTTGTTCTGTTTTTGAACCATTATAGAGATCCTTTCTTGAAATTTAACCCAAACATTTGAAACTTGCTGCTTGATGCCACATGTACAGGGTGGTCTCTAAGAATAATCCATTTACCAACCCTATTGCATTGGAGTTATATGATGCATTTTCCGACAGAGGTGAAGGTCATGATAGATTAAGCTTTGTGCTACATCCATCTATTCTTCTATTGTTATGAAACCCATGTACGGTTAGAGATAAATGCATATAATTTTTTAGAATCCAGTTGCCAACATAACACACATATCTCAATCTTTTGTTTCCGGTTGAAGACCTTTAGTTCTGATAGTTTCCTGGAAACGTAAGATTGTTCGTATTTTAAGTCAAGAAGAGTCCTTGTGTTATCTCACTTTTTGCAACTCCTGTCTCAGCCATGATGGCAGTGGTTGTCCCAATTTGTGTAGAAGCTTTGATAGTTCCACATTGTGATCTCTGTAGTAGCTTGACAGAAAAACCCTGCACTGGTGGATACAAAAGCTGACATTTTATTTAGTGAAATAATGCAGTTGCCTTATTTATACTTCTACCTTTTCACTTATTTGCATTTGAAAAAATATATAAATATTAATAGATGACTAATGAACACACAAAAATTCTTATCCATCTAGCAGAGATTGCATACCAGGAAGAAAGATGAGAAAGTATACACGATTTCCCTTTTAATTTCAGAATCTAGGTTGCACATTTGTGTCTTTTTAAAAATATTACACTTGACTTATAAGTTCAAGAAGCATAAAATGCAGGCTTAGTACTTCCCCTTCCCAAACAACTGATCAGTGATTTTCAACCCATTTTTGAAATATTCTGTCAATACTCTTTAGTATGAATATATTAAATGTATATTAAATCTGCTGAGCATCTTGTGGGGTTGTGGCATGAAATGAATGAAATCAATGCATGAAACCAATAATTATTCTCAGCAAAACTTTTCAGCTAGTCCAGCTAATATATTTTAACACTGAATGATTTGACTTTCTAGGTTATAGGAAAACCTCTTAACTTACAGAGATTGGCACATAAGATTCTATTTCTTTTAATATTCTTCATTTTTCCTCAAAATAAATATAGAGGCAATCAGCCTCAGTAGAATGGGAGGAGATTATGCATGATTAGTAAGTAAAATCAGATAAAATTAATTATTTCTGCTAAATACTAAGTAATTTTTAATGACAATCTATATGTGATTGTGTCCTAAATGGGCACAATCTAGTACCAGCAACACATTTTTAAGTGCCACAAATTTAAAGGGCAAAGTTTCCCCCCACAAAATTTGTTGTATTTCAACGTAGTGGACTTTATCCATTGTACATCTAAAATAAGGGTTTACCTCAGAGTCCATTGGAGGGTATTTTCTCCCTTTGCTCTTTCCAAGGCATTTTGTTTTTCCTTCTTCCAGAAGTTGACACCAAAAACCTTTGTGTGAGTCAAACCTGAAACATATACTACATTTAAACCCAACAAATACTTTCATTTCCTAGTTAGGCAAATGATAGTCAACCTTTTTTATTGCCTTGTCTGCATAACCTTTAGCCTACTCTTTATGACCTCCAGACGGAATTAACATGACTGGAGCCAGTAGTTCAGCCAGCTACTATCTTGTTCTGTCCTATAGGAAGGACATTGTTATTACTCCTCATTCATATTTTTTAATGGAGGTCCAGAATATATTGACAGAAGGAACAAAAAAATGGTTTGCCTGACTTCTTTATTCTCCTGGTATCAGCTATTTCCCCCACACCTGGGAAGTAGAAGAGCCGAAAAAAGACTATTGCTCACAAGAGAAATCAAATGACACAAAATACAAGATAAATCTACACCTTAATGATTGAGCATATGATTTTTCACGTTTCAGGTATGGTATCTGGAATTTGAAATTTCCAGGATAGAATGGATATTTTTTTGCCAGAAAGTTTTTGCAAGGCCAAAACAGATTGATAATCTGACTCACTATTCTTCCAATTTGGCACAATGTAACAGAGTTATAAAGAATATATATACAAAGTTATAGAGAATATATTTTAAGATTTCTTAATCAAAAAGTTTGGCAGACCATGTTATTAATTCTCAGGATTTTCCAAGTCAAGAAAATTAGATTGTAAAGCATTAAAGTACGCATACCTGGATTGATTTTATGTATTTCTATCTTCTATACATAATTTACAAGTTGGGATACATAAAATTTTCCTAATGTTCACATTTATGCATATGTTTCAATGATTATCTTGATAATCTATTGATAATATATAACAACGATTATTATGCTCAATGCCAACATAGGAGTTGATATCGTATACAATATTAGCTTGGTTTGCATATTGTACTAAGTCAATATCAGCACATTTCTTGAAAGAAATAACTAGTACATTGTCTCTGCCTCCTCACAAACACAACAGTGGGATGCTTAAGAGATCACTGCGTATTCTAGGTTTACACTACCTCATTCTACAGATTATATTTGTAACAAACGTGCACCACATTTGGTGTCATTGGTTTCAGCAAAATTGGTTGGTTATTTGGTAGCTTGTAAACTGAAATAGAATATCCAAGGCTAAAGTAATTCAAAAAAGTAAGAGTGCTGAAATGAAATAAGAGCTTTTGAAAAAATGAGTTGTTTTAAATGGAAACATTTTAACAAATCATTTTGCCCAAGAAAGTAAGACAAGCACTTTGATTTAGATGCAGCTGGTAATAATTCACAGTATTTCAGGTTAAGCACTCTGAAGTAAAAGAAGTAGAAAACTGAACAGAACTGCTCTAGAGAAGTGAATTTGATCCATTTTCTCTTTTGCCGACAATCAACTTTATCTCTCAGTAATTAAAGTCAATTTGCTATACATGCCACAACAAAACAAACAAACAAAAGCAGAGTTGATTCAGAGGCACGAAACAGAGCTAGGAATGGACACCATATTATTCTGAGTGTTTCTTATGAGAACAGATATCAAGATCCCATACAAAGACACAGACCAAGGTTATCAATCTCTTTTTAAGGGCAAGGGAATAAATAGTTTAAGTTCAAATGGTCTCCGTGTATAATTATTTATTACAGACATCCTGGATGCCATGTGAATGATGGTAACATTGTATTTTTCTGTCAAAGGAAAAGAAGATGAGTTTTGTTTCTTCTTGCTTTTGGATGAAAAATCTTTTGCTGTAAGTGGAAAAATGAGTGGAAAAAAGGCATATCATTCTATTGGCCAGTTTAAAAGGCAGAAACAGTTTACCGAATGCAATCCTTCCTTTGTCTCAGCTTCTGCCCACTCTGAAATACTCCACTTTATTCATTTTAAAGGAAGATTTATGGAAATTCATGGTGGTGAATAGTTGCTAGCATTCTTCTGGTTTAATGGAGTAGTATTTGAGCAAATCCCAAAATATAATGCTGATATTATCAAATTAATAATATACTTGTTATTAATCACAATAATTTATCATTCGTTGATTGATATATTAATTGTTTCTTTGGGAATGTACTTCCAAGAGAAATGTTAGAAGTATATCTTTTTGAGAAAAAGGGTTTAAAAATGTTTTAGAGAGAAGAAATAAAGAAACAATTATACTATGGCTTTTAAATAGGATATTTGACCAAAGCGTGTATTCCTTTGTATGTGTATCCATGTACATTGCTCTTTTATATTCTTTTTGTAGAAGTAAAACAGAATATTTCTAATCATAGTTTTCCCTTTCTTCCAAATCTTGTAACCCCAGTTTCTTAGCTTAGAAAAATAAGCATTAATTATAGACTGCCTGATTCAAACATAGCTTACGTGAAGGTATAAAATATTTATGCATATTTTGATTTATCAAGCCAAATTACAATTGTATGAATTGCTTTATTTATTCTGTACAATTTAATTGTATATAATACGTTAAATCAACAACTTAACTCACGTTAAAGCTTCTGAATAATTATAATGAGGAGTAACTCCAAGAAATCTCTGCACTTCTTCCATTACTATAGCTGGGTCATTTCTCAACTGCTGTCCATCAATAATTAGTAACTGCAAAGAAAGAAAGGAAAAAAAAAACAATCAATTCTGCATTCAAGATTTTACAAACAGCAACTTGAAGCTTATTTTTTGACGTATGTGAAGTACAGTTTTAGAAAGGAAGGGATGTACAAATTGAACAAGGTTTAAATCCATTCATATTTATCATCAATTTTAATGACTTGATTTTCATCCATGTTGATTTCATTACATGAAATTGATCTGAATTGGAAACTGCTTGATATACTGAGAAATAGAATGAGGTTTCTAGAGAAACCAAATCGATTAGTAAGAAATTAAATGTGATTTACCTTGAAAAATGTATATGCAAGTTTCAAAATGGCAAACTATAAAAATATGCTTATCTTCCAATGCGTAAAAATATTAGACTCACTACCTTGCAGCAGGCTTAAGTCTAGGAATCCAATTTGGGATAACATATCACAGTACGATCTAGATGAAGAATGGTGATTAAGATGGGCAACTTTTAATAGAATGCAGCTGGCGTTTAGCTAAGGCTCGATGGGAGGAGGGAAGAAGGGTTAACAAATCAAATGTTTACATAGACTAACACCCAATGTTGAATGTATATGTTCTATAACTAATGCCTCTTAACATAATCTTAGGACTAATGTTGTTTGCTTTAATACTGTTAAAGCGGATGGAATCTCTACCTCAGGATATGAAATTTTTTACCTCAGGATCTCTGGTTAGGGACCATAAAAGATTGCACTAGTAAGGGGATGAAGTCAACTCAGAAGCGCAAACGAACAATATGCAACAGACTAGATACAGCAGATAGACCATATATAAGAGAAACACCAACCAAACAAAAGGTACTCGGAGTATACTTGAAGAGGGAAGGGAGGAGGGAAGAACGTTTACTAAAACAGATGTTTACAAAGATTAATACCTAATGTTGTATGCTACGTTCTAGGATGATTGTTTAGCAATAGGATCCTTGGTTTAATGTTGATCACATTAATATGGAACCAGATAAGAGAAACACCAATCAAACAAAGTGTAACAGGAGTATAGTTGAGGCTAGACGCGAGGGGTGGGAAAAAGGCTTACTAATTCAGACGTTTTCAATGACTAATACTTAGTATTGTATATCAGGTGCCATGATGATTGCTGCACAATATGTTTTTATGTTCAATGTTGATTGTTTTAATAAAATAATTTTATATATTAAAAAAAAATAATCGCAATCAAACAAATAACATAGATCCAACAAATCCATTTCCAGGAATGCGGTTGTCTTGAAAAATATGGAGCCACCTGAATAGAATCAGAACAGGCCATGCCAGAACTAAGGCAAAGCTCTTTAAGTGGGGAGGGCCGAGAATCCGCAATATAACTGTGGTGCTCCAGAACAACTAGAACACATATAGTTGAAGAAAGTCTCCTCAGGAAATTTCAAGGCACCTGGGATGATCTCATGGCAACCACACCAGAAGCATTTAGATGGTTAACTTCCTTAGATATTGAATTATAACATCTATCCTACGGCAATTCTATGGCTCCATATTATAGTGATTTCATTATGGTTTTATCTTAATTTAATATACTGTATTGTCCACATCTTTTATATATACATATATATATATTTGTTGATGCTTTATTTAAGTTGAATTTGTACATCAGTGATTGCATGACCTCTGTAGATGCCATACACTAGGTAAATAAATAAGTTACAGATTACCAATCATGAAGGGGACACTTATTGTTAGAGGCATAATGGGAAACTCAGTTGCCTGGGCCTGTAACATACTCCCTTTGCAATATGGTTGAGTCTAAAGCAGGGGTAGGCAACCTTGGCTCTTTTATGACTCGTGGATTTCAACTCCCAGAATTCCTGAGCCAGCCATGCTGAGGGAAAAGGGAGAGGTTTCCAAGTTGAGCCATGCTGGCTCAGGAATTCTGGGAGTTGAACTCCACGAGTCATAAAAGAGCCAAGGTTGCCTACCCCTGGTCTAAAGGTACTTTTCAAAAGGCAACTGGACTTTCTTGAATATGATTGAGCAGCTTTCTCTAGTATCTAAACCAACTGTACTTAAGATTTGGGACAGCTGAGGGATCAAGTATCATTTTCAACTCTACCCTAGTTAACAGACAGTGGGATATGTACTGTGTGAACCAGATACTGTCTTTGGTAGAAGCTACAGGATGACAGCAATGAAGAATTGCTAGTAGTGGCCTAAAGCATGAAAACCTTATTAAGCTGGTCCTGCTTGAAACAGCTAGAACAGTGGTGGCAAACCTATGGCATGCATTCCAGAGGTGGCACTCAGAGCCCTCTCTGTTGGCATGCGCACCACCGCCAGCAGCAGGTCCATCAGGCTGCCACCGCTGCCCACAGCAGAAGTCCCACCCAGCACAAAGGAGGCGAAGCGGCCGACTAACAAGCTCGACTAGAGGTGGTAGAGCAGAGCTCACCAACCATTGTTGGACTGGAAGAAAAGGGAGGGGGAAGCATTTTGCACTGCAAATGGGGCGGGGCTAGTGCCTGTGTGATACTCACTAGCCCTGCCCCGTTCTTGCGTGATGCAGCGCCTCGTACCTCCACCCCGCAGTGTGGCGGTGGCCGTTTTTGCGCCTTGCAGCACAGTGACCCAATTTTGCGCCCCCAGTTTTTGCGTGCTAGAGGCAGCACTCAGAGGCACCTCCCTGTCGTCCCCGCCCGAGGGCATCACAATGCTGATGCAGCCCTGGCACTTTGCGATAAATAAATGGGATATGGGTTGCGGTTTGGCACTCGGTCTCTAAAAGGTTCGCCATCACTGAGCTAGAATTTCAAAACGATTACATAAGCAGAAAGTGTTCTTTAAAAGAGAGAAGGAAAATTGAGTCTGTCAGGCCAAGGAATATACAGGTTGTACAAGGGCATACTATTCAGGTTTTGGACAATCTACACTCAGATGCAAATTCATGAATATCCCACATAATAGAATAAAATGAATAACAAAGGGAATTGATGCAGCATGAGTGGGCCACCTTTAGATCAGCTGCAGTCCCTGGAATGCAGGCCGGCACCACTTAATAGAACAATGTGCAGGTGAAGTTTTGCTGAGGCAGTCTATTGCTCTGGCCCAGAAAAAAGCAAACAAAAAAACTTGTGATCACTAAAAATGCTGCCTACTCATTACATTCTGAATAGTTTGAGACATACTGTAATACTGTTTACCTGATAAGATGGAAAATAAGTTAACCATCTTTCTATGTGAATGGCAAACCATCCTGGTATCAGACATTTCTTCTGCAGGATCTTAAGTTCTGGTGAAGCATGATGTCCTGCAGTGATCACTTGATAAAATGAAAATTTTAGAGCGGCTGGGTCTTTATGAAATCTTTGGTGCTGAAAAACAAATTTACGGATGTCAACTGTAAGGCAAAGTTAGTTCAAGTTCAAAATATACAACTGCTTCTTCATTTCTGAGTATTCACCTTCCACGTAGCTACTGTACCTCCTTGATTCAAGGCCAAATACAAAGCAAGCATTTTGCTGGATTTAATACTACCAAGGGTTAGATTAACCAGTATAAAAGAGTACAGAAGCAAAAGTATGTAAAATGTTAATACTTATAATATTTGTTTCAATGTATTTAAGCATAACAATCTGGAAGATGGATTCTGGTTGCTTTTTGTATTTCAATTCTTGAATAAAAAATTAAAACATTGAAAATAAACAATCTGATTATTTCATTTGATAAGACATTTTATTGTTTGACAGAATCTTAGCAAAATAAGTTATATTTTCTGTTTTAGCAATAAAGCTTTTTCTTGCTTGATGTTGGAAAAAATTGTTGACTTCTGTTTGCTGAGTATGTTTATTCTTAAATTGTAGCAGTCAGTTCTCAGTGAGATGACTTTCTGCCCAATAAACATCTGAATTACAATTAAAGAAGTGATCAAAAAGTTTTCATTGACAGTTTTTAAGTCTTATCAATTATGGACTTGCCAATAATGATCCATACTTCTGACTATAATTATGGCACGCAATGAATAACAGAAGCAAACCATCATAATTTATCATGCATACACATAGAAGTTGCATTTTGTTAAAATTTATACCTGATACCAGGAGTATGCGCGATCTGAGGGATCAATGAGAATAGTTATGATTTTTGCCTTAGGAATTAAAGAAGCAGCTCGTTTAGGGGCCTCTTCAGAATGAAAATAATTAGCACTCTTCTCAAAGAGAAAATCAGTGGTTACATTGGACGGTGTAGGAAAGAATTCCATATACCTACAAAACATGAAAAATATTTTAGTACAGCATTATATGGGGGAAAAGGTTATGCTGGGTATATTAAAGCTATTTTTCTAGCAAAGCATATCATTTTTGCTACCTTGTATATATATATATGTGAAAACCAATTATAAATAGAACATTGTCAAGTGATTTTTCAGCTTTGTAGTTCTCTTACCTAATTGTATTTTCTAAATAGAAAGCATTACATCTTAAGTTAACTTTAGAAAAGGAGATCTGGATGTGATTTGCTTTGAGTTAGATTTAAACTGGTCAGATTCAGCAGTAACTCTGTCATCTTTATGACAAAGAAACAGCAAGGGGTTTTTACGTCATATAAAAAACTGCTTGGAATTTTTGACATTTTACAAAGCTAGAACATAAGAACATAAGAAGAGCCATGCTGAATCAGGCCAAAGCCCATCGAGTCCAGCATTCTGTGTCACACAGTGGCCCACCAATTGTACATGGGGATCTTGAGCAGAAAGAGAAGGCAAAACCCTCCCTTTCCCTTGACCCCCAACAAATGGTACTCAAGGGAATCCTGCCTGCCTCAACCAATATAGAAGCGGCACATGGACATCCGTTTTAATAACCACCAATACACTTGGCATCCATGAATCTATCTAACCCTGCCTTGAAGCTGTCAAGGCTGACAGCTGTCACGACCCCTTCTGGAAGCTAGTTAGAATGCATAACATCTATCGCAGCTGTGAAGTGATACAACCAAAATTTCCATTTGTTTACAGGGCTCTTGCATTTTCAAATAGTACTTACATATTGTCTTTGCCACTACCCTTGTTAAAAGTTAAAAGTCCATGGTATAGAGCAGTAATGGCGAACCTTTTAGAGACCAAGTGCCCAAAAACTGGCCCTGCCCCCACTCCACCCCCTGCCCTGCCCCCCTCTGCCCCCATCCCCCGTCCCGGCTGCCCACAGGACCACACACCGCCTTCAGGGCCCGCCGATCGCCCAGGAAGCCCAGCAGCACTATGGCAGCCATACCCTCTGCCCGCACCCTGCAGCATCAACTGCATGATGGGGTGTGAGGGCAGAGTCTTGTCTATGCTGCCTGGCTGCCATGTCCTTGGCTGCGCTGCTCCGTGTGGGCCACACTTGAGGGCGACTGTCCTTCAGTGGAGCTGCTGGAGAGGACGGGGTCGCGGGGGGAGGCAGAGCTGGGGCAACGCCACAGAGAAGGCTCCGAGTGCCGCCTCTGGCACCCGTGCTATAGGTTCGCCACCACTGGTATAGAGTTTGTCTTCAAAATGAAAATTCTGAAGTATCTTTTTTAGTAACACTTTCTACTTTCATTTTATGGGACTTGTAGAAATATGACTTATGTATGTTAGCGGGCTTGGCATAATAAAAAAGTAACTTATTTGAAACACTATTAAGCTATAACTCACTTTCCATTTTCCAGTAAGTAAGTGCACTGATTTCAGTGAACATTATTTTGTGTGGGGAAGGTGTGGAAGTTTCAGAGAGGAGGAAAAAGAAATGGGTTGGTTAAGCCAGATTCAAGTATGCTCATTTAAAAAGAAATGAGATGTTGACCCATGAAGTTGGAGTACCATATACCGCCGTACATATAGAAAATATTTATTTGAAATTGTGGAAGTGCTTAGAAATTTCTATGAAAAATGTAGCAGACTTTTCACTTCTATTTCAATATATTGCTTCAGTAAATAAAAATTTGTTTCATTTTTTTAATGGAAACTCAGACTTTTGACTGTTTAGATATTTGCATTTACACCACAATAATATGCAGCTGACTTTTTAATTAAGTTTCAAGTCCTTGCACAATTAATGCAATTCACTGTATATATAAAGATTCCAATTTCCAAGCAAAAACAGGAAAAATTATACTTGCTGCTGAGGACTACCTTATACGCACAGAATTTTTAGAAGAATTGTAAACGTTCATACTAAGTTGCACACATTAGATATGGCATTTTTTTTGTATTGTGCATAATACAGCAGAATGATTTAGATTCATACTAGTAGCCCATCTTACCAATCAATCCCCCTGTGGTAGTTATTTCTATTAAAGAACTGTACCTCCTCAAAGGTTTTGGGGCTGGGGGAGTTACTAATGATGGAAGGATGCATGATCAGGAACAAATATAACGCCGTTGTGCCTGCAAAAAGAGTAACAGTCCAAGAGTTGAGATGAAACTTCTGCACTCTGTCAATCAGATCCTTATTTCATGTAGAGTTAAACAGCTCCTTTAGTAAGCATCACATTTACACTAGCAAATAAAACAAAGTAGAAAGCAAAACAAAGTATGAAGGCAAATATATGTGTCCCAGGATAATGTTGCAAGATCCAATCTGGGTCGGTCACTTATAACCTGTGGTTCGCGGTGACCGACTCAGATTGAATCTGGAAAAGCAAAGTATTTTAAAGAAAAACAAACAAAGAAACAAACAGCTTTCTTTGACTTTTATTCAGGCAGCATCTACATGGGAAAAGGAATCAAGATGAAGTGCTTTAATGTTTTTGTCTAAAACATTGCAAAGTCACTAAAAGGAAACTTTTGGGTTTGGCATTAAAACAAAAGGACAACACTCAACCCTGAAGCAGTTTGGCTTTTTGCCTCCACCCCAGGCACTGGAAATATGTCATCTTTGACTCTAGATGAGGTTCTCTTTCTGGTTGAGCTGGTACAGAATTTGAAGGTCCTCCTAGACCACAGGTCGGCAACTCGCGGCTTGGGAGCTGCATGTGGCTCTTTGAGCCTTCTCCTGTGGCTCCCAGCCTCCTCTGCCATTTGCAGAGACAGAGAGGGGCACTTGCACTTCCCTTCCCTTCCCTTCTCTCTCTCTCTCTCTCTCTCTCTCTCTCTCTCTCTCTCTCTCTCTCTCTGTATGTGTGTGAAAAAGAGAGAGTCCTTACGCTGTTCTCGGACAAGCTGACAAGCTTATTGGGTGGGGCTCCTGCCTTTGCTGCGTCTCAGCAGGAAGCAGCAGAAAGCAGCAGCTCTCTCTCACACACACATACACACACACTCTCACTCTCTCACACACACACACTGAGTGGGGAAAGAGGACTTGGCAGACCAAGGGCAGGAGAGAATGTGTGTCAGCTTGTCGGAGAACAGCGTGAGGCCAGCTTGCCAGGTGAGCAGAAGATCGGAGAGAGGGAGAAGGGGAGAGAGAGGGGGGGAGGGAGACAAAGAGAGGGAGAGAGAGAGAGAGAGAGAACTCATGCACAGCAGCCTCTATTTCTTTTTAATTAAACTCTTAAATCAAGCTCTCCCCCCCTCGCACACGCGTGCGGACAAGTTTATTTATTTATTTTATTCGGATTTGTATGCCGCTCCTCTCTAATGGAAAGTTTTGTGGCTCCCAGTGTTTTCTTTTCTCTGGGAAATGGGTCCAAGTGGCTGACCCCTGTCCTAGACTCATAGCTCTTGCTTGAGAAGCAGGTGACAGCATGGCTGTGGTTTCAAGAACCATACCATGCATGCCACTCCCCAAAGAGGGCATGACCAGAATCTATTGGAGTTTCAGGATTCATTGGGATCCAATGAGAGTTTGCTGCCCCCATTCCAAGTTAAAAAAATAATTTAAAAAGTCCAAACATCTTGGCTTTATATGTCTTGAGAGATGGAGTTATGACAATCTGAAAAAGATATTGGCATATGATCCCAGGCCACATGCTTCTATTCTTGAATCACACTCTATATAAAGTTTTTACCAGTTTTTTGTGGTCCAATAACCAGGAATTTTGGTAAACGATCACAAGTTTTTTCTTTAGACCAGATATCTCTATGTCGTTTATCATCACAAGGATTCTAAATTGAGATAAAAAAAGATCTTATATTAGTTTTCGGTTTTTTAGCACTGATCTATGCAACACTAATCGAGTATTTAGCTGTAATGAAGAAAATACAGAAGCCAAATACATCTAGTGAAAAATAAGTCTTAACTTATTAATCTATGAAAAATAAAAAATGAATATTGCTATTAATAATACTATTCCTTTACACTTAATTTATGACCTTATTTTATTCTACTCTAAATATAGTCCATGTTTTATTTTTATTAAGATACTAGAATAATTTATGGCTTAATATTATCCTTCTTACATGATTTTTCATGAATATCCCACTGAGTTACATGATACTTTCTTAATATTTAAGATATTAAATATTAAAATCTAATATTTAAGGCTTTGATTTAAACAGAAGATTCGAGAGCCTTTTGTAAAGTGCACTTTTAAATATGTTAGAACTTTCATTTTTGGCCAAGTCATCTAAGAGTAGCAATGTCAAAGTATCTGGACTGTATATATTTTAGAAGACCGAAGTAATACATGCCAGTAGTTACCTTTACTGCTTTATTCTCCTTTATTCATGAAGATTTCTCTAGCTCAAATACTTTGTATAAGACAAATTGTTTCTTATTATGATTAAGAAGGACTAGGGGTGACATGATAGCAATATTCCGGTATTTGAGGGGCTGCCACAAAGAAGAAGGGGGGTCAATTTATTTTCTAAGAATGTAAGACAAGAAACAATGGATGGAAACTTATCAAGGAGAGAAGCAACTTGGAATTAAGGAGACACTTCCTGACAGTGAGAACAATTAATCAGTGGAACAGCTGGCCTTCAGAAATTGTGCATTACTGGAGGCTTTTAAGAAGAGTGGACAGCCACTTGTCAGGAATGGCTAGGACAGCGGTTCTCAACCTTTTCCGGGGCTCGACCCCGGCCCCCCAAAAAACCCCCCCAAAAAGAAAAAATGGCCGACAAAAAAAAATGGCGGGCCCGCATTGCGCATGCACGGTGCGACGGCCCGCATGGCAATGGGGAAAAAAATGGCTGACCAAAAAAAAAAATGGCGGACTGCGGTGTTTGGCGACCCCCGTGAAATTGTCGTTCGACCCCAAATGGGGTCGCGACCCACAGGTTGAGAACCGCTGGGCTAGGAGATCAGCACTGGTCTGTGGCATCCCAGAAACCGGGCTACACAAACAAGCGAAGCCCCATCTGTGGGATGCAGGCAGCACATGAAACCATGCACTCTCTGATCTGCAGAAAACGTTTCTCCATGGAAACGGTCCCTGGTGCCCAAAAGGTGGGGCCGCTGGTCTAGGATTTTCTGCTTGAGCAGGGGGTTGGACTAGAAGACCTCCAAGGTGCCTTTCAGCTCTATTCTGACTGATGTGACCATAGAATACTATTGCATCTTTTTCATATTATGTTTTCATATTTTCAATATTATTACTATCAACATGGATGCAGTTAAAAACTACATCAGCATTAATAGGAATAAAAAAATAAAGCAGAGAAAACACCTCATTCTTTATCATTTACACATTATATATTTTCCATCAATAATACTTGACTACATATGCTAAATTTAAAATTTACAGCGAGTAAAATGACAAGACTCTTGCAGTGCATGTCTTACCTGCCAGAGTGGGTCCTTTTGCTCTGGAAAGAGTTCGAAGTATTTGTGAGCCAAATGAAATGGAGGTAGAGTCTGCAGCTTTAAGTTGGTCCAGCTTTGAACAAAATTGGCCAGATTGACAAAGGTGTATAAACCCAATCGATCATTGCCATAATTAGACAGGTGAGTCATAAAAATACTGATCTTAAAGACAAAAACAAAAAATTAATTCTATCACTAGATGGCAGTAAAATAACATGGAAAATGTGATTGCTTTTTAAACTGGCCTACATAAGACTAGGGCACTAAGCTTTTTTGTACCATGGATGACATTATTTTTCTTATTATCTGATGTAGCCCAAAAATGATATTAAAAATAATACTCAATAAACATAAGTTCAAATAATAAACTAAGCAGAGAAAACAATGTTGAGTATTTTAAGATCCATTTGAAAGGAAGTCTAATTCTTCCAAGGTGCATTTGAACAAGAATATTTTAAGCTGTTACTTAAAATGACACAGTACGGAAACCCAACTATTATTTCATACATAAAAATAAGAAGGAAACTTTACTCTGAAATCTACAAGCCATTTAATCACTTTGACCAAGAACTGATGCAACTGACCGTAGCACATGCATTGGAGCAGTAGATGAAAGTCATTTATTTATTTATTATTATTGCTATTGTTGCTGTTGTTGTTATTATTATCTTAGTATATCATGAACCATCGATGTCTCTAAATACGTAACAACAGAGCAAGAATAAAATCAATGCATTTAATGTAATTAAAGTAACAAAACTGATACCACTAAATAAAACAAATTATTAATCAAAATGAACTAACCATAAAGCCCATTCCAAAAGACATTGGTTCCCTCAATTCTTCTAGGAAATGGTCTCCCCAAAATTGGGCAGCAATACAAATAGATTACACGAAGCAATATAATCTTAAGATTAAGGTTTTGCTTTGTTTTGCTCCGTAGCCCTTGTTCTCAGGCAGTGTTTTTTTAAAATAAGGACCCTTAAGATGTGTGGACTTCATAATTCCCTAGCCAGAGTTTGGAGTAAACCCTTTATTATTCTCTAATGATGAAGAGAAGGACACAGGTTCCTCAACTGAATGCCAAACTTATATTTATGTTGAGAAGAAAGAATTTTCTTTCTAGGCAAGAAATCTTCTTCCACGTATAACACTATCATTTATTTATTTTTTTAAAAAAATAGTCCTTAAAACATAAGCAGACTAAAAACTGAACTGTTATTTTTGAAGGTACTATCCCTACAGAATATAAACTTGATTTTTAACAGCTACTTTTTCTTTTCACTCCTTTATGACCTTTGATATTTATAATGTCAGTTTACTTCTTAATAATTCTTTTTCTACCAACACATTTAACATTGTACTAAAAGAAGAAAAGGGACAGAAACTGTAAAAGTTGGTAGTTCAGGTAAAATAGTATTATTTTTTTTCCCTGAAGGGAATTTCAATGTAGTCTTAGAATGCTATAGAACAGAAACATTTTCTTCTTCTTTTGGAGTGAACTGAATAAAGATGACTCTGGGTGGCAAACAACAACACAAGTATCAAAACAATTAGGCAGCGAAAGCACAATGGTTAACCAGGATGAAACAACCCAAAGGATACCTTGACTTATCACAGTCAAGTAAACAATATGTTCTGGCCAATTATTTTTTAACCAAATGTCTTTTTCAATTGCACATTTTGGCTGTTATCATTTTTCTAATGCATCAAATAAAAGTCAGGACTAAATAAATTCTTCCAACCTTGCCTACCTTTAAATTTATCTTTTTTTTAAAAAAAAAAAGCCTTGACATGACAGCATTTCAGTTTGCTTGTATGTGTATGTAGGTCTTTGGTTCTTCGGGTTTTCTCCCACGTAGAATTTGAAGTGTCTTGGCGACGTTTCGATGAAGTCTCATTCATCATCTTCAGGCTGGTGCTTTTGGCTTCTGCTTCTAGGAGCAATGTGTGGTCGTAGCTGTTTCTTCCTTTTAACTGCCAGTGGGGGTTTGAACTGATTGGCTGGGAGCTTGGCTATGTTCTGATTGGGTGGAGGTGTGTTCTGATTGGTTAGGGGCTTGGCTATGCTCTGATTGGCTGGGGGGTTGGCTGTGTTCTGATTGGCTGGGGGAGTGTTCTGTTTGGGTGGGGGCTTTGTTGTGCTGGAGGGGTTCAAAGTGGCCAATGATGCAGCTGTGGTCTGGCTCCTGGTCTGTGGTCGTGCCTCATCATCAGTGTGGGTTTGGGTTTGCTTTTTGCGTCGATGTGTGGTGGTGGCATCCTGTGTGGTTCTGGTGTCATTCTTTGTGTTAGGGATTCGTTTGTCAATAAGGGCGGGTTTCCAAATGGCTGGTAGGCGGGAGGTATCTCGTTTGTTCATGCTGTGAGGGCGTTTTTCTATCTCGATGGCTTCTCTGATTATTCTGTTATTAAAGTATTCAGTTTTGGCAATAGTTCTGGTCTTTTTGAAATCAATTTCATGTTCTGTGGCTTTAAGGTGTTGGACCAGGGAAGAAGTTGGTTCCTCTTTTTTGACTCAATTTTTGTGTTCTTCAATGCGTGCACTTATTCTTCTGTTGGTTTGTCCAATGTATGTAGTGGGGCAAGCAGTACATGGGATTTCATATACTCCTTTATTTTCTAACTCAATTTTGTCTTTGGGGTTTCTTAGGATGGTGGATATTTTTCTGTTTGTGCAGAATGCTGTTTTGATGTTATGTTTGTGCAGGATTTTGCTGATTCTGTCTGTGGTGCCTTTTATGTATGGGAGGAGGGCTTTGCCGTTTTCTTGTTCTCTGTCTTGGATTTTAGTGGGAGTTTCTTTTTGGATTAAGTTGGAAATCTTATTTCTTTGGAATCCGTTGGATGTTAGTACATTAGTGAAAGTGTGTAGTTCAGTTTTTAGGTGTTGTTCGTCAGCTAGGCATTTGGTTCTGGAGATGAGTGTCCCCCAGCCAATCAGAACACAGCCAACCCCCCAGCCAATCAGAGCACAGCCAAGCCCCTAATCAATCAGAACACACCTCCACCCAATCAGAACATAGCCAAGCTCCCAGCCAATCAGTTCAAACCCCCACTGGCAGTTAAAAGGAAGAAACAGCTACGACCACACATTGCTCCTAGAAGCAGAAGCCAAAAGCACCAGCCTGAAGATGACGAATGAGATTTCGTCGAAACGTCGCCAAGACACTTCAAATTCTACGTGGGAGAAAACCCGAAGAACCAAAGACCTACATATATACATATATACACATATATACATACATACATACACACACACACACACACACACATATATTTGTTTGTTTTCGTAGATTTTCACGGGTACAGATATGCAGGTCTTGGCGTATTCGGGTCTTTTCCCGTGTAAGATTGAGAGTATCTTGGTGATGTTTTGACGAGGTCCCACTCGTCATCTTCAGGGTGGGGTCTTCGGATTTGTCCCTGTGCGAGCAAAGTGTGATCGGAGCTGCCATCTGTCTATAAATACTGGTGGGGGTGGGTGGAGTGCTGGCTTTGTTGCTGTGGGTGGATTGGTTGGCTGTGTTGGAGCTATTGTTTGCGGATTGTTCAGCTGTTTTGTAATATCCTGAGTAGTTGAGGTGCTGGCTGTGTGGCTATTAGTCTTTTGTGTTGTAATGACATCAGTAATGGGCTGTGTGATGACATCCTGAGATCTGGTGTAGTGATATCCTGAGTTCTGTGTTGCAACATCCTGGGTGGTTGGCTGTGTTGTAACATCCTGAGCTTTAGCGTTGTAATCTCCTGAGTTTTGTGATGTGACGTCCAAAACAGAAGGCTGTGATATAACATACCGGGCTTTGATTTGGCTCCGAGTTTGCGGTCTAGCTCTGAATTACAACACAAAAGACTAATGGGCACACAGCCAGCACCTCAACTACTCAGGATGTTACAAAACAGCTGAACAATCCGCAAACAATAGCTCCAACACAGCCAACCAATCCACCCACAGCAACAAAGCCAGCACTCCACCCACCCCCACCAGTATTTATAGACAGATGGCAGCTCCGATCACACTTTGCTCGCACAGGGACGAATCCGAAGACCCCAGCCTGAAGATGACGAGTGGGACCTCGTCGAAACGTCGCCAAGATACTCTCAATCTTACATGGGAAAAGACCCGAATACGCCAAGACCTGCATATATATGTATATGTATATGTATATGTATATGTATATGTGTATATATGTCGTTAATTATATTAAAAACACGAATCTCAGGTATACACATGTCGTGAAAATGGTAAATAAATCCAAGCACTAGGATAAAATCATAAACAAAACTGTTTAATCTACAAAAGTACTGAGCTTTCGTCGGCCAAACTACCGACATCGTCAAGAAAGGGGCAACTGTTTCATGGCTTTTTCCTTTTTTCAGAGCAACAATTGCATAGTTTTCCGATCCCACTTTTATATTTCAGATCGTCCCTTTGTAAGCCATATAATCATTTTGTTTTCTTGCTAGAATGCCTGCTTTTTTACAACATAAAATGGAAATGGCACAAAGTCTCCTTTTGGGACTTTACGCATTCTGGACCTTGGAAGTAACAACTCTTGTTTTGTGATGAAAATATAAAAGGCAAGCTAAAGATTTCCCTTGTCCAGTTGTATCTGACTCTAGGGGGTGGCGCTCATCTGTTTCTTAGCCAAGAGAGCCAGTGCTGTCTGAAGACACTTTTGTCGTGTTCATGTGACCAGCCTGACTATACGCTGAAGTGCACGGAATGCTGTTACCTTCCTACTGAAGTGGTACCTATTTATCTACTCACATTTACCTGCTTTTGAACTGCTGGGTGAGCAGGAGCTGGGGCAAGTAACAGGAGCTCAACTCTTGAACAGCCTCAAACTTAGTCTCTCAGCTTTGCAGCTGACAAGTTCAGCCTCTTTAACAGCGGAGTCGTAATTTTAAAATAGAAAGCTAAAAATAAAAAGCTCCCTCTTCAGGTTCATAATTTGGAAGATGTTTTCTGAATTAAATCAGCTCAATTAAATAGGCTGGAACTGTGATTTTGCCCAATTTAGGCTGGTGCTCTGGTTATGACCATTTAGGACAGCAGTTCTCAACCTTTTCCGGGGCTCGACCCCGACCCGCGCGGCACGACCCTGGCCCGCATCGCGCATGCGTGGCGTGATGGGGCGCATCGCGCATGCGCGGCGGCCTGCATCGCAAAGGGGGAAAAATGGCCGACAAAAAAATGGCGGGCCTGCATCGCGCATGCGCGGCGCGACGGCCCGCATGGCAAAGGGAAAAAAATGGCCGACCTCAAAAAAAATATGGCTGACCCAAAAAAAAATGGCGGGCCCGCATCGCGCATGCGTGGCCCGACGACCCGCATGGCAAAAGGAAAAAAATGGCTGACCCAAAAAAAATATGGCCGACCAAAAAAAAAATGGCGGGCCCGCATCACGCATGCACGGCGGCCCGCATGGCAAAGGGGAAAAAAATGGCTGACCAAAAAAAATATATGGCCGACCAAAAAAAAATGGCCGACCAAAAAAAGAAAATGGCCGACCAAAAAAAATGGCGGACTGCGGTGTTTGGCGACCCCCGTGAATTGGTCATTCGACCCCAAATGGGGTCGCGACCCACAGGTTGAGACTAGACGACTTGATTATGGTTATTCATAACTTGTCATCTCATTATTCAACTTCCGTATTTTGCTTTATCTGGGATTGTACCTAAATATCACCTGGAAACTGCAGATGGTGAAGAACATGATGATTCATATAGTCACTAAACTATATTAGTTACCAATTGTCATTGGGTGCAATTCAAGATGCTGATAAAAATGTATAAAATCCTACATGGCTTAAGATGTGAGATGCTTGTTTGAAATACAATATTCCTACCCAAAGTGTATTAAGAATGCCCATCCCTGTGAATTGTGGCAGGAGACAATGCCTGCTACTTTTACAGATATGAACTGCATCCTCTTAATATTCAGTAAATTGTTAAAAGGTTAGTTATTCAAGCAAACATTTTGTGACAAGGATCCGATAATTTGAAACCTAGGAGGTATAGGGCGCTATTATTTACTATAATTTTATAGAACTAGAATGGAATTAAAGCCTATGATTTGCTAGATTGTCCTTGACCTTATTATACTGCTACTTATTTAGGTACACTTGATTGAAACAGCATGGAAGTACCAGTGGTAATCAATCAAGTGCGTTATTCTTTGTCTTTGAAAAACCATTCTTATTGTAATGCATGCAATCAGCTAATACGAATAAGCTAATTTCTCATTAAAAATTGACAGAACAAGAATGTTTTCACTATTTTCTAAATAGTGAAAAAATTGGCCTTCTAAAGAGCATACACTTATTCCCGGATCAGGAGGTAGATAGTCAACTTGGGCTTTTGCCCATATTCTATATGGGTCTATTCTTGATGAACACAAAACTTCAATTCGCCCAGAATGCAGCAGTGTGAACAATTATGGGTGTACATCAGTACTTTTATACTAGATCTTTGGGTCATGAGTTGCACTAGCTTCCAGTAGACTTCTGCAGATAATTCAAGATGTTCATTGCTACCCATAAAGTCCTTTATAGCATGGAGCTTTATTTGAAGGACCATTCCCCCCCCAGTTGTATCTACCTACCCCATGAGAACTTGCAAAAGGGCAATGCTCAAAATCCTATTGATTAAGGAGGGATCCAGAAAGCATGCCTTCTCTGTAACAGCACTTTCTTCTGGAAGATCTGGTTAGACTAGCCTTGTTTTCTGCAAAATTATTAAGACTAGGCTTAACTTTCAGGCACAGGTCAGATCAATAGTTGTATGAAAGTGTTGTTTAATTGGCTTATATTTGATGGCCATTATTCTTTTGATGGGTTGTCAGTTTTTTATTTTGTTTTTGTAATGATGTTTTTATTATATTAATGCCCAAAATTACTTTATATGAGATGGATAACCATATACTGTACATCCAGTAAATCACCATAAACATCAAGTATAGACCTAACTTAACTTCCACTTTGAGGAATTCTAATATGGCAAAGGAGATTCTGTATCACACCTATCAACAAATTCATTCAGATATCTTAGAGACAGAGCACCTTAATATGGCTCTAAAACAATGAGAAAGCTTATTCATATGTGGCCATTAGGTCTTTGGATTCTAAAGCAGGAAGTATGAAAAATGTATAACATTCTTGGCCGGATTTTACAACTGAACTCTGAAAATTAATACAGGTACTGATATTAATGGTTGATACTAATTTATTTTATACTGCATTCAGAATTGTGAAACATTGGTAGTAATAATTCCCTTTTTAAAAATAAGACCCACCACTAATTAAATAAGTCAGTTATAGGAGAATATGGAGAAACAAAGTTAAATTGGCTTTAAGCTATTCTACCAGCACATTCTCAAGTTGTTCAACATCTTTCTGACATATTTTTTGTCCTGAGCCTAATTGTGGCATTAAAGTCACATCACATTTTGCACAAAGAATAGAAGATTATAATGTCATATAATCCTGCAAGGATTTTTTTTTTAAAAATGAAATAATTGATGTTTAAAGATTCATTCATGGGCTGGAAGCAAAAAACCATTCAATTAAACATAACAAAGTTATTTTAGATGCAGAACAAATGTTTACAGGCCACAAGAGTATGTTTAACTTTCAGACCATCTATTTTCCAATTAATTTGGCATTGTGTACACTGTGTAGAGTCCCTGATTTTGCCATCCTATTACTCAAAAGAGTTCCATCTTAGGTATTCAGAGACTTAGCAACAGCTGTTCTTGTTCCATTAGACTTATAAAGTGACAGAATAATGAATTAGTCTTCTAGCTATGCTTGAATATATTTGCCTAAATTGGTGACAGGAATTCATTTTTTAAAGATGGATAACAGAAAACACTGCTCTCAGCGCCTGAGGATAAAAGAGAACTTTTTGCATCTGTATTCCCCACTCACAGTTCTGTGGTTTACAATTACTGGATATATCTACTGATAAATCAACATAGATAATCCCTTTCACAAAAATTATTTGACACGAACAATTCTTACAAGAAGAAATACAAATATTTTTTTAAGGATGGAGCAACAATTACTTTGTAAAATACTGAAAACCCTTTGTGGACTTTTTGCTGAAAAATGGATAAAAATGAATTGGTGATTTTGGGATTTATTGATCAAAGGAAATCCCTTCCTTTGTGGGAAGAAGGGAACATGTAATTTGGGAGGCTGGAAATGCTAATCACTATGTTTGTAACTGCTGCAATGAACGTTGGAAATTGCATGTTTAGATGTATTTCTGCCACATACTTCCCTTCGACCGGTGAGAGTGCACAGGGTCGGCCTCCTCCGGGTCCCGTCAGCGAAACAATGCCGTCTGGCGGGTCCTAGGGGGAGGGCCTTCTCTGTTGTGGCGCCCACCCTCTGGAACCAACTGCCCCCTGAAGTCCACATTTCCCCCACTCTCCCGCCCTTCCGGAAGAATCTAAAAACCTATTTATGCCGGCAGGCCTGGAGATGACTGTGATTGTGTGTGAATGATGAATGTGTTTGGGGTCTTTTTAAATGCTTTTTAGCTTTGGTTTTAGTTTTGAAATGTTGAAATGTTGCTTTATTTATGCTGTTAGCCGCTCCGAGTCTTTGGAGAGGAGCGGCATAAAAAATTAATTAATAAAATAAATTTTTTTCTTTTACATGTCATTTTTTCCTTTGTTCTTTCATATCTTTTTTCAACTTTTTCTTTTATGTTCCATAGTTTTCTGATATAAAATTTTAATAAAGTTATATTAAAGCAAACACATATTTTTAAAGGTTGTTTTCAATCCAGGCGCTCCAAACAATGGAATGGTGAAAATCCCTAGTAACAGCACCCTATATGGGACAGGGCTTGTAGGTAGATAGAGACACAGTTGATCTCGACTGAAGTTTTTATCTAAGAGCCAAAGAGCAGGACTGGACTGTCAATTTTCTCTTATAATAAATTGATGGTGCTCTTGTTGTGGCTCACCAAAGGTCAAAGAGACAGAAAAGAATAGACTGGACTGCCGTATAATCATATACACATTTATGCAGTGGTAATATCCTGTTAAGTAGCCTTCCCATAAGATCCAGTAATTTGGAACAATGACAGTGGAAATTATCATTATCGTATTCTGAGGCAACGATGATAACAATAATGTTCTACCATGTGCAGTTTATTAATAAACGTAGCAAATTTCATTATGATTTATAACACCAATACCTAGCACTTACAACACATACAACAATATGTATAATAAAGTATCCATAGTAACTATAAACATTAAAATGGCCATGTTTAAAGCTGAAACCACCTCAGCAATAGTCACGCCTTAACCAGTCATTTTAAATTAATACTACACAACCTGTCATGTCTCCCTCGGAGCCTGACTCTGAGGATGACATGGAGTTCCCTGTTGAGGCCCAGGAGGGGGTGTCTGTGGCTTGGGAGGACTGTGGGGAGGAACAGGCTGAAGCAGGCCAGGGCCCTTCAAGTTTGGAACAAGGAAGGCAGAGCTCAGGCGAGGAGCAAGGCCCCTCCCCACCAGATCCCAGAGCAAGGAGAGCAGAGAGGAGGAGGGAACAACAGAGGCAGGCTCACTTGCTCAGGAGGAGAGCGTTATGCCCCACTTCACAAGGCACACCTGGGGAGTAGGTATTTAAGGAGACGCTGTTGGGTGGGGCATTTGCCAGGAACAAACGTGAACTCTTGTGATGTGAGCTCTTGTACTTGGACTCTTTGTATTCTGGATCAAGTTTGTTTCCTGCTGAGTTTTCCTTGCTGTCTTCAGTTTTGCAGTTTGCAGGTTACAGGCAAGCTGGGCAGTTGAAAAGATCATACTTTGTTTGTTATCTTTTTTACTTTAAAGAACTGTTTAACTCCGTTGACTGTTTTATTTTTTTTTATTTTTTTTAATAATTTTTTTATTAAAATTTTTTATAAAAAACTTTTAACAATTATAACATAGTAACCTATTAACTCAACTGAAAACAAACAAATTACATAATAAAAATAAAGAATACAAAGAACTGCTCGGAACCCCCCTCCAGAACACCCTCCACCAGCCCACTCCTCTTGTATTTTCGCTCCTCCTCCTCGCCATCCAAAACACTAGCTACAATTCTACCGAGCATCCTACAAAAATTATCTAATCCCTAAGCCCCCAACTACAGTTGAGAAACATAAGCTAACGTATATTATCTCCCTCCCCCCTCCCCCCCCGACTTCCCAGAATGAATACAGGGTAAAAACACAAGAAACCTCACTAAACTACTATATTAAACTATTTAACTATATATCAAATCTAATTCTTTCAACTGATATTTCTTTTGCATATAATCAATCCATTTCTTCCAGTCCATCAAAAACGTTTCATTTGAGTGGTTCTTCAGGTATGCCGAAATCTTGGCCATCTCCACAAGATGGGTAACTTTTAATGTCCATTCTTCAATAGATGGTATTTCAGATGACTTCCAATATTGTCCCACCAACAGTCTTGCAGCAGTAATCAAGTTCAAAATCAACTTAGTCTCTGTGGTGGAACAGTCCTTTGTAATACCCAACAAAAACAACTGTGGTACAAACTCAATACGCTTTTTCAAAATATTTTGAAGAATCCACCATATTTTTATCCAAAAAGCCTTAATTTTTTTGCAAGACCACCAAATGTGAAAGTAAGTAGCGTCCATAGAGTCACATCGCCAACATTTGGGTTGCAAATTTGGATACATAGACGATAATTTTTTGGGATCTAAATGCCATCTGTAAAACATTTTATAAAAATTTTCTCTTAGATGCTGAGCTTGTGTAAATTTAACATTTTTCACCCATATTCTTTTCCAAGTTTCCATCATAATTGGGTGACCGAAGTTACCTTCCCATTTAATCATACAGTCTTTAATTAATTCAGTTCCAGAATCAATTTCAATTAAAGCATCATATATTCTTTTAATATGCATCTTTCTTTGATCTCTAATTTGTATAATTAATTTTTCATCATCCTTTAAAGAAAAACCCATCTTGACATCTTTTTGCCATCTGGCTTGAAGTTGTGCATGATAAAACCAATTATGAGCTATACCTTCCTCCCTTAATTTATCTAATGATTTCAGTTCTATGCTATTCCCTTCTTTATTTAAAAGTTTATCATAGGGCACCACGTCTTGAATTTGTTGTATACCTATACTCTGTATTGCGTGTCTGGGAACTGTCCATAAAGGAATTTTACCATTTAACTTATAATAATACTTTTTCCAGACTCGCAAGACAGAGTTTCTTATTATATGTTCTTTAAAACTCCTATCCAATTTTTTGTCATAAACTAAATACGCGTGGAGCCCATATACTAACCCATATCCTTCTATATTTAATATTCTTTCATTTGTTAAGTTAATCCAATCACTTATAACCACTAGAACTGCTGCATAATAATATAATTTAAAATTAGGCACTTTCAAACCACCTCTCTCTCTTGTGTCTTGAATAATTTTAAATTTAACCCTTGGTTTCTTGCCATCCCAAATGAATTTGTTTATACCTTTCTGCCATTCATCGAGATTTCCATCCTTTTTAAGTATTGGTAACATTTGAAATAAAAATAAAAATTTCGGCAATACATTCATTTTAATAGCGGCTATTCTGCCCAACATGGATAATTGTAGTTTTTTCCAATTCTCCAATTCTTTTTGTACTTTACACCATAAAAGTTCATAATTATTCTTATATAATTTACCATTTGAAGCTTCTATATAAATTCCTAAATATTTAACTTTTTTAACTATCTCGCATCCCGTTATTCTTTCCAAATCTTGTTTTAATTTGTTATCAAGATTTTTAACCAACATCTTTGTCTTGGATAAATTTAGTTTAAAACCTGAAACTTTTCCATAATTTTGAATAATTTCCATCAAACTCTGAGCCGATTGTATTGGCTGAGTTAGCGTCACAAGTAAATCGTCTGCAAAGGCACATAATCTATAATCATGTTGTCTAATTTGTACCCCCCTTAATTCCTCTGATGCTCTAATCCTATTCAATAGTACCTCTAAAGTTAAAACAAACAATAAAGGGGATAAGGGACAACCCTGCCTAGTACCCTTTTCTATATTAAATGAATCTGTTAATTGTCCATTCACTATAATCTGTCCTGTTTGTTTCTGATATATAGCTGATATAGAATTAATAAACTGGTCCCCCATTCCCATCCTTACCACAAGCCTTTGCAGAAATGTCCAATTCAGTCTATCAAAAGCTTTTTCTGCATCTAAAAACATTAAAACAGCTGGTACTTGGATATGTTTATCCAAATATTCCAATATGTTAACAAGTTGTCTAACATTGGTTTTCATCTGTCTCCCTTGTAAAAAACCAGTTTGATCCGGGTGAATCCTCTGTGTCAAAACTGTCATTAATCTATTAGCCAAAATTTTTGCAAAAATCTTATAATCCGTATTCAACAAGGAAATAGGTCTAAAATTTTCTACTTGAACATTATCTTTGCCCTCTTTAGGAATCAAGCATACATTAGCCGTTTTCCAGGAGGGTGGAACCCGACCACCCTCTTGTATATTCACAAATAACTCCCTCATATGTTCCACCATTTCCTCCTGTAAACACCTATAATAGATCGTGGTAAAACCATCAGTGCCTGGAGATTTTCCCAATTTCAATTGCTTAATTGCATCAATAATTTCTTCTGACCTAATCAAAGCATTTAATCTATCTCTTTGTTCCAAAGTAATTTCGGAAACATTTTGATTTTGTAAAAAGGCATCTATCTCTTTCTCTTGAACTTTTTCTTCAGCATACAATTTGGCGTAGAACTCTAGAAAAGCCTTCTTAATAGTTTCTTGATGAAATACTTCTTGCCCTTTATATTCAACCTTCTCAATTAAACGGGATTTTTGTTTTTTCCTTAATGTATAAGCCAACCATCTGCCAGGTTTATTAGCATTAAAAAAAGTATTATGTTTAGCATATTGTATATTCCTGGCAACCTGGTCGGTCATCAAAATATCAAATTGTTTCCGTAAAACCTTTATCCCTTCTTTAATGTCACTATCATCTGGTTTATCAATTAATAATAACTCTTTCTTTCTTATTTCCGCTTCTAAAACTCGCCTCTTTTCCTCCTGTTTACGTCTATGCCTAGCATTCAGTTCAATTAATATTCCACGCATGTGGGCCTTACTAGAGTCCCACACCACTTCTATTGGTAAACCTACATTCTTGTTTAACCTAAAAAATTCCTTGATAGCCTTTTTACATTCTTGCACATACATTTCATAATTAAACAGATTTTCATTAAGTCTCCAGGATCTACGTAAAAATTGGCCAGACCTTAATTCCATCATAACTGGATTGTGGTCAGACAATACATTAGGTAGAATTTTAACTTTCTTTAAATTTAACATAAAATCACTAGTAGTTAAAATAAAATCAATTCTAGAAAATGATTGATGTCTGTCAGAGAAAAAAGTAAACTCTTGATCCCTACCATGTCTTTCTCTCCAAATATCAAACAAATTAAAATCATCTTTAATATCAAAAAAAGATTTAGGTAAAATTGAACGCGATTGAGAAACTAATGAAATCTTTTTCTTATCCAAACCAGCATCAAGGATTCCATTCCAGTCTCCCATTAAAATACAAGATCTATAGTCCAACTCTAATAGCTTTTTGTGTAATGATTTATAAAACATGCCTTGTTTTTGGTTTGGAGCATATATACCCATCAAGAGAACTTTCTTCCCATCCAGTAAAATTTCTATAGCTAAAAATCTACCTTGAGTATCTGCTTCTAATAACTTAGCTTTTATATTATTTTTAACATAAATAACAATTCCATTTTTTTTATCTAAAGATGATGCCACAAAGTGTGTACCCAGCTTATTATTAATCAAGTATTTCTGGTCTGAAAATCTAATGTGAGTTTCTTGTAGACAGATTACATCATTTTTACATTGCTTCAAATAATGAAATATCTTCTTCCTTTTTTATGGAGAATTTAAACCGTTGACATTCCACGTCAAATACTTATTTGACATGGCCTTTACGTGAAAGCTTCTGCAAAGACCATTCCACTTCTTCCTGCCTCTTGGGTCTTGCTCCCATGGCTTCCATAGATGTCAGATCAGTTTGCTTGGTTTGAGTTGGTTGTGTTTTTTCTCTTTGTTCAATAGCTTTAGTAGATTCACGTACACGCCTTGGATCTTTAGGCTTGTCTAGTGCCAGAGGTTGAAAGATATCAATTGGCTGCACTGGTTGCTCAACTGCTTTATCCAAAAGAACCGATGAAATTAGTCGAGGTTGTTGAAGTTCCGCAGATTGCAGTAATTCTAAGTCTTCCGGTGGCTCCGCCGGCGTCGATGGAGCCTCTAATGTGAGGCTCCGGTCTCTGAAGCAGTATAGCCGTCAACAACAGCGCTCATCAGCTGTTTGTTGCGGCGGAAAAACTCCCCTTCAGGCAAAGAAGGGGAGTAGAGCATTAAGAGCCGGGTTGAGCCCTTCCAAGACCCCTGGAATAAATTTTCAGGGGCAGAGAAGGTGTGCTCCCCAGGCTCTTGAAAAGCCAGATACCTGCCGCTCTAATGTTTGTGGATGCAGAAAAAGCCTTCGACAGACTGAATTGGCTGTTCCTGACGAACTTGGTCCTGAAGATGAAAATGGGAACACAGTTCTTCAACTCCATAACGGCAATTTACCAGAAACAAACAGGCCAGATCATTGTCAATGGAGACTTAACGGACTCATTTAATATAGAGAGAGGCACGAGACAGGGCTGCCCGCTGTCCCCCCTGCTATTCATCCTAACACTGGAAATTTTACTGAACAGAATAAGAGCGGCTGAGGATGTACAGGGCATACAGATTAAACAGCAAGAATACAAACTATGTGCCTTTGCGGATGACCTGCTGGTGACAATGTCGCAACCAGCACAATCAGCAAGGAAATTGATGGAGATAATGGAAGACTATGGTAGGGTGTCAGGCTTCAAAGTAAATATATCAAAAACAAAGATGCTAGTCAAAAACCTAGACAACAAAGCAAAACGGAACCTGGAAAGAATAACGGGTTGTGAAATAGTCAAGAAAGTCAAATACTTAGGAGTGGAGATAGAATCAACAAATGCGAAATTATACAAGAATAACTATGAGGTTCTGTGGAATAAGATACAAGCAGACCTGGAAAGGTGGAAATCGCTACGTCTGTCCCTGCTCGGCAGGATAGCGACAGTAAAAATGAATGTACTACCCAGATTTCTATTTCTCTTTCAAATGCTACCCATACTCAAGAAAGATGCAGACTTAGACAATTGGCAGAAAGGCATCAACAGATTTATTTGGGACGACAAGAGACCGAGGGTGAAACTAAAAATCATCCAAGACGCAAGGGAGAGAGGGGGACTCAAAATGCCTAATCTAAAGCTATATTACTATGCAGCAACGTTGGTGGCGGTTAGTGACTGGATCAACATGACAAACGATAGAGTTCTGAATGTTGAGGGGCATGGTCTACGATTCGGCTGGCACGCATACCTAGTATACGACAAAAAGGCAGATAGGAACTTCAAGGAGAACCCACTACGAATCCCACTGCTATGGGTCTGGAAGAAATACAAGCACCTCCTACACGACAAGATCCCCATCTGGACGATCCCTGGACACGCAACAGGGGATATGAACACATCCCCAGGGCAAGGAGTGGTGCCCTACAGTGAACTTGTACTGGGAGAAGAAAACAGGTTCCTCTTGAAATCTCAAGCAACGCTAGCAAACAGAGGAATAGGAAGTAACTGGCTAACATATATACAACTACAGTCAAGGTGGCGTGAAGACAAGAAGAAGGGCTTCTCCCAGAACGACGAGAACCTAATTAAACAGATCAGAGAACAGGGGATTAGGCACATCAAACGAGTGTACAGCACTCTGATAGAAATGGACTCTGAAACCGAACTAGTCAAGAACTGTATGATAAAGTGGGCGCAAGACTTCGGACACCCTATCGCCATAGACACGTGGGAGAAAATCTGGGTGAGGAATGTAGAATTCACGAAATCGCAACACTTAAGGGAAAACTTCTACAAGATGTTCTATAGATGGCACCTAGACCCGAAAAAAATATCACTCATCTACCCGGGCACCCAGCCCAAATGCTGGAGGTGCGGAGACGGGGAGGCTACCTACTTCCACATATGGTGGACATGCAGAAAAATCAAAGCATTCTGGAGGAAGATATGGTGGACACTCCAAACCATTTTCAAAAAGAGTATAGAATTTCTACCTCAGGCTTTTCTGTTAGGGATCACAAAGGATATCACTACCTCAGAGACAACTTTATTTTTGAACTTAATTACAGCAGCAAGATTATTGGTGGGACAGTACTGGAAGAATCCGGAAATACCGCCTATTGAAGAATGGACTGTGAAAGTAACAAATCTGGCGGAAATGGCAAAAATATCAGCATATTTGAAAAGTCGCTCCAATGAACAATTTGTGACGGACTGGAAACAGTGGATAGACTATATCCAAGAGAGACACCAATCAAACAGAATGCAGCTGGCGTTCAGCTAAGGATCGAGGGGAGGAGGGATGAAGGGTTAACAAATCAAAGGTTTACAAAAACTAACACCCAATGTTGAATGTATATGTTCTATAACTAATGCCTCTTAACATAACCTTATGACTAACGTTGTTTGCTTTAATATTGTTAAAGTAGACTGAATCTCTACCTCAGGATATGAAACTTTTACCTCAGGATCTCGGGTTGGGGACCAAAAAAGATTGCACTAGTAATGGGATGAAGTCAACTCAGAAGCGCAAACGCACAATATGCGATAGACTAGATACAGTAGATAGACCATACATAGGAGAAACACCAATCAAACAAAATGTATTCGGAGTATACTTGAAGGTGTAAGGGAGGAGGGAAGAACGTTTACTAAAACAGATGTTTACAAAGATTAATACCTAATGTTGTATGCTATGTTCTAGGATGATTGCTTAGCAATAGGATCTTATGTTTAATGTTGATCACATTAATATGGAAACGGATAGGGGAAACACCAATCAAAATAAAATGTAACAGGAGTATAGTTGAGGCTAGACACGAGGAGTGGGGAAAAAGGCTTACTAACTCAGACGTTTTCAAAGACTAATACTTAGTATTGTATACCAGGGGTCAGGATGATTGCTGCATAACATGTTTTTATGTTCAATGTTAATTGTTTTAATAAAAGAATTTTTTTTTATATTAAAAAAAAAAAAAAAAAAAAAAAGAAAAGCTCCTGCTCAGAAACGCTTCTGTCGGCTGACAGAATTAGACGTCGCGACCGCCTCTGTTCCTTTAGCAAGAATAATAAGGGCTTTATTCAGACGGAATGGATACAGGAGTCTTCTGTACTGCAAGTATATTGCTACTTTGTTTCTGCCTTTGTATCTACAAACTTTTTTGAATTAATATAACCTTTTTAAGATGGCGTTTGCTTTCTCTGCTGAGTGAAAGTGAAAGACGAAAGTGTTTATTCCACTGAGAAATTGAAACGGAACTTTTTTTCTTTTCTTTTCAAGACTTGTTTGAGAGACTATTTGGACTTGATTTATTTATTGATTTTTTTACTAAATTATAAAATAATTGGACTTTTAAAAAGAACTTGAGAAGGGCGGAAGTGGAAAAAAAATTTTTTTTTTTTTTAGTTTCCCTTTCTTTGTTTCAATTATGACTACAAGACAAAAGGCAGCTGCTAAGGCGGCTATGCCCTCTCCAGGACAGCTTGTCAAATCACAGTCTGCTCCTTTAGAATCTCAAGAACCTGCACAGTCCTCACAAATGCTTACAATGAAAGATCTACAGTCGGCTTTAACAGATGTAATATCCTTTTTTAATGATAGGTTTGATAAATTGGAAGATAAATTTGATGTGAAAATAGAGGAAAAGATGGTTGAGCAGAAAAAAGACTTTAAAGCTATGATAGAAGCCTCTAATCAGGAGATGAGAGAAGATATTGTAGACGCTATTAAGGGTGTCTGGGACTATACTATTGTTGTTGAAGAGAAATTAGAGAATGCTGAGCAACATTTTGAAGAAAAATTAGAAGAAATTAGAAGCGATGTTCAAGATCAAGCTACTTTGACACAATATCATCAGATGCAGTTTGCGGTTAGAATTAGGGGATTTAGAGATGTATTAAATGAGAACCAAGAAGATTTAAGAAAATTTTTTTCTGAAGCTTTAGCAAAATTTTTGGATGACTCAGTTGAGAATGTGGCCTGGCAGATTGAACGACTGTTCAGAGTGAACTCACGCATTGCAGCACAAAGGAATTTGCCTAGAGATATTGTGATATATTTTAACACAAGAAAATATAGAAATTGGGTTCTATCTATAGCCTATAATAAACAACTGAGTGTTGCTGGTCAAGATGTACAGGTTTTGAAAGAGATACCTCCTAAGATGTTGAGATCAAGGAAAGATTACGCCTTTTTGACGGAGGAGCTTAAAAGAAGAGAAATACAATATAGATGGGAGGTACCAACTGGACTTTCTTTACTTTTCAAAAATAAAAGATACCGTTTGTTTACTGTAGCTAAAGCGAAAGATTTCTTTGAGAATATATTGATGGCTGATAGATCTACTTCCCCAAAACCTAAGGGGGCAATGTTGGTTAAAGACTTAGAATTACTCCGTTGACTGTTTTATTGAACTTGTCCCAGCATATGTGGGGGCTGTTGGGTGAATGTTGGCAGTGCTTACAAAGACAATTATTCTGACCAGCTAATTGCTTTGCCTCCGTTCAGAGCCCTGGGTCATCACACAACCTGTCATGAATAACATATCAGCAAAACAAAATTCAAATTCCAAAGGTTCTTTGAAACAATCTATCTTTTCTGCATTCTAAAAGGACATTGATGGGAGGGGGCAAACCTAATAACTACAAATGAGACTTTTCTACAAAGTTGATGCTGCAACAGAAAAGCACCATCTTTTTGCCTCAGCTCTTTCTCTCACAGAAATTTGCTCTGATGTATCCACTGGATGTATTCATTCAGACTGAAGAAGACGGTCCCCAAGGTTGCTTGAAGTGAAATGACATAGGGAATTGTAGGTCAAAACTAGAACTTGCGAATTGTAACAGCAATCTGTATAGGCATAATATGCTCCCAGCAGTTGTCACCTGTCAGCAATCAGGTTTTTGCACTATATGCCAATTGTGGGCTCCAGGTGGTTTTCAGAGCAACCCAGATCTGCATCCTGACAGATAAAGGACTTTGGAAATCTCAATGAACTCCTCAAAAGAAGAGATTGGATAGATAGATAGATAGATAGATAGATAGATAGATAGATAGATAGATAGATAGATAGATAGATAGATAGATAGATAGATAGATAGATAGATAGATAGACAGACAGACAGACAGACAGACAACCTTTGTTGTCATTTTTTACTGTGGACACAATGGCACACATTAAAAATGAAATTTATTAGCTTACTCTCAAAGTGTACACATACATAACACACATTTAAACATTCTATATACAACGTATGTATAGACCTACATCCTTACATATAAGTAACATAGTAATCAAAAATAGTCTGATTGAGAAAAAAACCTATTAATAAGAGCCTTGTTGAAGGAGTCAAGAAGCACCTCAATGAGGCATTAATCATTTCTTGGATCTTGTCTCTAATCCCCACCTAAGAAGCTAGGTGGGACATGGATCCCACCTGCAGTGACAGAATCTCTATTAATTCTGCAATATATTGCCCTATCTACCATATCTGTCCATGCACATTCAAGGATAAGACAAATTTAATTATTTTTATCAGCAAAGTGTTGTGCAACTTGGTCACATAATGCCAGGTGGGAGATTTATTTGCTAATCTCTTCTTTTGAGAGAGTCCACAAGCTGAAACAAGACTGCTGGCTGACACTTGCCAATGCAGTAAAAAAAATAATAATTGTGCATGCTTTATCATCGTGATCTAACCCTGAACATATGAAATACAGGAACAGAGTAAGCCATACTGTTGTATCTAGAGCAGTAATGTGGTGGTAAATTTTTAACATATTCTAGTGCCTCAGGCCTCATCCATAGTACTGATCCATTTTGCTGTCATGCTGGGCCATTAGATGCTAAACAGCTGATCAGACTCTAGATATTGTGGCTCAGCTCTGCTCTCAGCTGGCTTTTAATATGCCAGACAAATTTAACAATCAGCTTTTGTGAGGTGTACAAGCTGATCCTGCATAGAAAGGAATAACAGGCCTAGAGATTTAGAGAAGCTGCCTGAATATATGTATATGTATGTACATACTGTATATATATATGTATATTCTTTATATAACAGGCTCAGGAACAAGAAATAATGCAGAAGAATTCAAAGTTTCTGGAAAAAGTAAAAAAATGGCAATGGATGCTTGGGAAGAAGAGACAAAAACACTGGCTAGATGCTCAAAATGGAGCCTACTGAAAAACAAATTACTAGTATTGGAAGACTGAAATCTAGAAAATCAAACTGGCATTATTATAGAAAATACATGGAAGCTTAATGAAGATTTCAAATGATTTTGGAAATATGCAGATATACGGTAATCAAAATATATGAAAAATCTCCAATTTACCAAGTTTGTAACTAATTCTGAAAAACCCATTAAAGTCAAAAATAAAGGGAAGAGAGTCACATGTACGCAGGAGCAATGAAAAGACCACCTAGGGAAGACAACAGGGACAGGAGGAAATCTCATATATCAGATTGATTCAGGTTGATTGATTGATTCTCCTGAAGACTTGCAAGAACATTGCTGGTTATTCAAGCCTGGTCATATGACTGTGTCTAAGTTCCTGTTGGAATTATAGAAGTTAAAAGCACTCTAGAATAAATTAAATAAATTACTAAGTCCCAAATAAATCTATCTTAAAAGTTCAGTCTTTATTCTAATACTCAAAACTCAGAAAGGCATAACCTTAAAAGGTTTCAATTGCAGTAATTTATAGCTTGGAATTTATGGAACAGATGCCTAATAAGGCTCAAAAGATTTCATGTATGTTATCCTTCATGTATGAAGGCAGGACAACAAGCAATGGATGGAAACTAATCAAGGAAAGAAGCAACCTAGAACTAAGGAGAAATTTCCTGACAGTGAGAACAATTAATCAGTGGAACGACTTGCCTCCGGAAGTTATGGATGCTCCAACACTGGAAGTTTTTAAGAAGAGATTGGAAAATCAGAGATCTGCAGGAAGAATATATCAAGAAAAAACAAATAATTTCGAGGAGGAGATGTATGAGATGTTGCAACTAATTCAAACAACAATGATCTTAAACCACGAGGAAATTAAAAATAACATTGAAAATATAAATGAATCCATCTCCAAGTTAACTTCACAGCACAAAATGCTCAGAAAACAATAATAGAGAGGGAGGAAATAAAGCAGACAATTGAACATAAATTAGAGGAAAGAGATTTAAAGATGAAACTTAATAACACAAGGAAGTATGGCTTAACCTATGTGGGGAAAAAACTCACAAGAAATATTGGACATGGAAAAGATAACTTATATTCTAAGATTAAAAAAAACTGAGGACAAAAAAAAAAGATCTGACAAAATGGATCACAGAGTTGTCAGGAGTACCACAAGAATCAGAGAGACAAAAAGTGATAAGAGAAACCAAGAAAGAAAGTAAGGAAAAGATTTTCAATGAATATGAAGGGACAAAATCTTTCCACAAAGACAGTTTACTTGATTTGCCTCTTATACCTATAATAACATATACAAGACTATGGAAAGACTCTTTGATTCAATGGAACATATTGATTAGGAAAGATATTTGGCAAAAGAAAAGGGCTAAAGTGAGAATTAAGAAATTAGATGATGGGATGTATCAGAGAGAATATTTAAAAATTAAACATTTGTTTGAATATGTTTAAAGAAATAGAAAGATTTTGGATATATATGAATTTTAGTTTAAGAGGGATGAACCCCCTCAAGAAATATAGTATTTTTTCTTCTTTCTTTTTTACTTTGTGTTTTTTTCCTTTTTTGATATGAGAAATATAAAAATGTTTGGGATGGTTAATATAAAGGACATCTGAAGATTAAACATATGTTTAATTATGGTTAAAAAGAACAGAAAAATGTTGGAAATAAATGATTATTAGTTTAAGAGGGATATGTATTTTAAATAGTACACTATTTTCTTATTCTTCTGTTTTTTCTCTTTCTTCTCCTTTTTTGTTTTTTTTTATTTTTTAAGACATGAGAAATATAAAAGTGTTGGGATGGCTTGTTTGAAGAAAGTAGATTTAAATATTTAAATGTGATTAACTTTGAGAAAATCTTAACTAGTAAGAATGTTTTGAACATTGTGGGGAAAACAAATTTAAATAAGAATTATAAACAGGATCTATGACAAGGCAACCAAGATGTCTAGCTAGAAAAGAAGCATTACATGGATGTGATTATTATTTGCAGAAATGTTGTAAAAATCTTTATACTATCTGTTACTTATCAAAATAATAAGAATTGTATTATTTCAAGGTTGGCAAAGAAGAGAAGACGAGAAGAAGAGAAAAACAAGCAAAGCTACTATGTGGATTATAGATTATAAAAACCAATTGTTAGTGATTGTTTTGCAAATATAAACCCAGACAACACAGTTTACCAAATATTAAGTCAATTATGTTAAAAAAAACAATAATATATATATATTTTTTAAAAAAGAGCTTGGACAATCATTTGTCTGGAATGGTATAGTGTTTCCTGCTTGAGCCGGGGGCTGGACTAGAAGACCTCTGTTATTCTGTTTTATCCTAAAATATCTTATAATAGACTTCACACCTAAGCTTGGCAATACATCTTTAATCTCTAGGCACTTAATTCAACTTTTCTGGTTTATGTTTGATTTGGAGGAAAACTCAGAGACAAAAAAACTTTATGAGATAAAAATGGAATGTCATCCAAAAGAGCTGATTGTCTGCCCATTGCATTACAGTGTAAATATGTTAGAAAAGTTGGTATTTTTTGAAGGCTTCTTCTTGCCTTTTCAAATTAACCAATACTTAATGCGTCCCTCAGGAGCCCTGGATGGTTGTGATTTGTTTATATAGTAGCCATCTCCAGCCTAGGAATCATGGGTTAGAGCAGGGGTGTTAAACTGCTAGCCCACGGGCTGGATGCGCCATGCCGAAATCGCACCCACCCCATTGCCGGCAATAGAAAAAAAGTCATGATACATCACAACATGTCATGTGACGTTGTGAGTTTGACGCCCCTGGGTTAGAGCCTAATGACTGAGCTGTGAATTAGCTTTCTGAGGTAAGCAGGGACGATTAAAATATTTTTTTTCCTATCTGGTTCCCTGTAGATGTTTTAAATCCTGCTACTTCGTACATTGACATGTTGACGTGCAACTTATCTAGAGGACACCAGACTGATAAAGGCTGAAATAAAGATTTTTCATAGGCACGGTGTGGTCTGAAATTACTTATCTGATTGTTGTCTGGACCATTGGTATTCAGATATTCCTATGCATTCTACCAGCATTCATATGCAGTACAGAAAGGCATTTCAAATGTTTTCATTGCAGTAGTTTTTCCAACCGTTATAGAGTCACAGATAAAAACCAGGCATGAATAATGATGACAACTTTTTTTTAGTAACTACACAAAAATATATAACAAAAGATTCCAAGGACAACAAAACTGAGGTGCCTTCAGTTAGGCTACTCTAATAAATTACTATTGAGATTAAGGCATGTAAACTGTTTTGCAGGAACAAATTATTGTTCAGAAACTATATTTGACTGCTTGCTATTTTGAGTAGAGACCAGGGGAACCAGCTATGGCCAGAAGGCATTGGAGCCTAAATAAAAGCAGAATACATACATACATGCATGCAAAAATACCCACCTGTGTATTTAGTGGTATCTAACAGGACAATTTTATCAACATTCTTTCTCCAGTGGATCACATTTTGTCAGAACTCTCTGCTATGACCTGTCCATCTTGGGTGGCCCTGTACGGCATAGCTCATAGCTTGAGTTACACAAGCCCCTTCGCCACGACAAGGCAGTAATCCATGAAGGATCATAAGAAAGGCTAAGCGCAAAAGAATTGAGACCTTTGAACTATGGTGCTGGAGAAGACTCCTGCGAGTCCCCTGGACTGCAAGGCGATCAAACCGGTCAGTCCTAGAGGAGATCAACCCTGACTGCTCTTTAGAAGGCCAGATCCTGAAGTTGAAACTCAAGTACTTTGGCCACCTAATGAGAAGGAAGGACTCACTGGAGAAGAGCCTAATGCTGGGAAAGATTGAGGGCAATAGAAGAAGGAGAAGACAGAGAATGAGGTGGCGGGATGGAGTAACTGAAGCAGTAGGCGTGAGCTTAAATGGACTCCAGAAGATGGTAGAGAACAGGAAGGCCTGGAGGAACGTTGTCCATGGGGTCGCGATGGGTCGGACACGATTTCGCAACTAACAACAAATTTAGCATAACATCCAAATACTTAATGAACATACAGCATTCAAAAAGTTAAATTTAACAAAAGGAAATACTAACTATCTGGATATCACATTTTATTTTTCAGATAATGTAATGTTTATTATTAAGTTGAAACACCTTACTGAAATGATCTTTGCACTGTGAAAGCATAATTACTTTGCATCATCCTTTAAAAAAATATCCCTTTGCTTATGGGTTCTGAAGGAGATGTTTAATATCGATTACTTGTGCAACAAACATTTTGAATCAACAGGTTGAAGACTCGATAGCCCCTGGATGTAAATTTCCTAAACCAGACATTATCCTCAATGCTTTCAGTCTGGTCACCTCGAGACTTGCTCTTTCACATCAATATCTAATGAATATACATAAGACTTTTAGCATTGCTGGAGCAACAAAATACTCAATGACCCATGTAATTTCTGTCATTTCTAAAAAATGTAACAAAATTATTATAGCAACTGTTCTGCGGTGCAAAAGATTCACACTCTTTACATTCCTTACATTCTAGAAATGAAATGGCCCAAGGAAATAAAAGTAGAGAATAAATGCTTAAACATACAAAATTCTAGCGATGGATCCACAAGGAAGGCTTATCACAGAAAACTGGCAGACTGCTGTCAAAATTACTTGAAAAGAAAGAAATGCCACAATGGTAGTCAGCAATTCTTGAAGTAATAAGATATGAAATAAATTGTCAACTGTCATGGCAATGGGCAATGGGCCAGGATACTTGCGGGACCGTCTTCTGCCCCATGAACCCCAGCGACCGGTTAGGGCACATAGGGTTGGCCTCCTACGGGTCCCGTCTGTTAGACAATGTCATCTGGCGGGGCCTAGGGTTAGGGCCTTCTCTGTTGCTGTCCCAGCCCTCTGGAACCAACTTCCCTCAGAGGTTCGTACTGCTCCCTGCCTCCTAGCTTTCCGAAAACTTTTAAAAACACATTTATGCAGGCAGGTTTGGGGCATGTGAGTTGCACTCTGCCCCTGGGCCTCTGATTGTGACTGTGTGTTGTATGAGTGGAAATAGTTTTATAGTTTTTATATTGTAAATTAGTATTTTAATTGATTTATACTATAATTTTGTACTTGTATTTTTGCTGTGAGCTGCCCTGAGTCTTGGGAGAAGGGTGGCATATAAGTCAAATAAATAAATAAATAAATAAACAAATAAATAAATAAATAAATAAATGTCCAAAGTAAAGCAAAGTAGGTAGTGTTAATTACTCAGACATCCCAAATTTAAGAATCTGTATATATCAAAAATAGAACAGAATAGAACAGAACAGATGAGTTGGAAGCTCTTCTAGTCCAACTCCCTGCTCAACTAGGAAACTGTATATCTTTCTAGAAAAATGGCTATTCTATTTCTTCTTAAAAACTTCCAGTGATGGAGCACCTACAACTTCTGGAGGCAGGTTGTTCCACTAGTTAATTGTCAGGAAATTTCTCTATAGTATAGGTTGGATCTCTCTTTGATAAGCTTCCATCTGTTACTTCTAGTCTTGCCCTTATACTACACATACAAGGTTCCGCAAGCAGTCATCATACGCTTTAGCTTCTAGTCCCCAAATCATCTTTGTTGCTCTTCTCTGCACACTTTCTAGAGTTTCAACATCTTTTTTGTATCGTGGTGACCAGAACTGGATGTAGTATTCCAAGTATGGTCTTACTAGCGCAGTATAAAGCGGTACTAACACTTCATGTGATCTTGATTGTCCCTCTGTTGATGTAGCCTAGCACTGTGTTGGCTTTTTTGGCAGCTGCAGCACATTGCTGGCTCATATTTAAGTGATGTCCATTAAGACACCTAGGTCCCTCTCACAATTATTGCTGTTGAGCCAGGTACTACCTAATCTATCCCTGTGCATTTGGTTTTTCTTGCCTAAGTATAAAACCTTACTTTTCTCACCACTGAACTGCATTTTTTTGGATAGGGCCTAGCAAGGCGCTGAGAGGTAGCAGGAACTGCTTAATTCATTCTTTGCATCTGTCTTTGTACAAAAGAAAGAGAATAGTTCAACCTATCAAAAGCAGTGCACCGATTGTTTCCTTGACTTTTTTCTTGCTTTTTATGTATTGAAAGTAGAACTTAGGAATTTGGGTGCACAATTCTCAGTTCTGGCAATGAAATATTGCAGTACACTTTATTAGTACATTCTAATAAAATTATATCTTTCTCAACAAATGGAGCCAACAATTGTTTCTATTTAGAGCAGGCATGTCAAACTCGTGATGTCACGTGACGTCACATGATGGATTGGAGCTTTTTCTCCATTGCCAGCAATGAGGTGGATGTGGTTTTGGGATGACGCGTCCGGCCCACGGGCCGGCAGTTTGACACCCCTGATTTAGAGGTTTAGGTTGTGGCCACTGTGCTTCCTGTAGACTTTAGCTAACTGATTGGCAAAAAGTTCATCTATTTGTTCTGTTTGGATAGGGTGCTCTGTAATATACACCTATGATAATCTAGGTGAAAATTTTCATCAAGAATGGAACAAACCTACATTTTTTTTAACATGCCCCCTCTTTAAACAGCATCAGTAATGAGAAAGCTCTTCTTTTTTCCACTTTGTGAATTAAAATGTCCCCTGGCATTGATTATTTTATCAGGTCTACCTGATCAGGCAGATCATACTTTTCATAGAGGTAGCTAGTATTAAAACTAGATGTGTTATGAACTCCCAATGCCCTTTATACAATATGATGGAATTTAAACAGTCTACATGCTTTATGAACATAACGGGCTTTACTGCCAGAATAATTTTATAGCTACTATCAGCCAGCAATAAAGGGGAGCATAAACCAATTCCACATAAATGCGCACATATTAGGAATTTGCTAGATGAACTATTTCAGTACAAAAGCTCTTCCATTTCTGGTAAATAGATTTAGCAAAGAATGGTTTTCTCAATAGGCCTTAGATTCCTTAGTCTGAATAATTGGAAAGTTATAATGCCTGGGAAAAACGTTCACAAATGTTCACAAATGGCAATGTATAATTTATATGTTTTGGATATACTGAAAAAAAAAACCCTAGGAAATGTGACACCTCTTTTGATTATATGAATACCCCATTTGTCCTTGAAAGCCACTTTTATCCTAATGGTACAGACTTCATTATCAATTTTTATACAGTTCTGTGTGTCTAAAATTAGGCTCCATTCTCCCCCTTAAAATATTTCTAATACATTTATTCTTAAACTATAAAAGGTGAATAACAACAATAGCTGTTTTATGTAGAATGAATATTAAAAAAAAACCCATTCTGTTCATTTCTGCTCATAATGGGGATACATCCAGACTGGAAGATGCCACCTACAAAAGCTACTAATATATTTTTAAATGTTACATTTTTTCCTACACACCTACATATTAGTCAATTCTAACATGTGGGAAGCTTGGTGGGGATGGGGGTTGTAAAAAAGAACCACACTGCTCCTTGCATACTTATTTGAACTGGATTCTCATTTTCATTAAGCTGTTTTTTTTTAAAGTGGAGCACATTCAATGACCATGGAACAGAATTGTGCAATTAGCCATATCCTTGATACCAGAATGCTTCTCAGCTATGACCTCATGATCCCTGCAGTTGCTAGAATGGCTGAAAACCCGATGCACCAAAATTTAGTTTAACCTGAGATCCTTATTATGTAGATATTCAATTACAGTGAAATCCATATAAATATATTGTTGTAGACATGAAAAGGATATTTTATTACCGTCTTGTAATAATATACATTGAAGGCACACTCAGAGAGATATACTAATATTGATTTGAATGCATGAAATTATTCCAGGTTGCTCACGTAACACAAATAGCATTAAAATATTTCCCTTATTACATTAACTGATATTTTAATAAAAAGAAACGGCTAGTAGTTTGTCAGTTTCAAATTATTAAAATATTTCTAATAAATGTTATAAATTCAACATTTCAGTGAGTTTACAAAAACAGAGTTTTTGCTATGAAGCAACTAGATCAGTGGTTCTCAACCTTTTTCAGGTTGAGACCCCACTTGCGCCGCCCATGCGTGGCGCGGCCCCGACCCGCGCGCGCACGCCGGGCCGATCTGCGCACGCGCAGTGCGTGCGCCACAAAAAAAACAACAAAATGGCGGACCGTGATGGGCCGATCTGCGCATGTGCGGCACGCGCGCGACGGCCTGAACAGCGCATGCGCGGTGCGCGCACGACGAAAAAACAAAACAAAACAAAAAACAAAATGGTGGACCGTGGTGTCCGGTGACCCCCGCGAAACGGTCGTTCGACCCAAATGGGGTCGCGACCCATAGGTTGAGAACCGCTGAACTAGATGGATCAATGCCATATTTACTCCCTTCAGCTCTTGAATGAAAATAACAAATAAATAAGCATACATAGTTCGGGCCATTCCAAATGGAGCCTAAGAATTGTTCCCCAGGATTTTCAAAAACTCAAGAATAGTTGGTTTTCCCTTTATCCAGCAAAATGTATTAAGCAAACAGGGCCTATTTGTAAAAAAAAGAGAACCCAGGCTTATATGCTGCTTTAAATTAGTTTGAACTATACCTGTCAGAGGAACTCATTCTATTCTAAGCCTTAGCTCCAGTAGGAGAAGAAAATCAGACTATGAGTGATAAAGCAGCAGCTCTTTATTTTGTAGTTTATTTATTTGATATTTGTTATTTTATGTATGTTATTCTATCGCCAACATGATCGCCAACGTCCGATAACGGATATGGAACAACAACAACAAGAAAATTCTATGTAATTAAAATAATTTATTTATAACCTGAAATTTGTAGAATTTGTAGAAGAAATTTGTAGGATGACCATTTAGTGTCATTTCAATCGTGTTTATTGTTCCAAAAATACATGCTAACACCATTGGCTTAAAGTAATAAGAACAGTAAATATTACAAAATTATGGAGATTATTCAAATTTTGTATAACATTTACAAGTACTAGTGAATACAGCATCAATACAACTAAAGAAAAAGAATAAAACAATGCTATTAATATTTCTTAAGGTATGCTCAGCAATTATCTCTGTTCAAGTAATTAAAACTACTTACTGGATTGAGAACTACTGTGAAAAATAATTCTCCGCCCTGTATACTTTTGTTTAGTTCTTTTGGACCACCAGGATACTCCTTGTAGAAAATTGTATGAGTAAAAAGGCCACAGGTTTGTCGAGGAAGAACCTGTAGAAGATTATATACAATAATAAAGAAAAAGGAAAAAGAATGCATCGGCTAGCTAATGACTCTAGGACACAGTGCTCATCTCTGGGTCTTGGCCAATGTTTGAAGACATTGTCTGTGGTTATGTGACCAGCATGGGTATATGCTAAAGGTGCACAGAATGCTGTTACCTTCCCACTGAAGTGATACCTATTCATCTATTTGCGTTTGCATGCTCTCAAACTGCTAGTTGGGGCAAGTAATGGGAGCTTACCCTTATAATTCTCCTCTGTAAGTCTGAACTATATTTTATAGACTTGACTATTATTTTAATGTTATTTCAAAATATGAAACCACACAAAATAAACAGCACATTTGTCAGGAAGAAAGACCACCGACATATCATTAAAAGAGTGGAATTTTTTTTAAAAAGCACCATTCAAAAATGCTGTATATAGTAGATCTGCATATAGGTTAATATACACATGCAACTGCCAATTTAAAAATAATTGTTAGACTTTTAAATAAAAATAAAATAAATTCCACGGTATTATAATTAAGTGATATGTTTGCCTGCACTCTCCAATTATTAACCCTTGAGGGATAACTTCAAAACTCCTGTTGCTTTCTCTTTTTTTCCATCCCTTTGTCTGATATTGAACTTGGAAGAAATAGCCTTTCAAATAAATAATCACTTCAAAAAGTGATCATTTGTCAGTAAAACAACCCTTAAAATATAGGATTCTTCCAACCAGCATATTATTGTCAGTCAGTTTTATTAAAGAATGGTTCACTATCTATGAGATCACTAGACTATTCCATAACAGCATGCCAATAGGTATAGTGGAAATAGAATATTTTTATAGAGGACCTACATGAAGAGGTGCGATAGATTTTCTGTACACCCAGTAATTTGTTTTTTAAAAAATAATTATTTAGAATTGTTTGGAATTGTTTTTGTTATACCTAAAAAGTAATAGTTTAGAGAAATAAGTCATGTTGATGGAAAATCAGCGTGGATCCCACCAAAGGAAATACTAACTGAATTTTCAAGAGATCTTTTGACAGTGTCAGCTGGCATAAGGACTTTTCAAATTTATGCGCCTGGATTTTTAAAAGCCTTTGACAAAGTTCCTCGTAAAGGTTCTTGTTGCCAGAAGATTGCTTTTTGATAAGTAGGAAGAGGTTGTTTATTGTATGGTTTTCAAGCTATGGCACTTTCTAATATAATATCAAACATATATATATATATATATAGTTGGTGACCAACTCTCAAATTATTTAGGAATAAAAATGAAGCTTTCAAAAACAAATTATGCTGAGTTTATTATTACATTTTATGTATCATTATTTATTATTACATTTTATATTATTTTTAATTTGCTGTTAGGTACTGTAGTGTTTCTATCAATAAAAGGTGGTGTATAAATGTAATAGCAAAAAAGGGAAGATTATAAAAAAAATTGGATAAGTAATTGGGTAGAAAAAACATCATCAAAGACTAAGTATAAACCATCATTTTTGTGAATAGAAGAAAATATTGATCCCCAGGCTTCTGGACTGGGACTGCTGGTTTTTAAATTCATTTAGGATTAAAAATGGAGCAGGCCAAATTTGTAGATAATGGTCAGGATGGTAAATACCAAACATATGCCAGAAGGATCTCTTTAAAAAGATGACTGGGAAAACAAGTGAAGTTCATTTAAGTGTAAATGATACAAACAGTGGGACAAAACTCCAAATACTTACTGATGAGATCTATAAATAACCAGAAAAAACATAGTAATTTCAGCAACTTTAGTATTATTACCATAAAATAGGATAGGCCCATCCAACCACTTTCAGACAGAAGATATTTTTCATTTAAAGTATGAATGTTTATGTATAAATATAACATTAACATTATATGTACCTATTACTTTAACTTTCTCTGCTTGACAATGCTTTGCATACTTTTAACAATTTTAACTCAATATCCTAAACACTGATATATAATAAAACTAAAATATATACACCTATATACTCAGATTTGCACTCCAAGGCTACCGGATATATTTCTAATAGCAATGAGATACTTAGAAAAGTCTCTGAATTTGATCTCAAAGTACCATCCCCTCAATAAACAGAAAGTTTTAAGACGGAGGTTCCCATCCATAATCCTTAAAGTTAACATCAGCCTCTTCAACTGAGTATAGAACGTGTCATGATCTCCGCACCTTCAGAAGAGAATTGAAGACTCATCTCTTCAATCAAGCCGGCCTGGCCTAGATCTCCTCGGGTTTTACAATTTTTAAACAAGGCTGTTCGGGTTTTAGAATTGGGTTTTTAACAGGTTTTAGTAACAGCCTTGTATTAATTTAATTTAATTTATTTTTAAATATTTATTGTTATTATATGTTTTTATTGGGTTGTAAACCGCCCCGAGTCCTACGGGAGAGGGGCGGTATAGAAATTTAATAAACTAAACTAATAAACTAAAAGAGATGGCTGAGCATCCAGCTCTAGCTGCTCTTCAGCCATGCTAGCCACATTTTGACAAGTTTAAAAATGTCAAACCATCTTTGAAGCCATTTTAACATAAAGGCCGCTGACATAAATTACAATCTGGTGGTAGGGCATAATAAATGAAAAATAGCTCTTCAGATAATGTGAACATTTGGTATAATAATCATACTTATAACATATAATATATGTTGACATATACTCAGAAAAGCCAGGATAAAAAAACCAACCAACCAACCAACCAACCAACAAAAAACATAGCTCACCATGATGCTTTTGTGAACGAAACCTCTTCTGTACCGTGCAGGTTTTAGATGTGGATATTCTTCTGTACTGGTGATTTTGATATTCCAAACTTTTTTCCAGGCATCATAAAGTTGAACATGAACAGGATAGACGCCGGAATGGTGTGGAGCCACAGCATATCCCATATCAGTTGGGATGCCATGTTCCTGAAATAGCAAAATAAAATCCTATATGAAGGATAGAAACCAATGCACACATATGAGCACGTCCTCCTACAATAGTATGAACTTATCCAAACAATGCAATTATTCAGGTCAATTTCAAGACCTACATGCAAAGCTTCTTTAGCTTTGTACACTTCCTGTTTTATCTAGGATATGGTGCAATATTTTATAGGCTTTCTGTTTTCCTTGCTCTATCTCCATAAGCTTAATTTAGCTCTAGTTCAACCAGCATGCAAACTAGATTTCTCTTTTGATGTGATAATGTAAAATTGTATAACATTTATATATGTTTTCCTATCAAAACATTTATCTGCTAATATGCAAATAAACCCCTCCTAGGACCATCTTGTTAATTTAAATAAGTAGTTTATTTTTAAATCTTGGTTGAACACCCAGTTACTCCGATAATGGCAAATCAGTTCCCACTGTAAGGCTTATGCTTTAAAGCTTAACATGGAGACTCCTGTGAAATTTTGAATACTCTTTTTGCCTGCTTAAATTTAAATGTCTAATAAATGCCAAGACAATATGCTGATTGGCACCGAGTTTCTTCTTAATGCTTTTTTTGATGAACCGAAATACAAGTTTTCTCAAGGAACACTGCTTGTTGCACAATAATCAATACAGCGTTGTTTCTACATAACTCCAATTTTTGTGTGAATTACAGCAAGAGTAATGTAATGTAATATTAGGTTTGTTTTAAAAATTATGTTTTAAATGCCTCTCTCTGGTTCCAGTGGTTAGTGTGCACATAATACATTGTATGGGAACACTAGCTTTAGATTGGCTTTAGGGTGCAACGTATTTTTATGGATTTCAGAAAATTGAAGGGTTTTTGATCGGATGCAAGAAAATCTTGTTTGGAAGTCATTTATAATGAGCACAGTAGAACTGTATTTCAACATAACTCTCATTATTGTTAGTGCTAATGGCACTTCTTTTCACTGGATCTCCATCTGACCTCTTTGTATAATTATTTAAAATTGGGGTATGTATTGCTGTGGAAATAATTTGAAATGTATAGGAGTATTAATATAGCACTTGGATGCAACTTTTTAGATTTTTTAAAATGTAGGATATACTCTGTATGTTTATAAAATGGATATTTCAATTTTCAGATATAATTAAAGATATATCAATATTACTTTTAAAAAAAATCAGAATTTTCTCAGTAATTGCAAAGTGAGTATATTCAATAACAATGCATGAAACTATCTATATTCTTTATATAGTGACAATGACTATCATTTATACTTACAGTAGTTAAGACAAGTACTTTCAGTGTTTTGTATGGAGAACGATCTGGGTAGGTGGCAGCACCTAACTGCCTTGCATAAATCAGGAGAAACTATCCAGGGTCAGACATGTCCAGTATTTGAATGGCAGACCGCCAAAAAATGACACATGTACAGGATAGATTGGGAAATGAAAAAAAGCAAACAGAGTTTTTTGATTTGTTTAATATTTACGTGAAGCCCGCATCTGTGTCTGATGATTCAAGTAGTGCCATTATTATTTCCCTAGCCTGTCTGGGAAATACTAACTGAAAGAGTACAAAGATGAAAATGAATACAATTTTGGAAATTCTGTGCCTTAAAGAGCCATGGTGACACAGTGGTATGCAATGCTGTAGGCTACTTCTGCTCACTGCCAGCAGTTCGGCAGTTCAATCCTCACAACTACAGGTGTCAGAGCAATCGATCTAGCAACCGTTCTGTAGTCACTCAGCTCTGTGATGGAGGGTTTCTTGAGAAGTAGAACATTTGATAGTAGAACATTTGAAGCAAGAAAGAACATAACACATTTCCAGTGATTTATTAAATAGGCAGTAAAGATGGGGGCCAGTTGATCAGCACCGGCTTTCAAGAAGGAAAGGTCTGGGCCTGGTGTTTTTCCTATCTTTTGTCTATAAAACAGACCTCGCACGTCTTTTTCTAAGATCATCAGAGGTGGGGCCCCCAGAGGAATGGAGATAAGTGTAGGAGATTTGGCTATTGTTGGTATATTTAATATGGGGATGGTAGCGATAGTTGATAGGGATCTCCTCTCAAACCCACAGTAGAGTACAGTAGAGCACATACAGGTCAACTGCCAGTTGCCAATTCTCTTCCACAAGGGAGGGAGGTCTGCTGTATCCAATCATATTCTTCAGGTTCTTCCACACGTTTGCTGCTTCATTTGCTGAGAACTGATTTCATTTAAATGTACGCTTTGTCCTGTTTCAGAACAAGCATATACCACAGGCTTCAACAGTTACTTCATAAAAACACGAAGGCAATGGCTGTCAGGGTGAGTATGTGTGGCGTCACGTGCCCATTTGAGCAAAGTACACAAAAAACAAGTTTGCCTGAAAATGAGTCTAACTCTAAAACATCGAACAATAGCTTATCAGGCCGTGATCCAAAATCCAAGGGATTCATAGGAAGTTCAACAGCTGATCTGAAATCAGAGTAGCAGAATTTCAGGATCCAAGAGTTCTGAGGCATGACTTTGTAGGTTCTAGGCTAGAGTGATTGTCCCCAAGAAAGATGTACCATAGGGTACATCTTAGCTTTATGTAAAGCAACCCCTTGGTGGGAATTAATTATGAACAATAATGCTGAATGCTACTTATTTTTGTTAAAGGGTGTGATGTGCATTGGGCTGCTCCTCAGATCCTTGTCATCTGCTTCCTATTCAGTTGATCCAAATGACTGTCAGCAGTGTCGGCCTCAGGTACTTTGCTGATTCTTCAGAGTGTCATCCATACCGTGAATCTCTTTAGCATCAGACTCCTCAGAATCCAAGTTGTGTGTGACAAAATTTAACCAACTGTTTCATCCAACTATATGTATGGAGCATATATAAGGAATCATTTTTGTGATCTTAGAGGTGTGATTTCGAATATGCATGTGTATGTATTTTTGTACACAGGCAAATGCCTTGTTCTTGGCTGAGGAACTGAATGATTTGTTGCGAATGTTAGACAGATTGCCTGATGCAAAAAGACATATGGACTTGAAAATTAATGTATTAAGAACTCAGGAAGTTGTGTTTGACAGGGAAAATGTGGTTGTAATTACAAGGTATTTAAACATAATGAAAAATTATACCAACTCTAATCTATATCATTATATGAATCCATCTATCTTGGGAGTATGTTTACTAAACATAAGGATAATGGATGGAGAAATCAGTGTGGATAATGTGGTCGGATGTGAGGAAAGTTTCTCAAATAAATTTAAATGATTGTGTGCGTCACTTTGTTATCATCTATAAGTGGGTGATGAATGTAGATTAAATATAAACTAAGTGATCAATATAAAAGAAGCATTCTGGTAATTTGGATAATACAGAATGAGAGAATGGATACTGAATCACAGTACAAATATGTGAAACTGATGAGAAGTTGTAGGAGTAAGAAGTTCCTCAAAAAGGGGGAAGTGAGAAGTTTAGAGACAATTTATGAAATGGTATAAAGATGTGGTGGAAACAAGAAAGATATGAAGTGGTTTAATGAATGGTGCTGGGGTATTCTAGGATGAATTAAATATTTTTCTTTTCTCTTATTTTATGCATTTAATTTATTTTGCTCACTGCTTTTCATTCTGTTTCAGTACGATGCACAGTTCTGCTTACTTCAAAAGGGAACAACAGTGTGATGGACATGCATTTGTATGGAGGATTCTTTTAATAAATTGCAGCCACGGTTACTGGAGTGTTAGGTACACAGGTACTCTGTAACATAAATGACTGCTCTGTACTTCTATTATTTCATCTAGTGGCAGCATAACTAAGCTGGAATTGATAAACTAAAGTTGTACTTCAAGACAATTTCAATTTTTAAGGTGGGATGCTTAATTTAAATACTTTGTACTCTGTATCAGCTATATATCATTTCTACTAAATCTGTGATTTATGAATTTAACTCACTAAGGCAAATTTTTTGTTGAGAATCATTTGCTCCACTAGTGAAGATTCATTATGGAACAGATGAGGTTGCATGTGACTCCACATATGAGGAAACCACCAGAATTCATCAACAGACCCCAACAATAAATCATCTCCTTCATCCTCTTCTACAGTGCCTGTAGAAATAAATAATTTATTAAATAATATTCCCATTTTTGAAAGAACTTTCTCACAATTATTGGAAGCATGGTGAACATTTAAATTGCAACAAATTTACAGCAGAAAGATCAAATCAATCTCAAATTCATAGCAACAATTCATAAGCAACCAATTATCTGAGACAGAACGCAACCTATTTGATGATGTTACTCAAGGCATAATTTAAAGTAACAGTGAGTCCCCTGCAAATCCATCAGGTTTGTACCCTGTAACAGAATAGGTCCAAGAAACTGGCAAAAACTAAAGTGATTAGATTGCATTTTGCAGTCTGATCTTGTTAGGACAAACATGATTTGAAAATAAGCCAAAGTAATAACAGTCATAACAGAATGCCAGTATATTTTGAGCTAGAACATAAGCAGTTTCATTGATCTACATTAGAGTCCATCTGTGTGCTCAATGAATAAGACATGAAATATATCAAATAACATCTAGTGAAAGTTATTTTACATTTATGTTAATTATCACATTATATTACTATAACTGCATTTTTATTAAGAACAGGTATTCTGACTGTAATCTGGTCTATGATTGTAGCAGACATTCCTATGACTGGATTCCTATTACAGTGATAGGTCTATGATTGTAATGGAGATTCCTATAATTGGATTCCTACTACAGCAATAGGCATATTTCCCAGAATGACCACTCAGAAGTAGTAAGGATTAGGGCAGAAGTATAAGCCACTGAATGATAAATATACAATTTAAAAAGAAGGTTGATTTAGTTAAAGACATAGTTGATTTAAATATATTTGCATATTAAAGCAATATATGTGCTTATTTGATTAAACTGAAAGCCATAATTTGCAAGCATCTCTACTGTGTGTCACAACTGAAGGTGTCTACATTATAATTTAACATATTGTAGGCTATATCCTGGATCTCATAGATGTTCGTTGGGTTGTATTATAAATGTATTTTAACTTTGCTTTACATTTTATTTTGTTTATCATCTAAGATAGTCTGTATATATTCACAGAACACTCTGCTTGTACTGGTCGATGACTGCAATAAGCTGAATTGAACTGTGAAGAGTAATTATAATTACAACTGAAAGTGTATATTTTGCTGAAGTAAATTGTTCTGTTAATTTACATGTCCAGCTCCTGAGTAAACATGATATAATTTATGATTACACTTAAAATATCACATTCTTACTATAAATCTATTTTGCTTCTCTTGAGGTCTACAGCTTGCTACAATACATATTCAACAGCACTTGCTATATATGTTAAGAATATATTGATTATATTTAATTCCACAAAGTTTTTATATAAATACAAGTTTACTATTGTCAGAATATAATGGGCAAAGTTTTATATTTTTAATACCAAAGCCTGACTTTAGCCTTGTTAAGTACTAACATAAGTGTTAATACCACTTTACAATGCCTTGGTAAGGCCACACTTGGAATACGGCATCCAGTTTTGGTCACCGCGATGTAAAAAAGATGTTGAGACTCTAGAAAGAGTACAGAGAAGAGCAACAAAGATGATTAGGGGACTGGAGGCTAAAGCATATAAGGAACGGCTGCTGGAATTGGGTATGTCTAGTTTAATGAAGAGAAGGATGAGGGGGACATGATAGCAGTCTTCCAATATCTCAGGGGCTGCCACAAAGAAAAGGGAGTCAAGCTATTTTCCAAAGTGCCTGAAGGCAGGACACGAAGCAACGTGTTGTGTCCCGAGCCTGCAAAAGCAGGCTTGGGACGTTGCATTGGTCCCGGGCATTCCAAAAGCTGCCCGGGGACCAGACAGAGCGGCGCCAGCCTTGTGCGCATGCGCAAGGCGCGAAAACGCTCTGTTCCTATTGGTTGACATTGTCTGGGTTTCTGGCCATATAAAAAGGCCTGCGTGCCTTTTGCTTTTGCTTGGTTGTTGCAGAAGGTGAATAAAGCGTTTGCTCAGCATCATCATGTGTCTTCATCATTCGCACGTGAACGAAGTACTCAACACAACGGGTGGAAACTAATCAAGGAGAGAAGCAACCTAGAACTAAGGAGAAACTTCCTGACAGTTAGAACAATTAACCAGTGAAACAACCTGCCTCCAGAAGCGGTGAATGCTCCAACACTGGAAGTTTTTAAGAAGAGACTGGACAGCCATTTGTCCGAAATGGTATAGGGTTTCCTGCCTGAGCAGGGGGTTGGACTAGATGACCTCCAAGATCCCTTCCAACTTTACTACTACTACTATTATTATTATTGTAAAAAAATCTGTAATATACACATCAATAACTACATAAACCCATAAAGTTTTTCATATGAAAGTTATTTTTAACTAGCATCCCTTTTTCTAAATTTATATGATGTTTCCTGTCAAAAAGCTATCTTGAAGCAGATATGAAAAGCAGCTTCTGAAAAAGCCTTTTAGCTCTGTTTGCCAGAGGTGAATGGGCCAAGTTTATCTTAAGGTATAGTGGTTAATTTACAAATTGACATGACACCACAGAGTAAATCACAACCTGTCTCAGCTATAAATAATTGCTTTATTCTTAAACCTTAATGGGTGAATCTGTCCCATTCATTAAATACTTATTGTGTGAATGGGACTGAAAGCTTGTGCAGAACACTGAAATCACATGCATCGATTTCCTACAGCTTTCAATAAATATCATTTTACATATCTTAAATACTATCTATTCCCAGTCTCTTCATTGGCTGTTCAGAAAGGAAATGGCAGTTCAGGCGGCCAAAGTGATATAGCAGCCTGCTTGGGATCATTACATTTTAGTAATTCATTAAAACCGATGACTCTATAACAGAATATGGCTACTTCAGGGATGAGGCAACTAAAGAGATACATTCAGATAATTATGTAGATGTATAATTTCAGAAGTCCCTAAGAGGCTGTTCTGTATATGAGGTAAATTAATTAAGTCATTGATGAGCTTCTCATCATAAGACATGCTCATATCACTCCAGCCTCCGTGAGCTGCACTGGCTACCAATTGGTCTCCGAACACAATTCAAAGTGTTGGTTATGACCTATAAAGCCCTTTATGGCAATGGGCCAGGATACTTGCGGGACCGTCTTCTGCCTCATGAATCCCAGCGACCGGTTAGGGCACATAGGGTTGGCCTCTTACGGGTCCCGTCTGTTAGACAATGTCATCTGGTGGGGCCTAGGGTTAGGGCCTTCTCCGTTGCTGCCCCAGCCCTCTGGAACCAGCTTCCCTCAGAGGTTCGTACTGCTTCCTCCCTCCTAGCTTTCCGAAAACTGTTGAAGACACATTTATGCAGACAGGCTTGGGCCGTGTGAGCTGCACTCTGCCCCTGGGCCTTTGACTGTGATTGTGTGTTGTATGAGTGTAATAAATTACCTAGTTTTTATATAGCAATTAGTAATTTTAATTGATTTTATGTTTATGTTTTCACTTGTATTGTTATTGTGAGCCGCCCTGGGTCTTAGGAGAAGGGTGGCATATAAGTTTAAACAAACAAACAAACAAACAAACAAATAAATAAATAAATAAATAAATAAATAAGCACTGTAAATTGTTGTGATGACAGCACAATCACAATGACTTTTTTGTGTAGTATAATCTTGATACAGTGCATTCAGAAGGCATTCAGACCCCTCTTCACTTTTGTCAGTTTTGTTATGCTGATTCTACAGTTGTTGAAATTCATTTTTTTCTCACTAATCTACACTCTGTACCCCATAATGACAAAGTGAAAACAGAATTTTAGAAATGTCTCTAAATTTTTTAAAAAGAAAAAACTGAAATAGCACATTGGCATAAGTATTCAGACCCTTTGCAACAACACTTGAAAGTTACCTCAGGTGTCTCCCATTTCTCTTGATTGTTGCTGACATGTTTCTACACCTTGATTAGAGTCGACCTGTGATAAATTAAATTGATTGGACATGATTGGGAAAGCACACACCTCTCTATAGAAGGCCTCACAGCTAACAATGCATACTGTAGCAGATCAAACGTTGTGGGTCAAAGGAACTGCCTGCAGAGCTCAGACAGGATTATTGCAAGGAACAGATCTGGGGAAGGCTACAATAAAGTTCCTGCTGCATTGAAGGTTCCCCTAAGACAAGGGTGTCAAACTGCCGGCTCGCGGACCGGATGCGTTACGTCGAAACCACACCCATCCCATTGCTAGCAATGGAAAAAAAGTCATGATACGACACGTCACTTGACATCGTGAGTTTGACATCCCTGCCCTAAGGTCGTGAGTTTGACATCCCTGCCCTAAGAGCACAGTGGCCTCCATTATTCTCAAATGAAAGAAGTTTGGCACAACCAGGACTCTTCCAAGAGCTAGTCGCCCGGTCAAACTGAGTAATCGGGGGAGAAAAGCCTTAGTAAGAAAGGTGAGATTGGGTGAGATCATCCGTCGACACAGGGGTGAGTTGTCATCAGTATGCTGATGACACTCAGCTCTATATCTCTACCCCGCATCATTACAGCGAAGCAGTGGAAGTGATGAACCGGTGCCTGGAGGCTGTTGGGGTCTGGATGGGTGCTAACAGGCTCAGACTCAATCCCGACAAGACGGAGTGGCTGTGGGTTCTGCCTCCCAAGGACAATTCCATCTGTCCATCCATTACCCTGGGCGGGGAAGTCTTGTCCCCGTCGGAGAGGGTTCGCAACTTGGGTGTCCTCCTCGATCCACAGCTACATTTAGAATACCATCTTTCGGCTGTGGTGAGGGGGGCATTCGCCCAGGTTTGCCTAGTGCGTCAGTTGCGGCCCTATTTGGACCGGGAATCACTCCTCACAGTCACCCATGCCCTTGTCACCTCGAGACTTGACTACTGTAATGCTCTCTACATGGGGCAACCTTTGAAGAATGTCCGGAGACTGCAGGTGGTTCAGAACGTGGCCGCGCAAGCCGTCTTGGGTCTCCCAAGACATGCTCATGTCACTCCAGCCCTCCGTGAGCTGCACTGGCTGCCAATTGGTCTCCGAACACAATTCAAAGTGCTGGTTATGACCTATAAAGCCCTATATGGCAATGGGCCAGGATACTTGCGGGACCGTCTTCTGCCTCATGAATCCCAGTGACCGGTTAGGGCACATAGGGTTGGCCTCCTACGGGTCCCGTCTGCTAGACAGTGCCGTCTGACGGGACCTAGGGTTAGGGCCTTCTCTGTTGCTGCCCCAGCCCTCTGGAATCAACTTCCCTCAGAGGTTCATACTGCTCCTTCCCTCCTAGCTTTCCGTAAACTTTTAAAAACACATCTTTGCAGACAGGCCTGGGGCGTGTGAGCTGTGCTCTGCCCTTGGGCCTTTGATTGGGAGTGTATGTTGTATGAGTGAGTATAGTTTTTATAGTTTCATAGTTTTATATTGTACCATTTTTTAAGTGACCTATGTATTTTGTACTTATATTTCTGTTGTGAGCCGCCCTGAGTCTGGGGAGAAGGGCGGCATATAAGTCGAAATAAATGATAAAAATGATTAAATGATAAAATGACCAAGAACCCAATGATATTTCTGACTGAGCTCCAGAGATTCTGTGTGCAGATGGTACAGAGTTCCAGAAGGACAAACATCACTGCAGCCCTCCATCAGTCTGGGCTTTATGGCAGAGTGGCTAGACAGAAGCCTCTCCTCAGTGCAAAACACATGAAAGCCCACTTGGAGTTTGCAAAAAAGCATCTAAAAAACTCTCAGACTGTGAGGAATAAGATTCTCTGGTCTCATGAAACAAAGATTGAACTGTTTGGCCTCAATTCTAAATGTTATGTTGGAGGAAACCAGGCACCGCTTATCACCTGCCCAATGTCATCCTAACAGTGAAATATGGTAGTGGCAGCATCATGCTGTGGGGGTATTTTTCAGCAGCAGGGACTGGGAGACTGGTCAGGCTTGAGGGAAAGCTCACTGGAGCAAAGTACAAGGATATCCTCAATGAAAACCTGTTCTGCAGCACTCAGGACCTCAAACTGGGCTGAAGGTTCACTTTCCAACATGTCAACTATCCTAAGTACAGAACCAAGACAACACAGGAGTGGTTTAGGGACAACTCTATGATGTCCCAGAGTGGCCCAGGCAGAGCTCTGACTTGAACCCTATTGAACATCTCTGGAGGGACCTGAAAATGGCTCTCCACCGATGGTTGCCATCCAACCTGACTGAGCTTGAGAGGATTTGCAAAGAAGAATGGCAGAAAATCCCCCAATCCAGGTGTGCAAGCTTGTCGCGTCATAACCAAAAAGACTTGAGGCTGTAATTGCTGCCAAAGGTGCTTCATTGAGTGAATATGTGATATTTTAGGGTTTTTTTGGTTTAATAAATTTATTGACATTTCTAAACTTCTATTTTCACTTTGTCATTATGCCTGTTCCGCCCCTGGTTGGCTTTTTATAGGTACCTTTCACCTGACACCCATATATGCCTGTTACCGTCACCCCTCTCCGGGGTAGACCTTTAGTCCAGGTGGAGCTATATTCTTGGTCTAACACTTTCTCCTATATGGATACATGAGAAAAAATGAGAAAAAATGAATTTCAACAAGTATAGGATCAGGCTGCAGCATAAAGCCCTTTATGGCAATGGGCCAGGATACTTGCGGGACCGTCTTCTGCCTCATGAATCCCAGCGACCGGTTAGGGCACATAGGGTTGGCCTCCTACGGGTCCCGTCTGTTAGACAATGTCATCTGGCGGGGCCTAGGGTTAGGGCCTTCTCTGTTGCTGCCCCAGCCCTCTGGAACCAGCTTCCCTCAGAGGTTCGTACTGCCTCCTCCCTCCTAGCTTTCTCCTCCCTCCTAGCTTTCTGAAAACTGTTGAAGACATATTTATGCAGACAGGTTTGGGGCGTGTGAGCTGCACTCTGCCCCTGGGCCTTTGACTGTGATTGAGTGAAATAAATTACCTAGTTTTTATATAGTAATTAGTAATTTTAATTGATTTTATATTTATGTTTTCACTTGTATTGTTATTGTGAGCCGCCCTGGGTCTTAGGCGAAGGGCGGCATATAAGTTTAATAAATAATAATAATAACAACAAGACTGACAAAAGTGAAGGGGGTCTGAATACTTTTGAATACATGGTAGGTGAATGTGGAACTAATATAGACAGCTGTAGATGAGCAAGACAAGCTTGGTAGAATACCAAAGGTTGAAAAACTGCTTTTACTTGCCAGCAGGACTGCACTGGAAGAATTATATATTAGTAATACCACTTTTCAGATATTGAAGCTGAAGTTCAAATACTTTGGTCATCTTCTAATGAGAAGAGAGGACTCATTGGAAATGGCCCTGATGTTGAGGAAGATTGAAGGCAAAAGTAAAAGGGGACGGCAGAAGATGAAATGGTTAGATTGTGTCATCATTGCAATGAACATGAATTTGGGCAAATTCTGGGAGATAATGGAGGACAGGGAAGCCTGTCATGCTATGATCTATAGGGTTGCAAATAGTTGGACATAACTTAGCAATTGAACAACAATAATACCACTTTTATTATTTATACTAGTGACTGTCAGTGATGTTATTCATATATTTTATTTTAATTCAAGAATAAAATACCTCATCACTCTCTCGTTTCATCAGTTCTTTGTACATTGTATTTTAACTGAACAAAGTTTAAGGAAACAAATCAGGGAATAGAACAGTGGTGGTGAACCTATGGCACGCGGCACTCAGAGTCCTCTCTGTGGGCACATGCACTGTTGCCCCAGTCCCGCCACCCCCCGCAGCCCCCTCACCAGCAGCCCCCCTGGAGGAGTCACCGCCAGGTGTGGTCCATGTGGGGCAGTGCAGCTAAGGACATGGCAGCTGGGCAGCAGGACAATACTCTGCCCTCGCACTGCATTGCGCGCAGATGATGCTGCGGGTCGCGGGCGGAAGGCATGGACGCCATGGTGCTGCAGGGCTGCCTGGGCAATCTGCAGTGGGCCATGGAGGCAGGGGGTGGCTCTGTGGGCGGACGGAACAGAGTGGGGGTGGAGTAGGGGAATGGGTGGGGGGGCGGGGTGGTTTTTGGGCACTCGGTCTCTAAAAGGTTCACCATCACTGGAATAGAATTTCTACATGACGTACTAAGTGTACATATTGGGTCAATTTTTCAATATAAGAAAGCTTTTCCCAGAGTCGTATCCTGCAGATATGTGAGGTTAATTCCTCAAAATATTTTTCAGCATGGCTAATATGTATTGGTAAGTCTACAGATTGCAAGGCATCAGATTATTACATTCTGAATTTAGAAATCTCAGTTGTCAAGTCTCTTTTTTGCCCTCAGATCAAATGTTTAAGAGAAACCTTTCCTATGTATTTCCCAACTATTTGTTCTACTGTAGTATACTACTAACTATATTATTGTTATTCACACAAACTACTTAAACATGGTCCATGAGATAGCATCATCGCTACACTGTCAGAATGTTAAAATTATGATATCCCTATAGTTAATACAACAGTCCCACAGCTAAATACGACATTGTACATAAGAAAGAGTTTGTTAATTTTTTTTTAGCTTTATTCTGCTGAAGGAATTTTTCTTTTTTTAAATGATCCCAAAGGTCTTTTCTTTCATTTCATTTCATAGCATAAAGTGAAGCCACCTAAAACAAATTCCAATTATCTGCAGTACACAAATGGAGAATAATTTTTACCTGTGTGGTAAAATTTCCCTGAAAATCCCAGATTGAAAGTAAAATTTGTAATTTGAGCTCTTAGAAGGTTCTGAGTATCAAGCAGAGCCTGAAATAAAATAGAAATTAAAATGCATTAGATACATACTAAATGCAGGCTACACTTTTCAGAGCTGTATAACAGAAGCAAACTGCTTACCTTCAAAGCATCTTCCCCCAAATTTCTTAACCTCTGATTAAATACCAGCAATTCAGAAATTTTATTTTTATTCAGTTTGATTTTTTTCTTGTAGACTACCATTATCAACAGACATTAAAATGAAGCCGCAATGGGGAAAGATTGGAGACTTGTAGACAATACCAGGTTTCTTCAAACTTGGCCCTTTTATGACTTGTGGACTTCAACTCCCAGAATTCCTCAGCCAGACATGCTGGCTGAGGAATTCTGGGAGTCGAAGTCCACAAGTCATAAAAGGGCCAAGTTTGAAGACCCCTGCAACATACCAAGTTTAAAAAGAAGAATCTTCATCTTTCCCAGACCATTCATAAATTGTATCTGCGAAACCCTATAATTTTTTTAAGCGATCCAATACTTTCATATATTATAAAATTAAATGTTGGGATTACAGGTAGTCCTCAACTTACAATAGTTCACTTAGTGACTGTTCAAAATTACAACAGCACTGAAAAAGTGACTTATGACCATTTTTCGCACTTATGACCATTTCAGCATCCCCATGGTCAATTGATTTACATTTGGATGCTTGACAACTGATTCACACTTACGACAGTTACCGCATCCTGGGGTCATATGATCACCTTTTGCAACTTTCTGACAAGCAAAGTCAATGGGGAAGCTAGACTGACTTAACAACCACGTTACTAATTTAATAACTGCAGAGATTCACTTAACAACTGTGGCAAGAAAAGTCATAAAATGGAGCAAAATTCACTTAACACATTTTTCACTTAGCAACATAAATTTTGGGCTCAGTTGTAGTCGTATGTTGAGGGCTACCCGTTAAGTTGGATTTTATCTTTCCTATCAAACTACAGATAAAGGTTGGTGTGTTAAAAACAAAGTCGAGTGGAAAGCAGAATAAAATTAAAGAAGAAAAAAGTGCAGTGTGCTTTTATTCTTGGATTGGCATTTCAAAACTCCCTGATAAATAAGAAGCAATAAAATTAGCCTCTTTTTGCAATGGCTTCTTTAGGATTTGCCTAATAACTTTAGGAAAAAGTCTAATAAACCTGGGAACATTTCTGCTTTGAATAAAGCAGCAGAGCCAAATCCCGCAACAATCAATTAAAATGCATAGACTTATGTTGATTGTATGACATTTTCCCATTCTCTGCGCTGGGAAATTACATTAGCTGCATACACCATACTTACCCTCTTATGCCTGTAACATGTCCCCCTTAGTTCAGGGGTAGGCAGCCTTGGCTCTTTTATGACTCGTGGACTTCAACTCCCAGAATTCCTGAGCCAGCCATGTTGGCTCAGGAATTCTGGGAGTTGAAGTCCACGAATTATAAAAGAGCCAAGGTTGCCTATCCCTGCTCTAGCTGATGCCCATGGCTAAAACAGAAATACAAAGCTAAATTGCCCCTGAAGACTAGATAGATACTTGATGCTAAACCTCTAGTTATCAAATCAGTACAGGTAGTCCTCAACTTACAACAATTGAGTCCAAAATTTATGTTGCTAAGTGAGACAGCTGTTAAGTGACTTTTGCCCCATTTTACAAACTTTCTACTTTCTCATAACATGGTTGTTAAGTGGCTTTCCCACCAACTTTGCTTGTGAGAAGGTCAAAGAAGGGGATCATATGATCACCTGGGATACTGCAAAGGTCATAAATATGAATCAGTTGCCAAGTGTCTGAACTCTGATCACATGACCTGCAATGGTCGTAAGTATGAAAAATGGTTATAAGTAACTTTTTCAGAGCCGTTGTAACTTTGAATGGTCTCTAAATGAGATGTTTTAAGTTGAGGACTACCTGTATTTGACTGATTTATAACTTGAACTCCTAATGAGGTACAAGACACTAATTAGAAAGCTAATAATTTTCACGACAAACAAGCGCCTGTTGCAGATGCCAAATTTATTTTTCCCTTACAATTAGTAACTTTCCCAAATACTAAAGATTTTTTTAAAAAAATAAAGCAAACTTTCAGATTACTGCACATGATTTTAAAACTTTGCAAAAAATTTACCCACTGATTCTTGTGCGAGAACATAGCATAGAGTAGTGTCTTCTTCTAAACAGGGGGTGCTGGTCACTTAGAAACTATATTCTTAATAGACAAGCTTAGTTAACGTTTTGGTTGTTATGCCTCTGATTATTTTCTGGATGACTTGACATTTTACTTGTCATTTAGGTTCTAAAATCAGAATGTTAAAACTTATGAAAAATATAGAACAGCAGATGGCCGGGAATATTTCACTGTTTCTCTATGACTATCTCAGAATGTGAACACTTTCATGTGGAGGCAGAAGAAGAGGGAGGGAGAAACTAAATTTCATTTCTAAATGCTCTGCAATATTCAATGTAAGTTCTTGACATACTTTATACAGGTAGTCCTCGAATTACAACAGCTCATTTATTTATTTGTTTGTTTATTTATTTATTTCCCGAACTAATATGCCGCCCTTCTCCTAGGACCCAGGGCGGCTTACAAACAATGCAATAAAATTATAACAATAAAATTAATCACATTCATACAACATACAAGCTCAGTCAACTCACATTCGCTGATGGAGGGACATTCCTAGGCCCAGGGGCAGAGAACAGCTCATACGCCCCAAGCCTGTCGGCATAAGTGCGTTTTTAACAATTTCCGGAAAGCTAGGAGGGAGGAAGCAGTACGAACCTCTGAGGGAAGCTGGTTCCAGAGAGCTGGGGCAGCAATGGAGAAGGCCCTAGCCCTGGGCCCCGCCAGATGACATTGCCTAACAGACGGGACCCGTAGGAGGCCAACCCTATGTGCCCTAACCGGTCGCTGGGATTCATGAGGCAGAAGACGGTCCCGCAAGTATCCTGGTCCATTGCCATAAAGGGCTTTATAGGTCATAACCAACACTTTGAATTGTGTTCGGAAACCAATTTAGTGGCTGTTCAAAGTTACAACGGCACTGAAAAAAGTGATTTATGACCATTTTTCACACGACCGTTGCAGCATCCCCCATGGTCACGTGATCAAAATTTAGATGCTCGGCAACTGGTTCATATTTATGACAATTGCAGTGTCCCAGGTCACATGATCCCCTTTTGCAACCTTCTGACAAAGCAAAGTCAATGGGGAAGCCAAATTCGCTTAACAGCCATGTTTCTAAACTTAATAACTGCAGTTATTCACTGAACAACTACAGCAAGAAAGTTTGTAAAATGGGGCAAAACTCACTTAACAAGTGTTTCGCTTAGCAACAGAAATTTTGGACTGAATTGTGGTTGTAAGTTGAGGCCTATCTGTATATCCTTTTCACTTACCCTTATGGATTGCACGTCTGAGTATTTATCTCCATGAACTGACCTACACAGATTAATCATTGCAGATAACTATACTTTATAATCTGTTCTTGGACAGTTGGATACATCTATTTTGCATGTAGTGTAAATACTTTATAAAATACAAAGTAGATGCACACTTGTATTTTTTCGCAGCCCTCAGCCAAATATGATGCGCTACTGTAAACAGAAAATGTTGAAACAAAATCCAAGAACTTTACTGGCATTACAAAAGGGTGGTCAAACTTCCTAAATGACAGGTGTATTATAAAGCTGATGGAATAAAACATTAGTATTATTTTGTGCAGTTACGTAGCGATCTCAGAAAACCATTTGTTCTGCTTTTTATTAACAAAAAATGGTACTATCATCTGTTCCGAAAAATGTTCTTAAGATGGTTTAGGTTTTGAAAGTGGTGTAAGTTATGTGTATGCATACCTATTTACAATAATATTACTTAAAGCAGCAAAAAAGAGCATCTTTAACAGATCGTCAAGCAACTTCACAGAGACCAATAATAGAAAGAAAACACCATTATAATATAGACTATTTATGAATGTGGTTTTATTTCCAAACCACAGTCATTATGAACAGATCCCATACATACAAAAAATGAAATAATCTACATCCCAGTGAACATCAACCCAATACAGAAACTAGACAACGGGATCAAGAGAACTCTCAGTGACCTCACAAGAAAGGCCAAATTACCAAAGAGGAACAGCGGCGGATGAGAAGCTGTGGATTCCATCCTCCCACACGCTTCTATGGATGCTCCTAAATACACAAGCTTGACATATCCCTCTCTACAATTGTATCATTACCAGGGAGCTCTATCTACACCATCATGAAAGAATTAACAAAAAGCTTGACTACCTCACAGGGAGAAGCACACACTACAGCAATTCCCCACTACAGTGCCTTCAGACAATCAAAGACATGACAATAGATGACAATGAAATCCTGGTCTGATTTGATGTCACAGCCCTTTTCACATCCATAGACCTGGAATTAGCCAAAGAATTTATGATTACACTGCTCCACAGGAGACCCGATTTAACTGAATACAAGGAAATTGAAATATGCAGGATCATGGATCTTATCAACCTCTGCCTAACCACATACTTTTAATTTGATGGACAAACTTATCGACAAATCAAAGGTACACCTATGGCCGTGGTGGCAAACCTAGGCATGCAGAGCCCTCTCTGTGGGCATGCACGCCATCGCCCCAGTCTTAGGCCTTCAGCTGGGTTTTATAAAACCTTTTTGCTTTAGGCCTCCACCGCCATGTGCAAAAAAAAAAAAAAGGTTCAATCAATCCAATTCAACTTCTCGTGGGGGAAAAAAAAGATCTTGCAAAGTTGGAATTGATTGATTGAACTTTTTAGTCCCACCCAGTCTGCTGTTACCACCACAGTCATGCCCACCCAATGGGCTACGCCCACCCAATTGGCCACACCAAGCCAATGGGCCATACCCACCTAATGGGCCACGCCCACCTGGCACCCGATGATACATAAGTGGCTTTGGGTTGCAGTTTGGGCACTCGGTCTCTAAAAGGTTCACCATCACTAATATAACTCAAAAAATGGATCAGATATATAGACAACATCTTCACCATAATATAAAAGGACCAATTAGACAACACCCACAAAGCCATCAACAACATCTTCAAAGGAATCCAATTCACCAGGGAATAAGAAAATAACTCACTATTCTTCCTAGATATCCTGATCAGCAGAGACTACGATGGCAAACTAGAAACACAAGCGTACCGAAAAACCACTCACACCAATCAATGCTCTATTACCAAAGTATAACCCAACCTCTCACACAAGAGAAGCTATATAAAATTCTATTTAGATAAACACAAACACACTGCAGAAACAGCAGAAAAAGGAAACAGATCATTTATACAACATCTTCCAACAAAACAGATATCCATGCAACTTCATCATAAGTGCCTGGTTACTTAAAACAATATAGCACAATCAACTCAAATAATAAAATGCCATACATCTCAGAAACTATCAACAGATTATTATAAACACATGGAATCAATCATCCAAAACATCCTAAGTAAAACAAAAGACCCATAGCTCCAGAAGAAAAAACAGGTATCGTCTATGACAGAGGTCCCCAATCTTTTGGGCACCAGAGACCAGTTACGTGGAGAGAGTTTTTCCGCAGACCTGAGGGGGCATGGTTTTGTGTGCTGCCTGCATCCTGTGGATGGGGCTTTCCTTGCTTGTGCAGACCAGTTGCTGGCATGCCGCAGCCCGGTACTGGTCCATGGACCGGGGGTTGGGGACCCCTTTACATACAGTGTAAAAGACTGTAGCAGCCACTACATAGGACAAACAGGCAAAAGACTAGCAGAACACATCCATTAACATCAACTAGCAATCAGAAGACCTGATGAAAACTCTTTAATTTCATAAACCAGTACTCAGTCTAGATGAAATTGAGTCAAAGTCAGTTCTTACTTATCCAGATCCACTAGAAGGGAAAAAAAAGAATTTAAAATGAAAAATGAGGATATATCTAAGTTTCTTGGAAATAATACTGTAAGCTTTCCTTTTGGCATTCCCATTGCATATGATGTACTTGGGTTTGATTGCTGGATTATTTGTCCCTTGATAACATTTTTTAATACGCCTGATTCATTTATACAATTAAAAAAAAAACCTAGAAGCCAGAGGAAAGGAAACCAATTATGGAAAATGTAGGCCAGTCATTGCTAACCAATGTTACTGAACAAAGCAATGCAATTAACAATACTGTCTTTGAAATTTTATTTGCTTTGCTGTTATCAGTTCTTGGATACTGCTCACTACCTAAGACGACTTAATTATCCTATTGCTGAAACTCATTAAATTCCTTAATTAAAGGTTAAAAAAATTCTCAGGCCAATTAAACAAGAACTAATGAGCACCCTATTGTACTGCATTATTTTCTAACTTAGGTATAGTTTGATGGTGTTAGATTTAAGCTGAAGAGAATATTTAATCTATTTCATAAATAAAAACACAGTTCTCCAAGTTGAAAATGCACACAGGTCATTAGATATTACACAATATTTGTACCTATCTGCACTGCAAAAATTGTGAAAAGAGGCAGCAAACCTCTGGCAGATCACAATATGTGTGGTCAGCTGAATTTGGTTTTGTGTACATAAGCCCCATCCTCCTAAAACAATTCATTTTAGTGCAGCCTTTTTTTCCCTCACAGCCAAACAAATATTTTTGAACTGCTCACAAGCAGGAAATGGAGACATATTCTTTTCTGGATTTTTTTATCCTGCAATGGGTAACTGGATGCATGCTAGCTCCAACCTATAGCCAGCTGATGAAGTTAAATTTCCTGAAATCAATGACATGCAGTAGATTTAGTTTTTTCTGTATTCTCTCTGGCTACGAAGTGTATGATGTATAGATAAAGGCAGAATTATTTATTGGATGGAATCAGTGCGTTCACAAAATGGACTGGGACATGGTTTCAGTTACACACTCAGCTCAGCTGCATGACTGAAAAGCAGTTTGTCTGAAGATCCCTTAAACGTAACTTTAAAATACTGAATAGGAAAAAGGGAGAGTTATTCATTACTGGTGTAATACCATTACAATTACTTACAATTACTGTAATTGTAATGGTATTAAAACACTAAAATATGATACCTTTTGGAATAAGGTATCACTCTTTTCCCTTCGCATTTTTTTGTTAAATAGACAAAATTTTATGGTTAGTATGTTCCTCTCAACTGCAAAACAGAAAAAAACTCGACTTACATCAGTTCATTTAGAGTTCAAAGTTACAATGGCATTGAAAAAAGTGACTTATGACCGTTTTCACACTTACGACCTTTGTACCATCCCCCATGGTCACATGATAAAAATTCAGATACTTGGCAAATGGTTCATACTTATGACGGTCGCAGTATCCTGGGATCACGTGATCAGCTTTTGCAAACTTCTGACAAGCAAAGTCAACGGGGAATCCAGATTCTCTTCACAACCATGTTACTAACTTAACAAATGCAATAACTCACTTAGCAACTGGGGCAAGAAAAGTAAAACGGAGTAAACCCACTTAACAAATGTTTCACTTAGCAACATCAGTTTTGGGCTCAATTGTGGTTATAACTCAAGGAGTGCCTGTATTTGGATACCACACTCCTGGCTGGCCCACATAATGAGACTGAAATCATTCTGGAAACCAGGTAACAAATCATGACTATCAATTCGCACATTTACCTAGTCCAAATCTCTAAAAAGAATGGACATATTCAAAACACAATTCCAATGCATCCTTTGAACATATCACATTTGAAGAGACTTGTGCCTGTATGTATATATGCCTGCATACCTACTTCAGGTAATGCAGAATGCAGCCGCGCGAGCAGTATTGGGCCTACCCAGAAATGCCCACATTTCAACATCACTCCGCGAGCTGCATTGGCTGCCAATTGGTCTCCGAACGCAATTCAAAGTGTTGGTTATTGTTGCAAACATTTTCAATCCTGCAGGCTAGCTGTGTATGTGTAGACTTTAACCACATTAGCAGCTGCTGTAACAGGAAAAGGAAATGAAACCGCAGTGTGTTTATCTGAAAAACCTGTCTGGTAGAACAAGAACAAAAAAGCATTTTGTGTGGATGCTCAGAGGCTATAGAATTGCATAAATGTATCACAAAGAAATCACATGTATTAGGGCGTATTCTAGCAATAAAAGGGGAAACCAGAGTTTTTTCTAGGCTTTCCAAAATTGCAGCAGCCTCCAGTGTCTGTTGTTCATGGGAGTCGGGTCATATCTTGGAAACTTGGAACGCCACAGGTTATGACCTATAAAGCCCTACATGGCATCGGACCAGGTTACTTATGGGACCGTCTGCTGCCGCATGAAACCCAGCGACCGGTTAGGGCCCACAGGGTCGGCCTTCTCCAGGTCCCATCAGCCAGACAGTGTCGCCTGGCGGGGCCTAGGGGAAGAGCCTTCTCTGTTGCGGCCCCGGCCCTCTGGAATCAACTCCCCCCAGAGGTCCGTATTGCCCCCACCTTCTCCACCTTTCGCAAATTGTTGAAGACACATCTTTGCCGACAGGCCTGGGGCAGTTAACACCTTGCCCCAGCCAGTGTATGTTTGTTGTAAGTTTGTTTTTGGATGATTGGTTTTTAATCTAGGGGTTTTATAAATGTATTTAATGTCAGATTTCTATATGTTATTATCTATGTTGTAAGCTGCCCTGAGTTTTTTGAATAGGGCGGCATAGAAATTGAAATAAATAAATAAATAAATAAATAAATAAATAATGTGAAATACATAAAACACCTGCCTTTTTTTCCCCTTTGCCCTAGAGCAGGGGTGGGCAACCTTGGCTCTTTTATGACTCGTGGACTTCAGCTCCCAGAATTCCTGAGCCAGCATGGCTCAGCTTGGAAACCTCTCCCTTTCCCCTCAGCATGGCTGCCTCAGGAATTCTGGGAGTTGACGTCCACGAGTCATAAAAGAGCCACAGTTGCCCACCCCTGCCCTAGAGATATTTCACCCTGCCCAAATTGTTGCCCTCTAGTTTTACTGACGCCTGGAAGGTGACGGAAACTGTAATCAAACCTGTCTCAAAGGCTTCAGTTTGTGACAAGGTACTTTAGTCCTAAGAGTTAATCATCCTGAAGTTATATCCCTTCCTGTTATTAATTTAACTGTCTCCCTGTGCTAGGTTAACCATGAATCTTTTCTGCATTACCTATGCCTGGCTGGGCACAGTGCCTTTTATCAAGGAACAATGTGATCAGACTCTTTTTTTCTGCTTCCAATCTCTCTCTGTATGTCAAGAAGGGCAACATTTGGACATTTTGCTAAGGTCTGAAAATGTCTATAACCAGACTGGATCTGCCAGCAGCTTCAGATGTCAGACTGAGATAAACAAGCTTCAAATCAAGCGCTAACTTATATTTCTCCTTCATGATTTCTGTGTAGAAAAACACGGGACTTGAACAGATCTTTTTATTACCAGTTTCAAATTCAGCTGCTCCATAACTTTTGAATCCTAGCAGCTTTTTCATTTGCTTGTGCAATTATTTTATATAGCATGATTCAGTTTGCCATAGTAATATATACCACTGACTTCTATTTCACATCTGTTAGTTCATTGTGCATCAAATAATCTTAAATTGAAATTAATGTTAAAGGATACAGCAATGCTAGATTAAATGATATAATGTATATCATTCTAAAGCCATTCCCATAAAACCATCCACATAAAGACTCTTACTTATTTTTTCTTTCCTCCCTTTAATTCATTGTATCATCTGAAACTGGGCAAAGGCCCTATGTCTATTTAGTAGTAGCTATAATTCCAGGATTCCCAAATTACAAATCTTCTGTTTCAGGGCAACTATCAGCCATTTAAGAATTATCACCAGATTTAGCAAAGATTCCTTCTGAACAAAGTTTAACTCTGTTCTTGTTTCTGTTTACCTTCAGCCTGTTTTGTCCCAGCTAGATCCAACTTCATTACTTTCCAGTAGTCTAGAGAGGAAGCTAAGTTGTGAAGAACTAAATAGTGACTTCTTACCAGGCCTCACTTCACTGTATTTATTATTGTTGATCTTTATTTTTAATGCTTTATTGCTACTATTGCAATTTCTTTGATTGTTGTCAGCTGTTCACAGTTATTGAGAGTTGAGTGGCATCTGAGTTTAAATAATAATAAGATCCGAAACACGAAATTGATGCATTAGAGCAGGGGTCCCCAACCCCCGGTCCATGGACTGATAGTGGGCCGCGACATGCCAGACAAGCAAAGCTCCATCTATGGGATGTAGGCAGCATACAAAACCACACACCCTCCAGTCTGCAGAAAAACCTCTCTCCCTAGTGCCCAAAAGATTGGGGAATAGAGCATGAACTGGCTGTGGAAGTCTCACTGGTTATCAAGAGATTGGGTGCAGATAGACCATATATAAGAGAAACACCAAACAAACAAAAGGTACTCGGAATATACTTGAAGAGGGAAGGGAGGAGGGAAGAACGTTTACTAAAACAGATGTTTACAAAGATTAATACCTAATGTTGTATGCTATGTTCTAAGATGATTGTTTAGCAATAGGATCTTTGGTTTAATGTTGACCACATTAATATGGAACCAGATAAGAGAAACACCAATCAAACAAAGTGTAACAGGGGTATAGTTGAGGCTAGACGCGAGGGGTGGAACAAGGCTTACTAACTCAGACATTTTCAATGACTAATACTTAGTATTGTATATCAGGTGCCATGATGATTGCTGCACAATATGTTTTTATGTTCAATGTTGATTGTTTTAATAAAAGAATTTTATATTAAAAAAAAAAGAGATTGGGTGCCATACCCAAATGTCTTGCACAGTACAGTGGTATCTCAGTACTCATTATTAATTGGTTCCGGGAGGTGCAGATGAGTACCAAAAATGATACGTGCCACATTTTTCCCCATACGGGATAGTAGTGAGTCACAAATTCTAGCTTTTGCATTGAGTACCAAAAGAACGATGAGTTCTGGAACAAAATTTTCACATCAAAATGCATTGAGTACCAAATTCGGTGAGTTTCAAAGCAGTTGAGTACCAACATACCACTCTACTTAAAAAAAAATCTGCACATTGACAAAATGTCCATCTATCAATCACAAAAGGCCACACTGCTTGGATCTACAAATGCGCTATTCTGAAACGTTATGACATCTTATGTTCTTGGAAGAACTCAATGCATTGGAAGGACAACAGCAGCTAAAGAACAGGCAGCTGTGACTTCATATTGTTGTGAAAAGATTACAAAAAGGAACAGATACTAAATCTAAATATTTGGCTGACTGTGCAATGAACCAGAATAATAGGAACAACAGGCACCTTGGGTGCAATATAGTAATAGACACCTTAGGTTCAGTCCCAAAACAACTGGAGCACCACTTGAATACTACCATCAAACAAGAACATCCCCTATTGCAGGTTCCTAGGAAGGACTTGATAAATGGCTAAAAATGTCAAATCCATTCTAAATATCTGGCTGAGTGTACAACGAATCATAATACCAGGTCTAGCAACTGTAGGATTACTAAAAGAAAAGTTGCTTGCCTGTCACAAATATACAAATATACAAATCCGAATAAAATAAATAAAATAAATAAATACTGAAAACAAAGAAATGTTTGCTATAAACCAATAGTGGCGAAATTATGGCACGGGTGCCAGAGGCGACACTCAGGACCCTCTCTGTGGGCACGCACGCCATCACTCCAGTCCTAGGCCTTCAGCTTGGTTTTATAAAACTTTTCCTTTAGGCCTCCACTGCCATGTGCAAAAAAAAAAAAAAAGGTTCAATCAGTCAATTTCAACCTCGCGGGGAAAAAAAGATCTTGCAAAGTTGGAATTGATTGAACTTTTTAGTCCCACCCAGTCTGCTGTTACCACTGCAGCCACGCCCACCCAATGGGCCACACCCACCCAATGGGCCACATCCACTTGGCACCTGACGATGCATAAGTGGGTTTTGGGTTGCATTTTGGGCACTCAGTCTCTAAAAGGTTCGCCATCACTGCTATAAACAAATCAAACACAATAAGAAAAATAGCATCCAGAAACAGAAATAGCAGAACAGAAGCTAAAAGTTCAGTGTTGATTTATAATACCACACGAAGTATTCAGAGAAATAAAAATGGAAGAAGTGCAAAGGTGTATCTAAGGCAAAGAATCAAAAGCCTTCCCAAAGTAACTCAGATAGCAATTATAAACAGGGAAATTGGCAGTAGAAGAAACCAGCATAGCTAGTGAACTGTTTTCATTCCCAAACCAGGCACCCTATCCTCTACCTTTTCCTGTTTTGCAATTAAAGGACTTCTCTAGGAAGTTCTCTAACTGCAAAACAAGAGGAACAGAAATGAAGAATAACTGATCATCTAGAACGGCACAAAAACAACACAATAAGATTGCTTGCGTTGAAGCTTTCAGCAGAAAGAAAGATATCAATACTGCAATATCAAAGATAAACACCAACTCACTCCAAGCAACAAACTAACTGTATAGCTATAGTTAAAATAGAAGATCTTTGATGCAAATATATAAAAGAAAATCATTAAAATGGAAAATTTGGTTGGAAAATAAAATCAGCATATCAAGATCAGATTCAAGGAAGCTAGAAGAGATGAAAGAAAAGGAGATGAAGAACAAGAAGACAAAAGAATACCCTGATGTTAGTCTGTATTTTAATGTTTGATGTTGAAATTTAACAATGATAATTATGAACAAAAACAAAAAAAAGAAATAGCTAGAGACAAGGAAGATCAAGCAAGCACTAGAAATAATAAGGTGACCAACTTTTTTACAATGAAAAGGAGGACACAAATAAATTGAAGAAAAAAATATCGTAAATAAAAGAAACATTTTATTCATTGCAACAATAATACAGACAACTTGCATGTGCAAAGTTTGCCAGCCGGGTATTTTGGCGCGCTCAGCAGCAATTCCTATTGGCTTTCGAAAGCCAATAGGGGGAGTAGCACAGCTCATGAAAAAGTTGGAAAAAAAAACATCAAAAAAAGGTGCCGGAACGCCGTTCTAAGCGTTCTATGAGGGAAAAAAAAGCCCTGCAGATTAGTCTTCAAATATCGAAAAGGAGGACATGTAGGAGGACACTTTTCGAGGGAGGACAGAACTTACAAGAGGAGGACAGTTGGTCACCTTAGAAATAATAAAGCAGCAAATAACAGTCATAACCAAGAAAATCGGCAGATATGAAGCTCAAATTCCACACTTTAGGTAGAATTTTCATTTTAAGAAATAAGAAATGTTTCTATCAAACAATCCATCAACAGAAAAACTGCAATGGACCAGCCAACAACAGGTGAGGAAGAAATAGTGCGGTTCTGCACACAGCTGTGGGATGACCCAAAGAAGTACAACAAAAGCGCAGCTTGTATAAAGAAGGTGGAAAGGAGAGGAAAAAAAACCCAGAAGCTGAAATGAAAGAACTTGTAATAACATCAGAAATAGTGGAGAAAAGGGCAAGAAAGATCAAGAATTGGTCAGCACCAGGTAAAGATGAACTGCATGGGGTTTTTTGGTTGAAATATCTAATTGCTCTGCACCCACTTGTTGCCAAACAGTGTAACAACATACTGCAAGGAGGTGAAGCTGAACAGTGGCTAACATCTGGCAAAACCTACCTGATAATGAAGATTCACAAAAAGGCCAGCACAAGGCAACCTAAGCCAATTGCCTGCTTACCAACAACTTTCAAATTACTAACTGGTGTGGTAGCTGATGCAGCCCAACAGCATCTAGTTAAAAACAAGCTCTTTCCATCTGAGCAGAAAAGAAACCACTCAAACAGCCAAGGATGAAAACATCAACTTCTAATTGACACAATGATTCTGGAAAACTGCAAGAGAACAAAGACCAAACTGAATGTAGCATGGATTGATTACACGAAGGCATTTGAGTCCTTGCCAGATGATTGAATAATCAAGTATCTAGCAATAACAGCAGTCAGTAAAAACATCAGAAGCTTTTGCAAAGATCGATGGCACAATGGAAGACATGGTTGTAAGTCAATGGTGATAGACTGGGAGAGATTAATATCAAGAGAACAAACTTTCAAAGAGACTCACTTTCATCATTACTGCTTGTCATTGCACCGATTCCTGTCAATAATATTGACCAAGTCAGGCCATGGCTATCAAACATAACATCTGCCAGGCTATCCTGTTTACTTTACATGGCCGATCGGAAGCTGTATATAAAAAAAAACACCATCTAAAATGGAATTGCAGCTTAACACTGTCCGAATATGTAGCCAAGATATTGGACTGGACAAATGTGTCATATCTAACATCAACAAGGGAAAAATAGTGAAAATTGAAGGAATCAAGAAGCCTTATGGAAATAACATCAAGAGTCTGAATGAAGATTATCACTACAAATACCTGGGCATCCTTCAGCCTGACAACATCAAATACATTAAAGTCAAGAAGAAAATGAATAGTGAATACATTAAGATCTTGCCTTATCAAGGAAATTAACACCTGGGCAATTCCAATTGTTAGAATAGTGGACTGACAGCTAGAATAGTGGACTGACTTCAAGCCAAAATAGAAGCTATGGATAGGAAAACCAGAAAAGTAATGGCAATAAATCATGCCCTTCGTCCTCGCAGTGATGTTGACAAACTCAGTTTATCAGGGAACACAGGTATGTATTGAACATTGCAAAACACATGAAGAAAAAAGGCATTTGAAAAATTTCTGAAGGACAGTGAAAAAGATGCAGTGAATACAGATACTGAATACCAGAGAGATCAAACTGGACTATAAGAAAGACCAAATGAAGAGCAGAAAAGAGACATGGCAAGATGAGGACAGGAGCTCACCCCATCATGCAACCATTGGGTCTCGAACCTGGGCTGTCAGCTGACAGCATCTTAACCACTGAGTCATCACAATGCCCTAACACAGTGGTTCTCAACCTTTTTAATGCCGCGACCCCCAACCAGTCATAAGTCGAGGACTTCCCAACCTGTTGTAAGTCGAGGACTTTCCCTGCCCGGGAGCGCCGCGCATGCGTGGTGCCGCCCCCTGCGCCGGCCGAGATGTAGCTGGCAAGGGAGGTAAGGCACCTGCCGGGCCCCATGCGTGCCAGCAACCCTTCCTGCGCCCACCGGCCTCCCACCTCCCACCCCTGGCCCTCTTTTACTTATATTTTTAGTAGTTGCTCAGCAGGAGGGGTGGAAACTTCCAGATAGCTCGCCTTCACTGCAAACAACTTGCAGCACTGTTTGCAGACTGGGACTTTTGGCGGGCTCAGCAGGGCAGAGACAACCTGGACAATTCCTATTGGCTTTTGAAAGCCAACAGAATTAGACTCTATTCAAGAGAGTATATTCTATTGGCTTTCAAAAGCCAATAGAATAAGAGGGAGTAGCACAGCTAAGGAAAAGGGGGAAAATGGCGGACTGCGACCCCCGTGAAATGGTCGTTCGACCCCAAATGGGGTCGCGACCCACAGGTTGAGAACCGCTGCCCTAACACATTATAAAGCAGTGGTTCTCAACCTTTTTAATGACGTGACCCCCAACCGGTCGTAAGTCGAGGACTACCCAACCGGTCGTAAGTTGAGGACTTTCCAACTGGTTGTAAGTAGAGGACTATTTCCCTGCCCGGGAGCATCGCGCATGGGTGGTGCCACCCCCTGCGCCGGCCAAGGTGTAGCTGGCAAGGGGCAGCGACGGCGCAGGGCGACCACCGGCTGGGCTACCAGCTGGTCCAGCCCAAGGGAGGTAAGGCAACTGCCGGGCCCCACGCGCACCAGCAACCCTCCCTGCACCCGCCGGCCTCCCATCTCCCACCCCTGGCCCTCTTTTATTTACATTTTTAGTAGTTGCTCAGCAGGGAGGGGTGGAAACTTCTAGACAGCTTGCCTTCGCTGCAGGCAATTTGCAGCACCGTTTGCAGACTGGGACTTTTGGTGCGCTCAGCAGGGCAGAGACAGCCTGGACAATTCCTATTGGCTTTTGAAAGCCAATAGAATTAGACTCTATTTAAGAGAGTCTATTCTATTGGCTTTCAAAAACCAATAGAATAAGAGGGAGTAGCACAGCTAAGGAAAAGGGGGGGGGAAATGGCAGACTGTGTTGTTTGGCGACCCCCGTGAAATGGTCGTTCGACCCCAAATGGGGTCCCGACCCACAGGTTGAGAACCGCTGTTATAAAGCAATACATTAATTTCAATTCAATTTATTCCCATAATGTTTTGGGATCTCACACTAATTCCAAAGGCATTCTCAGAAAATAAAAATGCTAGACTTATTTATTTATTTAATCAAATTTCAACACTGCCCATCTCACTTAAGTAAAACTGAGTATCCATGGTAGTGGGCCCATAAAAAATAATAATTAGGATGAAAAATAATACGGCTGTGTGAAACTTCCATTCAAAGATTCAGTGGCAAATTATATCAACATGCCACTGAATGAATCAAAACATTGAATCAGAATTCTAATAGCAAATTTAAATAAAGTTGTCTTGTTCATAGAAAATTCAAAACATATTGCAAATTGAAATAGGATTTTGTTAAATTTACATACCCACAAGAGACATCCTGGAAGGGTAGAACGAGTAGTTAGTTGAAACTTATTAGTGTTGATGAATGTTTGGCCATGGTTATATAGAAACCATTTTGTGAGCCTGGTTTCATAATGGTTTCCATAATGTGTTCTCAAAATTTCAAATGTGTCTACCCTTTAAAAAAAAAAGGTAGGAACCAGCCTTCTGTCCTATAGTTATATTAGAACTTCAAGTTATGGAACTCCAATTGAAGCTTCAGGAAGCTAAGTTGGGGCATTTCTTTGCTTAGATGTATCTTAGAAGGATGAACTTCAGAAGGAATAGAATGGCTTACAAATTTGGTTGGAAATAAAGCCAAAGACTCGGGATTTATTTTTTATCTACCTGCTGCCCAAACCATAAAACACTTGACGTTTCCATTTCTTTTTATAGTTCAGTGCATCCTTGGAAAAACAACTACAACCACTACAGCAGCAATAAAATCCTATTACTTGAGAAGTACAGGTATATTTTCTATACTGAAACAAGATGCAATAAAGACAGCTTAAAAAGTATGTCTTGCCATTTTTAAATTTGGTGTTCCTTCTCCAACTCCTCAGAGAAATAAAGGCAGCTAAATTTCTTATATTATTCTTAACTTAAACATACATGCCACGTGTACTGAAGGACAACATTTCCACTTTCCAAGCTGTATTTCTTGAATGCAAAAGAGCAAAGTTCCCTTGACTGTCACAAACTAGTGTTGCCAGGACATATAAGAGTATTTTCGTAAGAACTGCTATTTTGTGGTCTGGTTTAAGACTACAGTAGGTGATGGTTGCATACAACATTATACATTTTGCAATGGTTTGTTAGATTTTAGCTTAGCATGTTCTATAAGCCCAGCGTTTGAATTACGTGGTTCATTGCATTGGGTACAGTGGAGATATAACCATATAACAATTACAATATATTCAACACATTATGATTAAATAAGCAATTTAATTTCAGCACTGAAAAAAGTGACTTACGACCATTGTTCACACTTGCGACCGTTGCAGTATCCCAATGATCACGTAATCAAAATTCAGAGGCTTGGCAACTAACTCATATTTATGACGAGTGCAATGCCCCAGGGTCTCGTGATCCCCTTTTGCGACCTTCTGACAAGAAAAGTCAATGGGGAAGCCAGATTCACCTAACAATCGTGTTCCTAACTTAACAACTGTAGTGATTCATTTAATTGTGGCAATAAATATTGTAAAATAGTGGCAAAACTCACTTAACAAATATTTCGCTTAGCCACAAAAAAAATTGGGCTCAATTGTGGTCGTAAGTTGAGGACTACCTGTATAGTTGCTCTTCAAACTGCCAAATTCACTAGTCTACCTATGAAGTGTTATCAATAGCCTAGCTCAGGGGTAGGCAACCTTGGCTCTTTTATGACTCGTGGACTTCAACTCCCAGAATTCCTGAGCCAGCATGGCTCAGCATAGAAACCTCTCCCTTTCCCCTCAGCATGGCTGGCTCAGGAATTCTGGGAGTTGAAGTCCACGAGTCATAAAAGAGCCAAGCTTGCCTACCCCTGACCTAGCTATAAAGTTATTGTTGTTATTAAAACTTAATATGGTTTTTTTTCTGGAGAAGAGAGCTATAGCTTCTCAGGTTTAATTTCTGTGAACAACAACTTTGCTTGAAAGAATTGTTCATGGCACTCAGATACAGCTGGGAAGGGTGAATATGTAAAAGAAAAAAATACAGTGGGAATATCCTTTGCAGGAACAAATTATATAGCAATGCCTCAGAGGGCCCTAAATAAATTTCATTCTATGAGGATACTCCACACATTCACCAATTTACTCTTTGTATCTCTCCTTTTATTTTTCTCCACATGTATCAAGTACATACTCTATCTTCTTTGTCTCTGGTCACCCAGAGACAATATAAGATGCAAAATAGATTAGCATCACCACCAAATGGATTTGTAACTGGCTGACAAACCGTACTCAAAGGGTAGTCCTTAATGGTACTACACCTATATGGAAGGAAGTAAGCAGTGAGATACCACAAAGTTCCATCTTAGGCCCAATTCTTTTCAATATCTTCATAAATGACTTCGATGAGGGAATAGAAGGGGAACTCATCAAATTTGCAGACGACGCTAAGCTGGCAGGAATAGGCAACACCCTAGATCAGACATGTCAAACTCGCGACGTCACGCAACATATTGGGACAGTTTTGCCATTGCCGGCAATGGGGTGGGCGCAGCTTCTGGATGATGCGTCCGGCCCCTGGGCCAGCAGTTTTACACCCCTGCCGTAGATGATAAGCTCAAGATCCAGATGGATCTCGACAGACTAGAACATTGACTCCTATCGAACAATGAAATTCAATGAAGAGTAAAGTCTTACAGTTAGGCAAGAAAAACTAAAAATACATGTATAGCACAGGTCGGCAACCTTCGGCTCCGGAGCTGCATGCGGTTCTTTAAGCCTTCCACTGTGGCTCCCAGCATCCTCTGCCATTTGCAGAGAGAGATAGAGACAGAGAGAAGCACTTGCGCTTCCCTGCTTCTCTGTCTCTCTCGGTGTGTGTGTGTGTGTGTGTGTGTGTGTGTGTGTAAAAGAGAGTAGACTCAGTGTTCTCCGACAAGCTGAAAAGCTTTTTCGGTGTGGCTCCTCCCTTTGCTGCGTCTCTGCAGGAAGCAGGAAGGGCAGGAGAAAGCTAACTAGCCCAGCTATGCTGACTCAGGAATTCTGGGAGTTGAAGTCCATGAGTCATAAAAGAGCCGAGGTTGCATACTCCTGAGCTTGTTGGAAAACAGCTTGAAGCCAGCTTGCCAGGTGAGCAGAAGATCGGAGAGAGGGAGGGGGGAGAGAGAGAGAGGGAGAGAAAGAGGGAGAGAAAGAGAGAGGGAAAGAGAGAGACACACAGAGACCCTCTTGATATCTAAAATGAAAATACTGCATATATCCTTTTTTACCTTTATTATGTGTGTGTATGTGTGTATATATACATCTGTGTATGTGTATATATATATATATATATACACACACACACATATAATAAAGGTAAAAAAAGGATATATGCAATGTTATCTTCATTTTAGATGTCAAAAGGGTTTTGCGGCTCCCAGTGTTTTGTTTTCGGTGGGAAATCGGTCCAAGTGGCTCTTTGAGTGTTTTGGGTTGCCCACCCCTGATGTATAGAGTAGGTGAAACCTGGTTTAATAGCAATAACTGTGAGAGGGATCTTGGGAGTCCTAGTGGACAATCAATGAAATATGAGCTAGCAGAGTGCTCCAGGCACCAAAAAAGCCAATGCAATCCTAAATTGCATTAACAGAGGTATTAAATCAAGATCACATGAGGTACTAGTACTGCTCTATAAAGCCTTAGTAAGACCACACATAGAATACTGCATCCAGTTTTGCTCATCACACTATAAAAAGATGTTGAGACTCTAGAAACTAGAGTGCACAGAAAGCAACAAGGATGATTAGGGGCCTGCAGACTAAAACATATGGAGAAAGGTTACACGAACTGGGCCAGCTAATCTAGTGAAGAGAAGCCCGAGAAGTGACATTATAGCAGTGTTCCAATATTTGAGGGCTATCATAGAGAAGAGGGGGGACAACCTATTTTCCAAAGCACCGGAAGGCCAGACAAGGAACAATGAATGGAAATTGATCAAGGAGATATTCAACCTAGAAATAAGGAGAAAGTTTCTTTCTTTCTTTTTTTTTTTTGATGGTATAATAATTTAATAAATAATAATACATAATAATGCAAGAGGCTGGGTTTATTGCACTCTAGGATGGCTTGTATACACACTAGGATATGGTATGCACCATCACCATCTCTCAAACTATGAAGTATTCCATAGCTTTTAGGAAGCAGCAATACTATAAACAGATACACTGTAGGAAGCAGAATGCTGTGCAAGATAACCTGTTTGCCTGATCAGCATCTATATTCTTCAGATGTTCCCTGTAAAAACATCCTAGAGAGATCCTTGAAAAAATCATCTTGTGTTTTTATATTTTAATATATATCCCATTTTTTCTTCATAGCTACAAGAACCAGGAAATATCCTGAAAAATAGTGTTTTCTTCTGCTTAAATCTGATATTACTTTAAAACATTATTTGTTAAGGGAGGAGAAAGTTTCTGACACTGAGAACAATCAACCAATGGAACAGCTTGCCTTCAGAGGTTGTGGGAGCTTCATTACTGGAAGTTTCAAGAGACTGGGCAGCCAGTTGTCAGAAATGGTATAGAGTTGCCTGCTTGAGCAGGGGGCTGGACTTGATGACCTACAAGGTCCCTTCCAACTCTGTTTTTCTAAGTTAACCCACCAGTCAGCAACCAACACAATTTGAATGACTCTTATGAGGTATAATCATGTTCAGCATGTTCATTCTCTACTTAGAAAATTGAGAGAAGGGAACCAGATAAGATCTTGCTGATTAGATATGCACTGAACGTGGTCTTCTCCAAATACAATGCAAGTAAGGCCTTAGTTAGCTACAGTAGCTAAGAATCACTACTACAAGATAGAAATTCTCAGTAGCCAGCCTCATGAAACTACTAAACACTTTCAAGCTTTTGGCCTGTCTCACATAATCTATGCTGTCATTTTGTATTTTGATTGACAACAGCTGCCTCAAAATCTCAGGGAGGGAAGACGTCTTTTCAGTTTTGTTAATCAAGCTTTTGTAAACCAGACACTGAATGGTGGTATGTATATTACAAAGCATGTCAGCAGGAGTAAAACAGCCTTCCTCAAAACATTAAAGTCATAATCTTTGGAAGACTCTTGAAACTACTTCACACATTGTTCCTAGCTCTCTGTGTGGGCAAAGACATAATTTATCCTTGGGTCTCACACCCTTGTGTCTGACATTTTTTCAATGTTTTGTACAGCCCAAGCGAACAGGGTTTTTACATGTGTACAAAACATACTAAAGGTTAATATGGATATCTGCTTTGCAGAGAGGCCTGCATTTGCAGCTGCCAACTTACTTGTATCCGTATCTTTAATATAATAGAAGTTCCAAAGGATATTTTTTCTTTTCTGAGAAAATATTTTAGAAAGCAAGCTGAAAAAGAGAGACAGCAAACCCAAACACATTGTGTAGTGCACAAGCACGCACTGACTGACACATTTGCTCCATTAATGCATCTAAAGATCACAGCTTGCTCTAGTTGTGCAGTGCTAGAGCCCTGAGGCTCCACAATCTCAACATTAGAGTTGGCAACTGTTACATAGTGTTTATTTATTTATTTTTTTACAATGCCCTTAACTAAGGTAGTACAATCAGTATTTTTCTGGTAGATCCACTGAGGCATATCTGTAATTCCGTACCTTATTCTAAATTTCTAAATTCCAAATTAAAGAGTTGTTTTTACAAATACATTTCTCTTATACAGATAGCTTTTTAATTTCAAAGGGTAAAAGAAAATTGCTATATATTCTGTCGTCATAGTACATACCAGCGGTTCTCAACCTATGGGTCGCGACCCCATTTGGGGTTGAACGACCGTTTCGCGGGGGTCACCGGACACCGCAGTCCGCCATTTTGTTTTTTCGTCGCGCGCGCTGCGCATGCGCGGTTCGGGCCGTCTCAGTCCGCCTTTTTGTCGCGTGCACGCCGCTCATGCACGGATCAGCCTGTCGCGGTCCGCCATTTTGTTTTGCTTTTTTTTTCATCGTGCGCGCGTCGTGCATGCATGGTTTGGGCCGTTGCGCGTGCACCGCGCATGCGCGGATCGGCCCGTCGCGGTCTGCCTTTTTTGTCACGCACGCCGCGCATGCGCGGATCGGGCTGTTGCTGTCCGCCATTTTGTTTTTTCCCATCGCGCGCGCGCCGCGCATGCGTGGTTTGGCCCGTCGTGCGCGCGCCGCGCATGCGCAGATCTGCCCGTCGCGGCCCGCCATTTTTTTTCATCGCGCGCACCGCGCATGCGCGGATCGAGCTGTCGCGCGCGCGTGTGCGCGCAGGTCGGGGTTGCGCCACGCATGGGCGGCGCAAGTGGGGTCTCAACCTGAAAAAGGTTGAGAACCACTGGTACATACCATCCTACATAATTCTACAATGAAAGTCTAACATTAAGGAATGCATTGCTTACAGTCCGATCAAGGAAAGTCAGTAACACCGGAATACCACTGGACTTATATGTAGCTCATTTGATGCACTTTTGCTTCCTGACTTACCTGATTTTTTTATTTATTTAGTTTTCAATTTGGAAAAAATAAACTGGCCATATCCATTTTTTAAGAGTCCCGCTGTTGATGGGAGTGAAACAAAAGGCGTGGCATTAAGCTAATTCATTTTGTAGTAAACAGTATGTGGTAAATATACATACAAGGCCAAATTTTTGAGTCAATAAATGTTCACTTTGTGAACATACTTCCATGTAGTCTTAATATTCCACATATACTATAACTCTGGCTTTCAATAGTGTTGAAGTAGTTAGCTTCTCACCAAGCTAAGTATTTAGGCTGCGGGTCTACAAATTTATGGCTTGTCTGGGTTGCAGCGAGGAAGAATTGTCTTGGGCCACATATAAAATATATAATATAGTTAATGCACATAAATCACATATAAAAATTTACGATCTTGTGGGCTTGCATTACTAGCTGTACAGGGGTGCATGTGGACCGTATGTCACAGGTTAGACAGTCCGGGTTTAAGGGCTTCTGAACAGAACAGCTATAAAAGCTGAAGGTATTTCGCCTGTCAAACAACACAGATTTCTCTATTCTAACAATCCAGTTTTGGAATTTACATGTCCATTTACACAAGTTATGTGCCAGCCTGACCTTCGTATCATCTTCAACAGTTGGTCTTGCCAAACTGAAACTTTCTAAGTAAGACAATGGGCACCTTAAAGATTAAAAACAGGGGATAATTAAAAAATCCCAATGGGATATCATTTCAATTTTCTTAGATACTACATTCCTGACCTTAGAGTAGCTCTAGGTAGACAAATTTCAGAGTCCAATTAAAGTGCGAGGCTGTAAAATGTGAACTCATTAACAAATCTGATTATGCCTGTCAGGGCTCAAAAAAGAATGATGAGTAATTCTTACAGTACATTATGAAAAAGAACAAGGATGTGCAGTTTCCCACTAGGTGGGTTGCATATTGTGTTAATAGGAATAATAATTAGATTAATTTAAAGAGACATGGATTCTCTCTCCAACCTCAGTGTTTTTTCCTGAGTGTGATAGGGAGTTAACTGTATTATTTTCACATCATTTTGGTTTTGTTACCACTTTATTTAATATTTATATTTTATATTCCTGCATCTTCTAAATAGGAAAAATAGCTCCACCACAGCTTTCTCCTAACGAATGTGGTGATCTTAATAGAATCACTAACAATGGTAAATTCTTATTATCAATGGAAAGTTGATTGCGTTTTTTCACATTCCACAAATTTATGAGCAATCCTAATTTCTAAAAAAAAAAGTAAATACGTGAATTGGATAAACAGTAACTGTAAAATATAGAGCTGAATTCCTTCTCTTTCATTTACAAATTATAATATAGTAATTGTCAGAAAATCTAAATTCATAATCCGAGTAACAATGATTGGTTTCTGATTTTTCTATTAGTCAAGAATCTGAAGCTCTTAATATCAGAGATTCTAGGTATATGTACTGATTCTGATATCCTTAGTTCCTTTAATACATTCAGAATTCACAGCTATCTAGTTAATAGTGTACAAAACCCAAATCCTTTTTTCCACAGTACTAACATTAGAGGTGGTAGCTGTTCACCACTGATTATTTGACTTTAATATTTCATTTATGGAGTTTGTGCAAACACTTTTGCGGGGGAGGATATTTCCCCTGACACATATCTGCAATTATAGTAAGACCTCTCTAACTGTTCTCAGCACATGACCATACATTTCTTAAGTTCTGTATCAGCATATTGATTTGCTTAAAATGTAAGAAGATTCATGCTGGATCAAATCATCATTCTGTTTCCACAGTGGCCAACCAGATGTCTATATAAGACTTGTAAGCAGGACATGAGTGAAATAACAAATTCCCAGTGGTATTCCTTCCTAACTTCACATTTAAATGGAAGCTGTTTCTGCCCCTAAGAGATCATAATTAACAACCGCTGATAACCTAATCTTTCATGAACTGACCTATAATGAGACATGAAAAGAGATTTAATATGCGCAGCCTACCCGGTTACAGACTATTTTCATATCAGACTTCTGAAATACAGGTAAAACGAAATGCAGTATCTAATAAGATGGTATTCATATAGTGTACAAAATACTGCTTTAAATTCCAGATGATTTGTGTAAACGTTGCCTCACTTACTCAGTCCCATTGTGCTACTAAAGACAACTTCCACATTCATACCGGTAGTAATAAAGATTCATTGCTAACATCTCTAAAAGAACATATTATTTTAAAAAATATTTCCCCTGTTCTACTTTTTCAGCATTCCGTGGTGTAAAATAAGAGTTGCTGAACTTTCTACAGTAGTGTTCAAAAATGACCTTAAAGTCAGAATTTCATATTAATTTTTTGAAAATGATAGGAAAATTCTTGACAGACAACACACTTTGTCAGATCCTCCCCAACATTTATACCTTTTTAGTTTTCAATACTGATTTTTTTCATAACTAAGTTTGCAATGCAAATGAGGTCACAAACACTATGATTTAGTTTATAAAATCATAAGGTGATTTATTTGATTTTGGCTTACTGCAGGGATTCCCAATCCCCGGTTCATGGACCGTCACTTGTCTGTAGCATGCCAGAAACTGGGCTGTGAGCAAAGCTCCATCCGCGGGATGCAGGCAGCACACGAAACCACACCCCCTCTGGTCCATGAAAAAACCTTTCTCCACGGAACCAGTCCCCGATGCCCAAAAGATTGAGAGCCTCTGGTTTAGTGAATTACATAAACCATATCATAGTGGCCTCAATATATTGTGTGAAACCAAGCCATTATGGTTTATATAAGAAACCATGGAATTAACTATGGTTTTGCGTCATTTGATAATCAAATCTATGGGTGTTGGCCTACTGCAGATGATGGTATATTAACTGATTCCAACATAACTCAGTGCTATCCACATGGGCACTTAATACCACACATGACACTTAGTTGGAAGAAGTTATATCATGAAAGAAAAAAACATTTTTTATAACAACTTCAATTTCTTATTTTGGATAAAATTGGGAACATGTTGTTTGTTCAGATATTAAACCACAATTGCATAATTAATGGTAATCAAAGTTTGCTTTAATTAACAATTTTCATTATTTTCAATCAACAAGTGATATGAAAGTTTATACAATGTGCAGACTCTATAGCATTTTTAAGGTTCTTATACCTTTATAAATTTCTGTATTTTTTATAAATAAAATAAATGATCATTTAACAGTCAGCCACTTTCACTGGCAGAATTTGAGCTTGCATTTAAACAACTGAATTAATTTTTAACAAAAATAAAGAGAACATGTCATGTTCAAAATTGGAAGCCATTTTTCTATCCATGTTTCTTTCAATATGAATTGTTTAAATGCAAGCTCAAGTTCTGCCATTGAAAGTCACTGATCCTTAAATGTTTTTCGTATCAGACTCAGGCCATGTAGCAAAATGGAAAAATTTCCACTGGTTTTAATCTACTTTATTAAGGACTTCTAGTTTAAAGTGAATATTGAAGAATGAAAATTATAGCTGGGTCTTGTTCAGTCACCATGTCCCTGCATAGAATTTAATGTATAAATAGCTATCAGCCACTCTCTTCCCACAAGTCCCTCTGATGATATATTGAAAAACCAGTCCCCATGAGGAATGTACTGCATTCATAGGATATTTTTATGTACATGCTAAGATTTCCATTTCAACTAGAAATCTGATAATGCTGCAGGTAGATTATTATATTGCAGGTACACTGTAGCCAAGGACCAGTAAATGTTTTCTAATAATATAGCTTGACTTAAAAAGGGGAAGGATGTTTCACCTATGCTTCTTGTATTGAATTCTACAGGAAAAAACATTGGAAGGGCTAAATTAGGATTTGCAGGTTTAGCTATTTGTTCTTCCCGAAGATCTGTAAACTGAAAAACTTTTTAAAAAAGGAAAAATAATTTGTATGAAAATATGCATTGTAGAAAGCACTTATACCTATGACAGTTTCAAATACTGCTACTAATATTAAAAGAATACTTTAAGTCACAATTTTGTTTGCAAGTTGGATAGCCAGATAAACTATTAAATAAATACTACGCACTAAAGGTCTATTTAAAATTTGCCACAAATGATATTGTTTGTAACTGAATTGATTGATGTACTGTTTTCATAATCAGGTCTTCTTTAACTACTAATTGCAAATTTTAAAAATTCAGTGATTAAGCTAAGAAATATCAATAGTTATGTTTTAATTTCATACCCCTAATCTTTCTGATGCACCAAACCCAATAATTAAAGTGATAAATTCCAGATTGATTTTAGATTAAATTTAAGATTTATAGGTTATTCCCTAGCCATCTGTTTCACGATTGAATTTTTCTTAATGAAACAAGAGAACTAAAGTGCAGAAAAATAACTTTCTTTAAAGGTTACACCTACTCATATAAATCCAGATTTTAACTGAAACATAACATATGGCATACTTAATATTTCATCTGTCTGCATAAAATGGGAGGAGGGAAGGAAGTTGAAAAGCCGTGCTAAACCAATTGTTAGCTTATTGGGGATGGTTACAGAGAAAATCCATGTACTGTATTTTTTGAACCATCCAGAATAATTTCTGGAAAGTTGACTATCTAGAGAGATTTATTGATTTTCAAAGAGTCTTACCAACTTAGTCTTATCCAGATACTTTGAACCAGAATTCTACTAGCCCAAACTAACTTGTCTACTACAGTAGTTTCTTTTAAGTCAGTCTGCTCTTTGCAGAATATTAGTCAATCTCACAAAATGGAAGCTTTCCATAGAAAAAGCAAGTAGAACATTGATTTTTTTTAAAAAAAAACAGAAAGTAACCTTTTCTGAGGAGCACATCTGAATTTAGAGCAACCAAGCAGAAATTGAGAACAGATAATGTAGGAAGCTTGTAGTGAATAGCTTAAGCTATGTGTTGTTTGCTGTAATTAAAAAATATGCCCTTCTTACGTACAGTATGCCATGTCTTGTTTAATTTATAACTTTCTATGAAAAAATATTTTGCATATATTATTCTAGAACCAGTTTGATCTAATGCAAAGGTAGGTAATCTTGGCTCTTTTATGACTCATAAAAGCATGGCTGGCTCAGGAATTCTGGGAGTTAAAGTCCACGAGTCATAAAAGAGCCAAGGTTGCCTATTCCTGGTCTAGTGGTTAAAGCACAAGACTAGAAACCAGGAGACTGAGAATTCTAGTCCCACCTTAGGCATGAAAGCCTAAGGTGACCTTGGGCCAGTCACTCTCAGCTCACCTCACAGGTTGTTGTTGTGGGGAAAATAGGGGAAGGAAAGTGTATTGGATGTTTGTCACCCTGAGCTTTTTTGTAAAAATAATAAAGGCGGGATAAAAATAAGATAAAATGAATTCTATAATTTGTCATGTACAAACCTTTATTTCTCCAATAAATTAAACTTAAAGAAGAAATCTCCCACTTGGGCCATAGAGTACTGCAGCATGAGAAAAGGTTCACATGATTCTGATTTATTTAAGAAAATAAAATTTGGTGTCTTCAGCCTGGTTGCTGTTACCTGCAGACCTCAGAATCATTAGGAATGATAGGTAAGCTTTGACATACTTCAAACCTCCCCTCAATGGCATGCTATAAATGGTTATATCATCAACCTTAGAAAGGGCAAAAGTTATGCAGATATGACCCACCAGCCCATTTTATTAGCAGTCATACATGCGTTCATTGCACATAGAACTACAGGTAGTCCTCGACTTACAACTGTTCATTTAGTGACCATTCAAAGGTACCAAGGTGACTTATGACTGTTTTTCACACTTATGATTGTTGCAGCATTCCCCTGATCACGTGATCAAAATGTGATGCTTGGCAACTGGTTTATGACAGTTGCAGTGTCCCAGCGTCGTGTGATCACCTTTTACAACCTTCTCTGACAAGCAAAGTCACTGGGGAAGCCAGATTCACTTAACAACCGAGCTACTAACCACTGCAATGACTCATTTAGGAACTGTGGCAAGAAAAGTTGTAAAATGAGGCAAAACTCACTTAACAAATGTCTCACTTAACCTAAAATTTGGGCTCAATTGTGGTCGCAAATCAAGGACTACCTGAATACAAAATGGAAATCTACTGCCTTTATAATTTTATCTTCTCTACATGACTCATTTAAAAAAAAATCCAGTACATAATAACATAAAGTTTTATATATAGATATTAAATATCAAAATATCTCACCAACAGAAAAAAAAGAAGCAACAAGATTAATCGTTCTGAAAAAAAAAAGCTAATGTAATTTCTATTGAGCAATAATAGCCTATTATTGGTTCCCACCAAGGCCAGACTTTAGCTCTACTAAATTAAAAGATTTAACCGATGTAAAAACAAACAATGGCTTAATTAAAATACTGGTTTTATTTCAAATGAATATATTGAACACAAAGGAGTTGTCTATTGAAATAAAACTTTATTTAACTATAGAGGTTTTGCGTTAAAAAAAACCCACAATATTTGGATAACATCACCATATCATAGGAGACTTTCTGGCATACCATACCTGAACATCACTGGCTTTCATTCTTGTTTCCTCTTTTCCAACAAAGATGTCATCAATGTCTACAAGTATGTATCTATCCAGGGACAATGTAAGTCTCTTTCCAGTCAAAAATGAGACAGCATCTATAAAGATGAGCTTGTGCAGCCAGAAGTTCAAATTGTTACCAAAAAGAACTCGCTGAATTCCATCATGTAGACCCAAGTCATGAATAACTGTTGCATGTAGAACATTTTTAACAACGGGTGGAGGGAGGTTTTCAGGTGCTCTTAGTTTTGCAAATACAACAGGTTGGTAAGCTGAATGATTTATATGGAAAACTGTCCAGTCACTTCCAGGCAAAGGCCCTTTATCAAGCTTGGATGGTTTTGTTAGATGGAGCAGAGGAGAATGGGGATTAATGCAACAATCTTTTATACCTACATTGCTATGGATTTGGAAAGGAACCCCTTTTAATTGAAAAGTCTGCAAAGTGTTATCACTGCTTCTTTGAAACCCAATTATTCCTACACTGAATTCCCCACAGTATTTATCTAGAAGGCCCCGATTCCAGGAATCCATATTTACATATTTAGAAATATTTTCATATATTATTAGAAGATACTTGCCTTTATTTTTATCTATCAGTACAGGAAGATCACCTTTCCCAGAAGCAATCTCTATGTGGTACTGGAACCTGCTGGATTCTAATACCATGACTATATCCTGACCAAGTACAGAGTACTGACTTTCCACAAATACAAGCACAACAGGGTCAGTCCTTAATGGTTCACTGGCTTTAATCATCTTCCATGGAGATAGCAGCACTGGAAGATCCCCACATTCAACATCTGAAGAAATTTCAGAAACTTCGTTTTCTTGTTTGTAGCCATTGTATAAATAATAGGCTGAAATAACAATGCTCACCATACAAAATGTAGCTAATAATATTACTGTTCGTTGAAAATGTCTATGAAGTTTCACAATAAAAGTCATGTTGTAAGTCAGGCCTAGATGCTTTCCAGTTGTGAGTGCATTGAGATTATAAAGAGCTTCAGAATTTATTCCAGTGCAGTTTTAGAAGTTTATGTCACCATTGCAGCATGTATCTCTGTCTTCAGTACAATTCAGGGTCAATATATTCTGGAAAGGAAAAAGAGAGGGTTAAGTAATTTCCCGCCCACTCTTAACCAATTGATCACAATAACCTCAAAACTACCTAATATAACAATGGAATTAAATCTGAAGTGAGAACTGAATGACAACGATCTTCTTCCCAAAATTGTTGCATGAAACGGTCTTCTCCAAGCTGATTCTTCCCAGATATATTGGATTAATTCCCATTTTCTGCAGTCTATATGGCATTTATCAAACAACTTTGTCTTCATTTGATGCAAGTAATTAACAAAACTTTTTATTCCAAATCAAATACCATTACTTACTATTTGGTGCATAAGTTATATTTTGGCATAATATTTTATTTAATAATTTAAATTCTGAAATTTATTATCATCAATATAATAAAAAACAGATAAAATAATTCATATTTATATAGTTAAAGTAATTATTAAAGCATTACAACAAAATATTTTTTTAAAAAAATTAATAAATTAAAATCTTCTTCAATAGCAGGTATAACTTAGTGCAGGGGTAGGCAGCCTTGTCTCTTTTATGACTTGTGGACTTCAACTCCCAGAATTCCTGAGCTAGTATGGCTGGCTCAGGAATTCTGGGAGTTGAACTCCACGCGTCATAAAAGAGCCAAGGTTGCCTACCCGACTTAGTGGAATCCTATGGCCTTTGAGACAGTGATTCAAGAAACAAGATTGGTGACATTTTTTTTTTTAAATCAGAAGGAGCCTTCTTGGAAACAAAAGAAAAGAAAAGTTCAGATGATTTTCTAATCCTGAACTTTAGGCTTCCTAAAAATATTCACCTTTGATACCTTGCAAAATGACAACAAGGATGGACAGCCAGAATTCAGAGTTCATTGCATCCAGAAAGGAAGTTCCTCTCATTTTCCCATCAAATTGACCCTTGAGAGTGATAATGTATTTTAAAATCCAGAGTTTCTCAGCACTCTGGGAGAATATACAGGATCAAGATTTTTTAAGAGACTCCCCTCCCTCCAGTGTCCAATCAGACGGGGATGGCATGCTTCCAGATTTCACCCATCAAACAATATCCAAGAATGTGACTTTACATTTGATATGATGGCTCTATGGAACAGCTTTTCCCCAATATTCAGAGTCCCAACAATCCTGGATGTGGACCATCCCTTAGACCAGGGGTAGGCAACCTTGGCTCTTTTATGACTCGTGGACTTCAACTCCCAGAATTCCTAGCCAGCATGGCTCAGCTTGGAAACCTCTCCCCTTTCCCTCAGCATGACTGGCTCAGGAATTCTGGGAGTTGAAGTCCACCAGTCATAAAAGAGCCAAGGTTGCCTACCCCTGCCTTAGACACTGGAGCAGAATGTTGTGTGAATCACCAATAAGTATCAATATGTGTTTTGTGAACTGTTGTGCTTGGCATATAAGCTATTAGATGTATCACTGCTGCTGGTTGGATTTATATTAATGAAGTATTTTTCAGTTATTTTTAGTATTGTTAGCTTCCCAGAATGGAGTGGTGAGTGGACAACCATGTAAATTGAATAAATAAATAAAGCACAGTCTTTTTCCTGGACTAAAATTAAATATGTTTCAACTAAAGGTGATAAATTGCACAATATTTTCTATAATGGTACATAGATATTAAAACTCATCTAACCAACACTGTGTATGAATAGCATTTTTTAAGAAAACCAACACTGTGTTTGGCCCCATTTAGTAGTAAAATGCATCAACTTAAAAAGACATTAAAAAGAAATTAATATTTTAAAATTATAAACAGTAATTATTACAAATTAAATTTAGTTATGAGGATGATAATTGATATAGTATGGTTTAATATATGAATTATGTGAAATAATACATCTAATATAAGCTAATAGGATAAGCAACATTTGTTGCTAGGGAACTAATACAAAATAAACATCATTAAGACATGATAAGCAAAATTATTTTTTTTTCAAGTCCTACTGATTTTAATGGAAAAAATAAAGCTCCTACATAATCCTTATGCAAAAAATAATCAAGTTTCATTGATCTTAACTTCAGCCTGATTGTGTCCTCTTTTCTGATCTGATACAATTATAAAGTAAATGTTTGATATATTGTGTAGTATACGATTAAAAGGACTCGTTCTAGTATTTTTTAAACTTAAATGTATTTGGATCTTACTTGTTTGGAATACTTATAATCACAGAGTGATCATATTATTGAATATATGTGTTTATTTACATTTTTTAAAAAATCGATATTGATATTTCATAATTTCCCAGCATATATGAATCTATCGGGTATGAATCACATAACCCAGACCTATTCTTTTAAATCTGATACTATCCACAAAATGCTTTATATTTCATGCCTGTGAAATTTTTCTGCAGCACTCCTTTTAAGGAATACCTACTTCACTAAGTACATATTTGCAGTAGTCTTCCATAAAGGATGACAATATATTTCTCCAAATAGCCCCTTATGAGATTGTTTTAACCAAGCCCAACTAAACCAAATTTTATGAATATTTGCAATTGTATTGCTGTTTAGTTCACTTATCTATGTAGCATTAGCTACACTATAATTAAGACAAATAGTACTTAACCTTATAGTTTACGTCCTACACAAAATATCCTGAAACTGGAGCAATGTAAAAAAAAAAGTCATATTTCACAGTGTTAACCTAAATATTTCAGTCCTACATAGCTACATGCTGACCCAACAAAATTTGCCCTGAGTCTCTCTTAGATCCAAGGAACCAAGAATGCAATCCCAACGAGTTTACTGAAACATGCTTAACAGGATTGCAACTATGAAGCTGCAAACTGTTTCAGCTAGATTGAAATATTTTATTCAACTGTGGATGGAATTGCTAGAAACACTTCAGTCATGCTTGCCTTAACATGCAGTACAAAGTGTTAGGCCCCTATGTATTTTCCCCTCAAAGTAATAGGACAATATTTATTTTAAAAAGTCAAATAAAATCAGATTGGAAGCCTCCAACTCCCGTATCTAGGTAAGCAGTATTATACTTTCTATCTGTTTTAAAATTACTGTTTGTTCTTTCAAATGAGTTTACTCCATTGTCTCTAAGTTCTAGGCCTGCCTTAGGTATGAAAGCCAATGGAGTGATTTTGGGCCAGGCACCTCACAGGGTTGTTGTTACGGGGAAAATAAGAGAAGGAAAGGTAATTAGGTATATTTGCTGTCCTTACTTATTTATCAACATGATAAAGTCAGGATTAAAAAATAAATAAATAAATAAAATTCAGAATAGTTCCTTGGAGACTCAAATTCAGCCACAATTCAAAATAACATCCAGATAATAACGCTATCATGAAATGTATCCTGTTCATTACATTCTTTTTCAAATGACGTTACCAAAACATTTAATAATTCAGTTCCTTTCATTTTAATCAGAAGTACACTTCTTTAAGTCTAAAGAAATGGAAACAGTATGGTGAAAGCTAAACAATTTATTCTCTACTACTGTTTTGTCTACATTTGTATATATTGGCTGCCTTTTTGCCCAAGACAGTTGGTCACACCTCATTTTTGCATATTAAGTTCATTATATGAACTTTAATTTTAATATATATTCTAAAATACTTGGATATCAAATAGTTTTCTAAAATATTTAATTTTCTCTTCACCTCTTGCTTCAAAACTCCCATGTAACTTGCAAGCAAAAGTTTACTGTTTCACTTAAAAAGTCTATGTAAACAAGAAGACATAACCATGTTTAGAAATTCAGATGTTTTTTTAAAAGATATTCATCATAAGGTCCGGGGATGATTAAAGTTCTATTTAATTGTCACGCCAATGAAACAATTCTGAATCTCACAAAACACTAGAGGGCATCAAGGACTCACAAAAAAACAAAACAAAACAACCCCATCCAAGAGTGAACCGGGCCCGGTACCATACTAGGAAGGCAGATGTTAACAGAGATAACATTTTTAAAAAATGAAATTACAAGCTCCTAAACAACAGCGTTTGTTTGGTGTGTAGGTGGGTGGGAGATTTGCCTCTTCAAAAGCCCTATGAAGTCATTTCTTAATCAGTAAAAGCTTAATGCAAATCAGTAAAAGCTTAATGCAAATTATTGTATTCCTTATACAATATACCTCCCTCCCCCCCATCAGCTATTTTGCATCCAAGATCGCGGTACACAACCTTGAACCACAGGCGGGCTAACCCCGGCGGCAGGTCCAAAAACCCTTCCAGGGCAACATCCAGCGCAGTTGTACAGCAGACCAAGCCGCCTCCCCCCCCCGCAAGAACTTTTTATTCTGGGAACAACAGAATAATAGAAAAATAAATTTAAAAAGAACTTTTATTCTGGGAAGAAAAGGGGAACCCAGGTTTGCAGATGAGCCGGTGGAGAAAGCATCAACCGCCGCCTCTCCGGGACCTCCCTTACCTGCAGGAGGGGCGCACCGAAGCCCCGGGGGGGCGCCTCCTCTTTGCCCACTCAAACTTGGGAGTCCCTCTTCCGCTCCTCTCCGCCCGGGACTCCCCGTCCCCAGAAAGGGCCAGCGAGAGGCGGACGGCGGCGCTCTCGTCAGTCCTGGCGGAGCTGGAAAGGACTTGAGCAAGACGCGGGTAGCGGCTCCCTCGCTCTTGCTTCCCCGGGAAAAAAAAGGGGGCGGCAGGGCGGGAAGCGCGCAGGCAAGGAAAGGGCGGGCGGCGCATCCCCCTCAGGGAAAAGCCGCCCTCCCGCCGCCGCCGCCGCCGCCTCCACTGAGACTTTTTGACGGGAAGCAGCTCAACACCTTCCACTCTAGAAGGGGGCAGAACACCGAGGGCCGGGCTCCCCTTTCCATTGGTTGAGGGCTTTCCTTACTTAACCAATAAGCGTTTGGGGGGGACTGCGGCCTTGGAGAAGAGCGGCTCGGGTCCTCTGGCCGAGGTTTGGGGGGGCGTGGCCAGTCTCGCGGTGGGACTTTTGCAAAAACCGGACGGTGAGCGAGGCAGAGCAGCAACCTTCGCGTTTTCTAATGCGGGAGCCCGAATGCAGGGCCGTGGAAACAAAGGATTCGGGGCTGCTGCTCAGGGCTGGTTTAGTTCTAGCAGGCTTTCATTCCACTTGCACGTACATCTCTCTCTCACCCCCCCCCCGGTAAAATCCATAAGTAATACTCTGAATGCGCGCATCATGAGCTATAATCGGACACTGAGCGAACGAGCAACTTTAGAGGACACGCGTCGCCTTGAAATATGCAAGGAAACGGACACCGAACCAATTAGAAGGGCCTTCAAATAAAATAAGAGGAATAGAGGAAGGGCAGAGTTTGAAAAGAAGCTTACCAGTATTAAGAAGAAGAATCTTTTCAGCGCTAATTCTAGGGCGAGTTGCTTAAGCCGAATGTGAGAATTATGGCAAGGCTAAAAATGATTAGATTTCTTTTCCTTCCTTAAGGGGTCTTTGTGTATATATGCCTATTTAACAGACCCAGGCTGCATTAATCAAATTAAAAGATTCCTGATGTGGGAAGTCAAGAGCCCCAGAGAAGGAAATATTAAAAGCGCAGAAAAGTATATTTTTCCTCGAAAGGATTTTTAAAAGCAGGAGCCAGCCCTATACAAATGCAAATGTAAAACCATCAGAAAGTTTGTCAAGACAGAGACTTAAAATCGGCATACCCCACCCAAACTCTAGGAGTCATTAGCCCCATCACCAGGGAAGCAGGATATGATAATGGGATTAAACCACAGATATCAAGGTCTAGAAAAGCACTCAGAAGTAGCCTCATAGTTCATGCCACAGGAACAGGAGCCTATTCCAAACGAAAGGCTAGAGGGGGTGTAAAAATCTTCTACCCATGTGTTCAGCCCTTCTTTCCTCTGCTCTTTTCTGCAAGAACCATCTTTCTGCTTCAATAAACTAACCATCTTCCCAAAGCAGTTGCCATGTTGCTTATTTATTCCTGGCTTGCATGAACCAGGATGAAGACTTTACTTCTGATACTGATATCCAGAATTCAGTGGGGAAATGATCTTTCAGCGCATTCTTTAAATCCTCTCCACCCCCCACCCGTTTATTATTTTCTTTTTTATTCCTGCGAGGGAGATCAGGTTACAAAAAAGCAAAGACCACATAGTTATTTAACTATAGCTTTATGGCTCAAGAGGCATAGTTTAGTTCAATCATAGTCTGGCACTTTTAATCAATGTACTCTCAATTATATATGTATATAGCAGAATTGCTGGCAATTTGGCAAGATACAGATTTGAGAGTTATGCAAATCAGTGTATCAGAAGCCCTCCTCTGTAAGCCCTGGATGTGGCAGTGACACCAGCTAAATGCCAATTTTATTTTTATAAAATGTCCTTGCATGACCTCTTAGTTCAGTGTCAGAGCACCATGGCAGATATAAATGGCAGAACTCTCTTTTTTTAATGCTGATTGTGGAGGATGAGATTTGGGGCTTAGAGGAGGGCGAGCTCTCTTCTATACTATAAAATTCTGATTCTGAACTTTGTCCGAGGAAGAAATTCATTGTTCTCTTGTCTTTTTCAGTAGCCGAGGATTAGTCTACCAGAACTGCAAGAGAAATTACATATGCATAACAACATATCCATATTATGACCTTTTATCACAACAAACACCAAAATATTAACTGTATTTATAATGCTAGAATGGGTTTGGATAATACATGCTTAACAAATGGACTCTATTGCCATCAAGTATAGTATGAAACAGTATATTTCAGACAATTCTCTTTGTTTATCAATATAACCCTGTAAGTTAGATTAGGGGAATGAATGTTGCTGTATTAATGACATGCCCTGTGTGTATAAATATATGTATTATATAGAAATAAATAAAACAAACGTCACTGAAAGAAGAAAACATTATGATAAGCTCATTTACACAGGCAGTAAGAAATGGCAAGGTGATCAGAGCAGGTCAAACTAATAGAATATTTGTTTTCCTTTCCTTTTATTATTACACGTGGCATCGTTGAATGATACATTCTGTTTTCTGCAAGCTATTCCTGAATGTATTCGTTCTCCTTGAATGTATTCATCCTCCTTTTTTTTTTCTTTGAACTTTTTGATGGAAAATAGATTGGCTGTATTCCTTTGCTGGTTTTTTTTTCTTTTCATTTTCCAACTTCCATTTTCACAAATATTTCTTGTCGGTTTCTTTGTTTTGTTCATGTCACTTGAACTCTTGCCTTTAGGTGTCAATCCATATGGAGTGTCTTCTGCAGGTGTTGCTGAAATACCAGAGACAACTGTGCCGAGTGCAAGTATTTTCAGTAGCTCTGTTCTCGAAACAATTGATACCTTTCAGAATCAAGTTATTCAATTGGTGGCAGAAAGCAGAGCTAAGGATTGCTGCTGTGTATGTTTGCTCCTGAAGCTGCAGTATGATAGAAATTGGTGGTCAAACTGATGAGGGAAGTTTTTGTCCATGCACAAGTGACTCCAGTGTTGAAATGGTATTGGCTGTGACTAATTAAATTCAATTTGGGCTTATGAGGACATAAAAGACTTGGGAATGGGATATCTCTAGACCAGTGTTTCTCCACCTTGTGAAGATGTGTGGACTTCAATTCTCAGTATGTCTGGCTGAGGAATTCTGGGAATTGAAGTCCACATATCTTAAAGTTGCCAAGGTTGAGAATTACTGATCTAAATTTTTCCCGTTTTGATTATAGATAGTTGCTATCAGTATAAGAGAAAATCCTGCTGACTGCCATTTTACAGTTACGGTGGTACCTCAGTATTCATCATTAATTGTTTCCGGGCAATGCAATTAGTACCAAAAACAATGAGTACCAAACAATTTTTTCTCATAAGAAATAATTATAGTGAGTCACAAGGCAGTCAATATCCACACATTTTAGCTTGTGCATTGAGTACCAAACGAGTACCAGAACAAATTTTTTTATCAGAATGCTTTGAGTACTGAATTGGATGAGTTTCAAAGCAGTTGTGTACCAAGATACCACTGTACTTGCAAACTACCTGTCTCTAGACTGGTTCTACTTTCTATATTATTTTTTCTCTCTCCAATATTCAGGAAGATCCTATTGTTATGTATTGTAAGTGCCTATTGAAAATTATGAATATTATTTGTAAGCAATATGTCCTTTCCCCCTAATTCTACGTGGGAGAAAACCCGAAGAACCAAAGACCTACATATATATATATATATATCATTGTCTGTAAACATATATATATATATATATATATATATATATATATATATATATATATATATATATATATATATATATATATATATATATATATATATATATATATATATATATATATATATATATATCATTGTCTGTAAACTCAGTTCAGTACAAATTTTACTACTGTCTTAGACCAGCAAAGAAACAACATATGTATTATGCCATCTCTGAGAGTTATTTTTATGATTCAGTTTACTATACAATTATATGTTAATACAGATAAAAAAACAAAGAAGTTATCAAAACTAGTTAAATTGCTTTGATCAACTGTTGATGGTACAAATTATAGCCACTAAATCAAATGTCACATTTTGATCAGAAAAAAGCGGGATCTATATAATAAACAGAGCTGATTGACATTTTTGTTAACAAGGGAATAAGAAGAATAAGAATGAATTGAACCTTTCTATAATATCTCTATCTCACCACCTATCCTATGTGAAACAGATATCCTCAGCATACTCAAAGTTAGAATCATAGACAATTGCAGGTGCAAAGTTTTACCCATTGCTCTAATGCTAATGTAAGTACAATACCTAGGAGATTAGTAGCATAAAAATACTAAGAAATAGTTAGCTGTAGGAAATTAATTAAAGCTAACAATTTGAACAACAAACCATAAGACTCACTGAAGATTTTCCTTCACTTTCTTTACAATCTAGTGAAAGCTTTTCAACAGAATTGGCAGATGGAAAAAATCCTTTGAAATAGGGATAAATTAAAATAAAATGAATACATCCAAATTTAAATATAAATTTCAAAGTACATTTGATACAGACTGTGGAAATGGAAATAGAGCTCTTAAGAACTGAGCTGAACTATTTCCAGTGAGCTAGAATCATTGTGAATATAGATATGGGTATCATAACAACCGCTTGGACTACCATTGTTGTTTTAAACTATAATGATAATGGATCTTCTTAGATCCACAAAGCTCTGTAAAAATGATGGTGCTATGGATATGGACATTTTTCATAGCCTTTTATGATTGCTTTAAAATGGTTGCATGGAAAATGATCCTTACAGAACACACACACACACACACACACACACACACACACACACATGTATGTGTATTTAGCAAAGGCCATAATTTTCCTTTTTTAATAACTAATTATTAATGGTTACTCTCTACAGCAAGAGTCCTTAAATCTTTCCACATCACTTGAAATCAGTGATACTAGAACTAAATTACTATAAAATTAATATGAAGCTAAACAGCAAAAAAGCTAATATTTAATTTTGTGTTACTTCCTCTGGATTGGCATTAAATCAGTCAGCACTCTGTGATAATCACATCTAACTTTTAGATAGAGTGTTACAGTGTTTGAATGATAGAAACTGTACATTTATTCCAGATTTTATTCCAACTGTGTCTTTTTTAAGACCTGGTGGTTTTGGATTTTTTTTACCTCCAAAAGAGGCACCAAGACTTATTTTCGGTGTGTGTGTGTCTTTTCCACTTACCTCACTGCAATGGCATTGACAGCCCCACCCAGCTGGCCCACTTCTCCTGCAGCCAAAGGAGCAGCTTCATTCTACAGATGAGAATGGAGCTCGGGCATGCATTTTGCAATCAGGCCTTTCCGGAAGGCCACTGCAGCTGAGAACCGAGCTACGGATATAATCTGTAGCACGGTTCTTGGCTGCAGAAGCCTTCCGGAAAGACCTCTGACTGTAAAATGGAGGCTGAGCTCTATTCTCAGCTGCGGAATGAAGCTGCTCCTTCCGGTGAAGCAACTGTCGATCCATGGGAGGCCTGGCTGAAATGATAAACTCCATCCCCCCCCCAAAAAAAACCTAGGGCTTATTTTTGGTGTAGGGCTTATATTAGGCCCAGCCACAAAAATCCAGCTAGGGCTTATTTTCGTGGTAGGTCTTAACTTTTGGGGAAACACGGTAGGAAATTGATGGGAAAAAAATTGATGCAAAAGCTGACTTGATCACACTGTCATTTTGGTTACTTCAAGGCTTGCTTTGGGCATTGCATGATATATGAAGTACTACATTCCTTTTTTTACTTCACTATTTATTATTTTAATTTTATGTTTTGGGGTTATTAGTAATTGCAAAACATTTTTATCACCCTGGATGTTCAGGTTCTTTTTTTCAGTTTTATAACTCCCTCTACTGATATAAAATAACTCTACAGGCTTTTCTCTATCTAAATAGACAGAAGACCAAATGGAGAAAGGCAGTAGAGGAGGAGTGATTTAGGTAACAGGATAACTCATTCTTTTTCCATTAAAAAGTATCTCTCGATTAATAAACTGGTTGTTACCTGCTTGGGTGCATAGATTTTATTGTATGTGTTCTAATGTTGTATTTTGTGTTTTGATAAATATGTTTTCAACCAGAAAGATAGATATTTTCTAAGTAGGTAGCAGATGATTTGTAATGGGGCATAAATAGCCCCTGTAAACAATTGGAAGATGTGTAATAGGAATAGATCACAAGTTTCATCCTGAGAAGAAATGAAGCACTGTTCATCTTATATTTACCATATGAAATGATGAATTGAAGGCCAAAACCTGCAGAATGAGCTAATCCCAGTGAATTAAAAAGCATTCAGATTTATGCTGGATAGTAGTCATTATAAAGATGTTAAGCTGTTTAACTAAAGCTTTTGGTGCAGCTTTCAAATTTTACAGGAACTAAACATAAAATAGGTAGAAAAAAATGCCCGTAAAAATGTATGTAAAATAAATAACTCTGAAAGGTGTAAGCAAATAATACTGTTTTCATGCATGAAATTTAGATGAAAGACCAGATGGAACTTCCTGAAAAAGAAATTTGACAGATGCTGTATGCTAATATTGCAACAGATACGCTTTTTATAGTCACTATCAGATGAACTGAATTCAGAAATGGACATAAGGCAGATTCACATTGCTGCTTGGCCATTGACAGAATGGGCGTCTCACCATTTTATAAATACAGGAATAGATGACATTCCCTTCCTTCTATTCTCAGCTCATTGCAATTGCTCTGTGCACCCACTTTATCTTGATTGCTGGGCAGCAATTCAAAAGATGGCCATTAAGCCAATGAACCGTCCTTGTCTTCATATGACTTTCAAGCCTTATCTCTTCCAGTAGGCACTTTTTTAGTTTCTATCCAGGTTGGGTGAAGCAGATTCCCTTTACTTTCCCAGTTTGACTCACAGTACTACAAAGATTCCCTTCCCTTCCCTTCCCTTCTAATTTTTAAACAATTGTATTTTTTAAAAAAAATGTAAGAACATGACTACTTTGTTTTTATGAAATTAGGCAATCAGTTCTTCCTTGCTACAAATAACCTTCCATGAGGCTACAGAAGAACATAAGGATGAAAGGAAAATCTTTCCCCTGTTGCTCTGATTATTGTAGCCTCACTGAGCTAGAATGGTATAAGAAAAAAAAAATCATGTCAAAGGAGGTAATATTGGAAAAAGGAGAGAGGAGAGCATCCATATTTACAAACATCAGAAACAGCAGTGGAAAGACGAAGGGTCTAATGAGGAGGCTATCTTATGAGGACAAATTATGCATTGTAAAGATCACTTGGAAGTGGGAGATACTTCCAGTGTAATCTACCAGATCTCCTGCATGGATTGCCCCTATGACTATGTCAGAAAGACAGGAAGGAAGCTAACTGCCAGATTGCAAGAACACAAGCAAGCGGTCTGACAAGGAGAACCTGAACTCATTGGTAGCTTTATATCGCAGTGAACAAGGACATATATTCAATTTTGCAGCTACTAAGTTTGTTGGATGAGCAGGTACAAAAACAACCAGGGAAGTGATTGAATCCTGGGAAATGGGCCACTCATCAGTCAACAGGAATACTGACTTACCACCAGTTTATCTAGTAATCAGCAGGTGAGGGCTTGGCAGCACAAGGAAACAACAGCCAACAACTTAATAGCCGGCCATCAACACCCCAATCAACAACTAAAAAGCTATATAAATACTACAGACAGAATACCTCAAAGCTCACACTCTGCTAGAGAGAAGTTCCCTGAGGATAGGCTCCAGAATGAAGACTAAACCTGTAGTTATGGTGACCATCCCAGATTGGATCTTGCAACACTATCCTGGGACACGTATATACTCTTTCATTTGTGAAAACGTCTTTTCTTATTTTAAACCTAAATTCTGGGACAATAGAAAACATATTTAGCCTGATGTCTGTTTAGCTATAAGAAAGTTCCACTGGATGCATTCAGTTTTCCTCACTGGTAAGTGTGCACAAAGTCACAGCCAAAATATATCCTTCTGATTAAGAAAAAAAAGTTATTTATGGAAGGAGCAAAAATTCTCGTTTTGTCTTTCTTGCCATTATACCCAGGCTCTTGATTTCAAGAAGTTTTCTCGAGTTAATACATTATCAAGTTTGGGTGGTAGAAACTGGGAGTGAATTAATTTTAGTGAGATGTTTTGAATATATGTCAGTGTGATTGAAAGGTCCTTGGCAGTGAAATTGGAGGAATGTGCTATGTGAGAGAAAGGATTAAAGAGAAATGAAAATACTGGGCTCCTAGTCAATTGACTAAAGCACCTTTGTTATACTTAAGGAGGCAATATTTAATTAGAAGTTCTATAGCTTTCTTCACAAGTATAAAGGAGTGTAAAATATTTGCAATTGATAGACAAAAGTGATATATATTTTGATTTGAAAATAATAAGAAGGTAGTAGCTTAACAAGCAATAATTTTGAAAATGTTTCCAACATTTCCTTCTTGCTGCCACACTAATGCAATTGGCTATGCTTGGGATTATTCAAAGATTGTTTTCATATGGTAAGATTAGTTTCTGCCTTGTGAAAACCATTTTAAAAATTGGAAAAGGAGTCCAACTCACACCAGGCCACTCTAGACGAGTTCAAATCACCAGGATCTGATGGATTACATCCCAGAGATATGAAAGAGTTGGCAGACATGATCTCAGAACCATTGAACGATATCTTTCAAAGATCCTAGAGCACTGGGGAACTACCAGATGATTAAAAAAGAGCAGATGTGGTTCCCATCTTCAAAAAAGGGACTAAGTAGATCCAAACAAATCTTATTTCATTCTGTGACAAAGTGACTAAAATAGTGGATTAGCAAAATGCCATGGACATAGCATACGTGGATTTCAGTAAGGAATTTGATAACATAGACCACAACCTATTTCTGTGTAAGCTATAAAAATGTCAGATAGACAGCATCACCACCAGATGGATTTGTAACTGGCTGACAAACTGCACTCAATGTATAGTCCTTAATGGAATTACATCTGCATGGAAGGAAGGAAGCAGTGAGGTACCCCAAGATTTTGTTTTAGGCTCGATACTCTTTAATATCATCATAAATGATTTAGATAAGAGAATAGAAGGGGAACTCATCAAATTTGCAGATGACACCAAGCTGGTAGAAATAGTCAACACCTCAGAAGATAGACTAAAGTTCCAGATTGATCTTAACAGACTTGAAGACTGGGCCCTATCTAACAAAATGAAATTCAATGTAGAGAAAAGTAAGGTTTTAAGAAAGAAAAGCCAAATGTACAGGTACAGATTAGATGAAACTTAGTTCAATAGCAATAACTGTGAGAGGGATCTTGGAGTCCTAGTGGATAATCACTTACATATGAGCCATCAGGATACTGCAGCTGCCAAAAAAGCCAGTGCAATCCTAGGACGCATTAACTGAGGGATAGAATCAAGATCATGTGAAGTGTTAGTTCAGTCTTGGTAAGACTACATTTGGAATACTGCATCCAGTTTTGGTCACCACAATGAAAAAAGATGTTGAAACGCTGGAAAGAGTGCAGAGAAGAGCAACAAAGATGATGAGGGGGTTGGAGGCTAGAACATATGTAGGACGGTTGCAGGAATTTGGTATATCTAGTCTAGTGAAAAGAAGGACGAGGGGTGACATGATAGCAGTGTTCCAATATTTCAGGGGTTGCCAGAAAGAAGAGAGGGCCAACTATTTTCCAAAGGACCAGAAGACAAGAAAAAGAGGCAATGGATGGAAATTAATCAAGGAGAGATCCAACATGGAACTAAGTATAAATTTCCTGACAGTGAGAACAATTAACCAGTGGAATGGCTTGCCTTCGGAAGTTGTGGCTGTTCCATCACTGGAGGTATTTAATTAAGAAGAGACTAGATAGCATTTGTCTGAAATTGTATAGAGTTTCCTGCCTGATCAGATGTATGGATCCCCAGTCTTATTTGGTCAGCAAAGAAGAATTCTGTCTGTCAGACCATGCCAAATTTGTGTGGCTATCTCAAAGCCGTATGAGAATCGTGGTGGATCACTTAGACATTCATGTAGTATCTGACTTGTAGTCTGTAAAAGCCGAATGAAGAAATTAGATCAGCCTTTCACTATTTTGTGCACTCTCAGTATGAGTTCACTAGGTTGCATGCAGCAAAATAAAGTTTTTAAATATTGAAGGAATGGCCTGTTTTTTAGAATGTCCTTAGGTTGTGAGACTATAATAATACTCCTTTCCCTTACATATTTCAGAACAAATCCTTCAGGATATAAGAAAATACTGTATCTCCTATAAATGGCAGTACTGTAAATACTGTCTATGTTTAATTTGACTTTTTATTCTTCATGAATGAATAAATCTTTAGGATGGGAGAGCATTTTCTAATAATCCTGCCAAAGATTTGATAAGTATTGCCAAAAATGGTATATACCACAGATGTGTCAGTTTTCTTGAACCCATTTTGCAGATCGGTATTCTTAATAGTCATATCTTTTTTTTTATAAGAAGTTTTATTAGTTTTTCAATTTTACAGCCAACTATTTAGGAAGCATCGCGGTGATAGGGTAATCAATAGTCCAATAACAAAATCTTTCATACGTATCTCAGATTACATCATTAAAAGTTCCCTTTCTGTTTCCTTTAATTATTGTATCAAATTCAAGTTAATACATTTCTAATTATAGCTCAGTCATTCAATACATTTGTCAATATAATTTTGCTTATACATATCCAAGTCCTGTTTTTAAATTTTACCTAATTCCAATTACCATATTCCAATTTGGCCTTTAATAACCATAATGTTTAAACTTCAGGTAACCCAAATTTCCTAATTTCATTACAGAGTTGTTATCATGTCTAAAATACACATATTATTCAGATAGTTACATTTTCAGAAGTATATTCTATTTCTCGTCCTAGTAATTCATCATTTACTAATAAACTGTCTTTCATTATAACAAACTCCTTTCCATATTACATTTCAAAACTATAGTCTAATAGCTAATTTTCATTTCTTTTATAAGTCCTGGATATTAGATCAATCAATATCTCTAAAAATCTCCTTAGCACATTAGGTAAAATTTTAAGCTGTTCCATCAATCAGCAATAAGGAGAGAGAGGAAAAGGGAAATCCCATTTTTGAATCTAACTCTAGCTTTCTTTTTGTGCCAGGCAGGTTTCCATACCAGTGCCCCTGAATCTTCAAGTGGGTCTCCCTTCATTCCTACACATGTTGTTTGAATCAAGGGAGACCATCCAGTTAGTCATATCTTCTATCAATGGAATAATTTATTACAGTTACTTTATTTTATAAAGACACAGAATCATTTTTTGTTGTATTCTACTAAAATTCTACCAAAATGTTTGGTCATCTAAATCAAGGGTCCCAACCCTCGGTCTGAGGACCAGTAGCAGGCTGCGGCATGCCAGCAACCGGTCCGCACAAATAAGCAAAGCCCCATTTGCAAAATGCAGGCAGCACACAAAACCACACACTCTCTGGTTCACAGAAAAATCTCTCTCCACGGAACTGGTCCCTGGTGCCAAAAATGTTGGGGACCTCTGATCTAAATAGAAATATTTGGTCACCTAAATAAAAATACATCAGTTTGATGAAGCTGAATTCAAAAGATTTCCATTTTCTTAGAACATTGAAAAATAATCATTTGTTAAATTTTTTTTATCCAATGCAGCAAACATAGCTAATATTCCTTCCTCTTCCTATTTTCCTCACAACAGCAATGCTGTGAGATAGGTTGAGTTAAGAGAAATGACTGGCCCAGGGTCACCCACCTGGCTTTTATGCTTAAGAGAGGCCTAGAATTCATAATCTACAGCACTTTAGCCATTACATCAGACTATTTTTTAAAAAATAAATCACAGTACCTATGTCAGCGGTTCTCAACCTGTGGGTCGCGACCCCATTTGGGGTCGAACGACCATTTCACAGGGGTCGCCAAACAACACAGTCCGCCATTTCTTTTTCCCCTTTTTCTTAGCTGTGCTACACCATTTCCCCCTTTTCCTTAGCTGTGCTACTCCCTCTTATTCTATTGGCTTTTGAAAGCCAATAGAATAGACTCTCTTGAATAGAGTCTAATTCTACTGGCTTTCAAAAGCCAATAGGAATTGTCCAGGCTGTCTCCGCCCTGCTGAGCCTGCCAAAAGTCCCAGTCTGCAAATGGTGCTGCAAGTTGTCTGCAGTGAAGGCGAGCTCTCCAGAAGTTTCCACCCCTCCCTGCTGAAAACTACTAAAACTGTAAGTAAAAGAGGGCCAGGGGTGGGAGGCCGGCAGGCACAGGGAGGGTTTTTGGCGCGTGTGGGGCCCGGTGGGTGGCTTACCTCCCTTGGGCTGGGCCAGCTGGTGGCCCAGCCCGTGGTCACCCTGTGCTGTCGCCGTGGCCGCCCAGGAGTGCCTGGGCCTGCCTGCCACCGCCCCAAACGGGCAGCAGCAAAAGCAAGGCTAGCGGGGCAGCGGCGGGCACAGGGAGAGTTTTTTGCATGCGTGGGGCCCGGCGGGTGGCTTACCTCCCTTGGGCTGGACCAGCTGGTGGCCCAGCCCATGGTCGCCCTTCACGGTCGCCGCCGTAGCCGCCCAGGAGCACCTGAGCACCTGGGCTTGCCTGCCGCCGCCCCGAACGGGCAGCAGCCTATGCCTCGGCCGGCGCAGGGGGCAGCATCACGCATGCACGGGGTAGCACCGTGCATGCGCGGGGTAGCACTGCGCATGCGTGATGCAGGCCGCCGCGCATGCGCGATGCGGGCCGTCGCGCCACGCATGCACAGTCTAGGCCGGGGTCGTGCCGCGTATGCGCGGCGCAGGTTGGGGTCGCAGCCTGAAAAAGGTTGAGAACCGCTGACCTATGTGATTTAAGGTACTGTATAAATATGATTTACAAGCCTCAGTGGCTAGGGCCATATAACACATTAAGCAGAAAACAATTGTATCAAGAGATTAGCACAGTGTATGTGATTGAAAATATACCATGTTGTAACAGGGGCTCTTCCATGATCGCATATAATATAAACATTATTTCCTCCCTGATGATTGTTATAGAATCATATAAATGATAAAATTCACTCCTGATAATAAACCATAATGTGCACGTTGCTTTTAGCTGAGTGCAATATGTGAACCAAGCTGTCCTGGTTTGATAATTATGTCTTTTAGTTTAGCATGATATGTGAACAAAGATATTTTTGTTTATTCCATAAAAAGGTCAAAGCAAGATTTAGCATAGGAATTGCCCACAGAAGGCTTAAGTTTTCTTCCCTGGGGAATAACTGGCAAGTGTCAATCACATAGTGGCAAGTTTCAATTATATGTCTGTCTGCCTACCTGCCTGCATCTGTCTTTCTGTCTGTCTGTCTATCACATCTATATTAAGGCTCTGGGAGATTTCATGCATTATTTTCTTCTGAAAATAGCAACACCAAGTCTACCAATATAAATGTAATAAACAAAATGTATTACCAACAGGTGCTTTCAGAAGGAAGTCAGAAAATAAGAGATACAGCTTCTAAAAGAAAACTTTGTGCACCTTTCCCATAGTGATATATGTGATACAGTGTTTATCTGAAATATTGTGGTTTATTATTTGCAAACACAGATTGATCCTGAATGTCATACACTTTTTATGTCACGAGACAAGTGCAAATGTTTCATATATTGGTGATTAATTTTATCCCATCATTTGTTAAAACAACATATTAATGTTTTAATGAAACAATATTTTTTTTCTTCTCTCAACCAACCCTCAAGTTTTATAGAGTTCTATTAATTTGTTTGCAATTAAACAACAGCAAGACAGAAAGGCAAAATATAAAAGGTTGGGATTAGGATTAAATCTAAACATCCATCCTCTCAATTCACTCTGCCTCTTTTCCCTTCAAAAAAGCCTGCATCATTTTTCCAGTTTATATAAAGAACAATCACTTGAACTGTCTGCCCTTATAGTGGAATCTTATTCATTTATATTAATGTTACTTGACTCCCTCCTGACTGGAATATTAAATGTAGTATCAAGATTAAATATCGAACTTCATTTTATACTCCCCCCCAGCTCACTGAAATATAAATAACAAATTGAAAATGTCACTAAAATAGAAACTGGGAAAACACCACATCTGTCAGTTGAGCTAAGTAGAAACAGTTTGAGCGTGCAAAACCGTTTTTAATCTGATGGCAGCCAGATTATTTTCTACCTAAATTGATATGCAACCTCTAGGGAATCTGCTATATAGAGGGCTAGAATGGGTGACAGTAATATCTGGCTCAAGAATTATAAGCTGATCTCCGATTATCTTTCATGGCCTATGGTATCATCCTAATAACATCTTATGTGTGGCAAAAATCTATATTCTGAGTTTGGAAAAACCTAAAAACATAGATTATTGTATCAAAAGTAGGTTACATTCAGTAATGTGTAAAATATTCTAAACTCCTGTGTTTTGATATTAAAATTCCTGGTTTTATGCTGAAAGAGTTTACTTGTATTATCTCGATTGGTCTGAATTATTCTGGAAGTGTTTGAGCTTCAAGTTCAAGAGGTTTTACTATAGCTATAACTGAACAATATTTAGTTTAGACCCACATTTGGCAGGAATACAAATTTCCATTCTTCCCTGCAACATCTCTGACAAGGTTTTTCACTTCCATTTCCAGCACTCTCTTCCATTACTAAAGAGATTAGTCAAGCTGTTTTGAGATTCATATCCATTTTACCAATGGTTTCTATGCCTTGAATCCTTAAACTAAAAATAATATTTAAACCCTCAGGTTAAGGTTATCTTAAATTCTCTAGAATCTGCACTTGGTGTTGCTGGATTCCATTTCAATGCCTCTAAATATTCCAAACAGCATAGGTTTCATTGTAGCTTGCAAAATTAATGTTCTGATGCTGTGCTGATCTTTGAATTCCGTTGGACAGAGAACTGAGTGAAGTTTTCCTGTGAAAACTTCACAAAGTAAAATAGCAGACTGTGGAAGAGATGTATGCTGCTTTGCTTTATTCAGCTACAGAAACCTGTATTTGTGAGGCAGATAAGTCTACTGAAGTGATCTGTTCTGGTATACTCTTTGTTGAAGTAGAGCAGAGGACTTTTGATATTCATAATACTGTTATATCTCTTATAAAAAAACATTTGAGATCAGTTGGCAAGTCCTGCATTACATCTTCTGGAACTGACATGCCTAAACTTGGTATCTTGCTTTGTTCTTTCCTTACTGGAAATTCTACCGAGATGTCAGTCATCCAGCCTCGCGAATATAAGATACCATGGCATTAAAGTCCATTATCACAATGCTGCCTACTGTTAACTATCAAGCACCATTTGCATAAGATATGTTTTCACCACCTGTCAGCTAAATTACACTCACCACTTTTCGCACTGTCATCTTTAGATATATGTGAAATTCTTTTTTTCCAACCTCTTCTCTCACATTAAGTTTATTTTCAGCTTCCTTCCTCATCCATTCACAGGCATACTTCTATCTGTCTATCTAGGCTGTTGTGTCCTGAGCCTGCAAAAGCAGGCTCGGGACATTGCATTGGTCCCAGGCATTCCAAAAGCTGCCTGGGACCAGACAGAGCGGCGCCAGCCTTGCACACATGTGCAAAGCGCGAAAACGCTCTGTTCCTATTGGTTGACATTGTCTGGGTTTCTGGCCATATAAAAAGGCCTGCGTGCCTTTTGCTTTTGCTTGGTTGTTGTAGAAGGAGAATAAAGTGTTTTTTCAGCATCGCCATGTGTCTTCATTATTTGCACGCGAACGAAGTACACAACATAGGCCTTTTGCTTTCTTCTTTGCAGCCTGAGTCTGAAACATAAATCAATAGACAATAATGGCTGCCTGGAAAAATTAAAAAATAGGGAGGCCCTACAGTATTTTTCCAGGTCCAATAATAATCATGCCTGAATTATTTCATATATTCAGCTTTTTTTAGAATCTTTTAAAATTGTCAACTGCCTTGTTAGACTTCTATTGATAGAAAGATGTTTCTGTCTCTGGACGATAACTGACTGCTGAATCACCTTTGCCAATTATTTCAGCAGAATCCCCATCCTCCATAAGAATTTGTTGCCGTTTTCTGGGGATGCAGTTGGTGTATCCATCTTATGAGAAAGCCTTGTTGTGTTTCAAACACACTCCTACGCCTGGAGACAGAATTGATAAAAGTTGAAGAAAGAATCTTTATCACATCTTTAAATTTTTGGCTAAAACTTAATTTCTTTCCTCAAGGCCTTGCACTAATAATTCTCCAAGATACATTTGTCTTGTCATGGATCAAGGTTGTTGAATCCAACCTTACTAAACTTGGCTTGTCTCCATCCTCAATACGCAAGTTGGACTATGATCAGGCAGAACAAACCCTGAGACAAAGGATAAGCACATAGAGAGGCAAGCGGACTTAGAGAAAGCTCCGTTGTTTCTGGCCCCAGATTCTATTAAGTATACTGTCACCCCTACGAGTTATCTCTAGCCAGTTAAAGATAGTGAATTATTGGAAAGCCTTTTCACTTTTGTGATGTCATTTGGTCCCTCAGCCGCCTTAGATGGCAAATATAAAGGGATATATCATTGGCTGAAAGACTGTGTCCCTGTGACATTTGAACAAAAATTATTTTCCCAATAATTAATAGGTATCTTGGCCATTCTGACACGCTTTATCTTCAGTGGTTGCTTGAGGATGAATGGATTGTCATAGCGCAAGTAGCTAGATTCTGCACAGGGGCACTAAAGATTCATGGGAACTTGATGAATAATTCATTACATCAACTTTATACAATTAATGCACCAAATCTTTTGATGTTATTACCCTGTTGTATTTTAGTACCTCACAACTATAGGTTTTTACAGTTTAAGGATTAATATCACATTATTGCTTAGACTGTAATGTTGTTTACCTGCCAGTGAGAGACTGCCAAATTATAATTTTAACATAGATTTTATTTTATACTAGAATCTTTAACCAGATACTCTTTGAGTATTTTAAATTGTACTAGTATTTGACTGTAATAAAAAAAATTATCTCCTGAATGTAAAATTCATGGATGAATTCAGATTTAAAATCTGTTCTGATTACTGCAAATCATCTAAATAAAAAAACAAATTGTGGGGGAAACTCCCCCATTGGGCAGCGTCAACAGTCTTTACTGTTTGTCTTTTGTGGGATAAGCCTGAGTCATGAGTAATAGAATTCATACTTTCGTAAGGGGCATATTATCTCAAAAGTGAAAGACGTGTCTTAGATCTGCAATTCAACTTATAGAAAGCAGCCACACTTTGAAAGAATTGCTATTTCAAGTTAACTGACAAGGGCAACATTTCCAATTTAATAAACAATATTTGCTATATGATGCAGGACATATACATATTTCCCAAAGCTGAATATATGTGACCTCCCAATCCTCAAAAAATGATCTCCAAATGAAAACAGTTTTACTATGTACACAGTATGGTGTGAATAATTGAGACTGTACAGTATAAATCCTAACTGTATCAAAATGGATGTCAGACATTAAAATTTAAAAACAACATGCATGTAGAAAATCAGTACACCAGAGATAAACAAAATCACATCTCCCTGTTCTGCTATGTTATAAATATTTAGAAAAGAAACTGGGGCAAAATAACTTTGAAATCACAGTGAACTCTCTACAACATAGACTCACCTGATCTTTATCTTTGTGAGGTTTAATTCAGCAGTTCCTATATTGCAACTGCAAGATCTAGTAACAGTAGAAGAGGGGTAGCACAGGGCTGAATTGTGGCGTCCTTGGTGTTCGCTAAGCTTGGTTGTTTTCTTGGAGACATTTCATTACCCAACTAGGTAACATCATCAGTGCTAGTGAATGTGTAGTTTGCTCTGTTTATATACTGTAGCTTCCCCTGCCAGTGTTAGTGTGGTTTTAGTTAGCGTGTAGTTTTCTCCTGGGTAGTTCTTTGACTAGAGTATTGTTTTCTGCTTGATTTTTTGACTGGTGTTAATCCCAGTTTATCTAGGTGTTGGGTACTGGAGAAGATATGTTGTGGAATCTTTGTTTCCTTCTTAGTTTCTTCTCTCTTTTAAATGAAGTGTAAATAGGGCTATTTCTAAGCGTCTGTTGATGGCTGATTTGTCTGCATAACAAGTTTAATTATTTTGGATTTGGCTTGGTCTAGAAAGCCCACACTTTCCCAGTTGAAACTGTGGTTGAGTCTGTCTTGTATAATTAAGGAGTTTTCCTGTGTCATTTCACTGCAGGTTGGTGTCCATGAATGTACTCTGCTAGTTTTCTCCTTGATTGTCTAAATCGTGGCTATTACAGCCTTTATTCTGTATATTGAAGGTGTTTTTTCTTCTTCGGCTACTGGAGCTTTTGGAATGCATTAATTGGGTTGTGTGCTACAATGATGCTGTGTGGCTGCAATAGTCTGTTTCTGACATATTTATCATGTATGCTAGTGTTATCTTTTTTACAGCTTGTGTTGATTGTGTAGTGAGCTGAGTGGTCAGACATTTGTTTTGATCAAGTTGCATGGGTATCCCCGTTGTTATAAGACATTGTATAGGCAGACTTTTTGTGGGAGGTTGGGTTGTTACTTTAATAATGGACCACTTGGTTACTGTGGGTTGTTTTTCTATAGCCTTGCATTTCTATCTTCCTACAAGAGAAGCTGAGCAATAAGATTATTTAAAGGAGCACAAATGTTCTGTAGTAATCCAGAACACTAGGAAAGAAAGCAGACTGCCTATACAACATCTTCCATTAAAATGGATGCTCACTGTCTTTAAACAGGGAACAAACTCCACACTCACTAGTATTGGTGACATTACCTAGTTGGTTAATGAAACAGGTGCAGTAAAATGACATATTTTAGAAACCTGGAAAGATAAAGTATAGGAGAACAATTACATGACATAAGCACTGTACACATTTGTAACTCTGAAAACATCTGATCAACTTCACTTTTTCAGCATTTTTGTTTTATTCTTCTCACTGAGCTTTTCATTTTAACCAATGCTTTGCATGACTAATGGTACCATTTCCCCAGTGTACCTGGATTTGTTGCTATTTGTGTTCAACCATGATGCTAGCCAACCTCGGCATTTTTTAAATTTTACAATTCGATATTCTTTCTGAGAAGCATGAGGCAGTTAGCCTTGAATAAGTATGAAATGACTTACAATCTGATACACAAACCAATTCTCTGATGCACTGTAGGTATTCCCACATGCATGTTCTGCCCTGTTTGCTTGCTTCACCTTTCTTGACATGTCAGTTCTTTAAGGTTACATTGGAACTAAAATAATTTAGAAAGTTTAAAGTTAATCTTAAAAAACTGCCTGCCCCCATCCCTGAAAGAAAACTCAATTAGTCTTTCCACCTTGTGACCCAGCAGCATATCATAAACTTCTATCAGATGGGGGGGAGGGTATGGCTCTTAAACATAAGGAAGTGAAGTAATGATATTTAATTTTTTGTTTGTGATTCTCATGCACTAAGGCAATCATACTGCATCTTTAGTAAAGAAAGAAAACAATAAATTTTACTTTTAAAGAAAGGCGAGCTCTGGTCTGGAATACTCTATTTCAGACATGTCAAACACAAGGCCCAGGGGCCAGATGCGGCCCGCGAAGTGGTTTCATGTGGCCTACGAAGCCATCCTGGAAACAGTGAGGGAACGGCCCCCTCTGCCTTGGCCCTGGCCCAGGCCAGCCGGGAGCCAATGTATAATTTTGTGGTGGCCATCTATGCTGAAACACATTCAGTCTTCGCTCCATAAGCCGCCCCCCCCGCATGGCCTGAGAGGAACAGTGAGGCTCCTCCAGTGGACCATGCCTTGGCACTTGCCCTGGTCCCACCCCCTTCTGCAAGAGACTCTCAGATCTGTCCCACTCCTGCCCAGGCCCCCACAGGGACCTTTGATGTGAACGGTGTAGAGCTGGCCACGCCCACCCAGCAGGCCACACCCACTCCATCCACACCCACCCAGTAGGCCGAACCCACCCTGGCCACACCCACCTGGTCCCCTGAGGGCAACCGCAATGCTGATGCGGCTCTCAATGAAATTGAATTTGACACCCCTGCTCTATTTGCTTATTTTGTTTATTACTGAGCTGTGAAAACTGGGACAGAACAATTTATCAATCCATTATCATTTTAATCCTTCCAAAAATGATAATTTCCTGGGCTGATCACAGGATTTTTTTAAAAAAAAAGTACAAAGAAAAGAATTTCATTAGAATACATTAATAAATAATAACAGAAGGAAAAGAAACATACAAATAAATAAAAGCCAAGGTATAAAGCAGCCAATTAAAATAAAGTTGATAAAGTGATGGGGTGCCCCTCTAATCTGACTGAGATCTGGGTGAGAGCCCCACTTGGATTATAGGCTAAGACTATGGACAAAGAGGAACATGATTGGCTGTAACTCTTTACAGCCATGCATATTTCTGGGGAAAGATATGGTTTGGTTAAGGGTGTGTTTCAGGGCATCTTTTTCTTTTAAATTCAAGGGCTATATTGTTGACTGGTAGTCCATACAGGGTCAGCTCTAGAAGCAAGTGTTGTGTTCATTTTTTTTGAATTTCTTTATGACATTGCCACTCAATATGGCATAACCAGAATCAGAAGATGCAAAGTGTCCTTCTCTCAGTTGACTTTAAAGTTTTTATGCATACAAAAGAATCAGTGTACAAGGCTAAGCTATAAGTGCATATGACATGCATATATGTCAACTCTAAATGATACGAAAGATTATTTTGTTCAAGTTAAGCTCTGCATCAGTCAATCAATCACAAAAACTATTGATAAAAGAAGATTACACAAAAGATATAACAAATAGATCAGTGCAAAGGATTTGAAAAAGGTATCTTACAAAGAGTATTACGACTCCAGAAACACTTATTTTTTCCTTTGGAAGAGTTGCGTGGCTGCTTTCTCATTTGAAGAGAGATGCTTTACTTGTACTAACACTTTCAGTTGGTTTGCAAAGCCTGTGTGTTCTGTCCCCAACACCTTTATTGAAAATGCTAGTGAAATGGTTGTGTCTGCATGCAAATGCTCAGACAGCAAAGTGCAACCTTTGAAGGATCCACCTCACACCAGCCTTCCAGAAAACACAGCTTCTTTTCAATGCTTTGAGAAGAGTCCTTCATGTCAGAGGTGCCTGCAGGGCATGGTAAAAAATGCCAAGATGGCTGCCACAATGGTGAGCTTTATTATATTAAAAACTAGTGTTTTTATGCACGACACATACAAAAATGTGTGTCTGTGTGTGTGCCTTAAAGTTAGTGTTTGACTTCTGGTGACCACTGGGATTAGTCTCTGCAGTTTTCTTGGAAATGTTTTCCAAACTGGTTTGCCATTGTCTGCTTCCTAGGGCTGAGAGACAGAGACTACCTCAAGGTCACCCAGCTGGCTTTGTGCCTGAAGTGGGACTACCACTCACAGTCTCCCAGTTTCTAGCTTGATGTCTTAACCTCTACACCAGGAGTGTCAAACTCGCAACATCACGTGATGTGTCACGACACATTGTGACTTTTTTTTATATTGCTGTTGTAATGCACTCGCCATTACGCTTGGAACAAAGGGACAAAGAGACTGTGCCATGTGGCTTGGAACAAAGGACAAAGGCCATGCGGCCTTGAAACAGGAAATGGAGGAGGAGCTAATAGCTGGATGGACATTGTACCAAGATTTGAATCCATTGGCCACAGGGGTGGCCTTGCCAGTGTAGCCTTGTCATTGGCTGCTGGTATAACATTGTCATTGGCTGTTTGTAACCATGTGATGCATTGTGTAACCGCCCACTGTAACAGGTAATAAAAAGGGAGGCAGCCTGTTGTCTGTTGTTGCTTCACCCCGAGAAAATGTGCTTGGTAGCATGTCTCTCCTTAATCCGGCTATCGTGAAGGACCTGCCATTGATTGGGGCACAATGGTTTATTAAACAAAACAACCAGAGAGGGAGGGTGCATGAAAGAAAGAAGAGGGAACACGAATTCACATGTAGATGGCAAAAACAAAATGCAGATGGGAGATGAGATCTCATTCACAGCCATCCTTTTGTTCCTTGGAAACCGGGAAAGAAGACTAGCTGTTTTTACTGGTTTTCTTCAGATCTGGCAACCAACGATAATAAACCTGCAATTTCAAAAGAAGAGGGGGGGGAAACGGCTCTGCTGCAAAAGAAAAAAAGGGGGGGGAGAGAAGAGGGGGGAGGAAATGGCTCTGCTAAAGGGGAAAAAGTTTTTTTTAACAGTAAGCAAGGTATTATTGAGGCAGTCTTGAATCAATGGAAAGCCAGGAAATAACAAGTTAAAAGGCAAGCTCTGAGTCAGCATGCTCTGAGTCAGAAGGAGAAATAGGGGGGGAGGAGGTAGTAAATCTTGAAAGAAACAAAAGACTTAAGATTTTTTAGCAAGTTAAAAGGACAGGGCAGGAGAAACAGAAACAGAATCCTGATAACAATGACTATGTTCTAAGCCAATAGCTACAGGAGAAGAAAAAGGAGAAGGCAGATCTTTTAAAATAGACATGCAAAACAATTCTTCCACGTAAAGAGAATTTGGGAAGGAGCAGAAAGCTCATCACATAAGCCAATTTTAATCCAATCAGCAATTTTTAGTGGTCCCTTTAAGGTGTATGAGGGACAAATGCCAAACAAACATTAATAATACTTTTAACTCCTTACGTGAAGGCAATTTGTGAACTTTGTTAATTGCATAATTAAGGTCCTGACAATTACACCAAGCCCTCCCCTTTGATCCTTGGAGAATTCCACCCACATACTCACGGGGTGTGTGATCCTTGTTGAAGAAACGCCACGAGGGTTGTTCCTCCAGTGGGGCAAATTTTGAGTCAGATTGTAACATTTTTTTGTCTCAGGGCTTGTTTTTAAAGCCTGAGGATTAGCCAATTTAGCTTGCTGTTTTTGCATAGTGTAATGCCAGCATGGACATTACAGCCTTCCATGGGCTAGGACCCCTGGCGAAGCTTAATGGAGCCAGATACCTATTGCCATGTGGCGAGGTCTAATTGCCTCTCTTCCAGATAGGAAGGGTAAAATTTTTCCAAAAAAGCCAATAAAAGATATAGATCTTTCTGAGTGACAGGGAAAACAGCCTGATTATTAAGTTTCTGAATATAATTTGGTCTCCTGACTAAGCTAAGCAATTCTTTCAGGTACTCAGCCCAATTTTTGCATAGCCTCTGTCCCATACTTACGTAAAAACGTGCGCACAATGGCCTATTCCAGGCGAAGTAAGTAGTGGGGTGCCAGAAGGATGTGATTCCGCATCAAATCACGTCGGGGTCACCACTTGAAGTAAGCCCTGCGCAGGCCACTTCAATCCTGATTTGAGGCACCTCATTGTGCCCCAATCAATGGCGGGTCCTTCATGATAGCCGGATTAAGGAGAGACATGCTACCAAGCACATTTTCTCGGGGTGAAGCAACAACAGACAACAGGCTGCCTCCCCTTTTATTACCTGTTACAGTGGGCGGTTACACAATGCATCACATGGTTACAAACAGCCAATGACAATGTTATACCAGCAGCCAATGACAAGCCTACACTGGCAAAGCCACCCTGTGGCCAATGGATTCAAATCTTGGTACAACGTCCATCCAGCTATTAGCTCCTCCTCCATTTCCTGTTTCAAGGCCGCATGGCCTTTGTCCTTTGTTCCAAGCCACATGGCACAGTCTCTTTGACCCTTTGTTCCAAGCATAATGGCGAGTGCATTACAACATATTACAACAGCTGGCAATGGGGTGGGTGCGGTTTCGGCATGACGCATCTGGCCCACGGGTCCGCAGTTTGACACTCCTGCTCGGCACCAATCTTTTGAAATATAAAATGTATATATATATATATATATATATATATATATATATATATATATATATATATATATATATATATATATATATATATATATATATATATATATATATATATATATATATATATATATATATATATATATATATATATATATATATATATATATATATATATATATGATTAATAATATCTGTAAAAATATGACTCCTGGTATATTCATATTATAAAATAAATGACTCACAATCACCAGGAGAATCCAAGTAGGAAAAATATTTAATAAAACCGAGCTTTCATCGGAAACTTCCAACATCGTCAGGGTTAAAAGCTAGTTGACAGAAATGCCTTAAATAAGGTTAACTAACGCTTGCGCCCGGCTCCTGGACCGCGTCATCGGTCCCAGCTGGTTAAATTGTATTCTAGTTGTTTCTTTGACGTCTGCACCCAGCCCTTCTCTGTAACTCCTTTGAACATTCTTACTTGCTCTCTCAATACTGGCTCCCAGGTCTGTTGAAATTATTTTATCTTCCTCCCCTTTGGTGATGCTTACTTTTGTAATGTCCTCGCCCTTCCTCACTCAGTTCTCCTACTTAGATTTTCCTGGTGATCGTGAGTCATTTATTTTATTATATGCTAAGACACTTTGCAAGCCACTATAATGCTTTGCACAACCTTAATAATGGATATGATTAAGTTAACTCTGCTTTCACCGGTAACACCAAATCTCATCACCAAAGAGTTGTCAGGGATATTTACAGTTTCCTATTTGTTGTTGTTTAAAAATATTGCTAAACTTCAAAGCATGGATGCTTGGTCATATCTAAACAAAGAAAGGCTCAGAGGGAGACTTTAGTATTCTGGGACTTTTTTTTAAAGTACCAATGATGGATCCTTGAATATCAAGAAGTAGTAAGAAGAAACCTCCTGAATATCCTTAAAATGTTCCTTCCTTAGGGCTGAAAAATGACAAAAACTATATACTAATAAAACTCTCATGTCTGTTTGATAGTAACCTTCAAGTTGGTGAAATTGAAAGGTATAGGGCAATAATTATTCAACCAAGTTAACTCAAACAGATTAACTTGCAGAATGCTGGAGGGGAGCAGGTAACCACAATCACCATGTCCAATGATCCTTGCCAGATTTCAACAAATCAGTGAAGAAGCCAGCAGGAAATCAAAAGTTGATCCTGCTCCCAATGCTTTTCTGACTTCCCATGATCATTCTGAAGAAAATATATCTGAAACGGCCCAATGGGTTAGGATTGTCTGATTCTTGTAAATCTTTGAAACTAGAATAGCAGTTAAGAATATTCTCCCAACATCCCGGCAGGTGTTTTTTTAAAATATATGTTTAAATCCTGATATCAACAGATATATATTTCTATGCACTGAAAAATAGTTCACTATCTGTTAAGACTAAATGAATTTCCCATTGGTATTCATTTTGGGTGTTCATTGCTTGTCACAATTAATGTCATGAGAGCTTTCATTTCTCTGAGGCTACTCCCATTATTTGACTTATTATTCATGTATTCAAATAACTAATTAGAATAGAATATATGCATACATTCAAATTGGCTATGAGAAATTAGTTTGTCACAGGATTCTTTACACTGACCCAGAGCGACATTTATTGCTCTGATTTTCATTGGGCTGTCTCTCTTGCTGTGATAAAATGAAAGCTGCATAATATTTATAGGAACAGTTAATTTGGAATTGGAAATTAGCTTTTTCCATTGAACTATCCACAGCAGGATCATATTAGATTAAGGCATCATAATTCTTTATCTAGAACTGTGCAAAGGACTGTGAGATGCTTCCTCCCCGCTGATTTGCACAGTTATTGCTGGTCAAATTAAATCATTAAGAAAAAAACCAACCAAACAAACAATTCATTTCTACAATTCAACTCAACAGTTCAAATTACAAAGACCTAAACCAAACAGTATTGGTTTTTTTTTAAAAAAAAACAATTAGTTGTCTTTTGTCCCAGATTCAGATGATAAAACATGGTAAGTTCCATTTGATTTGAACAATGATGATGAACATTATCAAGCAGAACAATCCCCAAGCAGAACAATAAAACTGATATGAGGTGCATGTTAATTATTCCAACTCAACATGATAAGGACTTTAAAAGACTTGCTGGTTGATCCTGGAATACTCTTGTACTTACAATGGCCTTGGCCCCTTTGATAGTTCTCCTGCTCAGTTCAGTTGAAAGGACCATCTATAACAGCAGTTCTCAACCTTGGCAACTTTAAGACTTGTGGACTTCAACTCCCAGAATTCCTCAGCCAGTCTGGGAGTTGAAGTCCACAAGTCTTAAAGTTGCCAAGGTTGAGAACCGCTGATCTATAAGAACATAAGAAATGGGAATCTATTTTGATTTTTTGCACTAGCTCTACGTGTAGCATTCAGTATGAAGATTTCCACAGTTCTACATAGAATCCAATTTCTCTTTGGGGGCATTGTAAGATCTTCTGTCATACACGGGGCTCCCCTTGAGGTGCACCCGGAGGCTCCAGCTGGCCCAGAATGCGGCCGCGCGGGTAGTGATGGGAGCGTCATGGCGCTCCCATGTAACACCGCTCCTGCGCGAGCTGCACTGGTTGCCGGTGGCCTTCCGGGTGCGTTTCAAGGTGTTAGTGACCACCTTTAAAGCGCTCCATGGCTTCGGACCCGGATACTTACAGGACCGCCTACTGCTAGCAAATACCTCCTGCCGTCCGGTACGCTCCCACAGAGAGGGCCTCCTCAGGGTGCCATCGGCCAGACAATGTCGGCTGGCGACCCCCAGGGGGAGAGCCTTCTCTGTGGGAGCTCCAACGCTTTGGAACGAGCTCCCCCCCAAACTCCATACGATGACGGATTTACGTACCTTCCGTCGGGAATTGAAAACATTCCTTTTTCGACAGGCTGGCCTGGCATAGAAGCTCCAGTAGCAGCAAGGTTAAAATTGTTTTAGGGGATTGAGTTATTTTTAAGATATGTAATGTATTGGGTTTTAAATGGGATTTATGGCCAAATTGTTTAATTTATTCTTAATTATTTTAATTTTTGTATATTGATATGTTTTTAATTTTGGGCTGTACACCGCCCCGAGTCCTTCGGGAGAGGGGCAGTATAGAAATCGGAAATAAAATAAATAAATAAATAAATAATGGACCCTCCCTTTTGGAAAAGAAATATCAATGTCCCATACTAACTACTTTTATTTAAATGGAGAATAGGAGTGGTGCTGGGTGTTAGTACGTAACTCTATTTGCAGGAAATAGTTTATTTTAAAATAAGGATTTAAGCATAATTTTTATCATTACATAAAACTGGTTGTCATTATCTTATGTTAGTGAGATCCAAATTCACAGCTGACTTCTATGAGGAAGGCAGACACAAAATTCTGGTTGCTTTGGGATGAGTGACTTCATGATAATGATGTTGATGTAGGCATGCACTGAGATCCAACAGATATACTTCTGAAATGGACAATTACCAATTCTGTTTAATTCTAATAAAGAGTGATTCAGCTCACTTGTGTTTTTTATATCCTTCAAAACTGAAGGTTAGACTCGTTCACATACACATCTTATTTATAATTCCTAACCCGTTTAGAGGCATTCATTCCTCTATATTTTCTTGAAACAATTTAGGTTAAGATACACTAATTAAAGCTATTGTTTTGGTAAGTCTATTAAATAATCAAGATAAGAATTAAGAATCATTGGCTTGGATCATTGTCAAATCATAATGCAGTTTGCTTTTTGGCTTATTAGGTTTGTTCAGTTAACCATAGTTAAATGAGAATTAATATAATGTACAGTAGGATGGAGATGGATGCAAATCTTGCTTTTCTTTCCTTGATAGGGTCCCTGACTAACTCATCAATGGCAAAGTACAGGGCTATTTTAAAACCTACATCAAGTTAACAGAGTGCTGAATATTTTCCTGAATGTCACTTTTCTGAAACCCAAAGTTGGAAAAGATCCTGAGAAACCATCTTGACCAATTCTAAGTTTTGTTATAACATGCAAATGTGTGAATGATCATCTAATTTTGTTTCTGTTTTTGGAATGTTATGTGGATATTGTACATCAACCAGTCTTTTAGAAACAAACAACAAAATATATCGTTTGAATCTTGCACTGATAAAAAAAATTATGGTGCTGCAACCTGTTGTGGAAGTGTGGAAGTGATACTGTACAGGTAACCCTTGCTTAACAACCATAATTTGACTAGCAACTCCATTGCTAAGCAACAGGGCCATTAAGTGAAACTTACAACATCACTCTCACTGTGTTAAGCAAGTCACCCACATCTTTAAGTGGGAAATAATGTCACCGCAATTTGTGACTTTATTGCCAGCTTCTCCACTGTTTGTTGGAAGCCAGTTATGAAGGTCACAAATGGGGATCATGTGACAGCAGGACATTGCTATGATTGTATATTTCCACCAGTTACAAAGAACCCAAATCTTAATCTCATAACCATGGTGGTTGTAAGTACAAGGACCATACATAAAGTTACTTTTTAAATGCCACCATAAATTTGAAGATTGCTAAACAAGGTGAAGATTATATGTACTAGCATATAACGTGCTGTAAGATGCCTATATGTGATTCACAGATTCACTATTGTCTATTGAGAGATGTCACTGTCTCTAGGAATAGGGAAAGATTGCGTTGAAGGGAAGAATATGATATAATCATAAGGCTAAATGCTTAAAATGTTCTGATTATACCACTAAAGGGAAAGAGGGCAAAAGGAATGAAAAGCATAATTATGCATAGGGATACCATTGATTGATAGATTAAGACAATATTGACTGGAAAAGCAGCAGCAACAAGATTTATTTCCCATTGTCAAGATTTATTGGATTGCTGTGATATCGGAGCACTGTGATAGGAACATTGGATTACTCTGTCCATTCTGTGTAGAATTAATCACAAAAAAAACCCTGCTTTAGCTCCACAAAACAAAACTTGTGCTTTTGATACAGTTGGTCTCCAGTCAAGTCCCTGATATATCCAAAAAAGGCTGAAAAATGTCTCAAAGAACTGCTTCCTGTTAAAGCAATAATGCTGAGCTAGAAGGACTAGTAGTATATCCTAATATTCTAGTATAAGCTGGCTTTCGGTATCTACAACCTGGAATTAAGGAGAAACTTCCTGATAGGGAGGACAATTAACCAGTGGAACAGCTTGCCTCCAGAAATTGTGGGCGCTCCATCACTGGAGATTTTTAAGAAGGGGCTAGACAGTCACTTGTCTGAGATGGTCTAGTATGTTCATTCATGTTCCAACTCACTATTATTTTTCGTTTTTATTTTTTTCCCCACTAGAATCCTAAAACATTTACTGGACAATGAGTTTATGGGCTTGGGGTTTTTAAAATTGATTTTTGCATGACAAGAAACTGAATTTGTACTTTTCCTATTAAAAATAAAAAAGTAGTGTTTATTTTCAAATCTTTTTTTAATTTATAGCTTTATATTTCTTTATTTGAAGGTTCTGAATAATTCTGTGTTTAAATTGTCAGTAGGCTGGCTTTGAAGATCCAAGGGCAGAAATTGCCTGCCTGTATTCAGACAGGAACTTTCTGGCATCCAGACAGTGATTCCTAGTCTTGGTTTCCTGCCCAGATATTGACTAGATAGAACCAGGAAGCTATATACCCATTATGACAGATTTTTTCAAATATTGCAGATATATAAAATATGCACAGCAGCGATTTGCAAACATTCAAACATTATACGACATCAAAGTATAGAAATCATCTTTTGTTTAAGGGCGTGAAAATTGCTTAAATTTCCAAATAATATTTAATAGGCTGCTTTGCCTGGGTGGAATTGCTGTGGAGCAGTGCTTTTTTTGTTAAAAAAAAAAGTGCTGAAACTCACACACGTCATACAACCCACCTTGCCTACTCTACAAGGTTTACCTTTGTAGTTGAAAAAAAAACCCTTCAATTTTTAGTGTAACTGAAAGACTAGGATTTTGTTCAAGGTAAGTTAATACTATTAATGTTACCATACACTGTGTGGCTTTAAATTACAAGAAGGCATTTTATTAATCTTTTGGGAAATTTACCACTGGCATACCCATTTAGTTTAATGAGTGGAAATGTCAGCTTTCTATGTGGAATGAAATTGGCCCAATAAAACAAAATTTGGTTGCTTGTAAGAGATTGAATTATTTTTAAGAAATTGTCAAACAAGGTGGAAAAATTTACATTTGGAGTTTAATATGGATATTGACTTGAAACAAATTAAAGTTGAAACTTTGTCAGTGAACAGATTACTTTTAATTTACCTTTAAGTTAAACCCAATTTAATAAATAAATCTGATTAAACCTCATACTGTAGGCCTATCTTTACAACTGACCAATACATAACTGATATATATATTATTAATAATAATACCTCCAAATCACAAAACCCTTCATGACTGGCCCAAAGGAGAGCAACAGGTGTAGTCCCTACAGGTGATTCATCACAATTTCTTCCCATAATTTTTCCTGTTTAAGCCTTACACTGAATGGTGTTAGCCTTGAGGGAAGAGAGGAGATGGTATCTGCTGGGCCTGTTTCTGATGAACTGGCCAAGCTGGTGGCCAGTCTTAGGTCTGAGACATTTGAAGAACATCTGAATCCAACTGAGAGTCAATATGGATCCTTCAGAGCTCCTGGTGGATGTGGGAACATCAGAGAGTGGAGGATGGGCTAATTCTACTGCTCTCTCAGTTCCTCAACCCTCTTACTTTCATGGATGAAGAAAGTGGAAATCCTTGAGGTTATCACAGCCTAAACCTTGTTGTTCAATGTGAGAAAACTGAGAACTGAAGGAGTAAGGCTTGGGGCCAAAGGGATATGAGGCACAGAGCCAATATTTGCACATTTATAAAAGTTAAATGGTCTAAAATGCTATATTTAAGCCTTCTTGCCAAAGTGCATTGCAGCCTCATTGCAGATTTTTAATCTTTTATTTAATATTATCAAATTCAGATTCATTCCTGCAATTTAAGATATTGATTTGGTGCTGGAGTAATGAACGAAATGGAATGGAAAGGAAAGGAGAGGAAAGGGGTAAGGGGAAAAGGAAAGGAAAGGGAAACCCACCTGAGTTTTGCATCTGGTATCCTTCAAGAATTCGGGGTGGGGATGGGGGTTTGGCTATTGTCACCCAGGAGATTGTGCTAGATTCCAGGGATGGGGAGATGTCTGTTGGTGAAGCTGGGCCATCTGGGTCCCCTGTCACCGTGTCTAGCAGCGTCTCTCATCTGATGCATGGAACTAGAATCAGCCTGTTGACCCATTCTGCCATCTCATGTATCTGCTTGCAGTGTGGCAGTCGAAGCCCTGAAGAGGATCCTGCAAATAGCCCAGACCGATTCCTGCATCTTGGAGGCCATCAACAAAGACCACAGCTGGGAGATGCTGAAAGATCCCAAGGAGCAGCACAAGGGATTTGCCTCTCTAGGAAGGTAAAGGGCAGAATCCTCTCTTAGGCTTCAAAAGACGATGCTTGACTTGGTCCACATGGACAAAGGAGATCTTCTGCTCTCCTTTTCAGAGCAATGCAGATGTGCAGAATGGACAAATTTCTGGGGAGACTGATTCCTCATTTGTTTGACTACCTGTTTTTGGAAAAGGAGGCGGCGAGAAAGGATTACGCTGCATTTTTTGCAGAGGTATTTTTTCCACAACTCGATAAATAGGGAGGGAGTTGATAGACGTTGGGCCTGACCATACAATGCCCTTATTTCCCTTGAAGACAGAGGAGGCAACTAGGAAGAGACCAGACTTAGCAGATTAGAGGATTTTTAGTATTCTCAGCTTATTTTGTGGAGAAGTGGAGCTGCTGCATAAGAATTTAGGAAACAGCTGGAAAAGGAGGGTAGAGCTCTGAGGAGAGGCTGCAGGGGAGAAAGCCACAGATTTAAGGCTGCATTCTTCCACTCTACATTTTCATCCCATCTTTGCTTCTTCCAATGGCATCAAACAAGAGCCGAGGAAACGGGGAGGAAATGCATGAAAGGGGAACATTTTCATCAACCACCATTGGGCTGCAACAACTTCAGGTTGTCCTTGACCCACAACTGTAATGGAACCCTCCCATTAGGGTGGTATGGCCTAATGGTCACAAAATGGGTCAGTCATGTGAATGACCAGTTTTAGGAGCTTTTTTTGTGGAGGTTGTTAAGCAAGACATCATTGGGAAGCAAGCCAATGGTTTCCTAGGAGTCTGGTTTTGCCATCAGCCAGAGGGAAGGGCTGGTTTGGGGCAAAAGCATCATATAATGAAGTTAGGGGTGGTTAAGCATGCAAAGTTCGGTCATGTGACTCTGGAGGGGGGGCAACCACCAGAATTTCAAATCCTGGTCGTATGTTCTCTCTTTGTGTCGGTCTTAACGTTCAACGGTTGCTTTCTTAGAGTGGAAGTCATCCTGCTCTCTTGTTCCCCTCAGTTTATCGGCAGGCCCTTCTAGAAGAAGGAGAAAGCTCTGATGGAAAGAATCTTCTTCAGCCTGAAGGTCCTGCTTAACGACTGCAGCAGCCTCATCCAACTCTACGGCATCAGAGGAATCTGCAACGCAGCCGCGAATCTCCCCCAGAAGGTAAACCTGGACGTAACATGGGATGGATGGCGACATCGTCCTTCTTGGAGGAATTTGGTTTTAGGGTTCATGAAGTAAATGTCTCTGTGGCCCGATGCTCATGAGAACTGATAAGGTGATGGGGCCACTAATAAAACTGACTTCCTTCCTTTCAGGTCAAAAGGAAGGAGGAGCTGATTTTAAATGCTTGCCTGAAATTTCCAAGAGGTTCACATTGAATGAGCCGGCAACAGCAACGGATGGGATCCTGAAGACTTGTCCAACTCCTCCTCCTCTCCAGGAGAAGTTCCACTGCCATCCGCACAGAGGAGGCTGACCTGCACATTGGGGAAACTGAGGAACCTCTCAGTGGATGCAGGCACAACCTGGAGGATGAACTCCTGAGGGCAGGATTCAGCCACCCATCTGCACCTGAAAGACACGGGTCAACCTGCTCAGGACAGCAAGATTGACCTTCTGGACAGAGAGGTCTGAACGACGAGTCAAAGACTTCTACTCTCTTCTCTTCGACTCTACTCTACTGTACTTTACTCTAAACTCTATTTTATCTACTCTACTCTACTGTACTTTCTTCTCTTCTATTCTTCTCTTCTACCTCCTCTCCTCTTTTCTCTTCTCTTCTCTTCTCCTCTTTTCTCTTATCTTCTCTTCTCTTTACTTCTACTCTTCTCTACTTTTTTTCTTCTACTCTCTTCTCTTCTACCTTCTCTCTACTCTTCTTTTCTCTTCTTTTCTCTTCTTTTCTCTTCTTTTCTCTTCTTTTCTCTTCTCTTCTCTTCTCTTCTCTTCTCTTCTCTTCTCTTCTCTTCTCTTCTCTTCTCTTCTCTTCTCCCTTCTCCTTACATTCTATTCTATTCTATTCTATTCTATTCTATTCTATTCTATTCTATTCTATTCTATTCTATTCTATTCTATTCTATTCTATTCTATTCTATTCTATTCTATTCTATTCTATTCTATTATCTGGATTAAAACTGAACAGTCCTTCCTCCACAGAGGGGGAAGGATACAGTGCCACTTATCTCAGGCTTACAAAGCAGTTTGTAAGAACAGAATAGAATAGAATAGAATAGAATAGAATAGAATAGAATAGAATAGAATAGAATAGAATAGAATAGAATAGAATAGAATAGAATAGAATAGAATAGAATAGAATAGAATAAGAGGGAGGGCTGTTCAATTTTAATGCAGATCGCCTCTTTGACTCCTCTTTCAAACCAGTGGTCATCTGTCCAGAATGTCAACCTTACTGTCCTGAGCAGAGTTGACTCTCTTCTTGCAGATGCAAATGAGCAGCTGAATCTTGTCCTGCAAAGTTTGTTCCTTGGTGTTGTGTCATGCATTCCTGAAATGGTTGTTTAATCCCCTTAATGTGCAGGTCTGTCACGTCTGCAGAGCTCACGAAAAGCACCACCACGACAGGACCCAGAATAGCAATGCAACTCAAGATAGGCCCAGAGATGATCCAAAGAAGGCTATCTGCTTCAGACCAGTTCAAATCAGCGGAAGTAAATGGGTTACTTCCCAGAGTGCTGAAGGAGCTCGCAGAATTGATCTTGGAGCCCCGGAACATAACATTTCACAGTCCTTGGAGTACAGTGAGACCACCAGAGGACTGGGAAAGAGCTGTGGTGATGCAGACTATGGCCTCCTTCGACAAAATGCAAATACTTGGATGTATAAGTAGCACATATTAAACTTTTAGTGCATTGAAGTCAACTCCTGTTCCTGGTTATTTGTGCCTGACAAATGTTATGGACAAATGCTGTAGGTTTACTTAGACCTGAGTAAGACAGCTGAGAAAGCAGACCATAGCCTACTTCTTGGTAAGGCAGAGCAGTGTGGGATAGTTACTACCAGCACCAGATGGATTCACAATGGGGTGACCAACCACACTCAGCAGCTGGTCCTTAATGGGGCTCCTCCTACACCAAGGGAAGCTTGCAGAGGGCTCCCTCAAGGTCCTGTGCAGAGGGGTGCAACATATTTGTATTTGTACAATACATGTTTGTATGGTATTGCCATTTTTAAGATGCTACTGGCTACCTATTTGTTTCTGAGTGTTTAAAATGTGAATTTTGATACCTATGTGCTCCTAGGCCAAAGTACTTTCTCTGAAATATGATCTATTGATGCTCGATGCCTTCTCCTTTTGAGATGAGAGAGAAAAGGAAAAAAGGGTTTTAGTTACTATAACCTAATTAGGAAATATCATGTTAACAAGGTTTATCAGTGTTACTGACTGAACACATTGTCTGCGAACCAACATTTGTGAGGATTCAAATCTGTTCATTCAAATGAAAAAGTAGGAATCTTTGTATGTTAGCTAAATTCCCCTGAAGAGTCTGGTATATCACTGACATGACAGCAATTTTCCAGTATCTCAGAGGCTGCCACAAAGAAGAGGGGATCAAACTGTTCTCCAAAGCACCAGAAGGCAGGACAAGAAACAACAGCTGGAAACCAATCAAGGAAAGAAGCAACTTGGAATTAAGGAGAAATTTCCTGACAGTCAGAACAATTAATCAGTGGAACAACTTGCCTTGTGGATTCTCCAACACTGGAAGTTTTTCAGAAGAGATTGGACAATCTTTTCTCTGAAATGGTGTAGGGCAGACATGTCAAACTCACAATGTCATGTAATGTCGTGCAACATATCGGGACTGTTTTACCATTGCTGGCAATGGGGTGGGTGCAGCTTCTGCGTGACGCGGCTGGCCCACGGGCCGGCAGTTTGACATCCCTGGCATAGGATCTCCTTCTTGAGCAGGGAGTTGGACTAGAACAGCGGTTCTCAACCTTTTTCAGGCCACGACTCCGACCTGCACCGCGCATGCGTGGCGCGACCCTGACCTGCCCTGCGCATGCGTGGCACGACGGACCGCATTGCGCATGCGCGCCGTGTGTGTGACATCCCACATCGCGCATGCAGGGGGCAACACCCGGCGCAGGGGGCAGCACCATGCATGCGTGGGGTAGCATCACGCATGCGCGGCACGTGCACGCGGCCCACATCGCGCATGCGCAGCGCGACGGCCCGCATCGTGCATGCGCGGTGCTACCCCACGCATGCATGGTGCTGCCCCCTGCGCCGGCCGAGGGGAAAAGGGGACTGCGGTGTTTGGCGACCCCCGTGAAATGGTCGTTCGACCCCAAATGGGGTCACGACCCACAGGTTGAGAACTGCTGGATTAGAAGATCTCTAAGGTACTTCCAACTCTGTTATTCTTTTGTTTCCATTTCTGTCTTTTAATCATATTTGCTCTCCCACTCATTTATCAAGCAACAATTTGAGAATCTAGTAATAGGTTCTCCTGCTTGAGTAGGGGGCTGGACTAGAAGACCTCCAAGGTCCCTTCCAGCTCTATTCTATTCTACAGCAGTATTTCTCAAACTTGGCAACTTTAAGACATATGGATTTCAACTCTCAGAATTTATCTTGGGAGTTGGAAGCCCATATATTTTTGCCTGTCCCAGGCCAAACACACACAGTTTACTAATCAAGGTTTTCAAACACACACATTTGTAATTTAGAGACAAGCCCCCCCTCACCAAAGTTTGTCTCATAGAATTACAAAATCAGAGACAAGCAAAAGAGTAGTCAGGTAAAGTCTGAGGCTCAGAACTTGTAGAAGGGTTTATCAGCCAGTCCAATTTCAAAGTCAGGGTTGCTAGTTTCAAGGCACATGGAGTCAGGATTAATGGGGGCTTATTATCAAAAGAGGATTTGAGTTTCCTGCTTTATTTTAATAGAAGCAACCTCAGTATTTCTCATTTAGCAGGAGGATGAGATCCCTTCCTTGAAAGCAGCCTCACAGAGTGCTTTTGTTCCGATCTCCTTGCACCCCAACAAAGTCTTGCTTTAGCAGGGGATGGTAATTCCATGCTTTGGCCTTTATATCTGGTTGCAGCTGTGTCTGCTGGTTGCTAGCTAGCACCATCTCTCTGCCTGCTCAGGCAGCAGTTCTTCAAAAGCTCTGAAGCTGACTGCTCGTTGTCTTGGCAATTCTGCAGCTCATTGTTCGTCTGCTCTGACTCAGAATCTAAGTCCATCATGACAGTCTTAAAGTTGCTAAGTTTCCAAAATACTGGTCTATAGTATGACCATCTTTTTGCAGACAACACATTCAGAAATCAGAGATCAAATATTACAATTTCTTCTAGAAAATGCCTAAGCACCTGTTTCTCATGATTCATCTAACTGATACAGAGTTGGCTAATTGTATGTTAATCTGAGGCTTCAATGTGGCTAGGCAATCAGAATCATCATATCAAATTCCACTTTGTGGAATTTAAGCCAGCTGTGCAAAGTTCTGTTTGGTCTTAGGTCAAAATCACAATTCATTCTGAGTTAAAAGACCTAGGATAACTTAGTACAGTAACCCCCATATAACAACCTCACCCACAGAGGTATTAACAGTAAGGATTAATAGCTAAAGACTACAAACTTTGTGAGATGTGTTTTATGTTTTAATATAATGTATTATTTTAATAAAAACCATATGATCCAAAGAGAAGCAGGACAAGGTTGCACACTGCCTTCTCTTTTATTTCTTGAAATACTGAGTAGAGACATAAGACAAAATGAGAGAACATGGGTGTAGAGATTAAAAAAAGTCATACAAATTAAGAGCTATGGCAGATCGCTTTGTTGCTTATTAAGAGCCATGGTGGCACAATGGTTAGAATGCAGTACTCCAGGTTAACTCACTGCTCACTCTAGGACAGGGATCTTCAAACTTGGCCCTTTTATGACTTGTGGACTTCAACTCCCAGAATTCTGGGAGTTGAAGTCCACAAGTCATAAAAGGGCCAAGTTTGAAGACCCCTGCTCTAGGAGTTCAATTCTGACCAGTTCAAAGTTGACTCAGCCTTCTATCCTTCTGAGGTTGGTAAAATGGGACCCAGATTGTAGGGGACAATATGCTGACTCTGTAAACCACTTAGAGAGAACTGTAAAGCACTGTGAAGTGATACTATAAGTCTAAGTGCTATTGCTATTGCTGCTAGAATGGGAAAAGTCAGTGAGCCATTAACATACACATACCCACTTATCTTCCAGTAGATGAGATGTTATCATTTATCAATTTCTTACTGTACTCTTCATAGGGCAAATAATCTTTCCACAAAAGAAAAAGTAGATGTTAATTTGACATCAGAAATGACAGTTGTAATGATGAAAAAGTAATATGGGACTACTTCAGCCTTTCAGAATGTTCGCTACTGAGCTTATCAAAAGAACATAAAGGACAGATTTAAAATATAAAAAGCTAAATTACAAGGCATCAAGAAGTTTCAATTTTCTGTCCCTTGAATAGGAACAAGAGTTTATTATTCTACCACGTACCAGTTTTACAATGAGAAAATGGTTATGTTATCTCCCAACTTCTGTTTTGTGAATGGGTGCATTGTTATCATCATTTGTACTTTCTACATGTCCGTTATCTCTGATTTTTACAATTTATTCTATCCTCAGTCACAGTTTAAGTATTTGCTTGTAACTAACAGTTTGTTCATCTGATAAAGTGGGCTACTAATGTCCTAAGAAAAGTTTTAGTCTTAAAGTTATCACCCTGCCTTCATGCTGCAATAGCCCCACATGCTGAATATGAACATTTCAAACTTCTTTCATTGCTTCCTTCCAATATTGAATCTCCACATATTAATGCAAGCCCAAGATCATTTAGAAAGCCAATTTTAAACATTTTTCAAAATGAGATGTGTGCATGAGAAAACACCAGCCAGAAAAGGATTGTGGTGCTGGATGCTATTTTTGTTATACAATGAATGTGCTTTTACAGGGCAATATGCCTATACGTCATTCATATGCAATGACAGCAGTGTTGATTGAGCGGATGAAAATGAGTTGTGTTTTTTCTTATGCTCCAAAGTAGAAGTTGATGAGCTCTATTGTGTGAGTGCATTTTCTCCTCACTGAATGAACTGGCTAATTTAAGTTGGTATTAAGCAGAATTTTTTCTATTAGCTATGCAAAACTGGTTCTTTTTCCCCTGATGGGACATTCGTTAAAATAAAAGCGGGATGAGAAGAATGGTGAAGAGGAGTGAAGTAGATGGAATGAGTGAGGCAGTGGAAGAAAAGGCTGTTGGCAGCTTGTAGAGTGAACAAACTACAGTAGTAACTGCATTGGTTTTAGTGGCTTTACTCTAAATGTAAACTTTCAAACCCTTTGAAATCTGGAAACAAAATGTGATACCTACCCTCTGCTAGAAAATATGAGACAAAATAAACTGGACAACTTAAAATTTATTATTCAAGTCACAAGATTAGTTGGCTCAAGGGAAATTATGTGATAGTGTACATATAGCCAATGAGTTGGAAGCAGCTTATGATGAAGGATAATTTTTAGTTATTGTACTTCTGTTATTGTACTTTTAATCATTCATCTTGAACCTCATCTGCCTATAAAACTTAACCAAGGATGGGACTTTAAGATAAATAGTTGGAAAACTAAATAACTTGTGAGGAATCATATTTGATTCTTAACAGAAGTACAACTCTAGTCAATGACAGTGTCAAATCTGTAATGCTCACTTTGTTAAGAAAATTAATGCCATCATTGATTTCTATTATGCCTTTCTGTTTTGTGGTAGTCTTTCCTGAGAAGCGAGTTGAGCTGCTGAGTGCCATCAGGACTACAGTCAAAACTATTGAAATGATTAGTTAAAGCATAAGAAGGGTAATACCATACCAGGAGAGAGAATGTCTTTCTTCCAACTCTACAAAGAAGGCAAGGCATGGAATCTGGACTGACAGTAGAAAAAGAAAAGAGAAACTGTGTGTGAATAAGATACTTTATTTGGAATAAATGGCTGGCTAGAAGTTTAAAAACTGAATTTTAAAACAGTAGATATATTGCAACTATTTAGTTATGATATTATTTATCTGGCACCATTTATAGTTTATTTCTTTTAAAATAGAGGAATGTTAACAGGAAAGCCTTATAGCTTATAATATGTAGGAACTTCCCTACTGTTAAGTCTTGGGGAACTGGCACTGAGGTCAGAGAATCATAGCATTAGAAGAGGTCATGTCCGAAGTAAGCTACATAACAAATGGTACTCCATATTTGAACAGTGCTATCATATTGCCCTTAATCAAGGGTCTTCAAACTTGGCTGCTTGAAGACTTGTGGACTTCAATTCCCAGAATTGGCTGGCTGAGGAATTCTGGGAGTTGAAGACCACAAGTCTTAAAGCGGCCAGGTTTGGAGACCTCTGCCCTTACTGATCTTTTCTCAAAGTAAAACATACCCTACTCCCTCAGCCTCTCTTCAGAGTTCAGTTTCTATTCCTTTGATTATCCTCAGTCCTGCTTTTTCCCAACTGCGTAATGTGTTCACATCTTTAATTTGTGGGGCTCAGAAATAGAAATAGTGTGTCTAATAAAGTATAAACCCAGCAGAATATAAATGTAAATTTCATTTTCTATTGATAAACTATAAGCAACATTCAGCTACTAGGCTTTATGTGGTCAGAATAAAAGGAACATTTTTCTATGTACAGTATTTACTGTATTTATAGAGATAGGCAATCTTGCAAATGACATTCTTAAAAAATTCTCTGCCCATAGGATTAAATTGATACTAAGGATCAGCAAGGATAAATCCTGACGTATTAATATGTATAAAGTTGCATTCACAAGTGTATAAAATTGCCGAAAAACATTCTAACCACTGTCCCTGTGTCCTGGAGATTAAAAAATGGAGAGGCTGGAGGGTAAGACAGGCTGAATTTTATGCATAAAGATGCATAAGTCCGAATATATCTGGTCATGCTTTCTATATCTTGTATGGACATATAGAAAATACTTTAGCAATAAAAACAGAAGCAGATTGTACAGGGATGTTATGCTACAGCTCCATAATACATTTTATACCACACACACACAGAGGAGCGAGCAGAGAGAGAGAGAGAGAGAGAGAGAGGAGAGAGAGGAGAGAGAGAGAGAGAGAGAGAGAGAGAGAGAGAGAGAGAGAGAGAGAGAGTGAGAGTGAGAGTGAGAGAGTGAGAGAGTGAGAGAGTGAGAGAGAGAGAGAGTGAGAGAGTGAGAGTGAGAGTGAGTGAGTGAGTGAGTGAGAGAGAGAGAGAGAGAGAGAGAGAGAGAGAGAGAGAGAGAGAGAGAGAGAGAGAGAGAGAGAGAGAGAGAGAGAGAGAGAGAGAGAGAGAGAGAGAGAGAGAGAGAGAGAGCAATGCCCAATTTGAACCATATCCTTATGTCACGCAAATGAAGGGGAAAAAATAGGGGCGCAAAAAGTCCTGTGGAACATTAAACCATCTATTTCACATTAAAAATGTGAATATTTTAGTAGATTTAAAATTAACAGTGACTTATCAAAGTATTTTATTTCAAGCTCTCTGAAACACTAAAGAATGTATCAAAAATGATGGATACCAGATTTTCTCTATTGGTAATGTCAAAGATTTGAGAGGTCACTGACTGATACAACTGGATCTTGTGAAATACTAGCATCTTTTGGTAACAATATTTTAATGTACTTAACTAGATTTATGGGGAATGCTTTAATGCTGAAGGTGTTAATATTATGCTACCTCCCAAACTTTCGCATCTGAGTCTTTTTGAGCTGCACTGGTTGTTTCAGGCCTGGAAGTATTGTTAAGAGAACAAGGGTCTCAATCTTCAAGCCAACAGAAGCTATGCATGCTGCTTTAGATGATTGTACCAAAAGTATTGCTTTTATTGTTGTAGCTGTTATTAAAGGAGATAACTAGACTGTTTCCTCTCTTTCTCAAAAGATAAGATTGGGAGAAGAGAACAGATGCTGTATTCCCCATGCACTCATTCAATTTCATTTTCTTTAAACACCTGCCAGCCCCATCGTGGACCTCTGTGTGATAACATCTGCAAACCTATTAAATTAATACAGAGATGACTTCTAGATTATTATGGTTAAAAAGATTGATGTCCTATAGGTAGAGAAGGAGGCGGATAAAAGCTTTGTCAGGGTACAAAAAAGAAATGATTGCTTACCCCAAAGCTGGGAGTATAAAATGAGTACATTTATAAGCAGTGCTGGGCTTGAGGCCACTATTATTGTTAATTATTTCTCTACGCACATAAAAAAATCACAATGGAAGTACTGAAAGTAATAATTAGAAAACTCACTCCTGTCTGCTCAATGTAAAAAAATTAATCTCTCTTCCATCAGTCACTATGAATAAAATCTCACGCCTTTGCTGAGGTATGTGTTGTTTTCCATATTTTCGTGTGTATTAGACAGCATCTTTATTAAGCTAGTTCAAAGGCTGCACAGACAAATTACATAGGGCTAATAAAAGTATTAAGCAATATGGATTTTGGGGATGTTTATTGTCTTCAAGCATAGCTGCCTTTCTCACAGCAGCCAAACACTGACTGATTTATAAAATGGTTTGCTTTAGTGTGACGCAATCCAGTCCTTTGCAGGTGGGAATAATTCAGGGAAGAGAATTCCTTGTGGTTTTTTAAATTCAGCTTGCAAGCTTAATGACATGGACCATTATTTCTGTCTCAGGACACCATCCATACTTGTTGCATTTAAGAACAGATCTTGTTCTTGTTTCTCTTGGACAAATTTGCTTTTGGCAATTTCTGCTAATAATCTAAGTAATCACCGTCATCATGCATTGACTTTAGTGGCTCATTTGCATTCCATGGTGTTTAGTCATTGGCCAATGCTTTGGGCAGCTTCCTCAAACTGCTTATCTCAAGTTATATCAGACTTTAGTTTCTGTGATGACTTAACTTCATGTGTTTTTGGTCATATTGTGGAGGAAGTATTAGGAATGAAATTTAACTGGCAGCATTTGGCCATGGGATAGTAGTATTAATAATGCTGTTCATTAGCCTACAATATTTAAAATGATAATTTCTAATTCATCATTCAAATCTTTATTATTCCCTTTCCATTCTTTTGTGGGCTTTCTAGTAATTAAAGCATGGTGCGCGCACACACATACACACACATATATGGAAGTCCTCCAGAATTATCTGTCTGTCTGTCTGTCTGTCTGTCTGTCTGTCTGTCTGTCTGTCTGTCTGTCTGTCTGTCTGTCTGTCTATCTATCTATCTATCTATCTATCTATCTGTTATGTCTGGCCTCTCGCAGCTCATTAAAATCCACGTAAATATGTATTTAAGAGGTTTATTTAATACATTTCAAAAGGATTCATTTCAAAGCAAGCTGCTGGCATTATGTTGGCCTGAACGGCCAAATCAGATCTATTTACATTTAGATAAACAGGCTCTCCTCCTCCTACATCCCAATTAACTTACTCTTTCTTCATCACATTGTCCAAGATCTCATTATTCTTCGATAGGTTTTCAAAACACCAGAAAACTGAGTTCCAAAACACTGCCAAAGTTTCAGCCCACTCCTTGATTAACGTTGCTCGTGACAAAAGCGTAGTCTTTCTTTCCCCTTCTAATATAGTGTCCGATACGTCACTTCCCCAATTACTTCCTTTTTCCAGTTAACTGACACCTTCGCTTATCAAACCTTCGGAACCTCGGATTAATCCATTTATCTTCTTGTTCTAAATCTGACTCATCATTTTGAGATCTGATTCAGAATGCATACAAAGCTCTTCATTGTCTATCTCAGCTGCCGGGAGGGGAAACCACCCAGAGGGGCCTGGCTGCTGATCCTCGGCTGCCGGGAGGGGAAAACACCCAGAGGGGCCTGGCTGCTGATCCTCGGCTGCCGGGAGGGAAAAACACCCAGAGGGACCTGGCTGCTGATCCTCATCCTCTGATACTTCCCAAGCTGGTTCAGGGACACTCACAACACTATCTATCTATCTATCTATCATCTATCCACTTAACATTGTGCCCAAATGCCCCAAATGAGGTTGGCAGTTTTTCCTAGAAAGGTGAATGCATAAAGCACATGGAAGAAGCTAATTTGGTGAGGGAATGAGGGAGTCACTGTACTATCCTTCACGGTGCTGACGATGATTTTCTAATCATCCAGAAAAATATGTCTCAATGTGAAGTGTATCTGACTGTTTAGCTCCACATATATCTTGACAGTTGTTAAGTGAATCTGGCTTCCTCACTGACTTTGCTTGTCAGAAGGTTGCAAAAGGTGATCACAGGACCTTGGGATACAGCAATGATCATAAATATAAACCAGTTGACAAGCGCCTGAATTTTAATTACATGATCATGGGGATGCTGCAAAGGTCGTAACTGTGAAAACTTCAAATTTTTCAGTGCCGTTATAACTTTGAATAGTCACTAAATGAACTAAGTATAACATTAAAAAAGAGAATGTGTTACAGATCATAACTGATAATGGCAATTTTGCCTTATCTTTTATTTACTTTTCCATCTTATAAATTCATTTCCCCACGTTTGCCTCAGATACATCATTTCATTTCATCTGATGTATCTGAGGCAAAAATATCTTATCTGGTAACACTAAATAGAACCCACTTACCTAAAATTTCCCTCTCTCATGTGCTATGGTGTAGGAATCAGTCATTGCAGGGTGCAAATATGGCTGACCGCCTTCGCAGCATTTATTCTTTTATACAGTTTTCCAAGCAGCAAAAGTTTAACATGGCAATAGTGTAGCAATAGCATTTCATTGGTTAAACTCCTTACCAATCCTTAAGAAGATATCAGCCAGGAGGCCCAGCCAGGGAGCAGTTTCTACCACATCCTGCTGATGTAACCTGGCTGATATCATGTGAACCAGGTGATGTCATTGTATCAGCCTGGGGTAGTTTCCCACATTGCCATGGTGATGTGAATGGATGAGATCATGTAGAGAGAAGAGGCATGCAGGCATTGGAAGGGCAGTTTGCTGCTCACGACCTCTACCTGGCCCCTATCTCTACACTATGGAACATTGTATAAATGGTATAAACCATCTAAACCAGTGGTTCTCAACCTTTTTCAGGCTGCGACCCCGACTTGTGCCACGCATGCGCGGCGCAACCCCAACCTGCACTGCGCATGCGTGGCGCGACGGCCTGCATCATACATGCGCGGTGCGGCGCGACGGCCTGTATCGCACATGCGCAGCGCAACGGCCCGTGTTGCGCATGTGCGGTGCGACAGCCCGTATTGCGCATGCGCGGCGCAACGTCCCATATCGCGCATGCGCGGTACGGCGCGACAGCCCGTATCGCGCGTGCGCGGCCCGTATCTGTTATTTCTATCAATCACTATGTTGGACTGTTACTCAAGTGGAAGGTGATTTAAACACCCAAATCCCTATTACAATACCTTTACAGATGAACTCAATGTCCCACAAGACAGGGAACTAGCTTTGTTAACATAGTTGTTCAGTTTCTTTTGAGTTCTCCATCTCAAATATTGAGAAAGTTGTTGCTTTGTGTAAAGATAGAATCAGGTTTAATTAATGGTTTTATATTTTGGCGACATCAATCACATTGGCTTGTTTCCTCACTGCACTACAGTTGTATGTGTAGAATCATAGTTTAATTTATATTTTCTCTGTGTATGATAGAACTTGCACCAACAGAGTATGTTGCCTATTGTCCCATTTAATCTAAGGCTGCAACTAATTTAGGAATAGATTGAACATCTGCTTCCTTTTTGTTATTTCCAGAAAATTCTCTTGGGTTCCATGTAGGATTGCTATGCTGATTTTAGTTATGTGAAGTGACCAGGTAATATGTATGAGAAAAATGGGAGCTGAGGCAGGTGAGAGAGATTCCTTTAACTTAAAAATAGTTTCCTAATTTCTCCATAGTTCTTGACAGCAGCAACAATTTAGCCTTAACACAACCTTTTCTGTTTGTGAGTTCTGAAGCATATGTGGTTTCGTGGACCAAATGCTCAGAGATGAAACCACTTTTTGAAACTCATATGAGTTCAGATCTGGTTTAGAAATTGATCAGATTCAGTTACTTTGATAGATAACTTTTACTAAGAGAGGAATATGTATAATATAACTCTGTTGTAGCTCTTCACCCTTTTTGTCTATGGGTGTTTTTTCTTACCATAGTAAGAAATTTATTTATTTATTTATTTATTAAATTTCTATGCCGCCCTATTCCCGGGAACTCATAGTATCTGACCATGCTGGATGGTTAGCAGACATTCTACAATTGCTTTGCCTCCTCCTGCTCTGTTGATCATATCACATAATGTTGGATATAAATATTTGACATTAGTAAGAGAGCACCCCAAAGTATCAGTTTGCCATTTAGCATCTGTATAAAACCAGTAATGTAATCATCTGGTGATTTGAAAAATGGTACCATCAGTATTCTACAATATGTTCATTAATTTTATATTTGAATCACAAAAAGCTGTTCGTATGTCTAGCTCAGTGATGGAAGGGATGAAGTACCATAACTGAATCAGAACCACCCTGGAAAGATGAAATGGGTCCTAGGGAGAGATGTCGCCTGGATTTGGAACATAAGTAAACTATTGGCCTAGGTAAGTTTTTGAAGGAGCATCAGTATAGTGTACTCCCTTAGAGTCGATGGAAAAAACATTGAGGATAATCTGAGATCTGAATAATCAGGAGAAAGTATGAACCCATTTAGATCTGTTGAACTACCACAATCATGTTTATTGTATTTTAGATTTTATTATATGTTAATATGGAATAATATCACCTTGCAATCTGTAGGACAAGTGTTGTAAAAATATATAAATATACTGCATATCTAGTAATCTTCTCCAGCTTTCTGCATTCTAAGTAAATTCCAGGGATAACCCTCATGAGGCTTTTTAGTAGAGGATAAAGAATAAGCAGCCCAAGAGGCTTGCAAAATGATGGAATGATGGAGACATTCAGTATATAACAGGAAAACCAATAAAAATCTAACGATAACAGCATCTCTTCTGCCCCCTCGCAATGGGTTAAAAATGTTATCTATTAAATCTGAAAGATCATGGATGCTCATGGCTTGTTTCAGTTTTTCTGATCTCTTACATTTCTATCCAGATCAGAATCATAGAGCTGACATTAGAGTGCAATTCATTTATTTATTCAATTTTTACAGCAGCTGTCTATGTGACTCTGGGCAGTTTACATCATGATAAAACCATATAATCACATGATATAATCACAAGCATAGATTAAAAACAGAATTGAGAACATGTGAAAACTTACAAATAAAATAGGAGCTAAAAATTCAAAAAGGCTAAAAAGGTTAACAAGGCTGCAGGAGTGTCGTCAAGCCTCCAACCATCTCCAGGGCTGCATCACACTCTTAGACTCACTGTCTGTTCTGCCTCATCTTGAACCTTTAAGCAAGATCTAGCCTTGACTCCATTTGTTGAGAAAGGTATAGTTTTACCTAAAGGTCAAGTGAAATACAGTAAAGCAGGGGTCTTCAAACTGGCTCTTTTATGACTTGTGGACTTCAACCTCCCAGGCAGGCTGGCTGAGGAATTCTGGGAGTTGAGTCCACAACCCCTGCAGTAAAGCAAAGCCAGAACTGAAATTCCCGTGCCAAAATCCCAAGTATAACTCCCCCCCCTTAGGCACTTCTGGTCCCATCTCTCCATCTTTCAATTAATTTCAAAGGAGATATTTTTTGAAACGGTCCCTCTGAGTGTAGGTTGGCTTTCAGCTGCATTCTTCTCACAGTAGAGCAACCTTGAAATGCTGTCTCAAAGAGGAACACTTATTCCCAAAATCTTTCGCTTCCCTTCCATCCTCTTCCCAGGATCCATGCAGACTGGTACTGAGTGATGCAGAGTGCAGGCGCAAGGTGGCAGTTCTGACATATTCACATGCCAATGGGCCAAGCCAGGGTCTTTACATTCTTCTGAAAAACTGGAAGTGGGATAAGATGTTTTGAGGGGAGAACACAGCTAAGAAGTTCACATCTGTTGAAATTCCTTGACTGATGGATACACAGCAGGCCCCTCCCTGTTTGACCAGCTGGGATGAGTCAATCTAATTGGAATGAAACAGTTCCTCAGTTACCCTCCTTTAGGTGAAGTACTATGTACATTCAAGGTCACATCTCTGATGTAGATTTATAGGGTAGACTGGTGGGGAGGGCTAATTAAAAATGAATTCTATTGATAAGATGATGTCCTCAAGCAGAATTCAGTTAAGCTTTTATATACTTCATATTATATCTGAGCAAATATAATTGGAACAGCCATTCAGCTTTTATCACTCAGAAAATAATGGCAGTAGTTTATGTGTGGTCTGAGTATTAAAGTGAACAATAGTTTTTAATAAACCAGGGAGTGGGAGATGCATCTGTAGGACAAAAAGCTTCTATAAGTGGGAATACTATTTTAATTAAAGCAATGTTTAGAACTCTTTTTGTTTTAAGGAAAAACCTCACCATTTGTACAAAGACAATACAAAACAGATTGGAGTACGCAGAGATAAAGTAGTGGCGTAGGAGAGTCATCTCGTTGTGTGCAGGTTCCACTTGATAGCAATTCAGTTTGCTTACTGTTATATCTGTAATCTAGATATACCATCCTGACGGGCATCTCCCTCCCTGATAGTGAAGCCAACGTGCCTCAGCCTTAGCACAGAATGATAACATTTCACTTTTCTGTCAGGGAATTTTCTAGGATGTGTTGCCACATAACTGCATTATGTTTCATTACAAGCCACTCTACTATATAACTTCGACTTGATCAGCTGCATTGGAGAAAAATACCCTCTATGGTAGGGGTGTCAAACTCGCAATGTCACGTGACATGTCACGTGACTTTTTCTCCATTGCTGGCAATGGGGTGGGCGTGGCTTTGGTATGATGAAACTGGCCTGCACACCGGCAGTTTGACACCCCTGATCTATGGGATTTAGAAGCCCACTTCTGATTCCAAGGGACAGAGAACACTTGGTTTTGTTATGCACTTTAACTATAGCATTTTGAAAACAATGTGCCCTTTAATAACTGAAAAAGGATCTGGAGGCATTTTAAAAACAGATAAACATATCAGTCCTTCAGATGTTCCAAGTGTTTTTGTCCCCTTTGCTGCAAGAGACCTAAGAGGCTATTTCTCTAGAAAAAATTGTTAAGAGTTTCTTTAGACTCCTTTCCTTCCAAGGCAGTCTATAGCACTGAGGCTTCAGCTCCCCAGATGTCTTAAATTACAATACACTATATTCTATCTGCCTATTAAGCGTAGGCCCTAACCTGTTTTGGCTCCAAACACCTGGGTGACTATCAGATGACAACAAAGATGCTGTGATATGTTGCTGCCATTTAACAATCTTCTTAATTTTTACAGTCTGGATGTTGTTGTTTGTTAGTTGCGAAGTCGTGTCTGACCCATCGTGACCCCATGGACAATGTTCCTCCAGGCCTTCCTGTCCTCTACCATCTTCTGGAGTCCATTTAAGCTCACGCCTACTGCTTCAGTGACTCCATCCAGCCACCTCATTCTCTGTCTTCCCATTCTTCTATTGCCCTCAATCTTTCCCAGCATTAGGCTCTTCTCCAGTGAGTCCTTCCTTCTCATTAGGTGGCCAAAGTATTTGAGTTTCAACTTCAGGATCTGGTCTTCTAAAGAGCAGTCAGGGTTGATCTACAATTGTGCTTCCAATCTCTCTTTCTTGAAGAACACCTCCCTCCCCCTGCAAATATATTTTCTCAAAGGATCTTAAAGAAATAGAAAAGCATGCCCCAAGTCTGCCTCCCCCAAGCAGAAACCAGCTCTGTACAAATGCAGATGTAAACCATCAGGAGAGTTGGAGCTAGGAGATTAGGAAGACAAAACCTAAAATCTGCATACTCCACCTGAGACACAACATGGTAGGATTAACTCACAAAGGCCAAAAAGCACACTCAGACTCAGGTCAAAGTTCATGCCACTGGAACAACTCCAAACAAAAGGCTTCATAGGGTATAAAAACCCACTTCCTACATGTGCTCAGCCCTTTTTTCCCACTTCTCTTGCTGCCAGAACCATCTTCCTGTCTGGCTCTCCTCTCCAATAAACTACAACCTTCTTTCCAAAGCAGTTGCTATGTTTATTCCTAGCTTGGATGAACCATGATGAAGACTTTTCTTCCAACATTACTTTATGCAGATAATGCCATGATAGTATTAGGACATAGTCCAGATCTGGAATACATAGTTTACATCAATTGGTAATGACTATTTTAAAGGTATTTGTCAACTTTAAATGAAATTTTGTCTCCCTAATTCACAAGAGTATAACCAACACAAACTTATATAACCAACACAAGTGTGTTTTATAACCCAGTGTGGAACAAATGCTTTCACTGCATTTAAGAAACCTGAAGTGCTGAATACTTTATAGGGTTGATGTATCAATAATTAAAGAACATTTTAATACTTGATATTAGGACATTTATGGGACATGGATTAAAAAACTGGAATACCCAGTAATGGTTTATCAGTGATTTCCGGTCTTAAAAGGAAGTTAAATTTGCTTTAGCAGATTTGAAATTCAAAGTGATTCATCAAAATATTTCACTTCAAGCTAACTGAAACATTCTAAAGAATGTGTTCAAAACGACAGCAGATTTTTTTTGTGCTGAAAATTTGCGAGGCCATTGACTGATATTATTGGATTTTTGTGAATTATTGACATCTTTTGGCAATAACATTTTAATACACATACAAAATGTTTTAATGGGAAAGGTGTTAATATTCTTTTATATTATGCCCCCAAAATTTGGAAACTGACTATTGAAGGATTTGATGCAAGAAATGTATTTCTTACCTAGTTTTCAAAAGGTAATTTTATTCATCAATAAAAAACAACCCCCCTCCATGAAACGTTTTTCTATTACATAGATTTTATGATGTTTTTTTTTAATGTTAGAAAAAAATTAATTAATTTATTTTTTTTCTGAAATTGGTTTGGAGATCTATTTGGCATTTGATTATGTAATGTACATTGATAGTTTTCCTCTTTTCTTTTCTTTTTTTTTAAAAAATATTTTGTTAAGTTGGCTAACTACCTTTTTGTAGTTTTTCACAATTTTTCAAGTCTTTTCTAATTTATGTATTTTACTTTCTTTCTGTAAAGTTTGTTAAGCTAAAAAAAAGGAAAAGGAAAATTCAGGACAAAGATATTTTGAGCCCAAAACACCCCCCCAAAAAATAAAAAGGTAATTAACTACCATAAGACAAAGATCTTTACAAATGACCATGGAAAATCAAAGAGCTTGCCTTTAAGTAACTGGGAATAGCCTTTAATATTTAGGTTTTTAAGATATTGGTAGACTAGTTTGGCTGGAGTTGGGAATACTGAAGGCTGAGGATTAATGTGGCTTTCTGTCTTCAAATATTGTCTGAAATCAAAATGTTATCCTTTGAGTTTAGCCGCATCCTTGGATTATCAAACATGGAGAACATGGATCAGGATGTCTTTTCCTTTTAAGAAGACAAGAACTCTGATATTAGCTAGCCAAAGTTTGTGTTCAGTTCTAGAATCAGTCTAGATCAGAGGTCCCCAACCTTTTGGGCACCAGGGACCGGTCCCATGGAGAGAGGTTTTTCTGCCGACTGGAGAGTGCGTGGTTTTGTGTGCTGCCTGCATCTAGTGGATGGAGCTTTGCTTGTTTATGTGGACCGGTTGCTAGCATGCCGCGGCCTGGTACTGGTCCACGGACCAGGGGTTGGGGACCCCTGGTCTAGATCATCTAAAGCAAGCTTTGTCTTTCTTAGAAATGAAATATGATATGTTGTGTCTTTGTTTCACTATTGTGAAGAAAATTGGCTTTGGACATTATAGATACTGTGGTGGGATGTAATTTATCATGCTGTTTTTATTAAATCTGGTTTTCTTTTCAGATACCGAATATTTGTTTGACTGTTCTTAGTTTCTCTTAGAATGAAAGGGATCAGAAAAATGAAAGATGGTGGCTAAAACTGCATGGTTAAAGCCCTATCCCTTTAGACAGAATGCATATAAAACAGGAAGGTTTCCATTGTATGGTATGGCCATCCTCTAAACTTTTTGAAACCCTGTTTAGGGATTATTCCAGCTCAATAGGATTATTGTTGTAGGAGGGAAAAATAGGAAAGAAAGAGCACCTGAATGAAATTAGGGTATCAATCAATCAATCAATCAATCAATCAATCAATCAATCAATCAACCAATCTCTGTCTCTCTGCCTTTGCCTCCTTCTTTCTCTGTGTATGTGTTTATATATATACTCCTTTCCTTTCCTTTCCTTTCCTTTCCTTTCCTTTCCTTTCCTTTCCTTTCCTTTCCTTTCCTTTCCTTTCCTTTCCTTTCCTTTCCTTTCCTTTCCTTTCCTTTCCTTTCCTTTCCTTTCCTTTCCTTTCCTTTCCTTTCCTTTCCTTTCCTTTCCTTTCCCTTTCCCTTTCCCTTTCCCTTCCCTTCCCTTCCCTTCCCTTCCCTTCCCTTCCCTTCCCTTCCCTTTCCTTTCCTTTCCTTTCCTTTCCTTTCCTTTCCTTTCCTTTCCTTTCCTTTCCTTTCCTTTCCTTTCCTTTCCTTTCCTTTCCTTTCCTTTCCTTTCCTTTCCTTTCCTTTCCTTTCCTTTCCTTTCCATCCCCATCCCTTCCTTCATAAGAAAGACAGTTGCAGAATGTCTTCAAAATGCTCAGGGAGTTTGGTAAGTGAACTGGGTGGCAGTGCCAAATGCCCTATTTCATTTACATCTAATGTTCATGACCTGTCAAGGTAATTTCTTAGGTGATTCCAGCTTGCTGATGCCTTTTTTTACTTATTTAAATGCCTTTTTTTACTTATCTAGGAAACCCTGCTTTTTGATTGTTTCATTCACGGATCCTGTTTCTAGAAATCTAATATAGCAATATATTTCTTGACCTAGAGCCAGGGACACCATTATAGAATCTGATTGATGTGTACGCGCATGTGTTGAATTTAGCAAGGACCAAGCATATTTCCTTGATCAATTTGTTGCATTTTATGTTTCATAGTAACTTTACTTTACAGGGCTAACAAGGTTTGGACGATAAACCATCACATTTCACTACCTTGCTGGTGTTTATAGTGGCTACATAAATATATAGAAGTGTAGAAAGCAATTGACACTTCAACCAATGCTGCAGAGACAGGAGAACAGGTTATTGTCATTTCTACAAAATAACAAAAAGGCTTCATGTCTCAAGAGACTGTGGTAAAGGAGGAAGCCAAAGGCCACTTGAGTGACAAAAAAAATGAACAGCAGAAGCAAAACTTCAAAAACTGAAGGCAAGATCAGATCGTTGCAGTTGTACTGATTTTTAAAACTGGAATAATTCCTAGAATTAACTAAAAAGGTTGGTCTCCAAAACATAGCATGGACATTCAAAATTACTAATTGGAAGTATCTGAGCCTAAATAAATACAATGTCATATTTTAATGCCTAAAAAGGAATACTATTATAAGAAGATTATAGGAGATAGCAAGCAGAGGTCTAACAGGAAAAAAAAATCAGATTCTGGCTGTAATTGCCACAGGCTAGCTTCTATACAGAGCCAATTTCGTATTGTGGTTATGACATCATGCCAGAAATAGGGAAATCATACCTTCTAATCTAGTCCTTCCTTGGGCCTGAAGCCACCTAGGTAATCTTGTATTATTATAAAAAATAGTCATGTGGGGAGAGAGACCCTCGGCCGGCAGCGGAATCCCCAACGAGCAGATAGAAGTGAAAATTGCAGAGAAGGAAGCCGGAAGAGACGCACGCAGGGGGAAGAGAGGCCGGCTGCGGCCGGCCTGAAGACACGACGAGCCGGCTCCAGCACGAACAATAGAGGCAAGGGAAGAAGAAAACACAGACACAGTAAGGAAGGAGACAGCTGGGAAAGACCCAAGACCCAAGAAAGAAGTACCCTGGACGGCTCAGAGACTCGGAAAAGAAGGAGGCGGCAAAGAAGCAGACAATGGGGGAAGGCTCAGGCAGAGGGACTGGTGAGTGTTACCCCACGCTCTGCGCCCCAGACCCACCAGAAAGGGAGCCCCAGGGACCCAGAAGAGGGCAGGACTTACCAGGGAAGAAGGTGGGAGGAAGAAGAAAGTTGGAAGGCAACCTGGAGCGCTACAAAGGAAAGGCAGAGGGGATCTGTAAACACAGGCTGCCAGAAGACAGGAGAAAGTAACCTGGGCAAGACAGCAGAGAAAGAGGGGCAAGAAAGAGCCAGGAAAGAACAAAGAGAAGGAACAGGCTGGCAGAGGGGAGTGAAGAGGAAGCCAAGGCAAAGGCACTGAATAGGCTCCCTGAATACAGAACTGCCTGAATATAGGCTCTTACCCCTACACTGCCTAAACCCTGAAGCCCCCCCTTGCAAGGCTAGACTACTGGATCATCATCAGATCACAACCTAGTGTCCAATTTGGTCCAATTTGGAAACCAAAACAGTGCCAGGACAACAGGAGGATAACCTCAAGATGGCCTCCAAACAGACCAAACTGACACAAATGATGGGAGTTGTATCCTCCCCTGCCCAGCCTACTAAACCACCAGGAAGCACCTTACCCACCCCACACCCTCCCATCCAACGGCAGATCCCCAGACCCATCAATGCACACAAGCCAGCCCAACAGCACACATGATACAAGAATTAAAAGAAGTAATAGGAACGCTGGTAATAAGGATGGATGGAATGGACAAAAAGTTGGAGGAAAGTTGCAAAGACATAAAACAAATGCTGATAAACCAAGGTAGGGAGCTGGGGAGAAAATGGGAAGAGCAACGCAGGGCAATGGCCGCAGACCTGGACCAAATGAAGGAGGCGATGCAAGCACACTACAAGGGAATAAGGGAGGAAATGGAGAAAAATTTCCAGGAGATCAGGGAGAAGGTGGACAAGCAGATGGAAGAAGTGGAGAACCATGTAGAGGGACAGATAGGAGAAATGAAAGGGGTGGCTCAAGACCAGTCCACCATGATGCAATACTGGCAAACGGCGTCTGCAATCAGGTTTAGAGGCTGGAAAGAGGATCCAAACGAAACCCAAGGAGGCCTGCTTGGAACCTTTATAGAAGTCCTGGCAACATTTCTGGGAAAGAGCACCACAGAAATCGCATGGCAATTCGACAGAATCTACAGAATGGGCGCATGGAAGTCAATGGACAGGCGTCGACCAAGGGACGTGGTTATCCATTTTGCGACGCAGGGGTTCCGGAACCTCATCTCAGTCACATCTTACAACAAGAAATTATACATAGAGGGGCAGGAAGTGAAAGTACTGAAAGAGATCCCCCCAACGATGCTGCGAGACAGAAAGGACTACAAATTTTTTGTCGATGAACTGAGATTATGCGCCATGCGATTTCGATGGGAAGCCCCAACGGGGATGTCACTTCTCTATAAGAATAAAAGATGCTACCTGAACTCGGTCCAGAAAGCCAGAGAATTTCTTGCAAAGGAACTGACGTCAGGTGGGCCTCAGCACATCACGAGAGAAGAAGCAGAAGGGCCACTGGAACGCGGAAGGGACCGAGAACAACGAGCAAACCACCCAGAAATACAGACCGACGCAGTAGCAAGAGAAAGGAAAGGACCAACTCGAGACACGACGACCCAGAGAACAGAAAGCAACAACAACAAGGAAACAGGACAGACTGCAGAGAGCAGAATACTAAGATCCACTACCAAACGCATGGAGCAGCAAGGCACGACCCCTCTACACAACATGAGCACCAACTTGGATACCATGGGAACGAGACCAAAGAAGAACACAAGAGATAGAACAGAAGCGGTCTTGCAAGAGTATTCTGAAACCGACAATGACAACTAAATACTTGACATGGAACGTTAACGGACTAAATTCCCCACAGAAAAGGAGAAAGATATTTCATTATCTGTATCAAGGAAGAAACGACATAATTTGCCTACAAGAAACACACATCAGAGCAGCGGACCAGAAATACTTAATCAACAACAGACTAGGCACACATTTTGTCGCAGCCGCGCCACGAAAGAAGAATGGGATTGTTATATACGTGAAGAAACATGTAATAGCTAAGCTAATAGAGTCGGACTCCCAGGGTAGATACCTAGCAATCGAAGTGACACAGGACGACAAGAAAATTCTAGTGATGGGCATATATGCACCAAATCAACAACAAGGAAAATTCTACAAAAAGATACACAAGAAGTTAATACAACTCAACTACAGATCATATATTATTCTGGGAGATTGGAACGGGGTCATAGAGATTGCCCTAGACAAGAAGAAAACAAAACCTAACCCACAGAAGCACTCCAAATTGCCTAAATCTTTCTTCGACATGAAGGAAGACCTTGTACTGAGAGACGTCTGGAGGGAACGGCACGGCAAAGAGCAAGAATTCACCTTTTTCTCTGACAGGCATCAATTATTTTCCAGAATTGACTTCATCCTGGCATCTAGTGACTTGCTAGTCCGCCTAAACACTGTGTCAATTCTACCCAAAGTACTGACAGACCCTAACCCGGTAGGGATGGAATTGAGACAGGATCGGAAATCGAGGAGATCCTGGAGAATTAATGAAAACCTGTTTAGACACGAGAAAGAGGTGGCTGAATGCAAAAGTGCCATGAAGGAATTCTTTAGTATAAATATGAACAATGAAACACCCATTGAAATGATTTGGGACGCTAGCAAGGCATTTATGCGCGGGATCCTCATGAACATGAACGCCAGGCACCGACACAAACAAGAACGAAAAAGAAAGGAACTAGAGGAGGAGATAAAGAAACAGGAAAAATTATTAATAAAAAGACCGGAGGACAAAGCCACAAAAGAAGGAATTAAGATACTAAGAAAACAATTTGACATGCTGATGGCGGATCAAGTAGCATGGAATATACAATATGCAAAACACAAGACATTCTGTAGCGCCAACAAACCGGGTCGGTGGCTGGCTTACACCATAAGAAAGAAACAGAAAGCCCGCATAATTGAAAAGATAGAGTACAAAGGCAAGGAAGAATTCAAACAGGAAACCATTAAGAAAGCTTTCACCGAGCTCTACTCAAAGCTATACGCCGAGGAGAAGGTACAGGACAAAGAGATAGAAAAGCTTCTACAAAACGAAAAATTAATGGTACTCACCGATACACAACGAGATGCCCTGAACGCCCCAATCACGAAGGAGGAAATACACTCAGCGATCAAACAACTGAAAAAAGGAAAATCACCCGGGACGGATGGGATAACAGCTACCTATTACAAGCATCTCCAAGAGGAAATGATAGAACCCCTCAGAAAGCTATTTGTCAACATACAAGAAGGAGGCCAAGTCCCACCCTCCTGGAAAACAGCCTACAGTTCTCTAATCCCCAAAGAGGGAAAAGATAATGCACAACCAGCAAACTATAGGCCCATCTCACTATTGAACACAGACTACAAACTCTTCACAATAGTGCTGGCCAACAGATTAATGACTGTATTACAAAAAATAATTCACCCGGATCAAACGGGGTTTATACAAGGACGTCAGATGAAAACCAACGTGAGACAGCTGTTGAACATAATAGAGTACTTGGAAAGGCACAACCAGGTATCTGCTACCCTCATGTTTGTGGATGCAGAAAAAGCCTTTGACAGACTGAATTGGCCATTCCTGACGAACCTAGCCCGGGGGATGAAAATGGGAAAGCAGTTCCTCAACTCCATAATAGCAATCTACCAGAAACAAACGGGCCAGATCATTGTGAACGGCGAACTAACAGACCCATTCAACATAGAAAGAGGCACAAGACAGGGCTGTCCGCTGTCACCACTGTTATTTGTCTTAACGATGGAGATTCTGCTGAACAAGATAAGAGCAGCAGAGGACATAAAGGGCATACAGATTGGACAACAGGACTACAGACTGTGTGCCTTCGCAGACGACCTACTGGTGACAGTATCACAACCAGTACAATCAGCAAGGAGTTTGATGGAGATAATGAAAGACTATGGCAAGGTATCAGGTTTTAAAGTTAATATATCAAAAACGAAGATGCTAGTTAAAAATCTAGACAACAAAGCAAAACAGAACTTGGAAAGAATAACTGGTTGTGAAATAGTTAAGAAAGTTAAATACCTGGGAGTGGAGATAGAAACAACGAATGCAAAATTACACAAAAATAACTACGAGGTGCTGTGGAACAAGATACAAGCAGATCTGGAAAGGTGGAAAACACTACGACTATCCTTGCTGGGCAGGATAGCAGCAGTAAAGATGAACGTCTTGCCAAGATTTCTATTTCTCTTTCAAATGCTACCCATACTCAAAAAGGATGAGGACTTGGACAATTGGCAGAAGGGCATCAACAGATTTATTTGGGATGACAAGAGACCGAGGGTGAAACTAAAAATCATCCAGGACACGAGGAAGAGAGGGGGACAAAAAATGCCTAATCTAAAGCTATACTACTATGCAGCGACGTTGGTGGCGTTGAGTGACTGGATCAATATGACGAATGATAGAATACTGAATGTGGAAGGGCATGGTCTACTATTCGGCTGGCACGCATACTTGGTATACGACAAAAAGGCAGACAGCAACTTCAAGGAGAACCCACTACGAATCCCATTGTTATGGGTCTGGAAGAAATATAAACACCTTCTACACGACAAGATTCCCATCTGGACGATCCCCGGACACGCAATAGGGGATGTAAACATATCCCAAGGGCAAGAAGTGATGCCCTACAGTAAACTTGTACTGGAAGAAGAAAATGGGTTCTCCTTGAAACCCCAAACAACGCTAGCAGAGGAAGGAATAGGAGGTATCTGGCTATCATATTTACAACTGCAATCACGGTGGCATAAAGACAAGAAGAAGGGTTTATCCCAGACTGATGAGAATCTAATTAAACAGATTAGAGAGCAGGGGATCATGCACATCAAACGAGTGTATAGCATTCTGATAGAAATGGACTCTGAAACCATACTAGTCAAGAACTGTATGGTAAAGTGGGAACAAGACTTTGGGCATCCTATCACCATGGACACGTGGGAGAAAATCTGGGTGAGAAATGTAGAATTTACGAAATCGCAACACTTAAGGGAAAACTTCTACAAGATGTTCTATAGATGGCACCTAGACCCGAAAAAAATATCACTCATCTATCCAGACTCCCAACCCAAATGCTGGAGGTGTGGTGATGGGGAGGCTACCTACTTTCATGTATGGTGGACATGCAGAAAAATCAAAGCCTTCTGGAGGAAGATATGGTGGACACTCCAAACCATTTTCAAAAAGCATATTGAATTTCTACCTCAGGTTTTTTTGTTAGGGATCACAAAAGATTGCACTACCTCAGAGACGAACTTATTTCTGAACTTGATCACAGCAGCAAGACTGTTGGTGGGACATACTGGAAGAATCCAGAAATACCGCCTATGGAAGAATGGACTTTGAAAGTAACAAATTTGGCGGAAATGGCGAAAATATCAGCATACTTGAAGGATCGCTCCAATGAACAATATTTGACAGACTGGAAACAGTGGATAGACTATATACAAGAGAAACACCAATCAAACAAAATGTATCTGGCGTTTAGTTGAGGCTCAACGTGAGGAGGGAAGAATGTTTACCAAATCAAACGTTTACAAAAACTAACACCTAATGTATGTTTATGTTCTATGACGAATGCCTCTTAACATGAGCTTATGCCTAATGTTGTTTGCTTTAATATTAATAAAGCGGATTGAATTTCTATCTCAGGTTATGAAACTTATACCTCAGGATCTTTGGTTAGGGACTATAAAAGATTGCACTATTACTGAGACGAAGTTAATTCAGAAGCGCGAATGAATAATATGTGATAGACTAGATATAGTAGATAGTCCATATATAAGATTTACCTCAGGTCATTAAACTTTTACCTCAGGATTTTTGGTTAGGGATCCTAAAAGATTGTACTAATACTGAGGTGAATAATATGTGATAGACTAGAAACTGTGGATAAACTATAGAAAAGAGAAACACCAATCAAATAAAGTGTAACAGGCGTATAGTTGAGGCTTGATGTGAGGAGTGAAAAATGTTTACCAAACCAGACGTTTACAAAGATTAATACTTAGTGTTGTATACCAGGTGCTATGATGATTGATGCATACTAAGATTTTATGTTCAATGCTGATTGTTTTAATAAAAGAATTTTAAAAAAATAGTCATGTAAAAAGAGATCAAACAAAAAATGATAGTCTCAATCCAATTCTCCCTCAACCTGCATTTAAGAGAACATTTACATGTTCTACACATCCAAATCTCAAGAACAAGCATTGGATACACTGCCAACAGACAGAAAAAATATAAAAAGCCACTATATTTAATTAAAAGAGACAAATTATTTAATGCCTTATAGTGGTTAACACTTCTTTGGGGAAAATATTATTAGTCTGAGCACCTAATCAGTAAAAGCACCGTCCTAGCAAATGTTCTGCATGGTGGCAGCTTTTTCCATCATTGGTGACAATAAAATTTCAGCCAGTGAAGCCACCAATCACTGTGTGGAAGTCAGCATAGCATATTTCTGTTTCTGATATTATGGGATAAGAATGATAATATGAATAACAAGATTTAGGACAACAGAATTTCTTCCTTGATTGTGGAACAACAGAAGACCATGACTGTGTATCTGCTGTGACGTCTGTGATGTATTGGCATTCTTGACCATTAATCAGAAATGTCTTGGAAGTAAAAACTGAGATGCTTAGTGTCACCTTCTAGGTGATTTTTTTTAGCTAAAATATATGTGAAATTTCCTAGCAGTGAGAGCAATCACCCAATGAAATAGCTTGCCTTCAGAAGTTGTGGATGCTCCATCACTAGAGGCTTTCAGAAAGAGAGTGGACAACCATTTGTCTGAAATGGTATAGAGCAGGGGTAGATAACCTTGCTGGCTCAGGAATTCTGGGAGTTGAAGTCCACGAGTCATAAGAGCCAAGGTTGCCTACCCCTGGTATAGAGTCTTCTGCTCAAGCACTGGATTGGACTAGAACAGGGGTAGACAACCTTGGCTCTTTTATGACTCGTGGACTTCAACTCCCAGAATTCCTGAGCCAGCCATGCTGAGGGGAAGGGAGAGGTTTCCAAACTGAGCCATGCTGGCTCAGGAATTCTGGGAGTTGAAGTCCACGAGTCATAAAAGAGCCAAGGTTGCCTACCCCTGGACTAGAAGAACTCCAAGTCCCTTCCAACTCTTATTCATAGCACAGATCAGAATCAAAGCACATGATAAGTGGAAGCTGAATCATTACTTTGCAGCCAGGTCCTTGAATTGATGGCAACTCATCAAATCCATTGCCATCAATAATCTTCATTTGCATGTGAATTGGATTTGCACGTAGAAGGAAGAGTTCAACTTATGTTCTGTTCTGAATTAGGACTTTAGTTTTGCTTAAAGAATACATTGGATCAGTGCTTTTTTTGGTCATAGAACGCACCGGAACAGAGTTCCGGCACCTTTTTTTGATGGATTTTCCAAGTTTTAAAAGTAACTTTTGAAAATTTGATGTTTGGTCCACGTGGACTTGAATCGCCCTGTCGAGCGAAGCAGGTTGGCAGCAAAATAATTAAAACAGTGCATGAGGGCTGCTTGTGTGTCGAGTCCGATGCATGCGTACTTCACCCGTGCTGGTTGTGATGGCACTACTGACTTGTGATTGGTTGTGTGGTTGCACGCTGAGTGCTTACTGTGGGCGGCAGTATATTTCGTTACACAACTGACATGTGTGGGTGTTTGTACAGTGATTGACTACGTGTGAAAGGTAAATAAAAGATTAATAAGATGTGAGTTCCGGCACTCTTTTTTCTTACAAAAGAAGCACTGCATTGGACAACAGTAAAATGATGTTTCCTTCAAGTCAAACTTGTATCTTTGTGAGTTCATGAGCAAATTCACATAGATATTTCAGGAGATCTTTGGAAGTACTTTACTGTTACCTTTTCCTGGAATAGTCTTTTGACTTCCAATACATGTACAGCCTTGCTGTCACATGGATTTCTCCTTTATAGTCATTAACTTGACAGTTCTTACTTTCAGAATCCAGGCAAGATTAGCCAGCTGCTTCCACCTGCTGGGCCCTTAGGGAACTGAACTGCCTGATGCTTTATTTCATATATTTGATTCTGAGACAGAGGAACCTGCTTTCTGTCTTCCAGTTTGTTTTGACCCCTTACTAAAAAGATATTGTAATATAAATTTGATCTTATCAAAACTTGTGTAAAGAGAAATCAGTATTTTTAAAGCCATTTTAAGGATTGCCTGTAATCTCTTCTGTCAACTGCTTTCCAGATGTGATGGACATCATTTCTTCAAAGTTCTAGCCAGGCTTTTAATTTTGAAAGATTTTTAAGCTGTGGAAAGCTGGTTTAAAGGTTTTATCATATATAAATAAATATTTCTTTTCAACTTTCAAACTTTTACAGTATCCAATATTTTTAGACAAATTAATGTTTTAAGGACTGCGTAATTATCTTACAGGAAAACTAGCAAATAAATTTTGATTAAAACATTTTAAGAAGCATCGTTCTGGAAGAATAACCACAAAAATGTACCACAATAAGAGCAACATTTTCTTTAGGAGAAGGTTTGGTAAATTATATGATTAAAAAGAAAAAAGAGGGAAAAAAGAAAACTAAAATATGATCAATTTGAGAATAAAAGCCATTCATACTTACAGGACCGTCTGCTGCCCCATGAAACCCAGCGTCCTGTTAGGGCCCACAGAGTCGGCCTTCTCCAGGTCCCATCAGCCAGACAGTGTCGCCTGGCGGGGCCTAGGGGAAGAGCCTTCTCTGTTGCGGCCCCGGCCCTCTGGAATCAACTCCCCCCAGAGATCCGTATTGCCCCCACCCTCTTCGCCTTTCGCAAATTATTGAAGACCCATCTTTGCCGACAGGCCTGGGGCAGTTAACACCTTGCCCCAGCCAGTGTATGTTTGTTGTAAGTTTGTTTTTGGATAACTGGTTTTTAATCTAGGGGTTTTATAATGTATTTAATATTTTATAAGGTTTTATAATGTATTCAGATTTCTATATGTTAGTATTTATGTTGTAAGCCGCCCTGAGTTTTTGGAATAGGGCGGCATAGAAATCGAATTAATACTACTACTACTACTACTACTACTACTACTACTACTACTACTACTACTACTACTACTACTAATAATAATAATAATAATAATAATAATAATAATAATTCAACTAGATTAATCTGAAATTGGCCATACTTGATAGTTTCCCTTGTGTCTGAACAAATGCAGAGTTTGTTTTTTTTAAATCCTTGTTTTGATCTTGTGGGCTACTAAACTGTTATTTGTATATCAATGAAGTTCAAAAAGGTACTGATTGTAGGAACTGCTGATAATATAATTTTGGGGGGCATAAGTATTTTCCCTTCTAAAATCCTTTGCATTCTTCCATGAAAAAAGGAACATGGTCATGTGAGCTATTTTATAGCCCTTTATTAGAACTGATGCCAAAAACTGATAAAAGTTTTTGCTTTAAGAGCATCCTTTATTTCAGCTTTTTCCAACTGGGCATGTTTTATATTTTTATATTTTATACATTTTATATTTCTTCAGCTGCAAGAAAGTGATATGAATATAAATTGGATTACTGGACAATTCTAGGTCAGAAAAAACTACTTCTGTTGTGCAACTATGGTTGTTTTGGGACAAACAGATCACTTGATGTCTTCTATTACACATTCAAATATAATGTGTAAGATTTAAGTATGGTAGTAAAAAGTTAGCTATATGTTTTGACCTGATTTGGCACTTTTTATCCACTTGCTGAGTCCTTCCCGAGGATCTGGCATAGGCAGATGTTGCCATTTGATGGTGTTAAATGTATCATTATAGGATGTACGTTGTTCTAAATAAAGCTACTTTTTGAAATTGACTGATAATGATTTTTGTCAATGCCAGTGGTGTTCAGGTGGTGCTCCAGTTGTTTTGGAACTGCATCCAAGGAACCTATTACTACTGGTACTATTTCCTTTCTTTTTTCACAGTTGTTCTATCTGCAGGTCTTGTGAATTTCTCCAGTTCTTTCTCTTCTCTTTGACTGTCTCCAGGTACTGCCATGTCCACTGTCCACAAATTTATGTCGTTCTTATTGACAATTGTTAAGCCTGGGGTGTTATGAGGCAGGTACTTATCTGAATTCTAGAGTCCCAGAGCACTTTGGTGGCTTCATTTTGCATGATTTTGTTTATTTTATGGTCCCACCAGTTCCTGCTTGAAGGAAATGTATTTCTTGCAGATATTGCCATGCACCATTGTTGCTAATTTGTCATCCTGCTCTTGTAGTCAATCTATGCAATCTTTTTCAATAGCTAAGCAGGCAATCCACTGTTTCTTCAGCTTCTTTGCAGAGGCAGCATTTATTATCTGATCTGTCTTCTCAATTCTGGCTCTGTTTGCATTCATTCTTAAGACTTGGACTTGTGCAGTTAAAATTAGCTTCTCTGTCTCTTTCTTCAATTTTCCTCCTTTTAGCCCTTGCCAGCTCTTGTATTTATCTGTTTTGTCTGCTATTTTTTGTTAACGTATTGACCATGTAATACTTTGTCTTGCCATGTGTCATTTCTATTCTTCATTTCATCTTTCTTGTAGGCCATTTTGGTCTCAGTAAGCTTTCATAGTATACTAGCTTCAGTATATTTTCTTCACTGTCCTTCAGATATTTTTATATTGCCCCTTTTTCTTCTTCAACTAGTTGGTGTACTTGTAATATTCCACACCCACCTATCTCCTTGGTAAGTAAAATCTGTCAGCATCGCTGTATGGATGAAAGGCATGATTCATTTTCATTATTTTTCGATCTTCCTTTCCAGGGCTTTTTGTTCTGCCTGAGTCCAGTTCACTATTCCAGCAGGATATCTAATGACTGGAATTGCCCAGGTGTTAATTGCCTTGATGGGTTTTGACATTAAAATCTTTACTCTCATGATGTATTCACGTCTAATCATCTTCTTGACTTCAGCGTGCTTGATGTTTTCAGCTTGAGGGATGCTTAGCTCTTCGTAGTGATTGTCTTCATTCAGACTCTTGATGTCATTTCCATAAGGCTTCTTGATTCCTTCAGTTTTCACTATTTTCCATTGTTGATGTTAAATATGATACAAATGTCCAGTCCAAACTCCATTGCAATATCTTGGCTACATATTTGGACAGCGTTGAGCTGTGATTCCATTTCACAGGGTGTTTTCCATACAGCTTCAGATCATTCACTTAAAGGAGATAGGATAGTCTGCCAGTTGTTTTTGATGCTTTCTATTCATGGTCTGACTTGTTCAGTATTGTTGACAAAGGAATCAGTGCAATGACAAACAGTAGAGGTGATAGTGTTAATTAACTTAAGATAATTTGGAAAAAAGAAACAGGCCAGCATACTCTACAACTCTGAAACTCTTTATTTTAGCAACTCCATATGGGAAACAAAAGGAAGATAGCTAAAACCTCATGAAATGTATTAGTTTTGCAAGATTTGAGGCAATTATTTTTGGCATCTAAAATAATCCTTGTAAAGGTTGCTCCGATAAATTACAAATTTGTATCTTATTTTGGAGTTTTCAATTTCCTTTTCATTGTGAGGATTGGGAGGCTATCCTTGAGTAAGCTGCATTGAATTAATCCAGAATGATTTAGTGAATTTACAATAATATTTCATCCCTGATGATGATGATGCTATCCATTCAGCGATGTCCAGTTCTTGGTGATTCTATGGGTTGGGTCTCTCCACATCTTCCAATCTTGCAATAATTCTTTGAGTTTCTCTGTGTTCTTTGATGGAGCCAGCCATCATATTTTTGATGGCCTGGTTTCTTTTACTGCTAACTCTTCCACACGTAATTGTTTTCTTCAGTGAATTCCCCCACATGACATGCCAAAATAAATGAGACTCCACCTCTACTATTAAAGTATAAAACTTTAATATATAATGTGCCCCAAACTCTTGTGTGGTTAAATATTACAAGGGGAAAGCTGGAAATGGCAGAACTGACATAAGGCTGTTCTGATAAAGAACTCTTGAATGTCCCACCCTGTCTGGAAACACATTTGAAAACTACAGAGCAGATCTGACTTTCTACCATTAAGATAGAGAAGATAGATAATAGATAAAAAGAAGCTTCATAGTATTTTTCTTCTGAAATGTCTCTTGTAAGAAAAAAAGCAGAAAAATTGTTTTCTGTTAGGGACCATGTCAAAATCAAATTTACATGGTTTGAAAGCAAAAAGCCCCATTTCCATCAACTCAGGGCTCACCCTTTGAATGAGAGTTTTAACGTTGCTGATAAAATTCAACTGTAAATTTGTTTACAAGTTCAGCATTATTTTAGCTGGATGAGAAAGAGATGTCACAAGAAAATTAACTTTTATTAGGCTGCCCCCACCAATAATTTGTTTTTTTAGTCATTTTCTGTCAAAGCAGAGAAATCAATAGAGGCACACTGAAAGAGCCCAGATTGGTTTGAAGCTTCTCCAGTATCCAAGCAGTCAACTATGATGTATTTAATTCATGCAGCACTTATTACTTTCAAGATTTGCTTGTCAACAGAAAAAAATACGGAGGTAAAATGCAATCAAGCAGGACTGAATAGAACAGACAAATCTTTCAGCATGTTTATTCCCTATGGTTTAGATTACCTTTCCTTTGTCCTTGTTCTTGTACTTTTCCACCAGTTACATTAGTAAAATAGGATCAACACATAAAATACAGCTGCTTTTTATGTGATCATATTAGGTTTCCAAAATGGGAATACTGTACTTGGTTTGAGAACAGAATTTTAACACAGAGCGGTGTCACATTCTCTTTTTCCCACCCTCAGTAAAACTGCTCCTTAATCTCTGTGATTCCTGCTGAATATGATAGAAGAGCACAAACTTTTTCCATTTAAATAGAAAATTATGGCTCTTGACTGAACATCAGGTGGCAGATTAGCTAGGACCTTTGCACACATTCATCTAATGAACCAATTGCTCAATTTCCTGCATGGGGAGGAAGCTCATGCTTACAGCTTAAGTCTCTGGAATATTGCAGTCTACAGTATGTATTGGTCCACAGTGAGATGGCGCAACCAGTATGAGTATACCTTGATTTGCCCATATGACATCATTACTACCTGAGCTGTGATGATTGGCTCAGGATAACTACAGGATAACTATCCTGTAGGTGTTTTTCAAAGTACAGCATCTGATAATTATTTTTAAAATCCTTCATGGCTTAGAGATTAGTTATTTGCAAGATTTCTTCTCTTCTATTGTCTCTGCCCATCTGATAAGATCCAGCAGGATCAGCATGCTCTTGGTCAGTGTTTCTCAACCTTGACAATTTTAAGGCATGTGGACTTCAACTCCCAGAATTCCACAGCCAGCATTGCTGGCTGTGGAATTCTGGGAGTTAAAGTCCACATGCCTTAAACTTGTCAAGGTTGAGAAACACTGCCTTGGTCCTCTCACTGAAGAAATATAATCTTATGGATTCCAGAAGTCTGTCTTTTTTGTTACTTGCCCATATGGAGACAGCAAGTGATATAAGATAAAAGAGTATTGCATTCTTTCCCTTTTCTTATTCAACCTGTATGCCAAAATAATCATTAGGAAGCTAGATCTTGAAGAATCAAAAATTGGGGTAAAGATTTGTGAAAGAAACATCAACAATCTTCAATATGCTGATGATACAACTCTCCTTTCAGAAATCAAAGAAGGCCTGGAACATCTGAACAAGAAAATCAAAGAAGAAGGTGAGAATTTTGATCCCCTTCTAAATATCAAAAAGACCAAGCCCATGACCACTGCAAGGAAGGGAAACACCAAAATAGAAATTGATGGTGAAGAGATAGAATGGGTGGAAAAAATCACTTTCCTGGGATTGCAGATAGCTCAAAGCAAGAATGCAGCACAGAAATAAAACGTTGGATCGCACTGGGTCCTATAGCAAGGATGTACATGAGCCAAATATTAAAAGCAAGGATATCAGCCTGGCAACTATATGTAGGTTAGTTCGCTCTATTGTGTTCCCCATAGTTACTTATGGTTGTAAAAGTTGGACCCTAAAAAAGCAAGATGGGGAAAAAATGGACTCATTTGAGCTCTGGTGCTGGAGAAGACTCCTGTACATTCTTGGGACAGCAAGGCAAGTACTGGAGCACATAGTGCCAGACAAGTCACTAGAAGGCAAAAATCACCAAACATAGTCTCACTTATTTTGGCCACGTGATGGCAGGAATTCACTGGAGAAAGCAATTACGTTTGGAAGAGTTAGTGGTAAAAGGACAACAGGCTGAAAAAGGACAGAGTGGCTAGATGCCATCAAAGCTGACACCAACCAGAGCATAGAACAGTGATGGCGAACCTTTTAAAGACCGAGTGCCCAAAAACTGGCCCTGCCCCAGCTCCACCCCATGACCCGCCCCCGCTCTGCCCCCCATCCCCCGCCCCACCTGCCCACAGGACCACTCACCACCTCCAGAGCCCATCGCAGATCACCCAGGCAGCCCAGCAGCGCTATGGCGGCCAGACCCTCTGCCCGCGCCCTGCAGCATCAACTGCATGATGAGGTGTGAGGGCAGAGTCTTGTCTATGCTGCCTGGCTGCCATGTCCTTGGCTGCGCTGCTCTATGTGGGCCACGCTTGGGGGTGACTCTCCTTCAGGGGGGCTGCTGGAGAGGAGGGGGTCACGGGGGAAGGCAAGGCTGGGGTAACTGCCCATATGCCCACAGAGAGGGCTCCAAGTGCCGCCTCTGGCACCCGTGCCATAGGTTCGCCACCACTGGCATAGAACAATTCAAAGAAGTAATGCAAAATCAGAAGTCATGGGAAACCTGGCCCAAAGAATTGCCAGGAGTTGGACATGACTGAATTGATTCGTCATTGTTATCATCATCACAATCATCTATAAGTAGACATGACTGAATGGATATCAATATCATCATTCTCATCCATCACCACCACCACCATCATCATCATCCATCATCATCATCCATCATCATCATCATCATCATGTGTTCATTTTCTTACTCACATTGCTAAAGAGCTTATCACAAATGCAGGTTTTGTCTATGTTCCTTCTCTGTTCTGTCAAGACAGCTGTGGGTATAGAGATAGCATACTATATTTCCTAGACCAGTGGTTCTCAACCTTTTGCCGGCCGCGACCCCGACCTGCATCGCGCATGCGCGGCGTGACGGCCCACATCATGCATGCGCGGCGTGATGGCCCGCATTGCGCATGCGCGGCGCGATGGCCCGCATCGCGCATGCGTGGTGCGGCGGCCCGCATTGCACATGCGTGGCGCGGTGGCCCGCATCGCACATGCGCGGCGCAACGGCCCACACCGCGCATGCGCGACGCGACGGCCCGCATCGTGCATGCGCAGCAATATGGCCCGCACCGTGCATGTGCGACGCGATGGCCCGCATCGTGCATGTGCAGTGCACACGTGACGGCCCGCATCACGCATGCGCGCACGATGGCCCGAATCGCGCATGCGCGGTGCTACCCCCGCGCATGCGCGGTGCTGCCCCCTGTGCCGGCCGAGGGGAAAAGGGGAAAAAATGGTGGACTGCGGTGTTTGGCGACCCCTGTGAAACGGTCGTTCGACCCCCAAAGGGGTCGCGACCCATAGGTTGAGAACTGCTGTCCTAGACCCACCCGAATCAATACCCCAGTTGGTCTCAGATATACCAATTAATTGTCTTAATAGGAAGAGGGAGATAGCAAAGAGGAAGGGAAGAGTTTTCTATCCACGATGAATTTTTTTCTTTCAGTTTGGTTGAACTTATAACATTAATTCAACTCATACACAGTATAACTCTCTGACATCAATGACTTTATTAAATATATGGTCTGCAAGCCCTTGCTGAGACATTTCTACAGATGCATGGGCCATTTCACTAGAGAAAATACATTTAGTATGTCAGTAGTGAACAGGCACCAGATGCTGAGAAACAAGCAGCCAGTTGTGTTCCCAGTAGCGCCTGCAATTGTTTTGCTCTCCGCTGCGTAATTTTCATGGAAAGGGTTGTGCTGTTGTTGCTTTGGTTTGGCAGAATATTAATCTGCTGATGATTTCAAAAGGCGAACTTTAAAATGTATTGTTATACTTCCCACCCTTGCCCACTTTTCTTTTGAACAAAAGGAAAATGTGATGATTGATGCATATTCACTGAGAAGCATATATCTTTCCCTGGAGTACTCAGAAACAAGCATTAAGCTGTGGGAATGAAATGAAGCAGAAATGAAAGAGTGCAGCATTTAGTCACATTCTAAAGAATACAAAATAAAAAGGAGGGGCAGAAAAAAAATAATTGAATTTATCTGAATGGTTAAAAAGGATAGCAAAGCAGGGAAAAATCTGACATTTAAACCCAAACTCTTAGCTGCTGCCCATGGCGACTTCAGTGATGAGTTGAAAAAAGAAACCTTCTTTGATTGCTTTCTAGATAGCTTCCATCCTGACAACCTGACAGATCCCCAGTCGTCCGAGGATGTTGCAGGACGTCTATAAAGCCCTCCATAAGTAACAGAATGCTGGTGTCTGGTGGAAGGGCAATACTTGGGAGCTGTTGTCTAGTCACACTTCCACACATCTCGGTAGGTTGAGCATCAGGGCAGGTTTCCCATTGTGAAATTCAGGAATTTCTAAGCATTGACTAGCAACACTATCACTACAGTGTTTTTTTACACTGACTTCAGTATTAAATAACATTTATGTAGAGGAAACCGTCTGCAGTCATTCAGCCTAGCTCAGCATGTGGCATCCACGCTTTCAAAATTTAAACAGGGTTCCCATCTGTCCTAGTTCGCAACAGTTTCAATCGAAGGAATGTGATGCAGAGAAAGGATGTGGAAGTCTATTCCATTCTTTGCAGTGCTGTGCCAAATAGGCGTTTCAATTTCAATTTTATCAGCATGCGTATAAAGCAGTTTCCAAGTGCTGGCCCTTGTAGTTCACTAAGCCCACTTAGGACAAAGGCAAAGGACAGCATTGCCCTGAACTCCTCCATTTGGCAGTTCTCAAAACTTTTCTGACCTTCAAATTTTAGTACAGGTAGTTCTCGACATAGGAGCACAATTAAGTCCTACCCAATTTTACAGATTTTTTTTGTTGCAGGTTGTTAAGTTGCACGCAGTTACGAAGTTGAAGTTTCCCCACTGACTTTGCTTGTTGGAAGCCAGGTTGCAAATAGCAAGCATGTGATCTTGGGCTATTTCAACGGTTGTAAAAAACATGCGGATTGCCAAGTGCCTGAATTTTGACCATGTGACCATGGGGATGCTCAATGGTTGTATGTGTGAGGACCAATTGTATGTTTTTCAATGCCATTGTAACTTAGAATGGTCACTACCTGGGGTACCATTGTTTTCTGTCAGGTAGCTTTTTGAAAACAGTGATGTTTGGTAAGTAATAGACAATCCTTTTTTTTTAAAAGACTCCTCTCAAATCATTGAATCCAGAGCTTGCCCATGTTAGCATTAACATTTCTTTTCTTTCTGATCCATTGCATTATGATTACAGTTCTTATGTCTTTTGTTCAGAGGCTCGTTAGAAATATTTCTTACAGAAAGTCATGTCTAAATGATGTATATAACAATTCTCTAGATTAGAACATTGACTCCTAATATTGTAGAGCCAAACCTTTTGCTGTTGGCTAAAATCAATGGAGGATTTTTAAGGTAAGAAAAGTTTTGAATGGTGGTGAATGTTATTTGCTTACATTTGGTCCTTTGCAATACACAATCACACTGTTGTAATGGGATCAAAAATCCCTTTTTGGAAACATCTGCTGACAACTAAGTACAGGTAGTACTTGACTTACAACAGTTTGTTTAGTGACTGTTTAAAGTTGCGACGATACTGAAAAAAGTGATTTATGACTATTTTTTCACATTATGATCATTGCAGCATCCCCATGGTCAATTGATTTACATCTACATACATGAACCATGATGGCACAGTGGTTAGAATGCAGTACTTGCAGGCTACTTCTACAGTAGTGACCAAAATTGTGGAAACCTTTTGGGAAAAGTGTACAGTAGAAATGCTACCTTTGGTTAGGTTTCCACCAATTTTTCTTCTAATTTCTGTATAACTGTACCCTTGTTCACTTAATAATACTATTTTACATCGCTTTCTGGGCAACCAGTCAACTCTTTGCACCACTACTTTCATTTTATTATGTTTTACAAGCTCACTAAATGAAAGAACACAAAAAACCCAACCAACTTGATAGCCATCACATAACACCCTGACAAATGTCTTCCTCTCAGCTTCAATACATGACATCAATAATTGAATTCTACTGTGATCTGATTGGCTCATTGCCAAAACAAGACGACACCTGATTGGCTCTCTAAACACTCATGCTCATTGGCTACAATCAGATGAAGGAAAGCTACCTGAGATCAACCTGAGTAAGTTGTGCTTCCTTTTTCTGGTTATTTAGCTATAACTTTTTATAGAATACAGTACAGATAATTGAACAAACTATGTTGCATTACATTCTTGATTAAATTATCTTTCCACTGATATATAATTTTATGGTACTACTCCCAAAAAAAAGTGGTGTGTTATTAGCCATCAAACCTCAAAAATACACTTTTCCCAAAAGGTTTCCACAATTTTGGCTGCTACTGTACTGACTTCCAGCAGTTCGGCAGTTCGGTTCTGACTGGCTCAGATTGACTCAGCCTTCCATCCTTTTGAGGGTGGTAAAATGAGGACCCAGATTGTTGGGGGCAATAGGCTGACTCTGTAAACCACTTAGAGAGGGCTATAAAGCACTGTGAAGCAGTATATACTGTAAGTCTAAGTGCTATTGCTACGGCTATCTGGAGGTTTGACAACTGGTTCATACTTATGAAGGTTGCAGGGCCCTGGGGTCATGTGATCACCTTTTGCGACCATCTGACAAGCAAAGTCTATGAGGAAGCCAGATTCACTTAACAACCGCCTTATTAATTTAACAAATAGAGCCGTGGTGGTGAACTTATGGCACGGGTGCCAGAGGCAGCACTCAGAGCCCTCTCTGTGGGCATGCGCGCCATCGCCTCAGTCCCAGGCCTTCAGCTGGGTTTTATAAAACCTTTTCACTTTAGGCCTCTGCTGCCGTGTGCAAAAAAAAAAAGTTCAATGAATCAGTCAATTTCAACTTCTCGGGGAAAAAAAAAGATCTCGCCAAGTTGGAATTGATTGATTGAACTTTTTAGTCCCACCCAGTGCTTTTACCACTGCAGCCACACCCACCCAATGGGCCACACCCACCTAATGAGCCACACCCACCCAGCACCCGACGATGCATAAGCGGGTTTTGGGTTGCAGTTTGGGCACTCGGTCTCTAAAAGGTTCACCATCCCTGAACTAGAGTGATTCAATTAATAAATGTGGCAAGAAAATGGGACAAACTCACTCAACAAATTTCTCATTTAACAACATCAAGTTTGGGCTCAATTGTGGCTATAAGTTGAGAACCACCTGTACCCCAACACTCCTTATCCTAGGAAAGCTGTGCCAAGGCTTCGTTACATCATTAATTAATCACAATGAGAGCCCTGCTTTAGCCACAGCAGGTAATTGAAGCAGAGAGAATAATGTCCTTGGCAGATAATTCTGCTATGGAAAGCCTTGTCTTTTCCACCCATATTTTCCTTTTTTCCCCCTTTGAATTCTAGATATTAGAATCGTGCAGTACTTGGAAATCAATATCCAAGATTTTATTTATTTATTTATTTATTTATTTATTTGTTTCGATTTCTATGCCGCCCTATTCCGAAAACTCAGGGCGGCTTACAACATAATCAGTAGCATATAGAAATAAAATACATTATAAAACCCCTAAATTGAAACCAATCATCCGAAACAAACTTACAACAAACATACACTGGCTGGGGCAAGGTGTCAACTGCCCCAGGCCTGCCGGCAAAGATGTGTCTTTAACAGTTTGCGAAAGACGGAGAGGGTGGGGGCAATATGGACCTCTGGGGGGAGTTGATTCCAGAGGGCCGGGGCCACAACAGAGAAGGCTCTTCCCCTAGGCCCCGCCAGGTGACACTGTCTGGCTGACGGGACCTGGAGAAGGCTGACCCTGTGGGCCCTAACCGGTCGCTGGGTTTCATGCGGCAGCAGACGGTCCCGCAAGTAACCTAGTCCGATGCCATGTAGGGCTTTGTAGGTCATAACCAACACTTTGAATTGCGTTCGGAGACCAATTGGCAGCCAATGCAGCTCGCGGAGTGATGTTGAAATATGGGCATTTCTGGGTAAGCCCAGTACAGCTCGCGCAGCTGCATTCTGCATTACCTGAAGTCTCCGAACGTTTTTCAAAGGTAGCCCCATGTAGAGAGCATTGCAGTAGTCGAGCCTCGAGGTGATAAGGGCATGAGTGACTGTGAGAAGAGACTCCCGGTCCAAATAGGGCCGCAGCTGGTGCACCAGGTGAACCTGGGCAAATGTTCTCCTCGCCACAGCCGAAAGATGATGTTCCAAATTTAGCTGTGGATCGAGGAGGACACCCAAGATGTGCTTTGGAGCATGAAAAAGTGAAGTGTTGTGTCTGATGGCAACACCTTAGACCCTCTGCATCTTTTCTTAAGAAAATGCATGGCTGTCTTAAGGAGTTGCCGACAATTGCTGTGTTTGTTCTTTCGTATGTCCCAAAACATCATTTGAAGTTGAAATGTTGCAGAGCCCTACTATATGGGCAAAGTGCATCAACTAACTGTTTTTAAATGTTCCAATTATATCATTGACTAAGCGGTGTTACTTTAATTCTGTGCACAGGTGGGTGTGTAAGGCTCAGACAAAAGGGGGGGCTTAACTGATGGGAATACTTGTAGCCAGACTGAGCCCAAGAGGGAGGAGTCAAAGGCATCAACAGCCATGAGTCCTTTTGTGCCCACCTGGCACAAGTTCAGCCCACCTGGAATTCGATTGAATTGGACTGTTAGTAATTCAGATTCTTGTAGAGATTCTTGCAATAAACCTTTATATCCATTTGAACCACCTGGATATTTTGATTTCTCTGGCGCTTGACAAGTTGATTCCATTTTGTTCGGGATCAGTTAAATATTTTGTGGAGAAAAATGTAAAACCTTAATAAAATTAGATACATCATTTGTTCGAATATAGTAACTATATAAATGAATATATGCTTTTCTCCCCTTCCAATTATTAAATTTCAACAAAAAGTAAAATATACAAAAACAAAGAAAAATTAAAAAGGGAAAAGTCGGGGGAGGGGAATATATGCTTTTCTAAGTAAATTCTTTCTGCACCTCACAGATAGATTCAGATTAATCCAAATCTGTCTCAGTTCCTCTACCACATAGTAGTCCAGACTTATCATGACAACAATTAGATATTTATCCCACCTTTTATAAGTATATGAAGCTCAAACTGGCAGACATATCCAATACTCCTGCCTTCTATTTTTCTCCCTGTGAGCGGAGTTTGGCAGCATCACCCAGCCACTTTTTAGGTCTAAAGCAGTGTTTCTCAACCTTGACAATTTTAAGGCATGTGGACTTCAACTCCCAGAATTCCACAGCCAGCAAAGCTGGCTGTGGAATTCTGGGAGTTGAAGTCCACATGCCTTAAAATTGTCAAGGTTGAGAAACACTGGTCTAAAGAGACCCAGAATTCACAGTCTCCTAATTTCTAGGCCAGCAGCTTACACCAAGTGGGCTCTGACCATTTACAACTCACAAGTCGGAGACATGATGCTTAACTGTCCACTCACCAGCGAGATTCCTCAGCTACTCCCTTTTGTTGTTTTTTTAAAAATTCTTTTAAACTTTTAAATTTCAAACTTCAAAGGCGCAGAGAAAAGAATGGTTCCCAGGGAAAACAGTGGGCATGGTGGGAACCAAGGCTGGGAAAAACAGTATTAGATATTATCTGGCTGGAATCCTCAGGAAGGAGAGATCTAGGGACAACTGAGATATCAAGAAAGCTGTTCCAGGCAACATTTATTTGAAATAAATAAATAAAAACGCCTTACTAATAATATGTGTTAGATTTTCTTTATTTTGGAATGTGTGTTTAAGCTTTATAGTCTTGGATATTTATTGTTCTCTGAAATTTTTTTACTCTTTCTACACTCTCAGTGAATTATGGTTGTTTTATACAATCTGGTTTATTTTCCTTTCAGAGCTGCTGCTGTTCTACTAGCAGATTTATCATCTTATCCCTGTCTAGAATCTTATTTTCTCTCCTGTAGCTTTCTATGGGACTAATTTTAGCAGCACTGTATTTTAATCTCCTTTCCCGTGGAACGGCTTTACCTCCAATCATGAAAGTACATGGAGAGTGAGAAGACTAATTTCCCTAGTCACAAATAAAGGAGGGTGGGGTGAGGTGGTAACACTTTAGAATTTATTTCATTTTTATCATTTTAATCTTATTTTCTTCTTTTTTTTCTTTTGCACTCGTCAATAAAGCCTAAGCTATGAGATTTCTTTTTGTCTCAGAAATAGGGGTTAAGGGCAGATGCTAGATAAAATGGTTCTGTTATAAAATAGATGGTGGCAGCAGTGATGATCAAGTAGCTTCACCAAAACTAGAAAAGGTGTCTCTGTGTTTGTTTGTCTCTGTGTGTGCATGTGTATGTGTGGTGGAAATTTAACCAAGCAGAAACACTGTATGCATCTTTAACCTACAATCTAAAGTTACATTCCTGTAGATTTCAATAAAAACATAACTATAATAAGACAAAAACTAGATCACATGTTTAAATTTCCAAATTACTTCTCCAGTAACACTAATTGCCATCCAATCTTAATTAAACATTTTCTAAGGTATCCAATACATCTGAACTAAAATGTTTCATTGTATTAACTATTTAAGATTGTTTTTTTTAAAAACCCCACCTAATTTCATATTTTATACGCATGTTTCAATGGTTTCCAAGTTACTTGCAAGATAGGCTATAATTTTGTTATTACACCCTATCTCAATAGCGTATAGTTCTCATTTTCCTGCTGAGTTGATTTCCTATTCTACTCTACCTTATAAGGCTGATATTGGGCCACCAGTACATTCTGTTTTTGCATCTGTTGATTATACTGACCATGAAGAAATAATTCAGAAGGATATGAACATGAACAGAGTTAAAAGAAAAAAATAAAATAAAATAAAAATGTAGCTACCCAATGCATGGCAAATTCATAGATGAGTTTTCATGACTCTAATCATATCAATTGCTGTAATACTAATTCTGGTGTCTAATCTTTCTTCCTGTACATTTTTCTGTTTCTGATTGAATATTATAGGGTTTCAGTCCAACATGTTTGAAGGATGTTTAGGTTGGAGTAGACCAGGGCACGCTGGGTGAGGAATTCTGGGAGTTGAAGTCCACAAGTCTTAAAAGGGCCAAGTTTGAAGACCTCTGGGGTAGACCATCTCAAGCAAATAGTTATGCCACTCTTCAGCCTTTAACAATGCTAGCAACATTCCAGTTCCACCTGAATTTGATTCAGACAGATTCAAGTTATAATTTGTTTGTATAGGACATGGAAAATTAAGCATCCTGCACATGTTGCAGATCAATAGCTTGTGAATAAAATCCATAAACCATATGTTGTAGTTCAAAAGGGTTCAATAAACTCTTGTTTTAGCTGCTTAGTTGGAACTTAGATGTGCACATATGCATAAATACCCCAGGTGGCACAATAATATCTAACTGGTGAGTCATCTTCAGCTTTATGGATCATAAATTGTGCCCTCCTAGGCTAGGCTAACATTATATTCGATGTAGCAAAGAAATATTTCAGAAAAATATCAGTAGGGAGGTCAAGTCTATGAAAAACATGCCTCTTGTAAAAGAAGGGAGGGAAATCAGATATAATTAGAATAAATCATCTGTATAAAGCAGATGGTGATCTAGATCACATGTTTAATTTCCCAAAATTAATACCCTTTGCAAATGTATCATTTCAGCTGGAATGCCAAGAAATAAAGATATCCCAATGTCCATAATATTGTTCAAAGACTGCTTTTAACTGCTTTGGAAGAATATGTGTACCTTGTTATTATTTCCACAGGCTGCTTTGCTCTTAGTTAACAATAACAAATGATCAAATTGTGTTAAATGAGCTTAGCTTATCACAAATATTTCATTTAGCAGTTAGCAGCTGTTGAGAGAAAGGCTGAACAGAACTATGTTTTGCTTTCCACCATAATAAATGTTGCATAAATATGTGCTCTATCTTTAACTTTCCTATTTTACAAATACCATTTAGTGGAATCAGGAATTAGACAAGAGCAGGTATGTTTGCAATAAATTAGATATCTAGAGTTTTATATATATATTCATTTCCAAAATTAAATAATTATATTTTGTTAGCTGATTAATATAAAAGCATAATGTTAGACCCAGTACCACATTATATAACATTAGCCCTTTGAATGATTCAGCTCATGGTAGATTTCCACTGTAACATAATTTTGTTCTATAAGACAGATTACTTACATGTATATTAAGTTTGTATAGATTTAAGATAAATGTCAAAGATATTTTTTTTCTGTTTTGACACTTCATTTAATAGTGAGTCATATAATTCTGACATTCACTTTCTCCCTCCATACACAGAAAGAGAGAGAGAAAGAGAGAGGGAGAGAGGGAGAAGAAGAGAAAGAGAAAAAAGAGAGGGAGGGAGACAGAGAGGGAGGGAGAGGGAGAGGGAGAGGGAGAGGGAGAGGGAGAGGGAGAGGGAGAGGGAGAAGGAGAGGGAGAGAGAGAGAGAGAGAGAGAGAGAGAGAGAGAGAGAGAGAGAGAGAGAGAGAGAGAGAGAGATGTTATAATAATAATTTTTATTGGGCTTTGATTTCTCCAGGAATTGTGTCATTATCACTACATTGGATAAAAGTGAAAGAAATGTCATTATTTGTTTCTTCTTTTTTTAAAGTAGGGAATACATGACCATGTAATCTACAACTCCACCTTTGGCCAAGAATAGCTGGAATTGTTGGGGAGTTAAAATTCAGCAGTCCCAGATGGTCATGTGTTCCTTACCATAGAAGAATAAACAGATTTTCTCCTATGACATCTTTGAAGAGCGCTATGTTATCTACTCTTAGTATTCATCTCTCTAATCTAAACATGCCCATTTTCTTTAATCTTTTTTTATAACATTCTTTGTTTCTAATACCTGATCATCCTCCCTGGCCTTACCTACACTTGTCCCAGTTTCATGGATTCCTTTTTGAAGGACAGTGCCCAGAACTGCATACAGTACTTGATGTGAAGTCTAACCAAAGCAGAATAAAATGGAACTCTGATCTTGAAAGATAAACTGGATGATTCAGTCTAACATACATTTCCCTTTTGCAGTCATATAACATTGCTGACTCATATTCAGTTTGTAATCAATTAATAAGATTTTCTGAAATTGTTAAGCGCACAATGCATAACATTGTTTGTTATGAAACAAACAGACATCCGCTTTGTTTCCTAAGGGAAGAAATTTGAGTGTGCCTGACATTGTTAAATTTCATCGGATCACTTTTATACCATTCTTGCAATGTAAAAATTATTATAATTTTATTTTTGTCTTCTAGATATTAATTAGCTTGCTCAATTAATTAGCATGCTCAAGTTTATTTTTCATATGTAAATTGAATAAACATCCCAATCACCTTGTCCTTTAAATCCTTAATGAAAATATTGATGAGCAAAGGACCCAAGACTGATCACTAATATGATCCCCCAATTTAACGAAGAATCATTGAAGTGCATTATTTGAGTATGCTTATGAACCAGCTGTCTAGCATCCAGGGTCCAGTCCGCATTTAAATAACTTGCTAATTAGCAAGGAATCTGGTATTTTGTTGCTACCTATTGGTCTCCAAACACAATTCAAAGTGTTGGTTATGACCTATAAAGCCCTTTATGGCAATGGACTAGGATACTTGCGGGACTGTCTTCTGCCTCATGAATCCCAGCGACCGGTTAGGGCGCATAGGGTTGGCCTCCTACGAGTCCCGTCTGTTAGACAATGTCATCTGGCGGGGCCTAGGGCAAGGGCCTTCTCCGTTGCTGCCCCAGCCCTCTGGAACCAACTTCCCTCAGAGGTTCGTACTGCTCCCTCCCTCCTAGCTTTACGGAAACTGCTGAAGACGCATCTATGCTGACAGGCTTGGGGCGTATGAGCTGTGCTCTGCCCCTGGGCCCTAGGAGTGTTCCTCCCTCAGCGACTGTCAGCTGATTGTGTTTGTATGTGGTGTGAATGAAATTAATTTTTAAATTTTTATTGTATTATTGTATTGTTGTTGTGAGCCGCCCTGGGTCTTAGGAGAAGGGCGGCATGTAAATTTGATTAAACTTGAAACTTGAAACTTGAAATCAGAAGATATGGTATCTGTAGCATTTCCTTTTTTTTTTTTGTTAAGGATATTACCCAATCAAAAGATGAGATACAGTTAGTCTGGCAAAAATTGTCCTTGACAAATCTTTGCTGATTTCTGGTAATTACTGCTTTGCTTTAGAATACTTACAGGCTGATCTGTTATGTTCTGCTCTACAGTCATCCAGGTATCAATTTCATACTGAATAGAGTGTAGATTCTTTTTCCTCCCGCCTCCTTCCCCTATTTTAAAATATGGGATATTTGCTCTCTTGCAATCACTTTGAAGGGTTCTGTAAGTGGAAGAAAAAGAAATTGTTTAGCCTAACTACTGCTATCTCGCTTCTGTAATCAGCGTTTGCATCAGGGACAAATTTCATGCAAGTGTGGGAAACATGTACATGGATGGGATGTACTGAAGGAGGGAATAAGGGAGTGTATAGGAATGATTGATGTCTTCCTTATGATGTAACGGGTCTGTCGTCTCATTTTCATTGCTTAACAAAGTTTATAAAGCAATGCTTCTTCTTCTTCTTCTTCTTCTTCTCCTCCTCCTCCTCCTCCTCCTCCTCCTTCTCCTTCTCCTTCTCCTTCTCCTTCTCCTTCTCCTTCTCCTTCTCCTTCTCCTTCTCCTTCTCCTTCTCCTTCTCCTTCTCCTTCTCCTTCTCCTTCTCCTTCTCCTTCTCCTTCTCCTTCTCCTTCTCCTTCTCCTTCTCCTTCTCCTTCTCCTTCTCCTTCTCCTTCTCCTTCTCCTTCTCCTTCTCCTTCTCCTTCTCCTTCTCCTTCTCCTTCTCTTTCTCCTTCTCCTTCTCCTTCTCCTTCTCCTTCTCCTTCTCCTTCTCCTTCTTCTTCTTCTTCTTCTTCTTCTTCTTCTTCTTCTTCTTCTTCTTCTTCTTCTTCTTCTTCTTCTTCTTCTTCTTCCATATCTGTTATCGGATGTTGGTGATCATGTTGGCGATCCTATTTTTATCAGCCATGCTCGAAAAAGTGCTGCTGAGTTTTGTCCAAACCAGTCTCTTAGATTTTGAAGCCTTGATGTTCTTCTTCTGCCTGGACCTTGTTTGCCTTCAATCTTTCCCTGGAGGATTAAATGGAGTATGCCGTATTTTTTCTGGGTGTTGCATCACATTCCGAAATATTTTAATTTTCATTTTTTAATTGTTTTGATGATTTCCCTTGGCTTTCCCAGGCGGCTTATCACCTCCTCATTTCTGATCTTGTCAACCCAGCTTATACGTAACGGCCGCCTGTAAATCCACATTTCAAATGCTTCTAGTCTCTTCAGGTGGCCTTCTGTTCAGGTGACCAACTCTCTACTCCATAGAGCAGGATAGAAAAAATATAGCATCTGACAAGCAATGCTACCGGTACTAACTTTCTAAGGTGTGTGGCATTTCTGGATGTAACTCTGCCAGTGTTCCAGATTGTTTGCCACCCAGTTGTTTTATTTGATCAATTAAAGCGCTGATTCCTCAAACAAGCCTCTGTTTGAGTTGCCTGATTAGACTTTTAATGGTATCTCAGATTTAAGTAAGGACCAGTGACCTTACAACTTGACACTTCAGTTATCCAGAATTCTCAAAAGTAATATGTTAGTGTTTGGTCAATTATCAGTTAGTTCCTTCAGCATGCTAGAGGGAAATTAATTTGACTCTGAAGATTTAAACTCCTTCAGAGTGAAGAAGCATTCCTTAACTATATTTTTATCAGTCTCAGGAGTTAAAACTCCCTCTCTGTTTTTTTTTCTCTTAGGAAAGACATTAACCAAAATATTGAACAGGTATTTCATCTGATGCTTTTCTTTTTTTTCTTAGACTTTTTTTTAATGTCAAATGTCTGCATTCAGTTTTATGTCTTTTTTGTTGTCCAGTGCTTTAATCCTCTCTCTTTCTCTAGTTTGGTATCTTCAAAGCTTGTTTTGAAAGCTACTTATAACTTTTCTTCTTTGAAATTTCGGAGTTTTTTTTCCCTGCATCAATTTTCACTATGTTTCTTATCTTTTCTCCTGATTCCTCAGGTTGTCACCTGCACATGTACTGAATCTGCTGCTTACATTAATCTCATAATTTCACTGTTTGTTTTCTGTGCTACTGTTTTTAATTTTCTAAATCTGTATAGTTGATATCAATAATCCACAATCTCTTTTCCAATCTCCGCTTGGAAGATTGCACATCTTTCATGTTTGTTTTCTACTGTGTAGCCAATCTGGTTTTAATAGGCTTTGTAAAACTGTGTTAATAAATCAATGAAGAGCCCTTGGTGCTCTCTGAGCTTGCTTGTTTCCTTGCAGACGTTTCATTACCCAAACTAGGTAACATCATCAGTGCAAGTAAGGAGTGATGTTTGCTCTCAGTTTATGTTTTGATGTCTTCCCTGCCTGGGTGGTGGGGATCCATAGATTAACTCCAAGGTCACTTTCAGACCAACAATCAAGCAAGCAATACCCCAGTCAAGAAACTGCCAAACAGCCATTAGTAAATTCTCCAAAGCACCTGAAGGCAGGACAAGAAGCAACGGATGGAAACTAATCAAAGAGAGAAGCAACCTAGAACTAAGGACACATTGATCATCGCACAGACAGCTAGATGTTCAGACTGGATTTGGCATTTTTGTCTACCTATTGAGTCCTTATCAAGGACCTGGGATAGGCAAATGTGGATGTTTGATGGTATTACAGATATTGTCGCAGGATGGAAGCAGTTCCTAGTAAGGCCGCCTTTTGCAATTGACTAATGGCGAATTTGTCAATGCCAATGGTGTTCAAATAGTGCTCCAGTTGTTTTGGGATTGCACCCAAGGTGCCTATTACTATTGGTACTACCCTTGCTTGCTTTTGCCACAGTCTTTCTATTTCTGTTTGTAGGTCTTTGTATTTTGTTATCTTCTCCAGTTCTTTCTCATCTATTCTGCTGTCTCCAGGCACTGCCACATCCACTATCCAGATTCTTTTGTCTTTCTTATCGACAATTGTTAAATCCGGGGTGTTATGTTGAAGGTGTTTGTCTGTTTGTTGTTATTATTATTATTATTATTCAGCCTAATCAAAGAATCCCTAAGACTGCCCCCACCCACACAGACAGACAAGACACCAGAATATAAACCGACAGCAAACAGCACTCCTTACTAGCACTGATAATGTTACCTAGTTAGGGTAATGAAATGTCTGCAAGAAAACAAGCAAGCTCAGAGAGCACCAAGGACCCCTTATTTCAACCCCAAGCTACAAATATTCTCCTTCATTAATATAACAATACAAATAATGTTGTTCATCTAGGATGCCCAGGGATAGGATCTGCATCAACTGTTGGTGATGAATAAAGAATTATCATCGGAAAACTTCATTCATTCATGCATAAGCATTTTTATTTGCTTTCTTCTGTTTATATGCTGCTTTAGGTTGCAAACTCTGAGTGCCTTACAAGAAATCATGGATATAAATCTAATAAAGAGGGAATATTTATGCCTGAGCTATTCCAGAGGAGGAGGGCTATTGCCAAGAATATCGTGCTATAGATGGCATTCACCTTGGTACCACCACCCTAACTGAATTCCTGCAGATTGTATGTTTTTCATGGTTTGCATTAAAAAACACTTTTTGTCCCTAATCACACTATATTCAGTTAGAGTTGGAGCAGGCAATTTCAAAAATATCCAAGTCATATGCCATGCAGCTTTCCACAAAGTAGACACCCACCAACTTGAACTTTACCCAGAATCTAACTGGCAACCAAAGCAGCTGTTGTACAATTGTGGCCAAAATTGTGGAAACCTTTTGGGAAAAGTGTACAGTACCTTTGATTAAGTTTCCACCAATTTTTTCTTCTAATTTGTTTATAACTGTAGCCTTGTTCACTTAATAATACTATTTTACATCGCTTTCTGGGCAACCAGTCAACTCTTTGCACCATTACTTTGATTTTATTATGTTTTACAAGCTCACTAAATGAAAGAACACAAAAAACCCCAACCAACTTGATAGCCATCACATAACACACTGACAAATGTCCTCCTCTCAGCTTCAATACAGGACATCAATAACTGAATCCTACTGTAATCTGATTGGCTCATTGCCAAAACAAGACGACACCTGATTGGCTCACAAAACACTCACCCTCATTGGCTACAATCAGAGGAAGGAAAGCTACCTGATATCAACCTAAGTAAGTTGTGCTTCCTTTTTCTGGTTATTTGGCTATATCTTTTCATAGAATACAGCAAACTATGTTGCATTACATTCTTGATTAAATTGTCTTTCCATTGATATATAATTTAATTATACTACTCCCCCCAAAAAGTGTTGTGTTATTAGCCATCAAACCTCAAAAATACACTTTTCCCAAAAGGTTTCCACAATTTTGGCCACTACTGTAGTAGGCTATATGAGCACGTTTTGGTATGCCCATACAGTGATTATTTGGGTGACCACAAGTGCACCAGCTGAAACTTTCAAATGATGTTCAAGGATAGCTCCGTGCAGAGCACTTAGCAACCATAGAGATGCATTGTATTTCCAGAATTATTTTTTTATCAAATCAAAAACTGTTTTTCTAGTTTTAAAATAAACAATTTAGAAAAACTGTATAAACAACAAGAGAAAAGATATGTAGAAAGAATAAAAAGAATGCAAAAATAAACTACAAATGGAAAACATCAGTAAGGCAGTCTAGAATGCAGAATGGGACAACTCGCCCTAGCCAACTTCCTATGGCCAACTTGTCATGGAAAACCCGCCATAGGACAACTTGCCATGGGACAATTTAACAATTCAATTTAACTATTTAAAATATTTTTTTAAAAAGTTTTTGTCATTCACATTTCATTCTCTCCCTCCTTTTGCATCCTTTCTTTAATGATTCTATTCCACCATTTCTTTCACATTAGTATAACACTTGTCCTACAATGATTTGTCCTGCGATTGGTTGGCCATGGCGAGTGGTCCCATAGCGAGTTGGCCATGATGAGTTGGCCATGATGAGTTAGTCATGGTGAGTTGGCCATGATCAGTTGGTCATGGTGAGTTTCCAAAGTATCATTAGGTATACAGGATTTGTAAATATATTAGGAAAATATTTATAAAGAGCTATGATGGCAGAGTGGTTAAAATGCAGTATTGCAGGCTAGCTCTGCTGACTACCATGAGTTTGATCCTGACTGGCTCAAGATTGACTCAGCCTTCCATCCACCCGAGGTTGGTAAAATGAGGACCCAAATTGTTTTGGGGCAATGTGCTGATATTGTAACTATTTAGAGAGTGCTGTAAAGCACTATAAAGTGGTATATAAGTCTAAGTGCTATTGCTATTGCTATACGGTACAAAATAATAAACTGATTTAAAGTTCCTATTCTAATCAACTAAATTTCACTTATTCTAAATCATCAGTTTTTCTTCCTTTCTGCTTTCACAGTTACAAATTTTCTCTTATGTTTGTTCTTCTCCAATTATATTTGTACACATCATTGTAAATTGAGGTATAATTCTTTTTATGTTGTAAGTGGCAAAATTTCCTTGTGTGCTTGTTTTAATTAGTTCACCAATTTGTGGAAGTTCAGTATTCCTTCTCAGTATCTAAAGAATCAGTAGCCTGTAGTCAATCAATCTAGGGTGGTATCAAAGATATCAGAAGTACCAAATAATCAAGTCCACAGATTACTATTCCTTTCTTTTCCTTCATACAGGGATGAATGACTGAAAATGATATCAAGACACTATGAGCCACTCAGCAAGAATGCTAAGGAGTTAGGAGCACAAGTGATATTTTCATTTGTACTTCCAACACAAGGTTAATATCCAATGAGGGGAAAAGGATTTTAGAAAGGAACCACTGGTTTAAGGGCTGGTATTGCCAAGCAAATTTCAGATTCCTAGGCCACAGTCTGCATTGCCTACATGAAGGGCTTCTAGCAAGGGATGGGCTGCACCTCACAAGAACTGGGAAGAATGTATTTGGAAAACGACTGGCTCAGCTTATCCGAAGGGCCTTAAATTAAAACTGAAGGGGAAGGGAGACCAATTCTTAGGACCTAATCCCAAGCATAAACCCCAAGATAGCCAGTCAAAGAAGGAGGTAGGGAGTGGTGGGAAAGAAGAAAAACTCAGATATAAAGCAAGAGATGTAGGAAGCATATCCAGGGTCAGCCATAAAGGACTCAAAGTTTGGGGAACAAACAGGGTGAACAAGAAGTACTGGTACATGATGGCAGATATGATATAGTTCCATTACCAGTGCTTTTTTTTTTTTAAAAAAGATGCTGGAACTCACACGTCATACAACCCGCCTTGCCTACCCTACAAGATTCTATCCAAAAAAGGTCCCGGAACTCTGTTCTGGGCATTCTATGAAAAAAAAAACACCCCTGTCCATTACTGAAACTTGGTGGGATGAAAGTCACGACTGGAATCTACTGATAGAAGGATATAAACTGTTCAAAAGAGGACTTAACAAGAGAGGAGCTGCAGTTGCATTATATGTAGGAGATCACTACATCTCTACAGAAATGCATAAAATCAAGGATGAGGGCCGCCTAGAATGTATATGGCTTAATATAACAAAAAAGGATGACATTGCCATAAGTGTATACTACAGGTAGAAGTAAAGCTACTTTATATTTGTACTAATATGTTGTGAGCCGCCCTGAGTTCTTGAAATAGGGCGGCATAGAAATCTAAGTAATAAATAAATAAATAAATAAATAAATAAATAAATAAATAAATAAATAAATAAATAAATAAATAAATAAATAATATATGTAATATGTACAACAGCTTAGCAGACTTTAACTGGCTGAGATGTTGGTGCAAATGGCTTCCTACCTAGAGGGGAAGAACTCACAAAAATATATAGTGTGTCTCCAGGTTTCTGTATAGAAACTTGATTACTCATAACATGCCCACATATAATTATTATACAATGGTTTTCGACCCTGGTGCCTTCATTAAAGTCAACTTACAAATAAGCAACACTTTTCTTCTATTTTTGGAAAAATAGAATAATACAAATGATTGCAGCTTTCCAAGTTGATTATTATAACTGCTGGTGAATCGCTTTTTTGAAATAGGTTTAAAAAGCAAGAATTATTTTACTTTTAATTATACAGCAATACAGAAACACTTAGGAGGTAAGAAAAAATATCAGTGCCAAACCATCAGGAAATGAAAGATTATAGCTACACAATAGGACATTTTCTGGTCCATAAATAATTGTCCCTGGATAAGTTAAATTAACCTCACAAGTTAAGGTTTTAGTGGTCTTATGCTACAATCTTATATACTGTACTGCATCCATTATACCTGAATGGCAATTGCAGAACCCTCATCTTATGGCTGAAATAAGATCAGAGTTTATATCCAGGACATTTCCCTTTATTCTTTCAAACATGACAGAGACCAGGTTTATTCCTCACTTTACATTATCTTAGTCAGATCCACAAGAACTATCCCTAAACAAAACCCTTAACTCCTTTTGATCGGAAAGAAAGAAATATTAACTCAGCAAAAAGCAGCAGACCCAGGTCATGTTGTCACCTAAGAACAAACGTAATAAAGAAAATGAAACAATTACGTTAAAAATTATTCTGAGTTTTTAACAGGGTTGTCGAAAGTACTTGGACAAAACCAAAGACATTCCATATCAAAAGGGAGTGGGGGACACAGCTTTAATATCAGCAATATTCCACTTAACAAAGAAACAGTGAAATCTACTTCGAAAGTAAATTTTTCTTAATAATAGCGCAGATCCCCTTATCCAATTAAGCTTAACTGAGTTTCCCAATGTGGTCTCAAGATCCTGACAACAAATCAGACACCTACAGTAGTGGCCAAAATTGTGGAAACCTTTTGGGAAAAGTGTACAGTAGAAATGCCACCTATGGTTAAATTTCCACCACTTTTTCTTCTATTTTTTTTTATAACTGTAGCCTTGTTCACTTAATAATACTATTTTACATCACTTTCTGGGCAACTAGTCAACTCTTTGCATCATTACTTTAATTTTTATTACGTTTTACAAGCTCACTAAATGAAAGAACACAAAAAACCCCAACCAACTTGATAACGGTCACTTAACACACTGACAAATGTCCTCCTCTCAGCTTCAATACATGACAGGTCACGATGACCGGAGCCTTTCTTTGAGAGCTCCGAGACGGGGCTCGCGCGAAATTTAAAATAAAAGAGACACGGAGAGCGTGAACAATGAATAAAGAGGTCGGGATAGAAGAGGAACCTCGGATCTCTACAAACAAGTAAGACTTGCCGCCGGAAGGTCCCGGGAAGTCGCGGACGGAGCCGCAGAAGCCAGCGGTGGCCAGGCGGCCGGCCGGCAGGCAGGCCCGAAAATGCCGCGCCGCAGGCGAAGGAGGACTGGAGAGCTGGCAAGAGATGAGCGGCGGAGCAGGAAGAGGACGCCGGATCGCTGCCGAGGGGGCCTGCCGGCTAGAGAGAAGGAGAAACGGCGAGAGAGCAGCGGAGGAGGCCGGACGAGGCAATCAGCTGCGGAGGCGAACGGAGCCGGAAAGAAGCCGACAGGAGAGGAGGCGAGCGGTGTGAGTAACAGCAGCAAAGACTACCTACGTGAGAAGAGAGGGCCGGGAGCTGAGAACAAAGGAGGAGGCAAGCAGAGCTGGCGGAGAGCAGTATTGAAAAGGAGGATTTAAAATTGTATGCAAGGAATTATGGGTAATTCAAAACTATGGACTGACTCAAGGACTAAGATTATGAATAAGATGTAAGAGAAGATGATTAACGGAAGATATAATATTAAGATTATGAGTAAGACGTTAAAGAAGATGATTAATGGAAGATATAATTAAATTGAAGAAGAATGTACTTGCTTTGAAATGATCTAGGTTTGACATTAGATTGATTGATTGATGGGATAGATAAGCATTATGTGATTTGATAAGGAGGAATCTAAGTTAGAAATGGATTAAATAGATTGTATTTGTTATTTAGGTTTATTTGACATATGAGAAAGCCCAGAAGTCGATTGAAGAAGTGAAATTTAAAATTAAGATTGTTAGATTGATGGTTTAGATATGTAAATGAAAATTAATACTCTTAACAAGATGATTTGTCTGTTTTGTTTAGTGGATTGAAATGATTTAAGGTTTGATATTAGATACTGATTGAGGGATTAGATATGTATTAGAATTGATAAGGTTGAATAAATGTTAAGTAGAGATTGTATTTAGTATATAGTTTAAAATTCTTGTTAGGATTATATAATAACTTTGTTTGAAGTAGTGGGTTTTCTTTTGTTTTACCCTGTACTCACTCTGGGAAGTCAGGGGGGGGGTAGGGAGGGTTTATAATTTTATATACTATGTTTTCTCAACTGCAATGGGGTTGATGCAAGGATATGTAATTATTGTTATTAAGGGGTTGCTCAGGTGGCCTCTGGGCACCACATCTGATGGAAAGAGGAAGGAGGAGTGAAGGCTGATGTAAGTAGAAAGTTGATAAGAAGGGGGAAGAGTAGGGATAGTTGGGTGGAGTAGAAGGAGGGAGATAGAGAAGGAGGAAGGAGAGTAGGTAGTTAGTTGGTAAGTGAGGGGGGAAGGTTAGGGTTAAGGGGATGTGGTGGTGGGGGTACCGAGCAGTAATGTTAATTGTTTGGTAAATATGGTCTATGATTATTTTCAGTTGAGTTATTATTATTAGATGTATTGAAATAAGTACTTATGTTTTGTTTATGGATGATTTTGAAATATGTATTTATGTTGTGATTATGTTTATTGTTTATTTTAACATTATGATTTGATTTGAGCATTTTTTTTCTGTTAAAAATTAAAAAACCAATAAAAAAAATTTAAAGAAAAGAAAAGAAAAGGAAAAGGCGACAAAGAAGCAGACAGAGGGGGAAGGCCCAGGCAGAGGGACTGGTGAGTGTTAACCCACGCTGCGCCCCAGACCCACCAGAAAGGGAGCCCCAGGGACCCAGAAGAGGGCAGGACTTACCAGGGAAGAAGGTGGGAGGAAGAAGAAAGCTGGAAAGCAACCTGGAGTGCAATAAGGGAAAGGTAGAGGGGATCTGTAAACACAGGGGGACAGAAGACAGGAGGAAGTGACCTGGGCAAGAAGGCAGAGAAAGAGGGGCAAGAAGGAGCCAGAAAAGAGCAAAGAGAAGAAACAGGCTGGCTGAGGGGAGTGAAGAGGAACCCAAGGCAAAGGTACTGAACTGGCTCCCTGAACGTAGAGCTGCCAGAATACAGGCTCCTACCCCTACACTGCCTAAACCCTGAAGGCACCCCCTCCCCTTTTGGAAGGACCAGATTTCTGGATCATCACCAGACCACAACCTGGTGTTGTACTGCATCTTGAGAAAAAGGCCATCTTCAAAAACCCCAAGCCACAGATCCTCCCATCTTTGTATCACCCCTGCCAGTACAGAAAAGCTTAATTGAAAACAAGCTACACCCCCTAGTGAACTACCACTTTACTGTTAAAATACTAACTGTGAGACATGAACACTTGCTAACTTGTAACAGAAGAATTTGATCCAACCCATCCTAGCAACTTGATAATCTTGCACAGGAACAATTCCCCCACAATTCTTTGCATCAAGGGGTGGCTTTAAGGGCGGACAGGCCAACAGGAGGAGAAGCCCAAAATGGCAGCCAAACGGACGAAACAGACCAAACTGCTAAACCCGAAGGGAGATGCACCCTCTCCGACCCAGCTCTCCAATCTGCCAGGGAACACCCCACCCAACCACACACACCCCCATCCAACTGCATGCCCTCAGACCCAAACGCCAACCCATGACTCCACAACAGCACGCATGATCCAAGAACTAAAAGAGACGATTGAGACACTAAATGAGACGATAGCGACGATGGTGGTAAGGATGGATGGCATGGATAGAAAATAGGCAGAAATGGGCGCGAAGACGGAGAAAGGACGCATAGAAACAGAACGGAAGACGGAGGAAAGATACAAAGACATGAAGAGGATGCTGGCGGACCAAGGTAGAGACCTGGAGAGAAAGTGGGAAGAACAGCGCAAAGCGACGGCCACTGACTTGGAACAAATGAAGGAGGCATTGCAAACACATTACAAAAACCTCCAAGAAACAAGGGAGAATACGGAAAAGATGATGAAGGAAGTGGAAAACCGCGTAGAGGGACAGATTGCAGAGGTGAAAAGAGAGGTTCAAGACCAGTCCACCATGATACAATTCTGGCAAATGGCATTTGCAATCAGGTTCAGAGGGTGGAAAGAGACAACATACGAAACCCAGGGAAGACTGCTCAGGACCTTTGTAGAGGCCCTGGCAACATTCCTGGGCACGAGCGCCAATGAGATTGAGTGGCATGTCAAAAAAATCTACAGAGTGGGCGCCTGGAGGGAAGTGAACAAGCACCAACCAAGGGATGTGGTCATCCACTTCACAACACAGAGGCTCCGGAACCACATCTCTGCCACTTCCTATAACAAGGCATTCTACATAGAGGAGCAGGAGGTGAAGGTTCTGAAAGAGATCCCCCAGGCGATGCTGAGAGACAGAAAGGACTACAAATTCCTGATCACAGAACTGAGATCGCGTGCACTGCAATACCGGTGGGAAACCCCAACAGGAGTGTCACTTTCCTATAAAAACAAGAGACATTACTTGACCTCGGTCCAGAAAGCCAAAGACTTCCTCGAAAAGGAACTGAAGTCGGGAGGCCCTCAACCCACCGCGAGAGAAGGTGCAGATAGACCACTGGAAAGCGGGAGGGATCGAGGCCAACGAGCAAGCTGCGCAGAAGCACAGATCGGGGCAGTGGCAGAGGAAATGAATGGACTACCTCGAGGGGCGAGGGCGCAGAGAGCAGAGAGCAACAAAAACAAGGAGGCAGGACAGTCTACAGAGGACAGGCTACCAGGCTTCACTACCAAACACACAGACCAGCAAGGCAAGACCTCACAAACCAATACGAGCAACAATCCGGATATCGTGGGAACGGGACCAAAGAAGACAACAGGAGAAATAACAGAAATGGTCTCGCAAGATTATCCTGCAACAGATGATGGCAACTAATTATTTGACTTGGAATGTGAACGGACTGAACTCCCCCCAGAAAAGAAGAAAAATTCTCCACTACCTGAACTAAGGTAAAAGCGATATAATCTGCCTACAAGAAACACACATCAGAGCAGCAGACCAGAAATATCTGATCAACTACAAACTAGGCACGCACTTTGTGGCAGCGGCGCCAAGAAAAAAGAATGGGATTGTTATATACGTAAAGAAACATGTAATGGCTAAGCTAATAGAGTCCGACCCCCAAGGTAGATACCTGGCAATTGAAATAACAGAAGAAGACAAGAAGATTCTAGTAATGGGCGTATATGCACCAAATCAGCAACAAGGCAAATTCTACAAAAAGCTACACAAGAAAATAACACAACTTAACTACAGATCTTACATCATCATGGGCGACTGGAACGGGGTCATAGAGACTGCTCTAGACAAAAAAAGAACTGCACCGAACCCGCAAAAACACTCCAAGTTGCCTAAATCCTTCTTCGACATGAAGGAGGACCTCGAACTGACAGACATATAGAGGAAAAGGCACGGCAAAGAACAAGAATTCACCTTCTTCTCTGGCAGACATCAATCCTTCTCCAGAATTGACTTTATATTAACTTCTAGTGACTTGCTAACTCGTCTAAACGCGGTGAAAATCCTACCCAAGACACTGACAGATCACAACCCTGTGAGGATGGAATTAAGACATGGCCCGAAACAGAGGAGGTCCTGGAGAATCAATGAAAGCTTGTTTAGACACGAAGACAAGGGGGCGGAATGCAAAAAAGCTATGAAGGAATTCTTCGACATAAATATGGACAACGAAACACCGATAGAAATGATCTGGGAAGCCAGCAAGGTGTACATGCGCGGGATCCTCATAGCCATGAATAGCAGGCACCGTCGCAAACAAGAACAAAAAAGAAAAGAGTTAGAAAATGAGATAAGTAAAAGGGAGCGGCTACTAATAAAAAGGCCAGAGGACAAAGTCACCAAAGAAGGACTCAAGATCTTAAGAAAGCAATTTGACATGTTGATGGCTGACCAAGTTGCAAGGAATATACAATATGCAAAACATAAGACATTCTGCAAGGCCAACAAACCGGGCCGCTGGCTAGCCTACATTATAAGAAAGAAACAGAAATCCCGCATAATTGAAAAGATAGAATACAAAGGCAAGGAAGAATTCCGACAAAAAACCATCAAGAAAGCCTTCACGGAGTTCTACTCGAAACTATATGCCGAGGATAAGATACAAGACAAAGAGATAGATGAGTTCCTACAAAACGAAAAGATACAGGCGATTACCGACACACAAAGAGAAGCCCTGAATGCCTTAATCACAAAAGAGGAAATACACTCAGCGATCACACAACTGAAAGCAGGAAAATCGCCCGGGACGGATGGGATAACAGCGACCTACTACAAACACCTCCAAGAGGAGATGCTAGAACCCCTCAGAAAACTATTTGCCAACATTCAAGAAGCAGGCCAGGTCCCACCATCCTGGAAAACAGCCTACATCTCATTAATCCCAAAGGAGGGGAAAGACAACACACAGCCCGCAAACTACAGGCCCATCTCACTACTAAACACAGACTACAAAATCTTCACAAAAATTTTGGCCAATAGACTAATGACTGTACTACAAAAAACAATACACCCGGACCAAAGGGGATTTATACAAGGACGCCAGATGAAAACCAACGTGAGACAGCTGCTGAACATAATAGAATACCTGCAAAAGCACAACCAGATACCCGCCGCTCTTATGTTTGTGGATGCAGAAAAAGCTTTCGACAGACTGAACTGGCCGTTCCTGACGAACTTGGTCTGGAAGATGAAAATGGGAGTACAGTTTCTCAACTCCATAATGGCAATTTACCAGAAACAAACAGGTCAGATCATTGTCAATGGAGACTTAACGGACCCATTTAATATAGAGAGAGGCACGAGACAGGGCTGCCCGCTGTCCCCCCTGCTATTTGTCCTAACACTGGAAATTTTACTGAACAGAATAAGAGCGGCAGAGGATGTACAGGGCATACAGATTAAACAGCAAGACTACAAACTATGTGCCTTTGCGGATGACCTGCTGGTGACAATGTCGCAACCAGCACAGTCAGCAAGGAAATTGAAATATACCAAAAACAAAGATGCTAGTCAAAAACCTAGACAACAAAGCAAGACGGAACTTGGAAAGAATAACGGGTTGTGAAATAGTCAAGAAAGTCAAATACTTAGGAGTGGAGATAGAATCAACAAATGCGAAATTATACAAGAATAACTATGAGGTCCTGTGGAATAAGATACAAGCAGACCTGGAAAGGTGGAAATCACTACGTCTGTCCCTGCTCGGCAGGATAGCGACAGTAAAGATGAATGTATTACCCAGATTTTTATTTCTCTTTCAAATGCTACCCATACTCAAGAAGGATGCGGACTTGGACAACTGGCAGAAGGGCATCAACAGATTTATTTGGGACGACAAGAGACCGAGGGTGAAACTAAAAATCATCCAAGACGCAAGGAAGAGAGGGGGACTCAAAATGCCTAATCTAAAGCTATACTACTATGCAGCAACGTTGGTGGCGGTTAGTGACTTGATCAACATGACAAATGATAGAATTCTGAATGTTGAGGGGCATGGTCTACTATTCGGCTGGCACGCATACTTAGTATACGACAAAAAGGCAGATAGGAACTTCAAGGAGAACCCACTACGAATCCCATTGTTATGGGTCTGGAAGAAATATAAGCACCTCCTACACGACAAGATTCCCATCTGGACGATCCCTGGACACGCAACAGGGGATATGAACACATCCCAAGGGCAAGAAGTGGTGCCCTACAGTGAACTTATACTGGGAGAAGAAAACGGGTTCCTCTTGAAACCTCAAGCAACACTAGCAAACAGAGGAATAGGAAGTACCTGGCTATCATATATACAACTACAATCAAGGTGGCGTAAAGACAAGAAGAAGGGCTTCTCCCAGACCGACGAGAATCTAATTAAACAGATTAGAGAACAGGGGATTATGCACATCAAACGAGTGTACAGCATTCTGATAGAAATGGACTCTGAAACCAAGCTAGTCAAGAACTGTATGATAAAGTGGGCACAAGACTTCGGACACCCTATCACCATGGACACGTGGGAGAAAATCTGGGTGAGGAATGTAGAATTCATGAAATCGCAACACTTAAGGGAAAACTTCTACAAGATGTTCTATAGATGGCACCTAGACCCGAAAAAAATATCACTTATCTACCCAGACTCCCAGCCCAAATGCTGGAGGTGCGGGGACGGGGAGGCTACCTACTTTCACATATGGTGGACATGCAGAAAAATCAAAGCATTCTGGAGGAAGATATGGTGGACACTCCAAACCATTTTCAAAAAGCGTATAGAATTCCTACCTCAGGCTTTTCTGTTAGGGATCACAAAGGATTTCACTACCTCAGAGACAAATTTATTTTTGAACTTAATTACAGCAGCAAGATTGTTGGTGGGACAATACTGGAGGAATCCGGAAATACCGCATATGGAAGAATGGACTGTGAAAGTAACAAATTTGGCGGAAATGGCGAAAATATCAGCATACTTGAAAAATCGCTCCAATGAACAATTTTTGACGGACTGGAAACAGTGGATAGACTATATCCAAGAGAGACACCAATCAAACAGAATGCAGCTGGCGTTTAGCTAAGGCTCGATGGGAGGAGGGAAGAAGGGGTAACAAATCAAAAGTTTACAAAAACTAACACCCAATGTTGAATGTATATGTTCTATAACTAATGCCTCTTAACATAACCTTATGACTAATGTTGTTTGCTTTAATACTGTTAAAGCGGACTGAATCTCTACCTCAGGATATGAAACTTTTACCTCAGGATCTCTGGTTAGGGACTATAAAAGATTGCACTAGTAATGGGATGAAGTCAATTCAGAAGCGCAAACGAACAATATGCAATAGACTAGATACAGTAGATAGACCATATATAAGAGAAACACCAACCAAACAAAAGGTACTCGGAGTATACTTGAAGAGGGAAGGGAGGAGGGAAGAACGTTTACTAAAACAGATGTTTACAAAGATTAATACCTAATGTTGTATGCTATGTTCTAGGATGATTGTTTAGCAATAGGATCTTTGGTTTAATGTTGATCACATTAATATGGAACCAGATAAGAGAAACACCAATCAAACAAAGTGTAACAGGAGTATAGTTGAGGCTAGACGCGAGGAGTGGAAAAAGGCTTACTAACTCAGATGTTTTCAATGACTAATACTTAGTATTGTATATCAGGTGCCATGATGATTGCTGCATAATATGTTTTTATGTTCAATGTTGATTGTTTTAATAAAAGAATTTTATATAAAAAAAAATACATGACATCAATCACTGAGTCCTACTGTGATCTGATTGACTCATTGCCAAAAGAAGATGACACTCGACTGGCTCTCTAAACACTCACCCTCACTGGCTACAATCAGATGAAGGAAAGCTACCTGATATCAAGCTAAGCAAGTTGTGCTTCCTTTTTCTGGTTATTTAGCTATAACTTTTTATAGAATACAGTATAGATAATTGAACAAACTATGTTGCATTACATTCTTGATTAAATTATCTTTCCATTGATATATAATTTTATGGTACTACTCCAAAAAAAGTGGTGTTATTAGCCATCAAACCTCAAAAATATACTTTTCCCAAAAGGTTTCCATAGTTTTGGCCACTACTGTAGAATTTCCTGCCCATAATTCAGAATTCTCATTTTAAAAATGACATTTTTATTGTTGTTTCATTGCCTGGTGTAAGTGGGAACCCAACAGTTGATCATTGTCCTAATAAAGTTTGTAATAATAATAATAATAATAATAATAATAATAATAATAATAATAATAATAATAATAATAATAGTAGTAGTAGTAGTAGTAGTAGTAGTAGTAGTAGTAGTAGTAGTAGTAGTAGTAATAGAGTTGGAAGGGACCTTGGAGGTCATCGGGTCCAACCCCCTGCTCAGGCAGGCAACCCTATACCATTGCAAACAAATGGCTGTCCAGTCTCTTCTTAAAAACTCCCAGTGTTGGAGCATTCACGGCTTCTGGAGGCAGGTTGTTCCACTGGTTAATTGTTGTAACTGTTAGGAAATTTTCCCTTAGTTCTAGGTTGTTTCTCTCCTTGGTTAGTTTCCATCCATTGCTTCTTGTCCTGGCTTCAGGTGCTTTGGAGAATAGCTTGACTCCCTCTTTTTTGTGGCAACATCTGAGATATTGGATATCTTCATAAAGCTAGACATACCCAATTCCAGGAACCATTCCTTATGTGTTTTAGCTTCCAGTCCCTGATCATCTTTGTTGCTCTTCTCTGTACTCTTTCTAGAGTCTCAACATCCTTTTTATATCACGGTGACCAAAACTGGAGGCCGTATTATCAAGGCATTATAAAGTGGTATTAACACTCCACGTGATCTTGATTCTATCCCTCTGTTAATGCAGCCTAGCACTGTGTTAGCTTTTTTGGCAGCTGCAGCACACAATGTTCAAGTCTGTCCAGATCCTTCTGTATCTTAAGCCTGTCTTCTGGAGTGTTGGCTATTCCTGCCAGCTTGGTGTCCTCTGCAAATTTGATGAGTTCCCCATCTTCCCCAGAGTTGTGTTCCATTTTTTTTTGCCTTCCATGATATCCAAAATACAATAAAAATACAATTTAAAAAGCTGAAATCTTCCAACCTTGACAAATTTGTCAAGAATATTTGTGTTAAAAATGCCATGAGATTTCAGACATTCAAGACTCACGAGAATTTAACAATGAAATTGCTGGAATTTTGACTTGAAGTTTCAGGAGACTTCTTTTTAGTTTTATATAAAATTTATATCTTACATTTATTTATTTGTTGGCATTTTATCATAAATAATAAGTTGGTAATGCCAAAAGAGATGTTGATTTTTGCTATGTGTTGATACAGCACAACTTTTCTAATATTGACACAATATTCAAAATTATTTTTATTTGTTTGCTTTGAGTCAGAGTCTTGACTTCTGGGTATTGTCTGGGCAAGTCATTGTAATTTCTTGGCAAAATTATTGGAAGTGGTTTGCCATTGCCCTGTTTCCAAAGCTAAAATAGAGGGAGTGACGCAAAGTCTCCCAGCTGATTTTGTGCCTAAGACAGGACTGGAATTTACAGTCTCTTGATTTTTAGTCTGGCACCTTTAACTACTATTCCGAAGTGTAGACATATTTCGAAATGCAAAAAATAAGAAGAATAAGAAGCTAATGGGATAGATTTGAATTGATTTTCTGTTCCAAAAGAATATGCATGTGCTTTGAATTAGATTCTGTGCTTGAATTGTTAGAATTCTGAGTTGTTAGAATTCTCCTGTATTTTAAGAACACTGTAGGGTTTATTTTATACTTCAATGATCCAGTGCCTAGTTTTTTTTCCTGTTCTATCACTGGAAAGATAAATTTTATAATAAAAAAGTTTTATTATTTATTTATCCCAGTTGTCTGAAAACTGATTGCAAGCTGATAATAATGAGCAGCAAAAATTTATAAAACTATTTTTCCATAAGCCAAAAATGTATTCTTGGTGATGAGAACATTAATAAATACCCCAAAGATGCTTCAAAATGGATTGGTCTGTGTCTTACCTAACTATTTTTTGTTGAAAGCTACAAGTAGAATTGCAATGATTTCCACATCTTACTATATATCTGCAGTTATATTCCACTCATACCACTGATTGCTCCTGTAATTGATACTATTTGAAGCCCAGCACATTCACTATAATGCAGACATGTCAAACACAAGGCCTGGGGGCTGGATGCGGCCCACGAAGTGGTTTCATGTGGCCCGCAAAGCCATCCTGGAAACAGTTAGGGAACGGCCCCCACTGCCTTGGCCCTGGCCCAGGCCGGCCGGCTGGGAGCCAATGTACAATTTTGTGGTGGCCATCTACCTGAAACGCATTCAGTCTCCCTCTGACTTTGCCCTGGTACCCATCATGAACAACCTGGCTAAGGAGAGCAAGCACAGCAGCAGCAGCCTTAAGGAGGAGGTATGTGCAGCTGGGCATCGCCTTGAGGAAGTGGGGCTGGGCTTGGTGCCACAGGTCCTCGAGGGCCAGGCTGGGCATTTGACCTCTGCTGCCCAGGGATCCGGGCAGCCCGCACCACCATCCAGCCCCCCCACATGGCTTGAGAGGAACAGTGAGGGTCCTCCAGTGGACCATGCCTTGGCACTTGCCCTGGTCCCACCCCCTTCTGCCAGAGATCCTCAGATGTGTCCCACTCCTGCCCAGGCCCCCACAGGCACCCTTGATGCGAACAATGTAGAGCTGGCCATGCCCACCCAGTAGGCCGCACCCACTCTGGCCACACCCACCCGGCTCTCCAATGGCAACCGCAATGCTGATGGGGCCCTCAATGAGTTTGACACCCCTGCTGTAATGAATTACATTTTATGAACTGATTCAATTGTTGTTACATCAAACTCTATATTGGGCAATGAAAGCATTACAACATCTATAATATTAATTTTGTTAATGATTTGAAGTTGATTTTATATAAGGTCCATATAAGTTCCCAGACTATATCTTCAGATATATCCAAGACTTCCCAACTTCTATAGGTGCCAAAACTTGTCTTTTGTTATGACAAGTGTCTCTTGTCTGAGACATCATTTAAATATGATGAGATAAATAAATAGTAAAAATTGAATCGTTGTGTTATTAGATTACTATTTAATACTGATTGATTAACATGCCTGTGATTTTATATTGTTATTCATTTACCCCAACCTGCCAGAATATACTTAAATACTCTCAGAAGCTAATTCTGGAAATTTCTGCATCAGCACCCCTCCCCCCACCACTTCGGAATGTCTTTTTTTTACTCAGTAGAAAAGGCACAACACATATCACTTTATTTTTTTATATTTTTTATGGTTTTATTATAGAGAATAAAATACAAAAAATAAAACAAACAAGCAAAATGAAACAAAAGCATACATTCAACCCTAACAACAACAAAAAAGAAAAAAATAGTGTACAAAAAAAGAAGAAAAAGTGGTTAATTAAATTTAACATTTAACATGTAGGATCCACACGTATCACTTTCTGTAGAAGATAACAGGAACCATCTAGAAGACAGAACAACCTATTTAGTGATCCATTTGAATTCCCACTTCTCCTTGAAGAACTGCACCACTATATGGATAGAAATAACTATCTTTATAAAATGTTGCAGAATCCTAAGGCTGCTTTGTACAATTTAAGTGCATAACAAATACATTACTATTTAATTTACTAATTCTAAGTATTTTTTTATTTCAAAATGACCAATTTTGAATTTCTTTCTGATGGGGCCAGCATTTATAGATATACTTAAGGTATACATATATTCAGCTGGAAACTGGAATTGACTATTTTGCCTGCTGTAGAATTGGTTTTACTTTCAAAACCTCAGCAGCTTAATATGTCCAGAATGAGCAATATATCTAACGAAAGATGGCAACAATATTGGTGAACAGAAGATTCAACTAAAGTTTAAATGCATGTCCTCTGTACAGCTTTCCCTTATTTCTTAACCGGATTGAGAAATTAACTCATTGTGATTTTTATTGGAAATATGTTTTCTTCTGAAAAGAAGTCATGAAGAAAGTGGGGGAGAAGGGAAGAGAGGAAAAAAAGACAGAAACTTTGTAGGTGAGTTGGATGGAAAAAGATTTCAAATAAATAGCTGGGGCTAGAAAAGCAGTTGTTTTCAGGCCAATAATTGCTGAGGACTCAGAATAGTTTGACATGGATTAGGTAAAGCATATGATGAAATAAACAAATAAGCAATAAAAATTGAATTATTGTCTAGGGTATTAGATTACTATTTAATACTGATTGATTAACATGCCTGTGATTTTATCATGTTATTCATTTATGAACTGATTCAATTGTCACTTGCCAGAATATACTTAAAGACACACTGAAGTTAATTCTGGAAATTTTCAGATAGGGCTCCAGGGTCTATATTAAGTGAATTTAGAAGATACAGAATGTGCCCACCCATTTAATAGCAAAACAAAAAAAAGAAGAAAAAAAGGCAATTCTAAAACCACACTGCACTATCAAAGGATCAGGACCTTCCTGGACAGATAGAGGCATACAATTGTCAATATCACTGAAAAACGTTTGACTTTGAACGTTATCCATGTACCTTAGAAAAGGAAAAAACTGAAACCCAGTGGTGCAAGTTTAGGAGGCTGAAATAAGTTGCAGTTTAAAATATTTTTCCAAGTTCATTTTGCTGACAACTAATTCATTTAGATCACTAAAGCTGATGACGATATCCTGTTATTAAAAATACAGCATTGCAATCATTTCATTCAAATAACACTGGGAACCTATGGCTCAAATTAATCCAAATATAGATCTGAAAGTAAGTCCAAGGCTGACAATGAGACTATCATAGTGTCTTTTTCCGAAACCATACCAAAATCCCACTTACTCTTATCTTTGAGTGAACAGAAAGCAATAATAGCATGACATTTGATATTCCCATTGGCAATCTCTATTACTTGCATTTCAATTTACTGTAACCACCTGAATTTTCTTCAAAAGAATGGGTGATAAAGTCTAAGAGATTTTATATATCTTGAGACCGAACCTATGACACTACCAGAATAAAGGACTAAAATACTGCTTTAACCTGATACAGCTAAAGACAATTTAAAGGTATTTCACTTATGGTTTGTAGACAACCTGAAAACAATGGCATGGGGCCATTACAGAAAAATAATATTACTGCCCTATGATCGTGCCGTGGCTGGGTTCAAGTGCAAGAATACTCAGAGTGATTTTTGCCAAATGCTTCTGTAAAAATGACATCCTCTGTAAAATATCTGAATGCAAAAACAGACATCATAGAAATAATTTATTAATGAATTTCAGCATTTTCCATTAGAATGTATTAGGATGAATCATTGCCTCTGATATTTAAAATTTAAGCAAAGCTCCCAAGATTTATTTGGGAGCGTTGCTTCTTAAAACCCTGGATTATCTGAATTGCAAATATGGTGTTACGACAATGGCATGTTTAAACATCTATAGAAAACAAGTCATAGAATGCATGAAGGCTTGGCTGATAAGACATTTAATTCTAAAAATTTTGATTAATACTCAATCTCAGTCTCATTTGGAACAGATTTTAAATTTCCCAGGAGAGAAGAAAGATAAATCTGCTCTGTTCCAATACTGCTCCTTCATTAAGGTCTTTTCAAATTCTTAAAATTTTGGATGGATATTAGAAGTGGAATGTAACATCTAAGACAACTCTGTATCCATCCATCCATCCATCCATCCATCCATCCATCCATCCATCCATCCATCCATCCATCCATCCATCGATCCATCCATCGATCCATCCATCCATCCATCCATCCATCCATCTCATCATCAGCATCATTACAGTCTTTATATATTCTAGATATACAAAATCTGTGTATATCTGTAATGTTGCCAGGCTTCAAGCAGCTTTGAGTATGAAAATTAGGTCAAAAGCTACTTTTTTTTAATTAAGAACTAGGATGTCATCAGTGCTGATAGTTTTAGATTGAAACGTTCATAAAGTTTCTTTGAATCCGTAGAAAGCTCTTCTTTTGGAAAAAGTGAAATCTGATGGAAACAAACAGATGTGGTTAGTATTGGAATGGATAACTGTTTTTTTAAAACTTAACTTGGCAACTTTTCCCCCCATGTCATAGCACTTTTATGCAATGCACAACTTGCATGCCTACTTGTGGGGTGCAGTCAACAATTTAAGTGTTTTCATTCTAGTATGCAATAACGTTCTGACCTAATTCTACTGGTGTCATCCATGGAAGGGGTCAAAAAAGACAAATGACAGCTACTTATAACTACTCAAATGGAGTCTGTCGTATAGCTGACAGACTCCATTTGAGGTTCTAAGCCTAGTGAAGTTGTGCTGAGTATTTGGCAACATATTTTGAAGTGACACTTATCTTCCTCACTTGCTAGTTTAATTGTTGATTGCTATTTTTTAGTCATCTTGCTTGTTTACTGCCATATGTCCTTGGTTGCTCAGGTCTTCCACTTTCTTGTTTCTGCAACGAGCATCCCTGTTTTCTTGCTAATCTTCTCCATCGTTTTTTTTGCTAGCCATTTCTCTCCTAATCAGCCTATCTTACTGTTTGCCCATTTGTTTTATTTTTAGCTATTTACTTATTTATTAAATTTATTGGCTGCCCATAAAACCCCATGGAGTCAAGGACAATTTACTGGAGAACTTATTCATTGGCCCTAAAAGGAGATGCGAAAAGGACTCGCTAAACCTGGTCCTACATTTATACATGATATGTGATAGGTTGTGTGCGGTGTAATCTCTGCTGATTAAAAAAAGGGGAGTATGAAATTTGGTGATTATGTTTGAAATGAGTACCTTATATTTATTTTAATGAAGTATTGGGTGACGTCTTGCATTTCGGTAGCTGAGAAATGTTCAATGGTTTTAAAATCATTTGTACTCTCTTCTGCTCCTAGTCAACCTAAGACTAAGGTTGTAATTTAATAGAATAGAATAGAGTAGAGTAGAATAGAATAGAATAGAATAGAATAGAATAGAATAGAATAGAATAGAATAGAATAGAATATCTTTATCTGTATTTATTTATTTATTTATTTATTTATTTATTTATTTATTTATTTATCTATTTATTTATTTATTTATTTATTTATTTGACTTATATGCCGCCCTTCTCCCAAGACTCAGGGCGGCTCACAGCAAAAATACAAGTACAAAAATATAATATAAATCAATTAAAATACTAATTTACAGTGTAAAAACTATATAACTATTTCCACTCATACAACACACACATTACACACACATCCTTCACATTCTATTCACCATTGTGCTGCCCCTAATATTGCGCTTCAATGTTGCATTATACAGTGGTATTTAATATGGTTACAACTCTGGGATAAAAACTATTTTTCAGCCTATTTGTCTTTGTTTTTATTAACCTGTACCATCTGCCAGATGGTAATAGTTCAAAAGAAGAATGTCCGGGATAAGATAAGTCTTTAAGAATATTTTGAGCTTTCCTAAGACAACAGGAACTGTACGAGGGTAGGAGGAGAGGGCAGCCAATAATCCTCGGGGCGATGGTAATGAATCTGAGCGCTTTCCTATCTGCTATCGGGCAGCAAGTAAACCACACACAAATGCAATAGGTTACAATGTTCTCTATGCTCTCTCTAAAATGCACTTCTCTAGGTGTAAACCTTACTAAACCAGCAATGATAAATAAATGTAGGATTGCACTGTAATAATGCTTACTCTGCTTCTTTATGTGGTTAAAATAGGGATTTAAACTGGGTTCTCCTAGTTTGACGTGCTGCAAGATCTGGACAAATCATGTATACAATAATACTCCGGAAGACACCTAGAACATGGATGTCAAAGTGCTGGCGTGCGGGCCGGATGCACCACCAGGAAACCGCGCCCACCCCATTGCCGGCAATGGAGAAAAAGCTCCCATATGTTGCGCAATGTCACATGATGTCGCGAGTTTGACCTGTCTGATATAGAATAATATTGTTAGTTTGAGCAAGACTGGTAATTGGAGGTTATAAGCTAGTTTTTCAACTTGTTAAAGGCTATACCACTGTTTCACTAAGTGTATAGTCAGAAGTACAATAAAAATCAAGGATATGTTATGTCTGAAACTTGAATGAGCATACCCAACAGCACATAAATTGCAAACTATAGTGTAGTACAATTCTGAAATTGGTACTATGGTTTCATACTATCTAACTGCTTGGGAAACTATCTTTACAATTCAGCTTTAGTGACCAAAGAAAGAATTGTTTCTTGAACAGAACTAAGATCTGAAATAATGTACTACCATCAGATTAGGTTTCAGATATGTGAAACAGGAATCTTAAAAAAAGAAGAAGCTGAAAATAGAATGGAGAGTACCCAGTGGGCTGAAAATAAGAAAATGGAGAAAACTGGATTTTAGGAAAAGATAAAAAAATGAAGTAAATTAAGAAAGAAATAATAAAATGGATGTAGTAATAATGTTATGAATTTTATGGATATCACAAAATATGTCAAAAACATATTTTTCTAAAATTCTTCAGGGATTAAATATGAAGATATATTTTTAAAAATATATATATTCTTTTCTTCTCATACTTTGTGTCCAAAGGTTAGTCTTTAAAACCTGAATTTTTTTCCTGATCTCCCAAAATTCTTGTTTTCTCTTTCTAGGATTATTCAGCTTCTATTTATAGTAAAATATATGAAAACAACAACAATATTTTTACCACCTGATACGTTAAGCAGATCAATGATTCTGCTGTGATTTGTGTTATTAAGGGAAGATGCCCAGATGATTTATCTTTCTAATATGGAAGTCTTTACTGATTCTTAGCTTAGGGTTCTTAGCTTAGTGTTCCATTCAATTCTGGTCACATCTAAAGTGAAGCTGGAATAAGAATTTTGAGGTGGGATAATAAGATCACAAAATGAGAAAGAATATACCATGATAATAAAGAAACCATAATTATTGAACTTATATTCATTGACAAAAAGCCTATGTATTAATATTCACAAGACAAGAATTATATCTGGCATAAGTCTCCCTATGAAAACAAAACAATTTTTTTGCCTAATGAAGAACCATGACTTAAGTATCCAGCAGTTTAAAATTTCTTTTAGACTTCAGAGACTGAAAGAAAGAAGTGAGTAATATTTCACTGTATAACATGAAAAGCCAAGACAGAGCTGTCGGCCATTTCAGCTCAGCTAATTTGACACAAGAACATGCAGTTACCTGACTTCTGCAGTTCCCAGAAGCATATTGATTAGATGGGTAGTAGACAAACAAGTCACATCACCACTGCAAGATTGTTGATTGCAATACATAATCAACGTTCACGGCACCCAGCTGAAATACTAATGCTCCTAATATATTTTTATTCATATAATAGGAAGACTCAGAATGAAGCTGAACATGTTTGCCTGAAGAAATGCATGCATACATACATACATACAGAGACAGCGAGCAAGAGTCTAGTGTTTGAAAAATATATTTTACCCCATCCCCACAAAAGGACTAATTAGAGCAGGGATGTCAAACTTGCAACATTACCCGACGTGTCGCGACGTATCGGGACATTTTTTCCCCATTGCTGGCAATGGGTTGAGTGCGGTTTCGCCATGAAACATCTGGCCCGAGGGCCGACAGTTTGACAGCACTGAATTAGAGCATCACCAAATAAGTCTCCCACTGATGAAGATGCCTTTTTTGTTCAGAGTGCTTCTGCCAACTCCTACTTAATTGTACAGAATTAATATGATATGATATGTCTGAAGTTCAGGAGGATATAACTGGTCTTGAATATTTAAATGTATTATGTCAGGGCACAAGGAAATACTGCATTATATTAGCACGATTAAAGCTATTTATTATTTTCAGCTACAAGAGTGTGCAGAGAAAGGAACATTTTGGTTGCATAGGATGCTTTTCACTTTTTATTATTATAACCTTATTTAGCATCCCTTGTCAGCTGTTACCCAGTCAAATGATGCTAATTTGTCAAAGAAATCTCTGTGCAATCTTCATACTGAATAAGAGGCTTGTAAAAGTCAGTGTCATACATCATGCAACTTTTTAGTAGTGTGTTTAATTGCCTTATTCTTCATCCCTTCTAATGGATTGTATCTATTTATTTCATAGCAAAGGCATCTGCACAACTAAGTTATGCAACCCTGTTAAAGATATAGCGGTGGGAATTAAATAGAGCAAGAATGGACAGATCAGTAAATAATAGCAAATTATATGTTTTGTAAATGTGGATCTCTAGATTAATCTGAATGGACCGGCTTTTGGTAGTACCGGTACTAATAGATGACTTAGAAAGCCACCAAAATTACATGAAGATTTGTGATTACCTGTGCTTGATAATCTTATTACAACACTTAAATGATTGTGCCATGATATCTGACATAAATATATAAGGCCTGGTATTTCTGTGATGATATGTCATGGAAGAAGAATGGAGCTCAACAATGGGAAAGAGACAAAATATTTATTGAACAAATGATTGGCAGGTTGTAAAATATAGCGACAGTGAAACATTATTTCCTATGATTTGAACAAGGATGAAAAGTGATACAGGTGAAAAATTTTGCCTAGATCTGCTCAGGGGAAAATCCTTATCTCCATTGTAACTTTGCCACTTTATAGCTATTAGTAAATTAATGGAAAACTGGAAGGGGATTATTTATATTTGTGCAACTTTTGATTAGGCATAGAGATTTTGTTTATTGTTCTTTACATTAAGCCATCAAGTACATGTCATCATTTTGGCACCACTATAGTGTGTTATGGATGCTGCTGTTAATTAAGCGTGTTTCCTGGGAGCTTGTCTTTAGAAAGTGATAATTGCAACCAGTAGTTTGAGTTCCTAAGTGGTTTATAGAAAAATTATAAAGCCATGAAGAATGTGAGAAGACTTTAAATTTCTTTATGTGCCAATGTTTTGAAGAATCTCATAGTGGATAGCAATGATATTGATTAGTTGTGCTTTGTTTGCTTTCCTATATCACTTTATTCAGAAAACAGAGAAAGAGAAATAAAAAATGCAGAACCATAATATAAAATACATTTCTTTCAGTACAACAAACTGCAATGGTCCTTTCCATTGGATTTTTCTCTGCTTTAATTTGGTTGGAACCTACAGACATAAAAACACAGTAGACAGGATAGAGCAAAATCCATTATCATTTAGTTTAAAAAGTTTTGAAATTAAAATGTGTACATTATGTGCCCTTTAAACATAATCCTTAAAAGCTCTAACCTTCAAGAAACTTCCTTGTAAAGGAAATATTTCTCAGCTTGCAAAGTGTTTTAGAAAGGTTTTATTTGAAATCTTTTTCCTAACCCTGATGCATGTGAGAAGTAGGACAATCTGTGTTATCTTAAGTGTAATTGAAAGTAAAAATGGAAATAATTTCAATAATTCTACCTCATCATCATCATCATCATCATCATCATCATCATCATCATCATCATCATTATCAAGTTGGAAGGGACCTTAGAGGTCATCTACTCCAACCCCCTGCTCAGGAAGGAAACCCTATACCATTGCTGACAAATGGCTGTCCAGTTTCTTCTTAAAAACTTCCAGTGTTGATGCATTCACTGCTTCTGATTAATTGTTCTAACTGTCAGGAAGTTTCTCCTTAGTTCTAGATTGCTTCTCTCTTTGGTTAGTTTCCATCCGTTGCTTCTTGTCCTGTCTTCAGGCACTTTGGAAAATAGCTTGACTCCCTCTACTTTGTGGCAGCCCCTGAGATATTGGAATACTGCTATCATGTCCCCCCTCGTCCTTCTTTTCATTAAACTAGACATACCCAATTCCAGCAACCGTTCCTTATATGTTTTAGCCTCCGGTCTCCTAATCATCTTTGTTGCTCTTCTCTGTACTCTTTCTAGACTCTCAACATCTTTTTTACATCCTGGTGACCAAAACTGGATGCAGTATTCCAAGTGTGGCCTTACTAAGGCATTGCAAAGTGGTATTAATACTTCACGTGATCTTGATTCTATCCCTCTGTTAATGCAGCCTAGCACTGTGTTGGCTTTTTTGGCAGCTGCAGCACACTGCTGGTTCAAATTTAAATTATTGTCCACTAGGACTCCGAGATCCCTCTCACAGTTACTACTATTGAGCAAGGTACCCCCTATACTATACCTGTACATTTGGTTTTTCTTGCCTAAATGTAGAACCTTACTTTTTTCACCATTGAATTTCATTTTGTTAGATAGCGCCCAGTGTTCAAGTCTGTCCAGATTCTCCTGTATACTAAGCCTGTCTTCTGGAGTGTTGGCTATTCCTGCCAGCTTGGTGTCATCTGCAAATTTGATGATTTCCCATCTATTCCCTTGTCCAGATTGTTGATGAAGATGTTGAAGAGCACTGGACCCAGAACAGATCCCTGGGGCACCCCACTACACACTTCCCTCCATGTAGATGTGATTCCATTGAGGACCACACGCTGAGTACGGCCGGTCAGCCAACTACGGATCCATCTGGTGGTGATGCTGTCTAACCCCCATTTTTCTATCTTATCAAGTAGTAGGTTGTGGTCTACTTTGTCAAATGCCTTACTGAAGTCCAAGTAAATTACATTCACAGCATTCCTCTGGTCCACTAATTTTGTTACTTGGTCAAAGAATGCAATAAGATTTGTCTGGCATGATCTGTTTTTGACAAACCCGTGTTGGCTTTTAGTAATGACTTTGTTTGCCTGTAGGTGTTCGCTGATTCATTGTTTGATTATCTTTTCCAGAATCTTCCCAGGTATTGAGGTCAGGCTGATAGGTCTGTAATTTCCTGGGTCCTTTTTTTCCTCTTTTTTGAAGATGGGAACTACATCAGCTCTTTTCTGTCCTCTGGTAGTTCCCCTGTGCTCCAAGATCTTTGAAAAATATAGTTCAGTGGTTCTGAGATCACATCTGCCAGTTCCTTAAGAACCTTGTGGTGTAATCCATCTGGTCCTAGTGATTTGAACTCGTCTAGACTGGACAGGTGTTCACTTACCATTTTCTTGCCTATCTTAACTTGTATTTCTATTTTGTTTTTTATGGCACTATTTTTGATAGGTTGGTCTGTTTTTTCCCTTTGTGTAAAGACAGATGCGAAAAATGAGTTAAATATTTCTGCTTTCTCCCTGTTGCTTGTCACCTTCTTGCCACTTTCACCCACTAATGGACCAATTGTTTCCTTCACTTTTTTCTTGTTTTTTACAAACGTTGCTGCATATCATAGAGACATTAAAAGTTTTAGCACTTTTTTTTGTTGTCTTGGGAGATAACTCAATCTCAACAGAAATTTTAAAAATATCCTTCATTTAACCCTTTATTTAAGACGAAAGATGAAATGTAATAACATTTAGAGAAGTGAAATCACATTGGTCAATTTTATTACATCATAGTAGAGTAAACCCAAATAGACTGGGAAGCCAAGTAGACTAGATGTTGAGTTATTGGTGTAACAGGGAGGATAATATTGATCAAAAATTGAACAAAAACGTTTCAACAATTCATGTTTCAATCACGCCTTCACCCTTATGTACAACAGATATTCCATCTGAGTCAATTATTCCTGGGTTATCTGCTTCTTGGGATTTCAGTAAGTTTGTCTTCTAAGCAGACAAACTAAACTCAGTCCTTTTTCTGGCTTTTGTTCCCAGCATCTATCTTGGTTTAAAAGAAATAAAATCCTTTTCAATATCAGAAGAAGCAGGGGCTGGGAGAATTTTCCTCTGTCTACATGACAAAAACATGTCTCCTTCACAAATATCTGTGGGGAATGTCTGATTGCCTGCAAATGTTTGTGCCTGTCATCTGGGGGTATTAACAAGAAAAGGGATAATTTTTAATTTAGACCCTTTCCCTCTTCTACCACTTTGGTATTCATCAGGTGTAGCTGCTTTTAGCACAGTTTATCATTATGAACAGTGGTGGGATTCAGCCGGTTCGCACCTGTTTGGCAGAACTGGTAGCTAAATTTTGCTGAGTTCGGAGAACTGGCTAAATGTACACTGCTTCCAGAAGTCTAATCTAGGCCTTGGAGGCCTGGAGGAGTCCTCCCTAGCCTAAAATGGCCCACCGGAAGTGAATGGATGCCACTTCCGGAAATCCATTCTAGGCCTCGGAAGCCCAGAACCAGTTGTTCAGGTATTTGAATCCCACCACTGATTATGAAGTTATCAGACATAGTCCAGAAATATTGAAGCTATCACTGTACTTTTGCTATGATTCTAAACAACTCATTAAAACAATAAATTTTATAAGAAAAATATTGCAAAGTCTCAAAGGACGAGAGAGACCAACTCATTTAAGTAATTATTTTTAACAGTTGCTAGGTAACATTCCCTCCTTTCCTGAAGAACACAGATCTAATGCTGTGATTTAACTCTTCTAATGCAGAATGTTATGCCACAATTAGTAATTACCTACTTTATAGTATGAGTATTCCTTCAAGAGCCTGCTGCTCCTATATGATAATTTGAATGGGAAATGGAAAGGTAAACCCTCTCTTCAGAAGTCTTCAATTCCTGACATTATCTTTAGGAGAAAATGGATCAAGAAAATATTGTAATTCATACTATGTCCTCTACAACTGGAATGTAGCATCTGATAATATTGATAATACCATAGGATATTATGGATATGCTAATAATTTAGCCATAACACTACAAGAAAAAAACACATGGATGTGGCTGACAGCCTCCTATCCAAAGATCTTAAAATCGCTCCTAGCATCAGTAAAATGCTCGCTCCTAGCATCAGTAAAACAGTAACTAAGTGCTTCCACCTTAACAACAAACTATCATATGAAGCCCCGAATATCTACTTAAACAACTTACTCCCCTATACTTCCCATCCAAAGTACCTTCAAGCAACATTGGACTGGATTCCCTTCTATAAGATACATGTAGAGCAGTGGTTCCCAATCTTTTCTATATCCTGCACCCCTAGAACACTTCTGATATATTCTCGCACCCTTTACAAAAGTTTGAAATAATGGCAATGAATTATGCATATACACTATAATTCGCACCCCCTGGAATATCATCTTGCACCCCTGGTTAGGAACCCCTGATCTAGAGAATATGGCAGCAAAAATCAATATTAGGAAGAACATATTCCAGAAATTATGTGGAACTAAACGGAGAGCTTCAGCTGCTACCTCAGGTCATCAGCAATAGTATTGATCCACTCTGCAGCAGAATACTGTATGATTGTTGTGCCCCTGTGATAGAAGTAAGTGAAAATTTAATATTGAAAGAAAAAATTAAAATAGAATCTGCTGCATAATGGACACTGAGTAGACAAAAAAAGCTTTCCAAAGAAACTACAATGGGGAACCAGGAAATGGTAGCACAAAGGGAGGATGTAAGATGAACACATAGGCAAAAATTAGCTGAGTCTTCAGAATGAGAAAAAGAAGAATACACACTGTAAAAACAGCTGCAAGAGGAAATGGCTAGTCAGAGAAAACTAGCTGAATGGGATGACAGGAAAGTCAAAGCTAAAACTGAAAAACAGGGGGGAAAAGCTATTGTTCTAAGGAGTCATAAAAAAGGGGCCCAGAACTCAAAACAAGCAATTGAATATGTCTAATATGTTATATTATTAATGTACATGTGAAGTATGATTTAGTATGTTTAAGGAAGATAGCAAGAAATATGAAGGAAGCAGTCAGAAACAGTGTAACCTCAGAGTACCTCAGCCAATAGGGAACGAAGAGGGATGTGGTGGTCTGGACAGTGTTGTATAAAGAAGGGAATATTCTGGGTTGGAACTTTGGAAAAGACCAGGCTTTGATAGCTTCTCTTCCTGCTTATTACAATAAATGAAACAAAAGGCCTTCACTGTGTCTTGGCTGGTTATTGGTCAGGTGAGCTTGCCTCTGGTCACAAAATAAATAGCCAGAAGCACATAACACCCTTTATGGCTTAACAGCTGCCATACTACCGGTAGTAAGTTAGATGCCAGACTCAATGACACCATGACAATTACTATGTATTAAAACCACTCCAAATTGTACCACCAGCTTTACGAAAGCAAGATGCACTAATGAGAGAATATAGAAAAATTATGAACAACTCACTCCTACCAGTGCTTGCTGACTTTCTCATTTATCAGCAGGAAGAATCAAATCAAATCAAATCAAATCAAATCCAGGAAGCCCCCATTGGCACTGGCACAACAACTGCCCAACAATTTTAACATCAATCCCCAATGGATCAATCAATGCCCAGACAAAGGAGTCTGGGAGTCTCTTTATAAATGGGGCATAGTATCCTCCTCTCAGTCTGACTCTGAGGTCCCACATCAAACTGTACATCTGCCCGCGACTGGCTGTAAGTTGAGGGCATATACCTGTCCAGTATCTGATTTTTTAAATATAAACAATGATGTGTTTCAATTATTAGATGGCCTAGACCAGGGGTAGGCAACCTCGGCTCTTTTATGACTCATGGACTTCAACTTCCAGAATTCCTGAGAGCTATGCTGACTCAGGAATTCTGGGAGTTGAAGTCCATGAGTCATAAAAGAGCCGAGGTTGCCTACCCCTGGCCTAGACATTGGCAATTGAACATGTATCTTTTTAACATCTATATTTTACTGTGTTTTACTAATCTAGGTGAAATGATAATATTTACTGCTATTTATAATATTTATTATTATGCATGATATGCCATATGATAAATAAATAAATAATAACTATATGGTGACCTTACTACATTACTTTCAACTTACAGGACTCTATATCTGCTCTAATAAAGGGGTAACCGAGCCCACCCTAATCATAGATATTAACATTATGGACCATAAGCAATGCCATTTATTGTGCTTCTATACCACTTTTCTTCACTTCTTCTTTTTGTGCCATATCCGTTATTGGACGTTGGCGATCATGTTGGCAATCCTGTTTTTATCAGCAGCCGCATTTCATTAGTCAGAACAGGAAAGGAAAACCAACAATCTGGCTTGTATTATCTGCTGCCTTTCTCTCCGGTGTAATAATGAAGTTTCAGTTCGCCTGAAATTGTATTCCCATGCTTGCATACTCAAATAATCCTCCATGTTGTTAACCTTCAGAACTATTATGACTTTCACATCTTTTAGCCTAATTAGGGACCACTAACTTTTTTAGATTCTACTGTTTTGTGACTTGTGTATCTGAATGTCCGCAAACCACTGCATTTCTTTTATTCTTCCAGAGATCACTAAACAGTATTTTCTAAAAATGAAGAAAAATATAATTTGCTATTAAATTTTTGAAGGATTCTTTTCTTTTTCTTTTACCTCAGCTGATGTTTTTGGCAAGAGAAAACTCATTTAAATTGATGTGTCCTTTTTTGCTTTCAGTTCTGCAGGAATGGTTCACACTTCATCTAATTTACACTTATTATTGTTCCCCTACTTTTTATTCATCTAGAGATATTCAGGATTTTATGCTGAATCTTAAGAAAGCTGTATTTTTTCTTTTAGTGCCGATCAGGGATATATATGAGTTGCCATTGCAGGAAGAGAGAGGATAACCAGAAATAACTCAGTATTAGTATTCACAACCATCCTCTTTTTTTTCTCACTTTATCTCTTTGTGGGCAATCAACTAATTAAATTAAAACTCATTTTCATGTCTGAGACATGGAAAATGGCCAATCAGTTAGGGAAAAAAGGCTGCAAAGTGAGGCAAGAAGCAGGTGATGGAGCCAGTGATCAAAAGCTGTTGAACCAGGCAACAAGGGAAATTATAGTTTTTAATGAAATGTCTAGAGTAGGTATTCCTATTTGTGGATCAGAGGTTTCTGTTTGAAGACTTTTTAATTAAAATATTGCCTACTAGAAGTGTAAAACTTATTTGAAGTGCAATATAGTAAGTTTGTGTGCCCAGTTTATAATGGTTTCTGACAATTTATTTCCTTTGCTTCAGTCTGGAAATTTTTGCTTTGATTATTTCTAAATTGCATGATGCAATTCAGTAATTTTTTGAAACAGTGTTTACGGCTGAACACATTTATTTTTCTTGAGTTTTACTGACAAATCCATAAGATCTATACTTGACAAATCTTTTATGCTGGAATCTTAACGATGAATGAAAGTAGACAGAACACATTTCCACTATATAATCCACTCATTTTTTTCAATAACAATAGTTTCTATAAGTTAGAGGAGAGTTATTGTTTCTGTTTCTTTCCTCTTTTTTAAATCTTTAAAGCAAAAATGTCTTAGTGTCTGTAATACACATAGCATCTTAAGTCTTGATGGTTTAAGTAAGTGCTAAACTCAGATACTTATCCTGAGCTCATTTATATTTAAATTAGGAAATAAATCTAATTTAAAGCCTCAACTCCTAGATTACTACCGTATATAGAGAAATCTAATTTATTGCCTTAGAATGATTGGTCATTGGGATCAGATAATGACCCTAAATTAAACTTTAAATTGTGGCCAATTCTTAATATTCCTAACAATTGTTGAATATGTGCCATCAAATTGATGTCAACTTTTAGTAATCACATACATAGATCTTCTGTAGGGTGGTCCATTCCTTTACATGCTACAGACGTCTCACTAGTAGAATATCTTTTCTAAAGTGTTTATTGCTATCCATATCTTCAATATCTTTGTTGTCAATTCTAATGCTGGTTGGTGTCACTAGTTTAACTAATTAGTTAATAATGAATAAATATTATTGAATCATTGACTTCATTTTATGCAAGTTTTTTCTTAGTTATATCCTTCCTGATGCGAAAGCCATACAATTTCTTCTTTGTTTTTTTTTAAATATATAAAAATTCCTTTATTAAAACAATCAGCATTGTACATAAAATCTTTGTATGCATCAAACATCATATCATCTGATATACAACACTACGTATTATTCTTTGTAAACGTCTGGTTTGGTAAACATTTTCTACCTCAGGATCTTTTGCTAGGAATCATAAAAGATAAAATGTAACAGACATATAGTTGAGGCTGAAAGTAAGGAGTAAAGAATATTTACCAAACCAGACGTTTACAAAGAATAATACCTAGGGTTATAAGTTGTGTTCTCTGATGATTGCTTATTAATATGATCTTGTGTTTAATGTTGAATACTTTAAAATTGAAAAAGCGGACTGAATTTCTACCTCAGGTTATTGAATTACTACCTCAGGACCTATTGTTAGGGATCATACAAGTTAAAAAATGTAACAGATGTATAGTAGAGGCTTGAAGTGAGGAGTGCAGAAGGTTTACCTATTGCTGTATGTTATGTTCTACGATGATCGCTTCTTAATATGATCTTATGCTTAATGTTGATTACTTTAATAATGAAAAAGCAGACTGAATTTTTACCCCAGGTTATTGAATCTCTACCTCAGGATCTTATGCTAGGGATCATAAAAGATAAAATATAACAGATATATAGTTGAGGCTGGAAGTGAGGAGTAAAGAATATCTACCAAACCAGACGTTTACAAAGATTAATACCTAATATGTTGTGTTCTATGATGATTGATTATTAATATGATCCTATAATTAATGTTTAACTACTACCTCAGGACCTATTGTTAGGGATCATAGAGAATTTCTTCTTTGTTTTTTATTTCATTCCTGACCAGTAAACAGTATGGTCTTCTCACTGAAGGTATTCAATTCTAGTCTATTTTAATAAACATTAAAATAATAATAATAATAATAATAATAATAATAATAATAATAATAATAATAATAATAATAATAATAATAATAATAATAATACTGGCATTGACAAATTTGCCATTAGTCAATTGCAAAAGGTGGCCTTACTAGGAACTGCTTCCATCCTGTGATGATATCTGTAATACCATCAAACATCCACATCTGCCTATCCCCGGTCCTTGGGAAGGACTCGATAGGTAGACAAAAATGCCAAATCCAGTCTGAACATCTGGCTGACTGTGCAATGATCAATAATAACGATGATAATGATGATGATGATGATGTTGGACGGGACCTTGGAGGTCATCTAGTTTAACCCCCCTGCTCAGTCAGGAAACCCTACACCATTTCAGACAAATGACTGTCCGGTCTCTTAAAAACTTCCAGTGTTGGAGCATTCACAATTTCTGGAAGCAGGTTGTTCTGTCAAGAAATTTATCCTTAGTTCTAGGTTGCCTCTCTCCTTAATTAGTTTCCATCCGTTGCTTCTTGTTCTGCCTTCAGGTGCTTTGGAGAATAACTTGACTCCCTCCCTCTTCTATGTGGCAGCCTCTGAGATATTGTTAGATATCAATCTGTAGTCAATTAATTAATCTTTCTCTAGTGAGTTTCCTCATGATTATATTCATGTTTCTATTGAATTCTATCTTTGCAGCTTCAGATTTTCCTTTCCTACTTGTCAAAATCAGCAATAGATGTCCCAAAAGTTTTAATCTAAAGTGTGCCATTAACACAATTAGTTCTCCAAAAGATCTTTAGCTCTCTTGCAACTTGTGTGTCCCATCTGACCTCAGAGACATATCATCCAGCACTATATCATCAATTGCTTTATATTGCCCATCATGTAATTTTTCTGGTAAAATATAGGAGTGGCTTACCATTGTTTTCCTCTATCCAATATGAAATGATACCTTAGTGGTTGTCACTAAAATGATCATCCACTTCCAGTATCTTCATATATGGCTGCTATGATGTGAGACTCATTTGGAACTAAACTTTGGGAAGAAGTATATTTAACTCAATAAATGTAAACAGATTTTATGAGCCTTAAATTAGATTTCTTCTTCTTCTTCTTGTGCCATATCCATTATCGGACGTTGGCGATCATGTTGGCGATCCTGTTTTCATCAGCAGCCACATGAAAAAGTAGTGCTGAGTTTTGTCCAAACCAGTCCCTTAGATTTTGAAGCCATGATGTTCTTCTTCTGCCTGGACCTCGTTTGCCTTCAATCTTTCCCTGGAGGATTAAATGGAGTATGCCGTATTTTTCTGGGTGTCGCATCACTGTCCAAAATATTCTAATTTTCGTTTTTTAATTGTTTTGATGATTTCCTTTGGCTTTCTCAGGCGGCTTATCACCTCCTCATTAAATTAGATTTATAAGACTTATATCATTATTGGACTGTCAATACTTTAAAGGAATATTGCTATGATTCTGTTACCAACTAAGTCCAGTATAAATATGGAAATCAAATATTAAACATAACATAATTTGAGTCTCAATCAAAAATATAAAATATGGTCATCAATATTAATTTCCAAGCAATAGTCAGTTACAAATATTATGATATATTAAGCACAGAGGATCATTGGATGTTAACTAAGATATGGTATTTCCTCATGAAACATTACTAAAACTGAGACAAACACCACACATACATACATACATACATACATACATACACATACAACACACATACATGCACAAAGCAAAAGGGACAACACAGAATTTGTTGTATTTGTCTTACTGTTATTTACTTCAGGGAACAATCACATGCCTGCAATAACAAAAAGGTTGAATTAAGCACCAATGATATGGAAGAAGGTTAAAATGTAAATAGTCAAAAGATCTAAATTATGGTTTTCCATGTGAGTTTTACTATCTGTACAGGTGTTTCATGAAAATGCTTTAGTAATTTTTTAAAACAGTTCTGCAAAGTAAAGTAATATTATTCCTGTGAATACAAAGTTGTGGCTAAGTCCTGCCAAGTCTTGTGCTCTAATAACAAGTGCCAGAATTTGTTTTTCACTGAACATTAAGTGAAATTTGCATATATACTATTGATCACACTGTATGGGTATACATTTGTATATATATTGGAACAATTCAATACTTATTTCTGACTAAATCTTGTTAGAATTTTTCAAAGAGCTAGTAAAAAAACGAAATTCTCTACTCTGCTCTTCTCTTGTGACAAAAATTGAAGAGAGGGAGGATATTTTTTCCAGGGTAGGAAAAATGATTAAATAATTCTTTTTCATCAAATGAAAAGAGAACTGATTAAATAATAATAATATAAAAGAATTTATTTAACTGTTCTTGTCACATTTTGGAATGATTTCATTGTATGAAGTAACTGGAGATAAACATTCTTTTATAATGGGAAGATATGTTCTTTTTAGCTTGCTTTGTAATCTTTATTTTTCTATACACTTTTTCTCTCCCCAATTTTTATATTCTTTTTATAAACATTTCTTGCCACAATTAAAAAGGACATTTGAGCAATAATGAACAATACAGTTCTGTTTCTAATATAATTTTCTGGAGACTTTCCCCCTTTTTTCTTATTATTATGATGATGATCATTAATTTTGAAGATAATTTTTTTGTTCATATGACAATTATTTGGTGCATGAATTCCTTTTAAAAAATTGTTTATCTTAATTAATTTTAAAACGAAAGTTCCTATTAGGTTATAATATACTTCCAATACATTCATATAATTAGGGAAGGAATCAAATTGCTCAAAATTCCAGATCTTAATTTCACTTCTAGCAACAAAGGGTTTTTTTGCAATGTTGCAAAAACTTGCAGTACGATAGTATTCAATTTAGAGTATGTAAGGTCTGCTTTAAAAAGGCTTGTTTTTAATATCTTCCCAAGGAATACTTCAATGCTTCCCCATCACTCTGGGCAGACTGCTGACAAATGACTTTATATGTACTGACACCAGGCATATCCAGCTATCTGAAAGAAAATTAAATGTCTCATGGAGACTGGAGGCACTATCGGTTTAGTTTGCAATCAGCTGTAACAATGCCAGGCATTGCAATTAGGAAACATTTTTCTTTTTTAGCATTGTTTAGTATCCATTATTAAGATTCTTCTCAGGAGACACAAAAATCTCCATGCATAAGAATTGTGCATGGCAGCTGCTGATGCATGTTTCCTTGTCTTCTTTCTTGACTTAAAAGGAACACATTTGCAGAAGAGCAAACTGATACCCACAAATTGTTAGGACCAGGTGAAAGTAACAGTGGCGAAATCCATTCAAAAGCTAACAGCGTTCAGATTTATTTAAATGATACTGTACATGTTTGCTTACTGCCAGCTTTATCATTAAATTGATACCTACAGTCATGCACAACTTACAACATTATAGCTAAGCCCATGGAGTAAGACAGAGGACCTTAAACCTTCCTCACCAGAACTCTTGGTAGTTTGAGAGCTACTCCCAAAGGTGCTTTTCAAAAGGCAATTGGATTTTCTTCGTTTTTGCCTTGAAGACATTTTGCTTCTCATCCAAGTTCTGAAGAAGCTTCTTGAACGTCTTCAAGAAAAAAAACAAACAAAGAAAGTCCAGTTGCCTTTTGAAAAGCATCTTTGGGACAACCATCACCTGGATGACTGAAAATCTCCATAGACATTTGATAGCCACTGGTCTTCCATTTTTTAAATAGATTTACAGACATTTCTAAAATTCTGTTTTCACTTTGTCATTATGGGGTACTGCGTGTAGATTAAGGATAAAATGATTTTCAACAATTGTAGAATCAGGCTGCAGCATAACAAAACTGACAGAAGTGAAGGGGAGGCTGAATACTCTCTGAATGCATTGTATATAGCAGAAAGAGGGGTGGGTGGGGTGATTGGTGGAGATGGGAGAGCAAACAGGGGGAAGATACAAAAACTATCCTCATGGTGCCTAGAGAACAACCTGCACCTGAACATCAGCAAGACAAAGGAGATGGTGCTAGACGTCCGGAGGAAAAGAGAGGAGCCTGGCCCACTTTATATTAGGTGGGACTGTGTGGAGAGAGTTTCCTCCTTCAAATTCCTGGGAATCTATCTCTGTGAAGACCTTACCTGGAAATACAGCCCAGTGGCCAGAAAGTCTCAACAGAGAATCCACTTCCTCAGAGTCTTGTGAAAGAACAGGGTAGAATGACAACTCATGACCTTCTTTTACCGGTCTACTATTGAAAGCATTTTCACATACTGTATTGTGGTTTGGTATGCTGGCTTGACAGCTGCGGACAGGAAGGTATTACAGAGGGTGCTGAGCATGGCACAAAACATCATGGGCTGTTTCCTGACACCACTGGATGACATTGCCAGGGCCCGTTGCCTTGGTAGAGTGAGGAAAATTCTCAGGGATGACTCACACCCTGGTTGGTACATCTTTACTCTCCTACCATCAGGTAGGAGATGCAGAAACATAGCCAGCCGTACCAACAGGCTGAAGAACAGCTTTTATCCATGGGCTGTCTGGCTCTTGAATGAGACATAATAATTTCATGCACAACAGACTCGTGAGGCTGGCATGCTATGCAATTAGCTCACAGGGTGTAATAAGTTGGGGGTCTGTAGTCCAGCGGTTCTCAACCTGTGGGTCGCGACCCCATTTGGGGTCGAACGACCATTTCACGGGGTCGCCAAACACCGCAGTCTGCCATTTTTTCCCCTTTTCCCCTCAGCCGGCGCAGGGGGCAGTACCACGCATGCGCGATGCGGGCTGTCATGTGCGCACCGCGCATGGGTGATGCGGGCCGTTGTGCATTGCATGCACGATGCGGGCCATTGCGCGCGTGCCGTGCATGTGCGATGCGGGCTGTCGTGCATGCACCGTGCATGGGCGATGTGGGCTGTCGTGCATGCACGATGCAGGCCATCATGTGCACGCTGTGCATGCGTGCTGCGGGCAGTCGTGCCGCGCATGTGCGATGCAGGCCGTCACGCTGCACATGCGCGGCACAGCTCGGGGTCATGGCCTGAAAAATGTTGAGAACCACTGCTGTAGTCACTGTGAGTTGTGGTGGTGGGGGCATGTAAGAAGGCTCAGCCAATCTCACCATATACATGTTATACTTTGATAATAAAGGTTCATTCAAATCTCCTTGCTGGATGATTCCAAGCCATTCCATAGCTTGCTTTATTAAACCCCAAACTACCGGATAGTGAATGTTCATGTGTTATTCACTACAAAATATCTGAGAATGATCCATCTGGCAAGAGAAAATAAAAACAAAAAGATACCAACCAGTATTTATCACCTGACAGAGCCACTGATCATGTACCAAAATTGACATCCTACCCACAAAGATGGTTGAAAAAAGCCATTTGGTCCAAACACAGTATTTACACAAACATATATATATTCCACACTTTCCCAAAATGTATTCATACAAAAAAGAACTTGTATGCATACAATTGTACTTTCACCTCTACCAAAGAAAAACAACACAAAAATCTTTCAGTGAAATGGCAATATATACCGGTATATAAATATTCATCAGGAAGACAAATTCAGCCAAAATAGGTTAGGGGATAATGTTTGGGGAAAGTGTGCACCTTATAAAAAGTAAGCATGAAAATATATGTAATTGGAGAATGGCAGATGAAAATATCTATGGATGTTTGCCAAGTTTAAAAGGTTGCAGAAACAAACTGAAACAAATCAGAAAATTCAAGCCAATCAAAATTTCCAGAGTTGCCAAATCCTAGATATATTCTCCTAGCCATTGGCACACTGGGTTTCCAGTGTGATTGTAGGGAGAAAGGTAATCAGAGAAGAATTTTACAGGATTGTGATCAATGAAGTATTAAACCTGACCAGATGGGTTATGAGTTTATAAATTATTGTTCACATGATTGTATATGCAAACCCAGCCAATGTAATAAAAAACAGAATTCTTTAGCATGAGCAAAAGAATATTACTATTTTCTCTTTGCTTATGATTCTTTAGATTCAAACTATATTGCTTTTATTTCTTCTGTTAAACTGAATATATCTTTCTTTTGTTTGCCACTTTACAATTCCAGGAAGAGCGTTAAGTATTTGCACTCACTTGAAAAAACTGGAGTATAATAATGGATTTATGCATAAATGCAAGCATACTTTGTTTCCCTGCCAACCAATGAATCAAAAGAAGAAAAAAAACTTTTAACACTTAGCATTAGCAGCTACACAAAAGGCAATAATGACTGATTCATAGCAACTGCTTCCTAGAAAGTGCTTTTAGATTTGGCCTGGATTTTCCCACATGAAACAATATTGCCAGGGAAAGACATAACAGATGCTACTCCTGCACATGCTTCACACATTTGCTTGAATTCTGTTCATTATTTGGCCTCCTGTGGGATAAAAGGAATATTGTCAATATGATAATGAAGGGATAAACATTTTGGCCACTTGCAGTAAATTTTCTGAATGCCAGATAAATTCAATGGGTTGTGCTTCAACAAAAGAGTTGTCAGAACATCAGTTGGAGGCTTCATTATAGCTATGCACAATATCATAATGAGGGCTGCGTCAGCATTTCCTTTCTTACTAGTTGGCTGGCATTCACAGGCTTTGTTTATCTGTTTTGCTGAAAATTGATTCATGTATCTTGATTTAAATCTTTCTATTTCAAAAAACAAATATAAGAATTGAAGAACATCAACAACAAAAACATCAAACCTCTAAATTTTTAGAATATCGTACTGGAACAGAGGTGGCCAATATTCAGATCCTGTCCTGACCATTTGTTTCCTAAGCAATTAGTCACTGGGGTCCCACATCAAACTAAGCCAGGTTTTCTTTCTTTTTTTTTCAGGATAAGCCAAAAGCAGACAAAAGTCACACTATTTCTTAGCAAGGTAAACACATCGCCTTATTCTGCCTCAGCTTTGTATATCTCACAGGGTTACTGTGAATACAACTGAGCACAAATTACTTTCAAAATTCTCCACCAAATTTGAGGGCGGAGATTGGATGGGTGATTTCTATCAGCTCTTTTAAAGTCTAAGACACTAGTTTGATTTTGCTCTATTGCTCGTGTCTGTGTTATATTGAATTCCAATATGACATGCTCACTCCAAATAAAACATGATTGAATGGAAAGCACCATCCCATATCAAAGAGCAGGACATAAACTTATCTTTTGGGTCCCTCCTAAATGAAGATCTGCAATAATGCAACATCTGCCTGTGACAGTTTGTCCATAGTTCTGTTTTCCTTTGAAAAAAAAATGCTAAAGCAATTTCTCTTCCATCAGAGAGAGAACGGGGAAAAATATGAATAAATTTATTTTTAAAATGTTTACACCCCCCCTTATATGAAGGAAAACATACCCACTAATTATCTTACTTTAATTCAAGAAACTCAAACAATAGTTATAGCTCTTCCATTTATTCTCAGAATAACTATTGCTTTGAGTTCTTGCATTAAAATAAGATAATTAGTGGGTATGTTTGCCTGCATACATCTTTGTTTGTATTATCAGTTAATAATTGCATGAATCAGCAGACATTGGGATAAGTACGATACAGTCAAAACTTTATAAGATATACTGAAAAAGCTATTTGGTATTGCATGGTTTATATTCAAATTTATCAGCTTTTTTGTGCTTAAATTGTCTGAATTTTCTTCTGATTGTTTAGCTGCTTTGCATCAACATTATCTTTATTTACTGTTAACACAAAATAGACATATTCAAAAATATGCAACTTGGAAAATGTTTTGGTGTAATGTTTAAACACACAGGCTTCGAAATAGGGTGATTGTGAATTTGTTCCCAGGCATGATGCCAGCTAGGTGATTTGCAAATAGAGAAAAGAAATGACAAATCATGTTTGAAAAATGTTTCCAAAAAACCTGCATGGACTTGTTAATGCAGTTGGTGTTATAGGAAGGTGATCAAAGAGTCAGGAACCAGGAAATAAGGAACAGGGAAGTGTTTGAAATTTAGAAACCTTCTTCAGTGTTTTTGTAATACTTTTAATCTGCCAAAACTTTGTGTTGCTCCTTTTGTATATTTGGGGAAGGATGACGAAAGAGCAGCTTGGAGAAGTGACAGATGGCTCCAACTGCTACTTTTCAGGAGTCCTTTAAATAAGGGGAAGGGGAAATATTGTTTACCAACAACTTTTCTTTTGTATAATCACTTATATCCGTGGTGGCGAACCTATGGCACGCGTGCCAGAGGCGGCACTCAGAGCCCTCTCTGTTGGCACAAGCACCACCGCTGCCAGCAGCAGGTGCATCAGGCTGCCACTGCCACCCGGAGGAGGAGCCCCGCCCAGCACAAAGGAGGCGAAGCGGACAACTAGCAAGCTCGGGTAGAGGGGGTAGAGGGGAAGCATTTTACATGTGTGCATGTGCACATGGGGCCGCCAGCAAGCACCTGCTGCAAATGGGGCGGGCTAGTGCCTGCGTGAAAGTCAGTAGCCCTGCCCCATTCTTACATGCAGCGCCTTGTATCTGCATCCCGTGGTGTGGTGGCGATCGCTTTTGTGCCTTGCAGCATGGTGGCCCATTTTTCTGCCCCCAGGTTTTGCGTGCCAGAAGCGGCTCTCAGAGACACCTTCCTGCCTCCCCTGAGGGCACCACAATACTGATGCAGCCCTGGCACTTTGCAATAAATAAGTGGGTTTTGGGTTGCGGTTTGGGCACTCGGTCTCTAAAAGGTTCTTCATCACTGACTTACGTGCATTTCTAGGTCCCCAAAACTGGTATATTTTTCAGTCCTAGTGCAATGCAGCTGAGACACAAATATACCAGTCATATTTATAATAAGGATGTATAACCAGTACTAGAACTGCTGTTTCAAATAGATTGCTAAATTGTAGGCGTGCATTTGTGCATTTATAAGATAGAGAGGAGAAAAGTTTATTATTTTTTGCACTTAATTTTATGCAGTCACTGGCACATTCTAATGAAAGATAACCAGCTTCTGCTATCATATATTCAGTTCATACTCAATTGTAATGGGGCTAACCTGGGATGTGTCAACCTCTAATATTTAAAGACTTTGACTGAGTAGATCCTGAAACTAATGTTAGTACATTGATTGCAGGTAAACAAGATTTTTTTGGAACCTAATTTTAAAAAATAAAATATGTACCAGCTAATCATATTCCAAGACAGGATTAAAAATAAACTAAGAGTAATAGAGTTGGAAGGGACCTTTGAGGTTGTCTAGACCAACCCTCTTCTCTTGCAGGAGACCTATACTATTTCTGATAAATGGCTATCAGTCTCTTCTTAAAAGTCTCCAGTGATGGGGCACCCACAACTTCCGAAGGCAATATGTTCCCCTGATTAATTAATTGTCCTCACTTAATATACTGTCAGGAATTTTCTCCTTAGTTCTAGGTTGCTTCTCTCCTTGGTTTCCATCCATTGTTTCTTGTCCTGCCTACAGGTGCTTTGGTAAATAAGTTGTCCCCCTCCTCCTTGTGGTAGCTCTTCAACTTTGGAAGACTGCTGTCATGTCACTTCTTTTCACTGGACTAGGTATACCCAATTCCTGTAATCGTTCATCGTATGTTTTAGCTTCTAGTCCCCTAATTATTTTTGTTGCTCTTCTATAAACTCTTTCCAAAGTCTCAGCATCTTTTTTGTATTGGGCTGACCAAAACTGGATGCAGTATTCTAAGTGTGGTCTTGCCAAGGCTTTGTAGAGTGGTGCTAGTATAGTTACAACTGGATTACTAGTTGGTACTAGTACAATGACAACTTAGAATAGGGACAACTTCTACCTTTCCTTCTGTTATAATAACTGTTTGATTACTGGCGAGAGAAAGATTAAGTCATATTTTGGATCCTTATCAAATTTGATAGCCAAGATATAAGACTACTTATAATATTGTATGAGCAATCTCACAAAAGCATGTGAAATCTTTAGGGGGACAACCTCTTTCTCCTGAGCCATGTCCAGTAGTAGCACAGAACTACAAAATCAAAGGAATCAAAAAGATTTCTGTCAAAGGAAAACAAAATGCTGACATTACAGGTTTTTTTTAAACTCTTCATCCCACTCTGACTGATAACATACTGTGGCTGATGGAAACTGCAAGCCCCAAAATTAAAATAATTATGATAAAAGACAAATCAGAAATGATTAGATTGCTGACTTTCCTTTTGTTTACTTACTTTCTTTTTTTTGCTGCAAATGTTGGTTTCTTTAAGAATGTTGAAAACTAACCCAATAACATTCTGATTATTGTTATGCCTTAAGTCACCTTTACATTAAAAAGCATTGTTTTTATTTGATGCATCCAATTTCTCTTCATGCTATTGTTTGCAGGATTTTTGTATTAAAGAAATCCAAATGAGATGACTTTCAGAGTTAGAAAAATAAACTCTATTTATTTTAACAAAAGAACGAACGATTTGCAAAGCGTGGTGGACTCTCACCAGGTAACCTCACGGTTACAAGGGAGGAGTCACACACCTACAGAAGCATCAGCAAAATTTATAGTTAGTAAAAATCACACCCCTTTTTCAAAACATCACTAAAACATCACTATCCTCTGTGTTCCAATCATTTCTCACTATCACAACTATTCCCTAGCTACAGCTATAGTCCCTTCTCTATTGGCTACATTCCTTTCTTCTTACTCTATGCCTGGGCGGATACTTTAGGAAGCATGGCTATGAGTCATGAAAAATTTTAAACCTTTTGAAAATACTCCATTTTGAAAATACTCTCCTCACTATTGTGCTTAGTTAGACTCCAAAACATTAAAACATGTTACATTAATTCACAGTAGAAGCCATAAAAATATAATTTGGCCTTTTATGGTCATATGTGAATGTAATTATTTTCCAAAGCGCCTGAAGGCAGGACAAGAAGCAACGGATGGAAACTAATCAAGGAGAGAAGCAACCTGGAACTAAGGAGAAACTTCCTGACAGTTAGAACAATTAACCAGTGGAACAACCTGCCTCCAGAAGCTGTGAATGCTCCAACACTGGAAGTTTTTAAGAAGAGACTGGACAGCCATTTGTCTGAAATGGTATAGGGTTTCCTGCCTGAGATGACCTCCATGGTCCCTTCCAACTTTATTATTATTATTATTATTACTATTATTTATTATTATTACATTGTTCAAAGTTTAATTTGCTTTTTTCAGTTATAAGCAAAATGTTACATTATATGAATTATTATTTAGGAATTACAAAATTGCTCTAAGGCAGGGATGTCAAACTGCTGGCCCACAGGCCAGACGCATCACATGGAAGCTGCACCCACCCCATTGTCGGCAATGGCAAAACAGTCCTGATACATTGCGCAACATCACATGACATTGCGAGTTTGACATGTCTGCTCTAAGGTATGTTCTCTGTTCTTTGTGTTCCCAGGTTTCTAACCATCTGGGCATTAATGTCCAGGTCTATGCTCAATATTTAATTCATTGTGATGGTAACTGGGGTATAGTTTGACAGACATTCTTTAAAAGCATTTCCAGATCAATTTTATTTTAATATGAGAACTTATTTTTGTACTATATTGACTGCAATTTCTCATTTTGCAATGACATCAGCTGTATTGTCGAGGTGAGCTGGAAACACAAACTCTCCTACTGTGATGAAAAATACTCTTTCCAATAATGGTGTTTTTCCTTTGTTCAAAAATAGTTAATGTCCTTGCCCTGAGCTGCTTAAATCTTGATAAATGATGCAAACAGAGACGTTGCAGAGAAACAGCAATTTCAGTCATTCCTACTGCCAGTCCTTACAGCTAAGCAATAATTTCTCCAAATTAAGAACTTCTCTGGTGTGACAACTTGTTTGTGGAAACTGCAAAGTCATTATTTAGAGCAACAGATTCCTGACAGACTGCATTTGAACTGAGGAACTCTTAGTCTTTGCTAGAAGAATGATTATAGGTACAGAAATTATATGCCTTCTTAAACAATTATTTTGATATTTAATTAATATTTCAGCATGAAAGATTCTCAAGTTTCTTTTTCTTTTCTTGCCCATTCAGTATTTCATGCCTGAATTTTATTCACTCAAGAAGACTTTCTCTTGCTCTTCCCTTTGTGTTCCCTAAATCTTGTCTGACAATCTTTTAGAGTACAGGGAAGTTCCGCAATGACAAATTACAGAATGGGATGGATTTTTATAGAGAGACAGATCCATATAATAGAAGATTGTCAATGGAAGCTTGTCATAACAACTCTAAGCTGAGTCCAGTATTGGAGACAGACCATTGGTGACTGCTGCTGTTTAGGTACTCTCCTTGGTATGTCTTACAGATATTTGGTGGACCATTGAGGGATACATTTGTATTTCATTCGATCCAGTATCCCTCTCATTATCATTTGCCCTAACTTTCCAGTGAGTGGATCATATGGAAGAAATTGTGATGGAATGTGTGCAGCAGGGGGGTAAGATCTGGCTGACTCAGAGCTTTCCCAGAAAGAGACCCAATCAACAAACTGTACAATTCTGGACTGGATGGAGGAAGGGGTAGTTTTATGATACCCCACAGCTTCCCTTTAAGGCTATCTCTACCAGTTCCCAGCACTGTCTCTCCAGTTCAGTGTCTGGATATTACAAACAGTTTTTTCTTCACTGTTACCTAATTTATTTAGATTTCCTCTTTGTTCTTTCTCCTTTTCTTTCTTCTCTTGCTTCTACTTCACTGCCTTTCTTTTTTAATCTTTTTCCTTACCAGCCATTGCCATTGTACCACACTTTAAATCTCAATTCATGACAGCTCTCTTCCCACCCCAAGGTAGTTAGGACCCTGTTTTAAAGGCTACCTGTTCTTCAATGAATTTTCCAATAGTCATTAACTGGCCAATGTTACCACAGTAACATCAAATGCAAATGAGAAGATCAGGTCAGTCAAGATTTTTTTTCTCTCTCTTCAATTTCTAATATTTGCTTTTTGATTCCTTTGGTTTAACCCTTGCTATAACGAAGAGTGATTTTTAAGGCAAGAAAAAGAATAAGCACCAAAGTTTTAAGAAATAGACTGCTATGGGGAAACATATATAGTGAAAGCTAAATGTATGAAAACATATTTGATATGTTCATATTTTAAAATGCATAAGGCTATAGATGCAACGAAGTCCAACACTTGATTTGCATGATAGCTTTTCTTCTGGACCTAAATAAAAAGATGATTAGCCATCAAAATTGGGTAACTAGGATTGCCCCCGCATTTGATCCTTTTTAGTATCCTTTTCCCCATGCTTCACAGATCACTGAGGTTTATATAACATTGAGTCAACTGGGGTCTTGTCTGTTTGTTATGTAAAAGTCCATATTGCTATACAAAGTTATGAAGTGGTACCCAAAATATCCTGAGTTTCTAATTAAGCTGTAAATGTGATCCTCTGATAATTTATGCTTAGTGCAATGGCCTTAAATTCAGAGGCAATTGTGACAGGAGTCTAAAGTGGAAAGTTTGTATAAAATAAATTGGTCAAGAATTACAGCATAGATAAAAATTGGGAGGGTGAATTTCATCCTTAATTCAGTGATACAGAGAAGCATCTCCCCAATGTTTCATTAGTTTAAGGCAGGGGTCTTCAAACTTGGCCCTTTCATGACTTGTGGACTTCAACTCCCAGAATTCCTCAGCCAGGCATGCTGGCTGAGGAATTCTGGGAGTTGAAGTCCACAAGTCATGAAAGGGCCACGTTTGAAGGCCTCTGGCTTAAGGTAAACTAGGAGCCTTCTTGACAGGCCAGGTAATTGGTGGATAGATATTAAGGCTGGCTTGATAAAAGAGGCGTTAGTATTTATGTTAGGAATAATGCACAACAACAAAGAAGACCATATGCAGCAAGACAACAAGCCTGCAGATGGCTCTGGAAGTTTGACATAGAATAAGAAAGAACAATCAAAGGTGCTTCCACTTGAAGCTTTGTCCTAGTCTCCTATTGACACTGAGCCATGTGATTATATATTGTTGATCTCTTTTGGCAACCAGTTTGAGTTTCTTCTGCTTCAGCTGCAGTGCAGTTCAAATTCTAGTTTGTTTGTGATGTGCAGTGTTGACGCTTTACAGTACTTGGGTGACGGCTATTTTCTCATTTATAGAATGTTTTACTTCACCCTGTTAAAAAAATGGGGAAATGTCAGGAACGTTCCAGACACATATACGCTGTTTTCTAAACTACAGTGATGTAAAACTCTTGAAATAATTACTTTGTTTGGATTTCTTATAAAAAGAGTGGTTGTAACTTAAACTCTATATACACATCTATGCAAATATGCATTTAAAGATTATTTCTTAATTGTCTTTCTCCCTTCAACACTGATTTACATAGGTGTTCCTTATCTCAGCTTTGATATGCTCATTTGCTTAGACATTTTCAGTATTTTCATTTCTCAGACTTGCTTTCAGTTAGACAGAGAAATGAATATTGTAACAGAATAACACAGTTGGAAGGAACCTAGGAGGTCATCTAGTCCAACCCCCTGCTCAGGCAGGAAACCCTATACCATTTCAGACAAATAGTTGTTCGATGTCTTCTTAAAAAGTTCTAGTGTTGGAGCACCCACAGCTTCTGGAGGCAAGTTGTTCCACTGATTAATTGTTCTAACTGGCAGGAAGTTTCTCCTTAGTTCTAGGTTGCTTCTCTCCTGGCTTAGTTTCCATCCATTGCCTCTTGTCCTGACTTCAGGTGCTTTGGAGATTAGTCTGACTCCCTCTTCTTTGTGGCAACCCCTGAGATATTGGAACACTGCTATCATGTCCCCCCTCTAGTCCTTCTTTTTCATTAAACTACACATACCCAATTCCAGCAACATTCTTTATATGTTTTAGCATCCAATCCCCTAAATGTAAAAATATTTCTTCCTCAAATTTTTGGATTCCAGCACCTTTTAAAAGCTTCTCTGATGTTGGGTTGGTCTTTGCTATCTATCAGCCTGCTGTGCAAATCTCTGATCCTGCTTGTTCCTGCTGATCTTCATCTGCAAATCTAACTGTGCATGGAGTTATACAGCTCTTTCAGTCTGCCCAACACACACACAACAGCAGCAACAACAACCAATAACCTTTTACATTACCTAGCAGAGCTGTCCTTTATATATTTTCACCAGAAGGCAGATGTACCTGCCTAAGTTGTCTTAATCAGACAAAAACAAAACAAAACTACTTAGGGTCTTAATCTTTAACTAGAGATTAACATCTAAGGACACATGGGGAGGACTGGGGGGATCTGTTGTTACTCAATCAGCCACCCCCATTGTTCTGTTCCCCCAATGGGGCCCCTTGCCAACAAGCAGAACCAGGTCTTTAGGTCCTTATGAAAGGATAGGAGGGTTGGGGCCAACCTCATATTGGGGGGCAAGATGTTCCAGAGGACAGGAGCAACAGTAGACAAGGCCCTCTTCCTGGACCCTGCCAGCCTGAATAATTGGGTTGACAGGTCCCGTAGCATGAATGGGATGGCCCAATGCCAGTGGGGTGAGACGGTCCCTCAAGTAATCTGTTCAATATGTCTTCATCTATACATGTACTTTTTTTTTTGACATATCAGGAGTATCCTAATTCAGCCAGCTCCCAATCAAGAGGAGCTATTTAATACTTGTGCAGATATAACCCCCTCAAATGGGTTCTGCTGTATACTGTATATCAGTGGCAGTTGTGTTTGTGATGAATATCAGTGAAGTAAACCTAATCAGAGATACAAAATCTGGGTCCTCTGTGTTACATGTGGCCCTGAAAGTAATGATTATGATTTAAAAAAGGCCTTCCAACTATTGTCAGTGAATTGCAAATTTTAATGTTAAAGAAGGAGAAAAGTATTAAAAGTGGAAGGAGTAATGATTTATTTAACCATGATTCATTTTGAATGAAATTCAACTTAGTTTCTACTGTGGCTTTACCATTCTTTATTATGACCTACTTTTTAGATGGTAGTTTCCAACATACCACTTGAAGTTAAGTGCTACCATTGTTCTGTGTCCCAGAACAAGTCCATGAATGTCAGTATATGGCATTGTAGCATTACTCGGACATTAATAAATCACAACCTTGCAAAAAAGCCTGTAAAGTCTTCTGGTACCTCCTGTACTCCTGAATGTGTTTGTAATTTTATAAAGGCCTTGGTGTTTGGTTGTGTTGCACAGTGTATGCTTGGTCCAGATGAACATGACTACAATTTAATTTGAATCTTTTTTTAAAATCCATGTTCCCTTCCTAAAACCATTAAAACAAACCCAACACTGTTGTAAATAATTTTAACAATAATTCAACAATAAACTGTTGAAATACAAATAATGGTCAGTTAATTGTAATGGGCCAAATGGACAGATCTTTACTGAATCATCACCTGATTGGTTCTTTGCCTAAGGAACTGGTCAGCAAAAAAGATTCAAATAAGAATAATCAGCAGTTGCAAACATTTCATTATTGATAGCAGCAATTTCTTTTAGAAATTCCCTATCAGCATACAAAGTCATGGTATTCATAAACATATATGTAAATGTCACATGATTACTTTTTAAAAAACAGAATTGAGTTATTCTCAACTGATGCATATAAACATGCAGAAAAAAGCAGATGCTTTTGTCTTTCAAAACTGCACACTTCACAATATGATTGTCTTCCTAAACAGAATGTGCCCCATTTTAAAAATCTATACTTTTGAAGATTATTCTGCTTTCAATGGCCACCTGTTGTCTCACAGATGTATTTTATCTTGTACTCTTCTTATCATTATCACCATCCCTACTGTGGGAAGAATCCAGAGAAAGAAATATTTTGGAGAATATTAAAAAAGGCAGAATATATTTCCCCAAAGGAATAACAGAGAAGATCTTAAAAAAGACAGAAACCAGCCCCCAGAAATCAGCCCCAGCCCCCGAGGCAGAGGCCAGCTTTTAGAAATGCAAATTCAATAATCCTTTCAGAAAGGTTGGAGGCTTCCAGCTAGAAACTGAAGAAATTAGGAAGACAAAGACCCTTAAAATCTATATACCCCAGACAAACTCTAAGACAGGACACAATAGGATTAACCCACCAATGTCAAAATGCACACTCAGACTCAGGTCAAGGTACATGACAGAGGAAATACAAAGCCTCAAATAGGAACAGGAAACAACCTCAAGAGCCTCAAACTTTATAAAAACTCACTCTGGTCAGTTTTTTTCCAGAGCCATTTTTTGTTTGGCTCTCCTCTTCAATAAACTGCAACCTTCTTTCTAAAGCAGTCTCCATTTTGTTTATTCCCAGCTTGGACTGGACCCTGATGAAGATTTTTTGTTCAACACTACATAATTAAGATTCTTTGGTATTAGTAACCTACTGAGATCACCTTGAGTTCTCTAGATTTTCTGCAAAACAACTCACACAAAACTGTGTTATTTGCCCTGGAGGCTATATTGATGTTAGTCTAGTGGGTATCCTGGTGTAAAGTATGAGATGGAAAAGTGTGAGATAGCAGCACAACTGACTTCATCAACAGCTACCACAGCATCTGATTATATTGACAGCTCTATTCATCTCTTTGTATAAAATACAAGAGGTCTGTAATTGTTTTCCAGATCACTTAGCAATTAATGATGCTGTTGCCCTTGGATATAGTGCTGTACTAATCAATACCTATAGTAAAAGGTTAAGCATAGAGGAGACATAATAAGTTGTAAGCTACTCTATTAATAGAGCTCATGAGAAATGAAAGAGAAATTAAAACTGTCTGATTAAGATTCTGATTATTAAGCATTCAGCTTTCCTAGAAAACAAATGTATTGACATTTTACTGAAATAAACAGGAAGAATTGTATTCGACCTCTTCCAATTACCAGCTGCTTATGTAGCACTACCTTATTTCCTATGTGATCCTTAGGAAATAAATAGTATATTCCACACTTCGGGTTTATTTTTTATTCCCACACAAGAAAATTTTGCAGCTTCTAATTGATTACAGATAATACTGTCATATTAGACTAGACAACTGGTAGCCAGATCCATAAACAAATGAGCAGAAGGACTTCAATGGAAGGTTCAATCTCCTTCAAATAATTAAAGCTTAATAAGCATCCACATAATTGGTTTATTGGGATGCTAAATCATATTGTTATTGGCTGATAATCTCTTATTTAAAAAGCACAGCTTGTGACATTATAGCTGAAATGGTATTTAACATTTCATAATAAATATCCATTTTAGAATGTTTATTTCTTGGTCGCAGATAAACGTTTTAGTTTCAAAAAATTTCACATCTTTTTCCATTTTAATCACACTTGAAGGAGAAAAAGCCCAGTAATGTGATTTTAGAAACTTGACTTTGGTGAAAATGTATATTATAGAATACCTAGCAGAAAACAAAAGAAACACAAATCTCATCAAAAAAACCCATATAATTTATATATGAGTTAATAAGTTACTCAGCTTCCAGCAATTTTTTGCATTTTAGATGCCTTGAATAGGTAATGAAAACAAAAATGATTATTTGGAAGTCAGTTCTTTATAAATAATTTCATGTATTTTATAATTCATAACTTCCCTTTATCTTTATTTTTTTACAACCAGCAAATTGCTTATTTTGCAATCAATGATTTACAAGTCTATACTATGTCAGTAAGAGTTTGCTCCTGCAACTTAGTACATTATTTACATAAACTCTGTGTCATATATTTTGACTTGTATATACTGTGAATGAATATCAGTTTGGTGTAGTGGTTAAAGGATCAAGCTAAAAACTGGGAGACCATGAATTGTAGTCCCGCCTTAGGTACACAGCTAATTTGGACCAGTCACTGTCTCTTAGCCCTAGGAAAGAGGCAATAGAAAGCCATTTTCAAAGTCTTGCCAAGAAAACCATAAAGACTTTTCCGGACAGTCACCAGAGTCAAGACTGACTCAAGGCACCAAAGATAAATGAATAAATATAGAATATTGGTTATATAGGTATAACTGACATATCAACAACAACAATAGAGTTGGAAAAGACCTTAGAAAGCTTCTAGTCCAACTCCTGCTCAGGCAGGAAACCCTATACCATTTCAGACAAATGGTTGTCCAGTCTCTTCTTAAAAACTTCCAGTGTTAGAGCATTCACAGGTTGTTCCACTGATTAATTCAAGTTTCAAGTTTAATCAAATTTATATGCCGCCCTTCTCCTAAGACCCAGGGCGGCTCACAACAACAATACAATAATACAATAAAAATTTAAAAAATTAATTTCATTCACACCACATACAAACACAATCAGCTGACAGTCACTGATGGTGGGACACTCCTAGGGCCCAGGGGCAGAGCACAGCTCATACGCCCCAAGCCTGTCGGCATAGATGTGTCTTCAGGAGTTTCCGGAAAGCTAGGAGGGAGGGAGCAGTACAAACCTCTGAGGGAAGCTGGTTCCAGAGGTCTGGGGCAGCAACGGAGAAGGCCCTTGCCCTAGGCCCCGCCAGATGACATTGTCTAACAGACGGGACTTGTAGGAGGCCAACCCTATGCGCCCTAACCGGTCGCTGGGATTTATGAGGCAGAAGACGGTCCCGCAATTGTTTTAATGATCAGGAACTATACTATACTAAGATATAATATACTAAGATATACTATATATACTATATCTTAGTATAAACAGATGGTAGTCCAAAGTTATTGCTATTGTATCTATGAAAAGGGCAAGGCTTTTTTCACCAGAATGTTCCTGTAATCTTCTTAAATCTAAGAAAGCCACTTGTTCCTCATGATGAAATACAGATAAATCAACTCTTCAGGCTGAGAGAAATTAAACTAAGTTCTAATTGCAATCAATGCTTTTACTATGACCAGGCAGAAAAAGCCAGGAATGCTCATACTGTTTCTTATAACAGGCCTAAATTAAAACAATGACAATAACCCTTTGTTAAAGTGGTTAAGGCACCAGATTAGAAACGGGGAGACTGTGAAGGTAGATGTGCTAGGATAGTCATCGTAAGGTCATCCATAGTGTTATTAGATATTACATTGCACCTGAAAAGGTCAAGTATGATTTACAATTCCTTTTTGTCATTCATATGTAACCTTTCTGGAGGCATGTAACCCGTAACACTGCTGAGTTCAAATCTCATTTGCATTTTTTGGGCTGAGGGCCAGTGATCATTATAGTTGTGCATGCCAATAAAAGATTCTTTGTTGTATCATTCGCTAAATACTCTAGTTTCTTATTTCAGTTGCCATTTTTCCTATGTTGAAGGAAAAGTCTTCATCAGGATTCAGTCCAAACCGGGAATAAACAACATGGCGACTGCTTTAGAAAAAAGGTTGCAGTTTATTGAAGAGGAGAGCCAGACAGAAAGATGGCTCTGGAAGAAAAGAGAAAGAGCACATGTAGAGAGTGGGTTTTTATACCCTCTAGAGCTCTTGAGATTGTTTCCTGTTCATGTTTGAGGCTTTGTATTTCCTGTGTCATCTACTTTGACCTGAGTCTGAGTGTGCCCCTTTGGCATCTGTTGGTTAATCCTATTATGTCTCCTGTCTTAGAATTTGGGTGGGGTATGTAGATTTTAGGTGTTTTTGTCTTCCTAAGCTTCTAGCTGGAGGGCTCCAACCTTCCTGAATGGATTATTACATCTGCATTTCTACAGAGCTGGTTTCTGCTTGGGGGAGGGAGACTTGGGGCTATTAAAAAAAACTGGGCATGCTTTTCTGCCTCTTTAAGATCCTGTGAGGAAATATAACATTCTGCCCATTTAATATTTCCTCCTCTGGGAGGCTTGACTTCCCACACCTAGTTGCCATGACAGTTGCTATGTCAAAGTCAGGGGAAAAGAAAAGGAGGGCTTGGTTCTGTAGATCAACTATTGCTCTTGAGTGATTGGCTCTTGTTACCAGAGATGATGAATGCAATTAAACCTCTACCCAAGTTGAGCATTTCACTGAAACATTTCTTTATGAAGGCCAATATTGCATGCTCAGTTACTTCAAGTTGTGGTACCATCTGTGGAAGTTTGATAATTGTTCTGAACTGGCTATTGAAATGGGTTTATCCTTGAACCTTGGTTGCTACTAAGAAAGTCTATTTTATTTGAGCTTTGATTTGTATAAGATTAGCTTTGGTCTAATAATTGTTGTTCTTTACAGCTTAGCTCAAGTCCAATAACTCAGGACATACTCATCCCCCCAAAAGTTGTATACGTTCATGCTTTAATGAACTAACTCAGAATGGAGTTTTCATTTATCCTTAAGATATTAATTGAAAGGATGAGGAATAATACTTTTCCTGTATTACTTGCAACTGTAGTGATTACTATATGTTGATACATCTTGAGATGTACTCCTTTGGAAAATGCTGTGTTTTGAATTTGTCATGAGCTGAACTTCAAAAATATTGAAGAAAAATATTTGGATTGAATCTCACAGAAAAACTAAAGAATGCCTTTTTCAATGTTAATAAACGATTTTAATACAGCAAGTTATTAATCAGCTTTGAAGTAAGCAACAAATAAAAGATTTTGCAATTCTGCTAGCACCATCATTCATATCAGTTTTGTGGTGTTTCCTTACTCCTTTCCTGAGATATAGTCAAAGGAATTTATTTACATTAAGCCTTATAAATGATACAATGGTTCTTGAGCAACATTAAATAAAACCAAGAAATATACTGATAGATTGGGAGGCACAATGCACACAGTTAGAAACTGGTTTCTTTTTTTTAAATCTTTTTTTTTACCCATCTCATATTTTTCATTTAATAAACCCTGACTTTTCTCTATGATTCTAATGTAGCATAAGTTAACATGACATTTCTGTTTGTTTTCTCTTACTTATGCTGCTATTTTCTTCACAGAAATAAATACAGAGCTAGAGATGAAGAGTCAGACTTTTCCCATCTCTTATGTGTTTACAATGCCTCAGATCACTTTACAGTTTCAAATTCTTTGAGAAAAGAAGGCTAGAGCTAAATGTCACTGTGATCCTTACCCTTAAAATAGATCACACCAACCTGAACTTTATTTACAGGACATCTTTATTTAACAATTAAAGATGGAACATAAATGAAAATTTATGAAACAATCTTAAACTCTAATGGGAACCCATTGAAATCAAGCATCACGTTGAATAAAGTGTTGTAGAGCAGGGGTCTTCAAACCTGGCCCTTTTATGACTTGTGGACTTCAACTCCCAGAATTCCTCAGCCAGGCATGCTGGCTGAGGAATTCTGGGAATTGAAGTCCACAAGTCATAAAAGAGCCAAGTTTGAAGACCCTTGTTGTAGAATAATAATTTGTCTATCATAAAAGTTAGGTAATGAATTCACATCTGAAAAGAGAACTATATTAAAATCATCGAATCTGCCTGGTTTTATCCAATATGCTGAGAAGAATGCTATTTAACTACTGAGGCACATATTTTTTCAGGATAAGCAACACATTTTGGTGCTTAGTGGTATGCCAAGGATGCAGGACAAGACATTAGGAGGACCAGGAGAAAATAACTATATAACATTTTCAATCAATTAGTATTAGAAGAGTTGACTTGAATAAGAAGACCAGACTATCCATATTGATCTGAACACTGCCCCTTAGAGTATTTTCATTCAACAATGGTAAAATTGTTCATTGGTTTGCTTGAACATGACTTTTTTCTGGAAATACATATATACAACAGTGCTTACTGTATAATCATAAGCACAGTTTGCATCAATAAGAGTGAAAAAAATCCATATGTTTCAGAGAGAAGCAGTTCCAGATTGTTCTGGTTGCACAACAGGGCCAGCTGTTCAAATTTCTATCTATATGCAGACTCATCACTATCTCAAATGAGACCAATCACTGCTGTATCGTCTGCAAACTTCAATACTTTAACAGAGGGATCCCTAGAGATGAAGTCATTGGTATATAGAGAGAAGAACAATGGAGAGAGCACACAGCCCTGAGGGGTGCCTGTTCTAATTGGCCAGGCACACAGTGTGATTCTCCCTAGCTTCACCTGTTGCTTCCTATCTGTCAAAAAGCTAATAATCCACCTACAAGTATGGATAGCACAGTTAACTGAAACAGTTTAGAATGAAGAATTTCTGGAATTATGGTATTGAATGCTAAGCTGAGGTCTACAAAAAGGATCCATTCATAGATCCCTGGGGATTCAAGATATTGCAAGATGTAGTGCAGTGCCATGTTGACAGCATCATCTCCTGATCTATTTGCTTGGTAGGCAAATTGCAAAGGGTCTAATACAGGGGTCTTCAAACTTGGTCCTTTTATGACTTGTGGACTTCAACTCCCAGTATTCCTCAGCCAGACAAGCTGGCGGAGGAATTCTGGGAGTTGAAGTCCACAAGTCATAAAAAGGCCAAGTTTGAAGACCCCTGGTCTAACAGCAGGTCTGTGATGATTTTCAGGTGGATCAGCACTAATGTCTTAAAGCTCTTCGTAACTACAGATATCAGAGCAACCAATCTGTAGTCATTTTGCTACTTGATGGAGGGTTTCTTAGGCAATAGGATGATAATAGAGCGTTTGAAGCAAGTAGGTACCTAACACATCTTTAGTGATTTATTAAAAATGTGGTTGAAATTGCTGGCCAGTTGTTCAGCAAGGGAAGAAGGAATCACTCGATCTGGTGCTTTCCGAATCTTTTGTCTATTAAATAGACCTCATACATCTTTTTTTAAGCTCACCAGATGGGGCAGCAGAGGGATGGAGATAGGCATGGGAAATTTGGCTCCTGTTGTTGTATTGGAGGTGGGGAAGGTAGTGGTAGATGACAATGACCTCCTCTCAAAACTACAGTAGAACACATTCAGGTCATCTGCCAGTTGACGGTTCTTCAGAAAGGGAGGGAGGTCTGCTGTAATCAATGATGTTCTGCTGGCTTCTCCACACATTTGCTGGTTCATTATCTGAGGACTAATTTTTCAGTTCTTGTTACAAAATCCGCACTTTATTATTTTTTTTTCTAGAAAGTCATAGTGACTCTCTCTCAACCACCTAACCTGTTTTAACAATGGTAAGTGAGAACCTTCTGATGATTATACTTCTCATTTGTCAAGGTTATGCAGAAGGGGAAGAAATGGGGAATTCAGGGATCAAGATATTATTGTACAATTTCCTGTATAGAATTAGTGGATAAGAGGAGTAATTGTCTACTACTACAGGGTCATCTCTTAGAATTAAGTGATGTTATAAATAATTCACATGCCCCCGCCCTCAGTAAGATCTTTGCATTATAGATTTATGAGACAACTCCACTTGGTCTAAAGTAGATCATCCAGCTAGAATCAATCTGTTAACGTAAGGTGGGATTTCAAAGGGACTGCAGATGCCAGGTTAGATTAAAACCTCAACTAAAAGTGCATTTCACAGATAGAAGTAAGAAAGCTTTTTATCCAATTCTCTTTCTTTGATGCCTAGCGGGAAGTTAATCCAACAATCAGAAATTACAGATACTACTTTCAAAAGTGTGAAATAGTTGAAAAACATCTTCTAAATGATTATATTAATAAGTATTGACTCTCTACAATCATCTATATTTTTGGTCAACGAAGCTAGAAAGTGGGAGACTGTGGGTTCTAGATCTGCCTTAGCCATGAAATCCAGCTGCGTGGCCTTAGCCCAGTCACCCTCTCTAAGCCCAACTCACCTCACTGGGTTCTTTTTGGTGTGGGGAAAACAGCAGGAGGAAGGCGTGTTGGATACATTCACTGCCTCATTTTATTTGTAAAAATAATAAAGGTGAGATACAAATAAATAGATAACTAAAATAAAAAGAACCTAAATTGAAATCAAAAAGTAAAATAAAAAGTAGCCACTGAGAACTCTTGTAGATACACTAATCCCAAACTGTGCTTATTCATACTGTCAAGCAGCCATGTTTGATAGTAAAGCCAGGTTTTAGTTCCATGTGAAAAGCCAGCAGGATCAGGCAATGTCCTCTCTGGATGATGTTCCAGAGAGGACATTGAAAAAGGCTCTGCTTGATTAATCAATCTCTCTGACTGTTGTGGCCCGAGCCTGCAAAAGCAGGCTCGGGACGTTGCATTGGTCCCGGGCATTCCAAAAGCTGCCCGGGACCAGACAGTGCGGGTCCAGCCTTGTGCGCATGCGCAAAGCATGAAAACGCTCTGTACCTATTGGTTGACACTGTCTGGGCTTCTGGCCATATAAAAAGGCCTGCGTGCCTTTTGCTTTTTCTTGGTTGTTGTAGAAGGAGAATAAAGAGTTTGTTCAGCATTGCCATGTGTCTTCATCATTCGCACGCGAACGAAGTATATAACACTGGCGACAAGGGTGGGATCCTTTGCAAGCTGAAACAAAAGATTGAAGGACTTACCCAGGAAGTCCTGAAGAGGGGAAAACGGTGTCTGAATCAGCATCCCAGTCTGCCAGTACAGCGTCGCTGGAGGTTGAGCTCGGCTAAAGGACCCTTTCCCCAAACAGCAGCTTGTAGAGGAAGCGAGTGGTGAAGGTTGTAAAGTTTACGATGTCGAAGATTGGCCGCTTGACTGATTTCGATGTCTCCCACCCAGAGAGATGTAATTCCTACATAGCATGGGTGGAGAACTACTTTAGAGTAAATCAGATTAGAGAAGACGGCCTGAAGGCAGCAACTCTTTTGTGTGCCTGTGGACAAGAAGCTTTTGACATCGCAGAAAATCTGCTGGCCCCTGCACCTCTGGAGTCAGTAACTTCTCCTAACTTGAAGAAATGTTGAAGGAACATTTCCAGCCGAAGTTATCTGTCATTGCTTGGAGGCACGTGTTCGAGCAGAGAGACCAGAGGCCAGGTGAATCTGCTGCGGACTTTATTGTGGCCTTAAGGCAAGCAGCCAGACCTTGTGAGTTCAAGGATCTGGAAGAGAGGCTGCGAGATCATTTTGTCTGTGGCTTAAGGAGCAGAGACTTACAACACAAGTTTTTTTGCAAAAGAAGATATCTCCTTCCAAGATGCGTTGCAAGAGGTGGCAGCTGAGGAAGCAGCAGGTTGGGCTGTGAAGGCCTTGCGCCTCGCCAGGAATCCTCTAGACACAGCTAGTATCCATCAAGAGGATGCTCGAGAAGGATCAGAAGTGGATTCTGAAGAGGAGGTCGACAGACTTCACCAGCTAGCTGAGAGGAGGCAGAAGGGACGTCTGGTCAATGCCCCAGCATCACTTCAATGCTTCGGGTACGGAGGACACCACAAGTGAGCTGACTGCAGGTTTCGCTCCACCATTTGCAGGGCATGTGGCAGGCAGGGCCACATTGCATCCATCTGTTTGGGTCGCCAGAAGGTTCAACCTCGGGAAGAATTGCTTCAGAAAGATACCAGGGTCCCCAGCCAAAACAGGGTGGGTTTCTGCGCATCGCACAGGAACATTCTAAAAACAGGGACACGCAAGTCCCTTAAGAAGAAACTTTCCATTAACATAAGGTTGCAAGGGGTTCCCTTACTGATGGAGTTGGACACTGGGTCTGCTCTTTCCATTATTTCAATTAATACCTTTAAAAGGATTTGCAGCAGTAGTGGCCTTCGAGTTAAACTCAGGCCATCGAATCTAATACTCACTGATTTTCAAAATTCTATGGTGTGTGTTAAGGGGGAGGCCACCCTTAGGGTACAGTATAAGGATTTTGAAGGTTCCCTAGATGTGGTGGTTGTTGGGGGTGAACGTACGAGTTTTATTGGACTCGATTGATTCGAGGCTCTGGGAATCCAGGTAACTGGGTTGCACAGCTTGCAAACGCTGGGCCTTGCAGAGGTTTGCAAGGAGTTTGCAGATGTGTTTAGTTCAGAGCTAGGATCCTACAAGGGGCCTCCCATTTCGCTACGTTATACCCAACCATCACGCCATCAGGATTAAGCCTAGGAGGGTACCTTTTGCCCTCAAAGGTAAGATTGATGCTGAGCTGGACAAATTGCTCCAGCAGGGCATTCTAGAACCTGTGGATTCAAGTCCATGGGAAACCCCCATAGTAACACCTCTAAAAGCTAATGGGGACATACATATATGTGCAGACTATAAATGCACACTGAATAAGGCGCTGCAACAGCACGCTTATCCAGTGCCTGTGGTAAGTCACATTCTGGCCTCTTTCAAGGGGGGCGCATTTTTGCGAAGCTTGACCAGGCACAGGCCTATCAACAGCTACCTGTTGATGAGGCAGCTGCAGAGGCCCAGACTATTGTAACTTACAGGTGGGCCTTCAAGGTCAAGAGACTGCAATTTGGGGTAAACGTAGCCCCTGGCATATTCCAAAGTGTCATGGAGAGCACACTTCGAGGTATTCCTGGGGTCTGTCCCTACTTTGAGGACGTCCTCATTGCTGGGGAGTCATCTCAAAATTTAGCAGAAACAATTTAGCTGTCTTGCTTTGTTTTCAAAAAGGCCTTACACTAAAGAAGCATAAATGTAAGATAGGAGTCACTTCTACTGACTTCTTAGGATTCACCCTGCTGAAACTAAATTGCAAGCTATCCAGCAGGCCCCAAGCCCTAAGTCTAAGAGTGAGCTGCAAGCCTTCTTGAGGCTATTAATTTTTTACCATGCATTTCTCCCACATAAAGCTGCAGTGGCAGAGCCATTACACAGGCTCTTAGACAAGCAGGCTCCTTGGCAGTGGACTAAAGTCCATGACAAGAGCTTCAATGAGGTTAAGGCCTTGCTCACTTCTAATACTGTTTTAGCACATTTCAATGAGTAACTGTCTGTTTGCATCGCATGCGATGCGTCTTCTTATGGGGTGGGAGCTGTACTTAGCCATTTGAAGGCTGATGGGATACAGGTCCCTGTGGCCTATTACTCAAGGACTCTGTCTTCTGCAAAGCGAAATTACGCTCAAATTGACAGAGGAGCCTTGGCCATAGTGGCTGGCATTAAGAAATTTCATAATTTCTTATATGGCTGCCATTTCATGGTCTATACTGACCATAAGCCTCTGCTGGGTTTGTTTACCACTAACAAACAGACCCCACATATCATTTCTCCTCGTATGCTGAGATGGTCCATTTTCCTGTCAGAATATGACTACACATTAGTTCACAAATCAGGAAAAGAAATGGGTCATGCAGATGGCCTGAGCAGATTACCCCTGAACCAATTAGAGGCAGATCCTGCTCCAGCCATTAATATTCTTTCCATTCAGGAGTTGCCTGAGTCTCCCCTCAATGCTAGGGACATGGCTGCAGAAACTGCCACTGATCACACACTTACAGGCGTGCTGACATGGGTGTTGTCAGGATGGCCTGACAAGTGTCCAGATACTGAGTTACAAAGCTTCTGGCACAAGAAGCATCAGTTTTCCACTTTCAAGGGTTGCCTGTTATGGAGTAGCAGGGTAGTGATCCCAGCCCCATTGAGGTCTAGAATCTTGATCTCTCTGCATGAGGGACATGCTGGTATAGTCAGGATAAAGCGCTTGCGCGCAGCCATCTTTGGTGGCCTGGGCTTGATAAAGCCATCGAGGCCCAGATGCATGGGTGTCAAGTATGCCAACAAGTGTCTTGGCCTGAAATGCCTCAGGCCCCAGTACATAGGTGGGAGGAAACTCAAACCCCATGGTCTAGGGTTCATATAGATTATGCTGGGCCCTTTCAGGGGTAATTCTTCCTGGTTGTTGTTGATAGCCATTCCAAGTGGCTAGAGGTTGTTCCTGTTTGCTCCACTACTACTGCCAGGACCATCCAGGTGTTGAGAGGAATTTTTGTATCACACGGTCTTCCAGATTTTCCGGTTTCAGATAATGGCCCTCAATTTACCTCTTCTGAGTTCCAGGCTTTTCTTCAGCCCAACCTGATCCGGCATGCAACATCAGCTCCCTTCCATCCATCCTCCAACGGACTGGCAGAGAGAATGGTGCACACCACCAAAGATGCTCTCAAGAAACTGACTTACGGTAACTGGCATCAAAGGTTAGCTGATTTCCTTCTTGCACACCACACCACACCGTGCACAGCCACAGGGAAGAGCCCTGCTGAACTCCGCTGGGGTCAACGCCTCATCACTAAACTGGACAGGCTGCACCCTGACCGGGTGGCTTCACAGGTGTCACAACTGCGGGCACCTAGGAGAGTCCAGGTGGGCGATCCGGTTTGGGCAAGAAACTATGGGCCTGGACATCTCTGGGTCACAGCTGTGGTCTGCAAGGTCTCTGGGCCATTGTCATACGAAGTTGCCTTGGGTGACGGCCGCGTTGTTTGCAGACACATAGACCAACTGCATTGGAGACTGGACTCTCATCCTTCTGCTCCTGGCTCTGCTCTGGGGGGGGGGGAAAGGAGGACCATAATATGCATTCTGCGTCACAGTTTCCCAGGCCTAACAGGCCATCACTAGCTGCTACTGAGGCTGTTTGGGATTCATCCCAAGGTTCCGCAAGTGCACTTAACAGGAATTCACTGGATAGGGGGTCATTCCACACATCCATAATTACTCTAGATAGGGAGTCACACCAGGGGTATCCACAGTATTCACATATGTCAGATAGTGCTCCAGACAGGGAGACTGACCGGGGGTATCCACACAAATCACAAGCAGCAAGAGAAAAGGAATTCCATCAGGGGCGCTTGCCTAATTCAGCAATTGCTCCCAAAAGGAAGTCACCAGCAAAGGGGGTTGCCATGGAGGTGACTCCTGACTCTGGCACCTCTGGCACGTGCTTGGGGGCCACAGAGTAACTGGGGCACTTCCGCTACCTAGCCCTCTCCATCTGCTGGCCTTGGGCTCGAGGGACAGTGTTCCCAAGAGGGGTCCATTGTGGACTCGGGGACTTCCACCCCTCCAAGTTATGCTGGCTTGGACTTAGAGGGTCCAGTCAGCCAGCAGCTGGGCAGGTCAACCAGGTATTCGGGGCAGCAATGTCCTGGCCTGCCTAGCCTGGTAGGCAAGCAGGTGGGCCAGGCAATCTCTCCGGGCCTTAGAAGGTTGCAGAGGGCCAAGTGCCCACCCAAACATCTGAGAGACTTTGTGAGATTGCTGTCAAATCATGAGGGACCTGCTCATGAGGCCCCTGAATAAGGGGAGTAACTCGTGGGTAGATTATTTTATATTATTTTTGATTTTGGATACATTTATTTGTATTAATAAATACTGAAGGGGGTTTGCCTGAGGGCAGACTCGAGATTCCACACTCTTTGCATTTGAATAATGCAACTGCATGCCACCATTCCCAATGCACGATGTACATGTATGTATGTGAAGTATGTTCCATCTAGGGGGGAGGGGTGTTGTGTCCTGAGCCTGCAAAAGCAGGTTCGAGACGTTGCATTGGTCCCGGGCATTCCAAAAGCTGCCCGGGACCAGACAGAGCAACGCCGGCCTTGTGTGCATGCGCAAGGTGCGAAAATTCTCTGTTCCTATTGGTTGACACTGTCCGGGCTTCTGGCCATATAAAAAGGCCTGCGTACCTTTTGCTTTTTCTTGGTTGTTGTAGAAGGAGAATAAAGTGTTTGTTCAGCATTGCCATGTATCTTCATCATTCACACGTGAACGAAGTATACAACACTGACCAAGCTCACTTATCAGCATCTTCTAGATCAGGGGTTCTCAACCTTGGTAACTTTAAGACTTGTGGACTTCAACTCCCAGAATTCCTCAGCCAGCTTTGCTGGCTGAGGAATTCTGGGAATTGAAGTCCACAAGTCTTAAAGTTGCCAAGGTTGAGAACCCCTGTTCTAGATTTTAGCTGACTAAACTGTCAAATATGGTGTCTGAATTCATCCATTTATATAAATCTGGCACAAGTAAGATGCTTTAATAATTTATTACTCTACTATCCTTTTAATGATGGTGTGCGTAACTCCCGGACAATTGTTTATAATAACATAAAAGCCACTTTGAAATGAGAATGCATTAAATAATATTCAAAAAACCCTTTTCCTGTTAAATAAAAAAAATTAAAACTATAACACAAAGAACATGGGGCAAAGTCCATGTTAAAAAATAATAATAAAGGAATTAGTATTAAAAGTCCTTGACTATCAGAAGATAGCTGATGGGTTTTATGTTAGACACAAATTTTATGGACATCATAAAGAAAAATGTGGGAAATAGTTTACAAATAAAAAAGAAACAGACATTTGATTAGATGCCAGTGACACCAGAATAATTAATATGCTAGCTTTAACTTTAAAAAAATAATAATTTCTACTAAAGTTTTTTGCAAAGTAAAAATGATACAAATTTTAAGAAAAAGTAAATGAAGAAAAGTGATAAGTAAATGGTCTATTTCTTTCTAGAAATTGGCAAAATCATAAATCAAATAACTTGTGCTCACATCTTGCACCACTCAATACATTCCTGTATTAAGAAATATTCTCAATGCAGAAGTATTCTCTAAAAATAAATCTTGTTGACTGCTGCCCAACTGCACATGGTTAAACAACAGAAAAACAAAATGATGGCTTTAGTGAATAGGTTTGAGAATAACTCCTGTATTGACATAACAGAAAGGTGAAACAATATTCTTCAGTTTTCTTCATGTCAAGTTAAAGCCAATGTATTTTTCAATATTTGGCCTGAATTATATAATGTTGACTAGGAAAATTATGGCAGTCTTCTACATGTTGAATATTGTTGTTCGTCCATCGAATTCGATGAGGACCTTGACATCTTATGGGTTATGGGCCATCAACGATGTGTCCGTAGGTGGCTGATAAGACTGAAGTTAGCACAGAATGTTCTGCCACATACTGAACAAAGAAATGTAGACACTGTTACTTCAGCATTTATAGCTCTGGCTTTGCGGAGTGCACGCTTCTCTTGTGCCAAGATTGTCCTTCTGTGTTCATATGTCTGGCAACCCTGGTACACCAGAGTACGCCATGTCGATCGATCATGTGCCAGAGGTTCCCAGGAGGTGATGTTAATATCCAGGGACTTGAGACAGGCTTTATATCACTTCTTTTGTCCCCCGTGTGATCGTTTTCCTTGAGACAGTTCACCATAAAAGAGCTGTTTAGGGATGCGATAATCTGGCCTGCCCAGCACATCTGTTGAATGTTGAATATATTAACATATGGAAGTGGTTTTAATGTAAAAATGAATATTGGATTTGTAATCCTTTACATACACATATACAAATGCACATACAAGACCCAGTCTGATGTTGTGGTTAAGGCATCAGGCTAGAAATTGGGAAACAGTGAACTCTAGTTACAAGGTCAGCTGCGTGACCTTGGGCTAGTCACTTTTTCTCAGTCTGAGGAAGTAGGCAATTGCCAATTTTGCCCCCCAAAATTGCAGGGACTGATCTAGGCGGCAGCCAGGAGTCAAAAACTGGCTTGAAGGCACAGTCTGCATCAAAACACACACAAACACACAAACGCTTGTGTGTTCTGATAATGTAAAACTCTCTGTTTGGATATTGTAAAATTAGCAAGTAAATAAAAAGTAGTTAAAAATCAACTTGATCTCTCTGATATTCTGATTCCTGGATATAGCGTTGCTGAGGTTTTGGGTAAGAGTTTGAAAGCAATATGTTTGTGTGATCTTGATACAGAGCAATAGACAGCTTCACCCCATAATTTGATAGCAGACAGGACACTCAATTTGTATTTTTAAAATAGAATTGAATCGAATAGAATAGAGCTGGAAGGGACCTTGGAGGTCTTCTAGTCCAGCCTCCTGCTGGGTGACTGTATTGATAGTTTAAAAGCTCATTGAGCATGTTAGTGCAGTGGGTAAGGTGCTGGGCTTGTACTGGGCTCCCCAGTTTTAAGCCCACCTTCAGCCATTGAAGCTCACCAGCTGATTTTAGACCAGGGGTAGGCAACCTTGGCTCTTTTATGACTGGTGGACTTCAACTCCCAGAATTCCTGAGCCAGCCATGCTGAGGGGAAAGGGAGAGGTTTCCAAGCTGAGCCATGCTGGCTCAGGAATTCTGGGAGTTGAAGTCCACGAGTCAAAAAAGAGCCAAGGTTGCCTACCCCTGTTTTAGACCAATGCCACTTCCTCAGCCACATTGATTACTCAGAGTTATTGTTGTAGATAGAATTTAGAGAGCAGAGTGCTTTACATCATGTCCTGAGCTTTCCTGGAGAAAAGGTGTGATAAGTCAAACAACCAACCAAAGAAACCACAGTGGCCTGTTTAATATCTTATGCTCAACTGTAAACATTCCTTACAAACCACAATAGTTAAAGTCACATTTAGTGCTAAGTTAAAACCAAGTTGAAGTTAAACTTCTTTTTAATTTAGTGTGATCTATAAGCCCAAACAATTTTTTCCTGCTTCCCTGTCTTAAAAAGTATATATCCAACCTATTTTCCTGAGAGACAAACGAGAATTTTCTATTGCATGTCAAGAGGGGGAAATAAAATACCACTGGATATCAGGAATGTGGATGTGGCTTTCTGTCTCATGTACAAATAAATTGGTCAAATAAACAATTTCCTTCTTCCTTCTTTCTAATTATTCTGAGCATTCTTATCACAATATCAAATTCACTAGACATTTCCATTGCACTTCCGGGCCTGAAGATATATGCCTGTGATGGCGAACCTTTTAGAGATTGAGTGCCCAAAAACTGGCCCCGCCCCGCTCCACCCCCATCCCTGCCCTCGCTCCACCCCCCATCCCCCACCCCATCTGCCCACAGGGCCACTCACCACCTCCAGGGCCTGCCACAGATCGCCCAGCATCAACTGTGCATGATGGGGTGTGAGGGCAGAGTCTTATCTATGCTGCCTGGCTGCCATATTCTTGGCTGTGCTGCTCCGTGTGGGCCATGCTCAGGGGTGACTCTCCTTCAGGGGGGGTGCTGGAGAGGAGGGAATGCGGGGGGAGGCAAAGCTGGGGCAAAGGCACATGTGCCCACAGAGAGGGCTCCGAGTGCCGCCACTGGCACCCGTGCCATAGGTTTGCCACCACTGATATATGCTTTACTAACATAGACCATTCCCATTTCCTGTGACTGAATGTTCTTGGAATGGGATGCTAATACATCCTGACAGACTTATTCACAGATCTCTCTGCATGTTTTAGCTTCTCCGAGTCACACCACCTAAGATACAAAGTCCATAACTTTAAATCACTAATTAAAAAATCCACTACTTTTATTGAAGTAGATTTATCATCAAAACCACGAAGATTGAAGGTACAGACAGAAGGCTTTCTACATCTATGGAGCTATGGCCAACAGTGGGGGAAAGGGAGGGACAACATAATAAGATAAGCGTTAGTGGGATGCAGGAAGGAAAAAAACAACCCAGTGTATATCCTGTCTGTAGGATAGCAATTTAGCTTCTTGAGCATCTGCCTCCTATAGAAGGACAGACATAGTGGCAATTAAAATTAAACTCCTTGATTTTAATACACCTTAGAGATTGATCGTATAGAGTGCTGTTGACTGCACATCAAGAAATAATTTAGGATCCAGTTTAAGACAAAGTTTATAATCCTTGTTTAATGGATTTTACTACTTCAGGCTATACAGTGCTGTAAAAATGATTAAAATGTTCTCTCTCAATGTAATCAATAAAACTTCCTGCTGTAAAATTGGTTCAGTTCCAGAGACTCCTCCAGGTAGCTTTGCAACGCTGTGTTTGTAGAATTTCAAATAAGCAATTTATCATTATTTCTATACACAGGATTCATTAACCACCTCATCCGTCAGCTTATTAGTATTGAAGTCAGCCAACCAACCAAAACAAAAGGTCACCTCCTAATAAACAGCATAGTTAGGCCAAACAATATACCAAAACTTTAGCAGAGATACGGAAGGACTAATGTGGTATATTTGGATTATGGATCAGAGCAATATGGAAAATATGGAGAAATGATTTTTAGCAATGTGCAAACTGGCGTGAATTAAGCTAGGCTAATGAATGGGTCAAATCACGTATTGTAATGTAAGAACATACCATAATAAAAAAAATAAATTTCCAGTGAAATGCTGCTTTTTGAGTGCTGGAAAATGTGATCTGCAAAGTTCAAGAATTAAAAAAACAAACACCATTTACATCAGGGTAAAATATAATCATGACTTTAAATGAATTCTGTGTTTTTCTTTTAAAGTCTTATTTCCACTTCAGCACTTCCGTAATTGTATTTATTCAGGTAGGTTCACACCTGAAATGAAAATGCCAATAGATATTTGTGTTGCACATACTCCATTGGTATAGTGATTTCACATGGCACTAAGATTCAAAACCTTGGTCCTAATCCTATTTCAACTATTCTACAAATCTGTAAAAATCTGGAATACAATTTTGCATTCTTATCAAATGCTATCATTCTTTTATCCATCACAACCCAGTACACAATCCATATGAAATAAAATATTTCAATTTCACACTTAATTCCAAGTATTCTGCTAAACTAGTTCAGAGGTTTCTTCTCTGGCTTATTTTCACATGGCTGGTCAATGTCACCTCGAGGATCGACTACTGCAATGCTCTCTACATGGGGCTACCCTTGAAGAGTGTTCGGAGACTACAACTAGTGCAAAATGCAGCTGCGCGAGCAGTTGTGGGCCTTCCTCGTTGTGCCCATGTTTCATCAACTCTCCGCATGCTGCATTGGTTGCCTATTGGTCTCCGAGCCCAATTCAAGGTGTTGGTTATTACCTATAAAGCCCTTCATGGCATGGGACCAGGATACTTACGGGACCGCCTTCTGCCACATACTTCTCTACGACTGGTGAGAGCGCACAGGGTCGGCCTCCTCCGGGTCCCGTCAGCGAAACAATGTTGTCTGGCGGGCCCTAGGGGTAGGGCTTTCTCTGTTGTGGCGCCCACCCTCTGGACCCAACTGCCTCCTGAAGTCCGTGTTTCCCCGACTCTCCCGGCCTTCCGAAAGAATTTAAAAACCTACCTCTGCCGGCAGGCCTGGGGATGATTGTTGATTGTGGTGTGACTGATGAGTATGTATGGGGTTTTATTTTTAATGTTTTTTGTTAGGATTTAGTCGAAATTGTTTTATATATATGCTGTGAGCTGCTCCGAGTCCTCGGAGAGGAGCGGCATACAAATCCAAATAAAATAAAATAACCAAATCACAAATATATTCTCTCTGACTTCCAATAAATAAATAAAAAAGTTTTCTTCTAATCAGTTTCGCATGGGTGCTGTTAACATTGGAAATGATCCAAATTTTCTAATATCTTTTTCCCCTGGTTCCAAATTAACATGGAGGAAATCTGATTACAAATTAGAATGCCCGATTCCTGAAGTTGCTATTTGACAAATAGATAATAAACCATAATGATCTGAAATACAGATATTTTACACATCTATCTATAAGACATATGCTGCCTTATAGCCTGATTCAATATAGTTGTTGAGACTCTAAAAAGAGTACAGAGAAGAGCAATAAAGATGATTAGGGGACTGGAGGCTAAACCATATAAGGAACGGTTGCTGGAATTGGGTATATTTACTTTAATGAAGAGAAGGACAAGGGGGGACATGGTAGCAGTGTTCCAATATCTCAGGGGCTGCCCTAAAGAAGAGGGAGTCAAGCTATTCTCTAAAGCCCCTGAAGGCAGGACAAGAAGCAACGGATGGAGACTAATCAAGGAGAGAAGCAACCTAGGAGAAACTTCCTGACAGTTAGAACAATTAACCAGTGGAACAACCTGCCTCCAGAAGCAGTGAATGCTCCAACACTGGAAGTTTTTAAGAAGAGACTGGACAGCCATTTGTCCGAATGGCTATAGGGTTTCCTGCCTGAGCAAGGGCTTGGACTAGATGACCTCCAAGGTCCCTTCCAACTTTATTATTATTATTATTATTATTATTATTATTATTATTATTATTATTATTATTATTATTATTATTGTTGTTGTTGTTGTTGTTGTTGTTGTTGTTGTTGTAGTAGTAGTAGTGATTCATTGACCCCATGCTACTCCTATCAAATAATATAATTGATTCGGTGCATTAGTATATCCCTCCCATGGTGAAGATCAGAAACACATGAATGCAACATTCAGATGAGCTTTTATTTATTAAACTCAGTATTGGAAAGCTGAATAACAAAAATGAGCAAATACAGATAGGAGCTTCAACTGGTACAAAGTGTAGCAGCACGAGCAGTCTTTTGGCTTTTTTGTGTAAAATAAATAATGACATGGTGTAATATGTCATGTGTTGTTGTTTATCTGAGTTTGTATTTACTGGCTTTTTACTACTGGTAAGGACCAGATGATTTTTTTTTTAACTATGCCCTGATACATAGAACCATAGAATTTAAAGAGGGTGCATCTTTTTTTTTCTTCACATGACTGTATTAGAATATTTGAGGAAAAATAGTATCAGAATTGATTAGTGGTATGCTGCATTTCACTTATTAATTCCTTGGATTTCAGATACCATAAGAAGAGAATTGTAAGAGCAAAATCTGGTCTCAGTATTCATTTCTGTTTTATTTTAATTGTCAAACCTGCATGTTACTTTTGGCTGGTTTCTATTGGCAGGAGTAAGTTCAGATGGAATATTCATGTAATAACACCTGTCTTTGGTAACCAATGAACATCTCACTGTATATAATATAATGAGTTAATACAATATTGTCTTGAGATTAAACTGCGTGCAAAACCATATGTATCATGCATTTATGCAGTTTTGCTTGATATTTGTTCTGTAAAGCAGGGACAGCATGAATGTGAAATGTTTTTTAATACATGCTTCCTGAGTGACATTTCGACATTTCTCAAGTCAGTGTTGTGAGTTCACTTTAACCCCTTTGTATGTACACGTAATAGGCTGAACCTGGATCCCAATGCTACTTCTATCTTCTCACTTGTTTTGAACAGCCTCATGGATACTGACTTTTCCAAAGCTATCTTCATGCTAAATATAGATATAAGTATTCTGAGAATATTGCTGGGAAATCTCATAATTGTGAATTAGACCATGTAACTGAAAAAAATCTGAATCATATTTTTCTCAATTAATGTTGGAGATACCATTCACTCTTATATCTCATATTATTACTTTGAATTTTCCTCTAAGACAGTGTTACACTTCTATAGCTCCATGTAAATTATTTGATCAGGATATGCGTGTAGACTCTGCGGGGGTGGAGGGGGGAAGGAAAGGCAGAGCAGTAACCTATTCAGAGAGACAAAGATCACAAAGGAGTGCTAAAGTTAAAAAAATGTAATATATCACACTTCTTTATAATAGAATTGTATTGTCCTAAAATATAGCTCAAAATGTATTGGCTTAAACATTGATTTGGTTTAAACTCATAATAAAATGCATGCAGTATCTGATAGCTTAGGTTAATGCCTACATTACCAAGGTAGCATGGGTACTGCCAAAAATGGCTTGCTATTCCATGCCACTTTACCATTGTGATATGTGTGGATTATTTACTGACTAGAACTCAAATCATTTTAGAAGAAATATTTTAGAAATGACTGTTTAAATTTAGAAATCAAGAAGTTAAAGAAAATCCATTGTCTCTGAATGAAAGTCTTTCTATTGTTAATGAATAAGCCTATAAGCATAAATAATTTATGTATAATGGTTCTACACAAATGCATTGTATTGGTATTGCTAAATAAGCATCTTACCTAGTGTTTATATTGTATCTCTGCATAAAATATTATTGCACCTATTTTTTTCTGCTTTTCTTCGTCCCCCCCCCCATTTTCTCAAAGTGATGCATCTTTCACAGATACTTTATGACACTATGATGAAGTATTCTTCAGCTCTAGCAGTTGAAAAACTGATTATTCTTTACTTTCTAAGGCTACTGGTGTTATTGAATCTAATTTGATTTTCCATTCCTTCCAAATTCAGCAAGGAGCAGATTATTCTTTTATTGAAGCAATTGCTAGCCTTAGACATTTTATTCCATATATCCACACATTTTTATTTTTGACAGCTACATACTGTATTCCATTCTGCCCTACCAATATTCTAATGTTCTTCTATCTGAATATTTGTCATGTTTTATTTGAGAATTCATCTGCAACTGAAAAAGAGAAGGACAATGTTTTTCAATACACAATTTAGTATTAATGAACCCAAAAGTGTTTTGAAATTTTGTACAAATAGCATTCAGCAGGATTGTTAAGCATTCTGAAAAAAGGGGCACTCTTTTAGATACAACTGGATAAAAGTTTTTTTTTAATCAGCATTTTTATAAGCAACATTGGCTGTACTGGAACTAATCCAGACTGCTGTGTTTCATAATAAGAAAAGTTATCTTCCTACAGTACTCCCATGATTGAGAAACAGTATTTTTTCCAAATCCTTTTCTGCAGGTTGATCTCTTCATCAAAAGAGGATTGTATGAAAATGTTTGACTCAAGCACATACAGTAATTGCTTTGAAACTTACCAAATTTAGTACTCAATGTATTTTGATGTGAAAATTTTGTCCAGGTACTCATCATTTGTTAGGTATCAATGCACAAGCTAAAATTTGCTGATGTCGGCTGCCTTGTGACTCACCTCATTATTCTTTATGGGAAAAGATTGTTGGTACTCATCATTTTTGGTATTCATCTCCTCTCCAGGAACCAATTAACGATGAGTATTGAGTTATCATTGTATATTAACAATTATATTGGAATTATATTGGAACATCCATTATTATTTTCATGCTTTTCATGGCTTTTTAAGTAATCCTCTACCATAGTCTTCCAAAGCATAACATTTTGTTATATTTTATATGTTTATATTATACTGTTATATTTTTTGTGTGGATTTTGCTGGACCAGGCTGTTTCATTCACAATGCTAGAATCATTCATTATCTATCAACTTCTAGAACCTGGTTCCCCCCCTTTCATTTGAAGGTTTGTATAAGAAAGGATATTCTAAATAATTTTTAGAAAATGAACATGCTTGGATCATACAAATCTCCATCTATGTTAACAGTAATCCACTGAGTTTGTAGATGTCCTCAAGCTATTCCTTCTCTAAACTGGGATTTGGCTCTGCGTATTCCCATCTAAACCCTTTTCAGGATCCCAAGCTTTGTCATGCTATCTATTTAGTAATATGTATGCAGCGAATAATAACAAATAAAGTCTGTGTGATTTAATATTTAATCCAATGTTTTCCCCTGAATGGCAAACTGGAGAATTCTTTTCTTACTGTATTCACAAAATTAGCCATCTCTGTATTTCTGCTATGGATAATTTTTAATCCTATTGTCAATTTATATACTAAATGTACACACTACTTTAAATTAGAAATGCAGTGATTTTATATTCATTCCTAAGAGAACAAGGTTTTTAAAGAAAAACAACCCAAAGGTATTAACAAACTTGAAAGATCTACAAATTTGCTTAAGGTTACTTATATTTTTTGTGTTGCCCCTTTAGGGGAAATGGATCTTGCATAGCTTCTGCTGTGTTTTTGTCTTCTTTGGGAATCGCTACTATAAATATGCTGAAAGATTGTAATTACTTCTGCAGCAGCCACTGTGAACTGATATTTTAGTGTTACTTTTACCAGTCTGAACTGATATGTGGCATATGTCTTTCATTAAATTTTTGCTCATCGTTGAACAAGCTTTGCTCTTGAAAATAATGTTTCTAGTAAGTTTGAATGTGTTATTGCAATTAAAGTAGAATATGCTACATTTATTTCTATAATTGTTTCCACAGATTGGGCTTCAGTGATCATGCAATAAAGGTTACTCTTTTAGACTGTAATTTCAGAACGGTATTACTTAATATTAATTAAAAATGCTTATTCAGACCTTCTACTTCATCTGACCAATTTGTATGTGTCCCCTGAATTTTTTTTGGGAGGGGAATATATATATTGTAGAGTAATGTTAGCCAAGTTGGTGAATCATCAATACTCATTTTCTCACTGATTATGTATATTCCCAAAATAAAACAGGATTAATGTAATTATATCAATTTGAATCTGCCCTAAACCCTTAGAACATTAGATGAATTTTCCACTTCTATTATTATTGATGTGGTATTATCAGTGCACCAAACCAGTGCACCAAACACAAGTAATTTAATGATCTTGGGTCCATGCCAGGAAGGGCTTTAAAAATGATAACCAACACCTTGAACTGGAAGCAAACCAGGAGTCCATGCAGTTCATGAAACAGGGGTAATACATGGGCCAATGTAGGGGTCTCAAAAGCTGCCCACACTACCACACTCTGCATCAGCTGTAACTTCTGAATGCTTTTCAAGCGTAGCCCCATGTAGACCCTATTGTAATAGTCCAAATGCAAGATGAATAGGATTTGAATGACTGAGCGCAGGGGCTCCTGATCCAGGAAAGGCCAAAGCTGGCGTACCACCTGAATTTGTGCAAAGGCTCTCTTACCCATGACTGCCACTTGCTCTTTGAGCAAGTTGCAAGTCCAGGAGAACCCCCAAGTTACAGACAGGATCTGTCTAGGATAGTGCCATCCTATCCAGAACCAAAAATGTCAAAGTTCCAGCTCTTAGAGCGCCATGCACCCAAAGCCATTCGATCTCAACAGGCTTCAGTCGAAGACCGTTGTCCTTCATCTAGTCCCCCACAGCCTCCAGGCACCGAGAGAGGGCAGCAACAGCATCACTTGGGTCACCATGGTGGAAATATAGAGTTTGGTATCATCAGTGGGCAGCAGATACCTGAACCCATGGTGAAGGATGATCTCACCCAGCTTCATATATATGTTAAAAAGGAGTTGAGAGAGTATCCAGCCACAAGAGAGTGGTCATGGCTAGATCTCTCACTCCGGCCTTGGAAAAAGAAACCAAAGCAGTGCAAGATGGTATTGAAGGCTGCTGAGAGGTCAAGGAAAGCAAGGATGATTGCTCTACTCCCATCCCACTTTCACCAGAGATCATCATAAAATAGAGGAATACTGTATGAGAAGAAAATGGAAAGCGACCTCCGATTATGCTACATTGTATGTGATCATATGCAATAGCAAATGTGAATGAAAGACACTTAATAGCAATGTTACACAAGACCTGCGTGTATCATTAACAAAGTTATATGCAGGCAAAATTGTAATATTCATTCTCTCTGACCTATATTAGAATACTGTAATCAAGTTATTTATTTGATTATCACTATTTTCATAATGCAGAAATACTAATACTAATATCCTAATACTAATGTATCTCAAGTTCTCAAACTTGGCTGGCAGTCTGTTATCTATTTTCTGTGGATTAAGCTTCATTCAATTAAATTAAGCTTCCTTGAAATGTTTTAAAGATTCAGAGATTCATACTGAGTGTATGAATGTAACCTTGTAGCAAAACAGAAATGGCTTCCCAGCACCATTTTTTCCTTCCTTCCTTCCTTCCTTCCTTCCTTCCTTCCTTCCTTCCTTCCTTCCTTCCTTCCTTCCTTCCTTCCTTCCTTCCTTCCTTTCTTCCTTCCTTCCTTTCTTCCTTCCTTCCTTCCTGACTCTTCTTCAAAATCAGTCCAAATTAATAGGTGTTGACATCTGCAGTGATGCTTAATGCACAAACGTAATAATAATCTTAAACTAGTTCTAAGTGGTCATAATAATGATTATCCTAAGAAATATTAAATCTATTTTTTCTCTTCATAAAATTGTCATTTTCATCAGAATGCCATAGAAGAAACTTATGACCCTTTTTTCTTCAAAGCAGTCTGTATTGAAAACTCATGGGTGTACATACTAGATTGTATTTTCCAAGGAAAATTATGAATAATTCAATGTAACAGTTATTTTCATGCAGCTTTTACATGAATGACTTAAAAACATAGTTTAGCTACAATTGTTGATTAGCACTTGATTCAAACATGAATTATTAGTCTTTTTAAGATAAAAATTATAATATAGTAAAAATACTTTGTTGCAGAAAAATGACTATGCTGCAGGAAAAATAATTTATTTTGGACAATAGTTTTGAGAACAAAGTATATCTAAAATTAAGTTTCTTTGATGCATTGCACAAATACAATAAAGAAAAATGTAAAATTTTTGGTTTATAGAGACATTGAAAAAAGAAAGTACATGTATAATATAACTCAAAATGGAAGCATAATCCATTGTGGCTTGTCCAGCTGTAGAGGAATCTGAGCATTGTATAGTTGCTAAGCAACCACAAAATAAATTATGAGTTTCCATTTAAACTAGTGATGTTCTAATCAAACCTGCTTTTTCTTTTTTTTCTTTTTTTTTAAAATAAGAATATTAATAGGAAAAAATATTTCTGAGTTTTTTAAAGTAGAAAATGTAATTTTTTTCACAGATTAATGCAATTCTTGCATTCATCTTGATCACAGATTACTGCAATTCTTGCATCCACCTTGACTTTAAAATGATTGAATATTGTATATAAGTGTCCTGTTTTTCACTGAATACTATTACCCATATTCTGAAAAGCTCTATGGTTTATATATTTCAATAACATCCTAAGGAAAAATAAAAGGAAGAAACTCCCCCCATGAACCTTTTTTAGATTAGAAAAAGAGAGCAGCAGGGGTGCTGCATAATGATGGATACCTGTGAAATGACAAATAATAATAATAATAATAATAATAATAATAATAATAATAATAATAATAATAATAATAATAATAATAATAATAAAAAGTTGGAAGGGACCTTGGAGGCCATCAAGTCCAACCCTCTGCTCAGGCAGGTAATCCTATACCATTTTGGAAAAATGGCTGTCCAGTTTCTTCTTAAAAACTTCCAGTGTTGGCACATTCACCGCTTCTGGAGCCAGGTTGTTCCACTGATTAATTGTTCTAACTGTCAGGAAGTTTCTCCTTAGTTCTAGGTTGCTTCTCTCTTTGGTTAGTTTCCATTAAGAACATAAGAACATAAGAAGAGCCATGCTGAATCAGGCCAAAGCCCATCGAGTCCAGCATTCTGTGTCACACAGTGGCCCACTTTGGAAAATAGCTTGACTCCCTCTTCTTTGTGGCAGCCCCTGAGATATTGGAACACTGCTATCATGTCCCCCCTCGTCCTTCTCTTCATTAAACTAGACATACCCAATTCCAGTCCCCTAATCATCTTTATTGCTCTTCTCTGTACTCTTTCTAGAGTCTCAATATCTTTTTTACATTGTGGTGACCAAAACTGGATGCAGTATTCCAAGTGTGGCCTTACCAAGGCATTGTAAAGTGGTATTAATACTTCATGTGACCTTGATTCTATCCCTCTATTAATGCAGCCTAGCACTGTGTTGGCTGTTTTGGCAGCTGCAGCACACTACTGGCTCATATTTAAATGATTGTCCACTAGGACTCCGAGATCCCTCTCACAGTTACTACTATTGAGCAAGGTACCCCCTATACTATACCTGTACATTTGGTTTTCTTGCCTAAATGTAAAACCTTACTTTTTTCATCATTGAATTTCATTTTGTTAGATAGTGCCCAGTGTTCATGTCTGTCCAGATCCTCCTGTATCCTAAGCCTGTCTTCTGGAGTGTTGACTATTCCTGCCAGCTTGGTGTCATCTGCAAATTTGACGAGTTCCCCATCTATCCCCTTGTCCACATCGTTGATTAAGATGTTGAAGAGCACTGGGCCCAGAACAGAGCCCTGGGGCACGCCACTACACACTTCCCTCCATGTAGATGTGGTTCCATTGAGGACCACATGCTGAGTACGGCCAGTCAGCCAGCTATGGATCCATCTGGTGGTGATGCTGTCTAACCCACATTTTTCTATCTCACCAAGTAGTAGGTTGTGATCTACATTGTCAAATGCCTTACTGAAGTCCAAGTAAATTATATCCACAGCATTCCTCTGGTCCACTAATTTTGTCACTTGGTCAAAGAATGCAATAAGATTTATCTGGCATGATCTGTTTTTGACAAATCCATGTTGGCTTTTAGTAATGACTTGTTTGTCTGTAGGTGTTTGCTGATTCATTGTTTGATTTTCTTTTCCAGAATCTTCCGAGGTATTGAGGACAGGCTGATAGGTCTGTAATTTCCTGGATTTATTTTTTTTTCCTTTTTTGAAGATGGGAATTACATCAGCTCTCTTCCAGTCCTCTGGTAGTTCCCCAGTGCTCCAGGATCTTTGAAAAATATAGTTCAGTGGTTCTGAGATCACATCTGCCAGTTCCTTGAGAACCTTGGGGTGTAATCCATCTGTTCCTGGCGATTTGAACTCATCTAGGTGGGACAGGTGCTCACTTACCATTTTCTTGCCTATCTTAACTTGTATTTCTATTCTGTTTTTTATGGCACTATTTTTGATAGGTTGGTCTGTTTTTTCCCTTTGTGTAAAGACAGATGCGAAAAACGAGTTAAATATAGTTCTGCTCTCCCTGTTGCTTGTCACCTTCTTGCCACTTTCACCCATTAATGACCAATTGTTTCCTTCACTTTTTCCTTGTTTTTTACATGTTGAAAGAAGCTTTTTTTTTTTTTGTTATTTTTGACTTTGGTCAGAAGCCTTAGTTCATTTTGAGCCTTAGCTTTCCTCACTTCATCTTTACAGGCTCGGGCTATTTGCTGATATTCTGACTTAGTTATGTGTCCCTCTTTCTACTTTCTATACTTGTCCTTTTTATCTTTCAATTTAATACCCACATGTTCTATAACTTGACAACAGTAAAACAAATTTAAATATACTGCTATTTTTTTCTAGACCACTTTGAGAATGACATAAGAAAACACAAGTCACTTTTGCATGAAGGAACAAAACAAAACAAAAAACACATTTTAGAACTTGGAAAAAAACAGATTTTTACATACTGTTAAGGTAAAAAAATTGGTGACTTGGACCATCTTGTTCAACAGATGCAAAAGGCCCATATTATTGCTCCTGGGCTGGCCAAAGTGGTTGAACCAGAACTGAAATGTGAGTAAGGACATAATTCTGGACTATCTATGTACAATTTCTTTAATTTCACCTATAATCCTTTGAGGAACTGAAAGCATGGCCCTTTTCTCATTGTATTCTCAGAATAATGTTATGGAAAAGGTTAGCTAATGATATATTTTAGGATTGCTGAGTGAACTTTTCTCTGGTGACATTTCAAGATGTGGCAATGTAATTTTACAACAAAATTCTCATGAAAATGATTTGTTTATGCATAAAATTGTTGAATCCCTAACAAATAAACCAGAACAATTAGACTAAATCATTCATTTGAAAGAGATACCATAACCTAGTCTCTGTGCATCAACAGTATTACTTAATTTTAAGGTCCCTCACAAAAATATTTTTGTGATTGCTGTTGAAAATAATGCATTTCAGGTGGGCACACTTTTTGCCCCCGTTGAACATCCATTAAGACAGGGGTCCTCAACCTTGGCAAAGAATCCTGGGAGTTGAAGTCCACAAGTCTTAAAGTTGCCAAGGCTGAGGACCCCTGCATTAAGAGAAAGGTTTATTTTATTTTATGTATTTGTATCAAACCTTTATTCTTTTTATAAATAACTCAAGGTGGTGAACACACCTTCCTCCTCCTATTTTCCCCACAACAACAACAATCTTATGAGGTGAGTTGGACTGAGGGAAGGTGACAGGCCCCAAACCACCCAGCTGACTTTCATGGCTAAGGCTGGATTTAGTCTTCTTTGTAGCCTGGTGTCTTAATCATGAGACCAAACTGATTCTAGACCAAATTTTCAGACTAAGACTATTAGATTCAAAACATTATGCAAAATAACTGAATATAAGGTGACCAACTTTTTTACAATGAAAAGGAGGACACAAATAAATTGAAGAAAAAATATCGTAAATAAAAGAAACATTTTATTCATTGCAACAATAATACAGAATATACTATAATATGATAAATGCATAATAAAAAACATTTGTAACAATAACATTTAATATTGTAATTATACTTACATGCTGCACCCCCGCCCGCAGCCGCCTCACCAGCACTGCTGCCCCGCTGTGTAAAGTGGGCCCCATGGCCCCCAAAGCACCAGCTGCACCAGCTCCAGCCCTGGGGGGGCAGCCTGCCATTGACACACCCCGCCTGCAGCTGCCCCACCTGCAGCCGCCCACCCTATGCAGTCCCGTGTAGAGCAGGACCTGTGGCTCCCACAGCACGGGGGCAGCCGGCCACCACCGCCCCTCACAGTCCCACCAGCAACAGCCCCACCGCTCCTGCCTCATGCGCCCACATCCATTATTGCCTTAGCAGGGCCGAAGATCAAGAGAAAGTTACTGTGGCATTGCCACTCCAGTCTCCTCCTGGTATCTTCGGGACTAACTAGGAGATGGTGTAGTTGGGTAGCAGGGAGGGGTGCAAAGTTCCTACCAATTCGCCTTTGCTGCAGACAACTTATATGCGCAAAGTTTGCCAGCCGGGTGTTTTGGCACGCTCAGCAGCAATTCCTATTGGCTTTCGAAAGCCAATAGAGGGAGTAGCACAGCTCATGCAAAAGTTGAAAAAAAAACCATCAAAAAAGGTGCCAGAACGCCGTTCTGAGCGTTCTATGAGGGAAAAAAAAGCCCTGCAGATTAGTCTTCAAATATCGAAAAGGAGGACATGTAGGAGGACACTTTTCGAGGGAGGACAGAACTTACAAAAGGAGGACTGTCCTCCCTAAAGGAGGATGGGTGGTCACCTTACTGAATAAATGAACATATAAAATATTTGTGTAAGGTAAAATGTATATAACAGCTATGGATTCTAGGGTATTTCTTGCTTTACTTCACAAACATTGATGGAATTGATTCAAACTTTGAATCCTTTCCTGAAGATTTTAAAAGGCAAGACAGAATTTTATAATGCAATTAATCCAACAGTCTCCAACCCTTTTAGGTTAGTAGATTCATTTGGATTTTTAGAACATGTTGCGAGTTCTGTCTCAAAACAGCTGCCATTTTCAGAATGAGTGATATGTTGGTAGTGGAATGAGACAACTTGGTAGAGCCGCCACCCCAGAACATCCATTAACAAGAAAATAAATAGATAAAGACCAGGTAAAAGAATAATCTGACCTAGATTATGAGAATATGCACATTTAAAACAAGAAAACAGGATTTTCTTATTTAAATAAATACTTTCTAAGAGGGGAAGGAAATCTTGCAGATATTAAATATGGTTATGTATCCACCCACCATGTTGTAGACTTCAGGGCTAATACAGTGTTGTTGTTTTTGCTATAGTGTGGTATCAATTGCCAGACTGGACATGTAAGAAGTAATGATCTTGTTTGTTTTATTGATTCTGCACTTTGAAGTAATATATGAGTTGACAGCTTCCCATTTTAGCTAGTTACCCTAGCAGACGATATCATTTTTAATTTATCCTAGGTGTCATTTGTGGGACCTGGCCAACAAAGCTAAAATCCTTTTACAGTGATCTAATATTCATGATCCTGATGCTATTTTCTTATTAAAAGAAAAACAACCTGCCACTTTCCTGCAAAGTGTAATTTCTTTCTTGTCAAATGTGTATTGATTTTTCTTTTCTCAAAACATGATCTCCACAATGTGGAAAGCCCTATAGAATGATTTACCCTCATACTGCAATATAAGTAATCTACAAGGATTATACATATCAATTATGTATTTGTCTCCTACCCTTTCAGGATCTTTGTGATATGAATATCTGAACATTAAATAATAGATTAAAGATTAAAAAAAACCTTTCCAAAACAAGTATGCCTTTTGAGTTCAAATATGGGAAGCAATGGAGGTCAGGCCAAAACCCAGTAAAACAGGCAGAATTCACCAAGACTAGTTCATATAAAGTAAAATTGAGGAACATGTGATCCTGGTGTTAGTGAACATAACTTCCAGTGGACTGCATTTAACAGAGGCATAGAGTCAAGATCATGTGAAGTACTAGTGCTGCGTTATAAAGCGTTAGTCAGACCACACTTAGAATTGGTTTTTGGTTTTATAAAAAAGAGTGCAAAAAAGAGCAACAAAAATGATTAGATGGCTGGAGGCTAAAATACATGAAGAACAGTTGTAGGAAAAGGAGGACATGGGGAGACATGATAGCAGTGTTCCAATAGTTGAAGGGGTCCTACAAAGAAGAGGGGGGTCAACCTATTTTCCAAAGCAGCAAAAGACAAGACAAGAATAATGGATGGAAACTAATCAAGGAGTTACCTACATCCATTATTTGGCCAAGTATCCCCTACAGAAAGATTGAAATTAGATTTCACTGAAGAGATTTTTTTTCTACATCTCAAAAAGAATAATTAAAGAGATGGAAATTTCAAGTTAAACACCTTTCTAATTGGATAGAACTGCTTGAGGAATTTCCTGGAGATTTGGAGGACGAGTGGATCGTTTGGAGATGTTTAAATAGACTGTGCTCTGGTTTGGCTAGAACAGGGGTAGGCAACCTTGGCTCTTTTATGACTCATGGACTTCAACTCCCAGAATTCCTGAGCCAGCCATGCTGGCTCAGGAATTCTGGGAGTTGAAGTCCACGAGTCATAAAAGAGCCAAGGTTGCCTACCCCTGGGCTAGAACTAAAGATCACATGTCAAAATGGGGGTTCCCCTCTGAGGATAAGGATATTTACTGTGAATGTGGCATGATTCAAATAAGTGTCAGAAATATCCTGCCATCAGTGTGGCCCTGCATTGGGCTCGAATTATACAAATCTATGTTTTTTTTATTAAAGTTTTAAATCTTTTTAAATTTAAATGAATAACCTTCCCTTTCTAGTTCCTGCATTTCTGACATGATACGAGACCATTTGTCAACTGTAGAGCTTTAATAATGATTAGATATCAGCAAAAAGATGCATAAACATGTGAATCTGCTGCCATCTAAGGCTGCTTTGGCTTTTGTAACCATAGTATGGTAGCCCAAAGGTGATATGCATGCGAACATTTAGATCCACACTTATAAAGATTCTATACTATGCCTTTTGGGTGAGATTGTCAGGTCCCTATAGATCTCTATCAGGACGCTGCTATTGTGAAGGGAGGGGGACTCTTTGGAGCTCTCCTCTACTGTGCTTAGCTTAGCTTTGTTTATTCAGTTCCTCTTCGCTTTGATGTATCTTTCTGGGGAATGTAACGGGGGGGGAATTACCTGAGGCCATCTTCTCCGCTTCACTATGGAAGAGACACCTGGGAAACATCTTCTTATCACTGTCTCCTTCTTGAGTTCTCACAACATTTTAACACTTCTGGATTGGCTCCAATGGATTGGGCAGTTGGGAGGGGTTTTAAACTGTGGTGTGTAATCTTGTGAATTCGTGTGGGCTTTTCAGATCCTGCCTGCCTTCCCTTGCCTTCACTAACTCTCAATAAAAGTTCCTGTTGAGTTTCAAGAGTTCTGCTTTCTTGAGGGATTCAGCAGAGGTGGGGCCTTACAGAGATGCTGCATGTTTTTTTTGGATCAAAAAATGGATGAATAAAAGGTGCATTATTTTGGGGGGGGTATTTGCCAAAACCCAAGGCGATTTTATATAGGTAGAACCAAAAATTCCACAAGCATGGCAGATCTCTATCAATATTGGTACTGCATTATGCTGGATTATAGTGGGAAAATGATAGCATTGTCCAAGTAAAATAAAAAAGGTGTGCCAAGTTCCTGTTTCTGCTATGGTTTGGTAACTCAGCCAAATCGATACCTTTCCCATGAAATAAGCTTAGTCACAGAGAAAAATGTTATAAGGCATTGTACAATTCACATATTTTTTTCATTAGCTATGGGGTATATAACCAGCTACTCCAGAGGGTAAACACTAGTAGCACAATTTTAATAAGCAAAACATCGTGCAATATTACTTTGTGAGTCTCTTTACATCCTTTGCTGCAAAAGATGCAGTTGGATCTGTTTCACAGGCAAGACAATGTAGTTGAAAGCTTAAATAATACATTCAAGAGTGTATGAGTGAATGAGACAGGAATCAAAACCCTGGTAAAATTAGAGGTACCCAAACATAAACAGCGAGTAATACATAGAACTTTTAATAGATCATTTTCACATTTAGTGCAAAAACTTCATTGTAGTAACACCTTTCATAAAATTTGATTGGCAAATAAAGGTGTTATTTTAATAATTCAAAGTGCTGGGAAGAAGAAGGGAATGCCCACACCTAGTAATGCCCACTTGTGATATATTTGTGTGTACTGAACCAATAAAATGGCACAAAATGACAAAAATAAACATGATAAACTTGAAAATTGTTATAAATATATTTGAAGAGCTCTTTAAAAAAGATACTGGAGAAAAAGAGAGGTCTAGGACAAGTCACCACGGCCAACTTGCTTCTGCCAACTCGCCATGGCCAATTTCTTATGACCAACTTGCCATGGCCAGCTCACCGAGGGGCAGTTCCCCATGGCCAACTCGCCTTAGGATAAGTCACTGTGAGACAACAGTTACACTAATATCGAAATAGTGGTGGAATAGAATCAGTCAAGAAAGGATGCCGAAAGAGGGACAAAATGAAACATGAATGATAAAATTTAAAATATTTTATAATGATTTTAAATAGTTAAATTGAATTATTGAACTGTCCTGTGGCAAGGTGGCCTTGGTGAGTTGTCCCATAATGACTTGGCCCTGGCAAATTGGCTGCAGCAATTCCGGAAAAAGAATGTAATTGTGATTATATGGATAAAACATAAACTATATTTTAAGCTGAAAAGGAATTCCAGCATAGATTTTGCTGATCAACCATATTAAGAGCCGCTGTGCTATTATGATTCTGGGGTTAGGCTCAGGATCAGAGAATCTCAGTTCAAAACCACTTTTAATCATGAAAGCCCACTGGAGGACTTTAGGTTGGCCACAGTCTCTCAACATGGTTTATCTACAGCAGGGGTCTTCAAACTTGGCCTTTTTATGTCTTGTGGACTTCAATTTCCAGAATTCCTCAGCCAGGCACACAATTTTTTTTTAATTATTTTATTAAAACCATCAACATTAAACATAAGTTCATATTAAAAAGCAATCATAATATATCCTGCAATACAACTCGTAAATTCGTCTCAGTAGTAGTGCAATCTTTTATGATCCCTAACAAAAGATCCTGAGGTAGAAATTCAGTATCCTGAGGTAGAAATTCAGTAAGCTTTTCCAATATTAAAGCAATCAACATTAAATCTGGGCTCATATTAATAAGCTGTCCTCATAAGACCTGAAAATACAGCTCTTGTATATGGTCTATCTACATTCATACAATCAGCATTGAACATGAAATCATAGTATGCATCAATCTTCATAGCACCTGGTATACATCAGTAAGTGTTAATCTTCATTATTTAAGAATGAATTGTATTGTGATAGTTTCCCATGCGGCGATTCCGTTGGTCCCGCTGCCGAGATGCAGCCTGGACAATCCCGCAACCCTGTGGTGGGCTCGATGCACGGGCCAATTCGTCAGAAGGCGTAGAAGAAAGAACTCAGACACGGAGTCAGGATACAAAACGCTTCCAGATACAAAGAGCAATTTCTCTATGCCCGGCTGGTTGTTTTATTCAGTATAACCGGCGCAGCACATAGCACGTCACACCGCCTGAGCGCAGCAGGCCAATCAGTATAGCACGTCATCTCGCCTGAGCGCAGCAGGCCAGTAAATCAGGCGTCGCACATACTACGTCACATCGCCAGAGCGCAGCAGGCCATGTGTGCACTGAACACGATCATATTTCACTTTGCCAATCAGTAAGTTTGTCAGGCTGATTTGCCTTATCTGGGAAATCAAGAAGTTTGCTTAGAAAAGGGGTCCTTTTGGTCCGGGGCTTTCTGTGAGTTGTTTTTCTCGGAATCTTTATGACCCGTAGGCGTTTCCGGAACCTTTATGGCACGTAGGCATGCAGTAATTTTCCATTCCAGATACAATGAATCTTACTTGATCCTATTCTATCCTATGGTATTATTACTTGTCCTATTTGCCACTTATGTAGGGACTTTGGTGGGTTCCTACATCTCCTCCTTTTCTGTTTTTTGAAAATCAGGGAGTACCTTCATTTAGGGTGCTTATCAAATGTTACCGTTAATTCTGTGTTTCCTCTTTGTTTGATGTTTACTGATTGGATGATCCATCATTACTATAATCAAATACAACAGCATAAGTTTATCATAACAATTACAATCACAAAGTTCATAGAAAAATTCATAGAAAAATAGTTACAATCACAAAGTTCATAGAAAAATAGAAAAATTCATTAGAAAATTAGAAAATTTCATAGAAAAATAGAAAATTTCATTTTTTTTTCATGCAGCATGTGGTTCCAATGATCACACATACTTCACACATACACATACTTCACACACATACTCCTTCTTTTCTTATTTGTTGACGTGGTATCTTTATAGGGTACCCTTCTATGATGGGGTACTCTTCCTTGTTCACCAACATAGCCTGTTTGGAGACCACAGTTTCTGCTATAGAAGTCATGGTATTTTTAAGTAGCGGCAACAAGCAGGGGAGCATGCTGAAAGCTAATAGACCCATACCCAAGAAAAATAAACCCTGCTTCCAATTGCTGAAGATTCCTCCCAAGATCCCACCTTCATCCAGTATGCCAGTCCATTTCTGGACCGGAACATGAATTAGTCGTCTCATTTCGGATGTCAAATCAGCAACCACCTTCCCTACTTGGTTGATCTGCAGGCAACAATTACTAAGATTAAATTTCCCACATACACCTCCCTCTGCAGCTAGCAGGTAGTCCAAAGCTAAACGATTTTGATATACAGCTGTCCTAAGCTTGTCTTGTTCTGTAGCAATGGTGTTTAGGGCGCTATCAATCCTACGTCCAGCCATTTCAAGCACTGCTTGCAAGCGAATTATTCTATTAATTAGATAAATGGGGGTCCTATAGCCATAGGAGCCGTCCTCAGCCCAGGTGGCGGGATCATAATAAGCAATTATTCGTTCAGGGGGCCATGAGTCGTCTTGTTGTTGGTACACCGAGAATCCCCCTATGCCAGTGTTGGAGCTCCTTTTTTGTCGTTTCCATGCATCATAAACTGGTGAACCTAATTGTTGGGCATTTTTGAGGGGTATAAGAAAGAAAGATGGACGTATCCAGCCTGGAGTGCAGGTGCCAGTCCAGTTTTTATGTAATTGTGAGTAAGCTGTACTTCCACATATCCAATACATCCCTTTAGGGAGAGTCCATGGCTTTCCCTCGGTTGTGTTGGCTAAGGTAGTGAAGTTATGTCTTTCAGGAGTCGATCTATTGGCAGGTGAATACCACGAGTAGTTTTTCAGAACATCCCAGTACCCAAGGCAGTTTAGTTCCCCCACCATAAACCCTCCAGTAACATTCCTTCTATAGCATTCCACCCCCACTAGGTTGGTGGTGAGGGCCCACATAGTGACCTGCTTCTGGCGAACCTCCACCCCTTTGGTTAGATTTCCTTGTCTAGACATATTATTGAAGACTGTTCCTCTAGCTTCCAATGCTTCCCATGGCCACTGGGTTCCCATATTTGTTCCACCACACACAAAACAATTTTTTACTCCAAGGGTCATGGCAACTTTGTTTGCAAAGTCAATAAATAGGTTTCCGGCTTTATCAGTGACAATTTGTTGTTTCCCTGCTCTCTCTAATGTCTTATACACCGACCAGGTCAGTTCTGATTCCTTTTTTCCAACCTTTTGCAGAATTGTTACATATCCCATCGGGTCTGCTCCGGTTCCATCAATTCCTATGCCATAGGATATAATTTTTTCCACTTTACTGGCTGGCCATGTTATTGTTATGTTATTTGAGGTAGTAGATGACCGTTTAAATTCATCAATGTCCCCACATTCTGTTTTTCCATTGTACCCTCCTCCTGTGTACCAGCATATGCAACCCCAACCAGCGCAATCAGTGCGTGCTGCGCAAGGGGCCCATTGCTGTGGATTGCCTTTACTCCAATCCATATTCTTTTTACATAAATATTTATGATTATTTTTATAAGAATTCCTCCAATTGGTAGATCCACACTTAGTGGCTTGAGTTTGTTCATCCAACAGTGTACAAATATCAAATGTTATTTCCTTTTGGTTGCCAGTATATAAGTATTGGTATTTTACTTGTTGTGTCATTAGGGGTTCTTTATCTGTAGGCAACCCTGCGAAAACAGTCAAGGAGATTTGCAGAGGGGCTGTAGGGGACGAGCACCAAAATTTATCTGTTACTTTGTAAATGTCATATTGTACATTATCATGAATGCACAGACCCTGTTTCTTACCTCCTGTCGGGGAAATGTTTGTATGTAGCAATGTAAATTTTGTCTGGGTCCCTTGTATAGTCTTTGTGATACATTGTGAGCAATTACCTATTATCTGAGACGAGACACTTCTCTTACTACGGACCCGTCGCCTGGCCGAGGAGGGGGTTGCTGGCACAGGGGGAGTATTGGTATTTGTAAGATGGGGTAGTTGAGTGGGGATGAGGGGATATTTTTTACCATCTGGGGAGTATTCACTCTTAATCATATACCATCCGCATATAAACAATCCCCATATAAGTAAAACAATAAAAAACCAATGCCATAGGAAGTATTTACATCTCCTCGGGGGGTTCATGTAATCCCACATCCCCCAGTGTTCTCCAGGTGGTAGGCCTCGCAGGAACGAGCAGCGCGCAGGTGGCTCTCCAGGCTTACCAATGTGACATCCATTCTTGCACACGTTGTACTGGCTTTGCAGTAACTTCATTGTTAATGCCAATCTGAGGGTATAAAAGGATGTAACTCAGAGTACCTGACTGTGGGCGTAGGTTTAAGGACCGAGGTTCGCTTGCCTGCCTTGTCTGTGACGATGTAGTCTTCTAGATGGTATTCGATCAGGTAGACATCACATGGGATCGGGCAAAGAAAGTCGCAACAGCATTCAATACAGGCGAGGCAATGACAGCAACAGCAAGCGTTGCATCCGCAGTCGCAAAACCAGCACATCAAGAAAACAACGATCCAAGGAGTGGTTCTTGATCAGCCTTGGGATCAGGATCTGCAGGCTTGTTTGGGGGATGATATGGTTTTACACATCTACCCGGAACCCAGAGGATAGGCTCATCAAGGGGTTTTATTGCTGCGTAGCCTCGACCCCACGTTATTAACTCCGCTGGACCTTTCCAGGAAGGATCTGGTAGTTGCCTGTATAACACAAGAGGGTTGGGGGTGGAAACTACGCTATGACCAAAATGTTGTTCCGCTCTGGAACGTTCAGGATGGGTACCAATTAAATTTTTAAAATTTAGAGTATATAATGCTTTTGCCAATTGATTCTGGTAGGCCGGGAGGGTAGGGCCTCCTTTCCATTTTTCTCCTTTTAGATTTTCCAATGCTTGTTTTAATGTTTGATTGGCCCTCTCAACCAATGCCTGACCAGTTGAATTATAAGGGATTCCAAATTTATGTACAATGCCCCATGTTTGGCATAATTTGGCAAAATTTGAGCTACAATATGCGGGGCCATTGTCAGTTTTGAGTTCTTTTGGGGTGCCCAAAACAGCAAAAGCTCTAAAGCAGTGGTTTTGGACATGTTTGAAAGCTTCTCCTCTTTGCAGTGAGGCTATGATGAAGCCTGAAAAGGTGTCAATAATAACATGAATGTATTTCCATGGGGCAAAGGGAGAATATTGAGTGACATCCATTTGCCAGATCTCATTGCGTTTTAGTCCCCTAGGATTAACTCCCATGGGGATGGAGTGGCCCTGGCGGCTGCAATCAGGGCATTGCTGGATTATTGCAGTAGCTTCAGCTCTAGTAAGACCGAATTCCTTTTGCAATGATTTAGCATTTTGATGGAAAAAGGAGTGGCTTTCCCATGGAGTTGCCAAGTGAAAAACTTCTCTGGCTGCTTCATCTGCTCGAGCATTTCCTTCTGAGAGCATGCCAGGGAGTGGTTGATGGCTTCTAATGTGAGCTACAAAAAATGGATGCACTCTAATTTCTAATATTGTTTTTAGCTGCACAAATTGTTTAAGGAGGTCTTCCTCTCCTGTAGGAGAAATATAGGCATCAAAAATGTGACTCACGGTGTTATAGACATACAGTGAGTCCACTATTAGATTTAGTGGCCTGTCCTTGAAAAGTGAGAAGGCAAGGATAGCCGCTGCCAGCTCTGAACGCTGGGCGGATTTTTGAGGGGAGGTTATGTGTCTTTTCCATTGTCCTTCTTCCTCATACACACAGGCTCCCTTTTGTTTATTTCCATCAGTGAAGACAGTGATTGCTTGTGGGATAGGTTTATTGACCTGTGTTTGATTTAGTTTAAAAGGGACAGTATTGATCAAAGCTAGTCTGGGATCTGCTGGGAGATGATATTTGATTTCCCCTGTATAATTTGCTAAGGCCATCTGTAAGGCCTGCGAATGTTGTAGATATTGTTCCCATTTGGGCAGTGGGATGGGGGTATAAATTGCTGAGGGTTCTACTCCCATCCTTAAGATGCACCTGCTTCTAAGCTTGATCACAAGTTCTGCCAATAATTCATCCTTTCCTGAGATGCTCTTCTTGGGGGTGTTTGGAAGATGTGTCCATTCCGCAATTAACATTTTACCACTAGCTTTCTGAAATAAGATTCCGGTGGGCAGCCGGGCAGTGGCCAGTACTGCTATAAAGCAATCCTGACCCTCCATTACCCTATCTACCCACCGAGTCTTAAGAGTTTCATTTATTTTTTGTAGGCATTGCAATTGAGCTTCTCCTATGGTTAGGATGTCAGCAGGGTGTTGGCCATTCTGCAGTAAGCAGAATAGTGGTTGTAGATCATGAGTGGTTATGGCCAAGAATGGTCTTGCCCAATTGAGATGCCCTAAAAATTGTTGCAATGTAACCAGTGTGAGGTGCAAGGGCAGGGTTAGTTCTGGCAGCAGTGGAACACTTCCTGCCTGCATAATTTTATGTCCTAAGTAGATGTAAGGATCGGTCGTTTGAATTTTCTCAGGTGCTATCTTAAACCCTCTTTTCTGTAACACATCCAATAATTTCTTTTTCCAATTTCCTGGGGGATCCTTGGCCCTAGTGGCTATTAATAAATCATCCATATAATGGTACAGTAAAATTTCAGGGTATGTCTGGCGAAATTTCTTTAAAATATCATGTATATAGTACTGGCACATTGTGGGGCTATTTAACATACCTTGGGGTAGAACTGTCCATTGGAACCTTTCGGTTGGTCTGTCATAGTTGCGGGTAGGAATGGTGAATGCAAAAAGCTTGCGATCACCTTCCCATAGGGGAACTGAGAAAAATGCATCTTTGAGATCTATTATGGTCAAACTCATACCTTGGGGTATTATATTTGGATTTGGTAATCCACATTGTAGCGCCCCCATTGGTTGAATAACCAAATTTACCTTTCGGAGGTCTTGTAGCATACGCCATTTTCCTGATTTTTTCTTTATTACAAAAACTGGGGTGTTATAGGGGCTGTTGGAAGCCTCTACCTTCCCTTCTTTTATTAATTGCGAGACTATTGATGTTAATGCTAATAATTTTTCTTCAGGAAGTGGCCACTGGTCGATCCATACCGGGGTGTCATGTTTGAGTTGCATTTTCATGAGTGGCTTAGCCATTAGTCCCAATGTAATAAGGAACCAATTTGAGACAAAAGGTCTCTTCCCCACAGGTTCACATGTAAAGGTAGAATCACTGGTTTTAATGTGGCTGTTTGTTTAGAGTTTGGCAGTTTGACTTGCAGATAATTTTTACTAGCCTGTGCCATTTGAATCCCTCCCACGCCCTTCACGGCGGGGGAGGAAGTCATTGGCCACTCAGGCGGCCATTGAGCTTGGGCGATCACCGAGACATCGGCTCCAGTGTCCACTAATCCTGAGAAGGGGACCCCATTCAGCAGGAGAGTGAGCAGTGGCTTTTCCGCGGTGATCTTGGTGGTGAACCAAGTCTCCTCATGTGGTTCTTCCAGATCAGGTTCAATTAATGCTTTAAAGGGAGAGATGGCCACATGGCGCAGAGGATTTTTTGCATATGGATTGAAGTCAGTGAGCACCGGAATAAGGTTTGCTATTGCAGCACCTTTTGGGATCTTGGTAGGTTCCGTAGGGCTCACGGCCATAGCTACAGACCCTAGATCAGTGGGATCTAATAGGTAGGTGGAAGCAACTATTTTTCTTGTGAGCAATTCCTCTCCCGCATAGAGAATAACAGTAGCAGCGGGGGGAAGTGCAAAGGGCTGGCGTCTAAAGGTATATAATAAAATTTGCCTGGAGTGGGGAGATCATAATCTTCCTGGGCAGTCAATATGACTGCCTGTAAGATTTCGTCACTATCCTCATCCTCTTTTGATCTAAATTGCACTCCTCTAGGCTCTAAGTCGTCAGCCGGGAGGACCTCACAAGATTTAAGCTTTTTGTTGACAGTGTGTAGCAGTGCATCTTTGGGTAGGGGGCTGATGCCTTGCCCCCCACCTAGTTTCCCTGCCGGGGTGATGGGTTGTTGGAGTGACACTCCCTTGCCCAATGGTCCATCCGGCCACATTTTGGGCACGGGGTAGTTGGGCGTCGCCCTTGCATTTGACCTTCTTGTTCTGTTTTAGTTTTTACTGCCCTGCATTGGTTGCGAAAGTGACCTGGTTTCCCGCAATTGAAGCAACTTCCTGTTTTTGGTCTATCTGGGCGTTGCTGATTGAAGTTGACACTAATTGCGGAAGCCAGTGCCTCCATCTGGTAGGCTTGGGAGCCCACGATGGATGCTGCTTTTAGAAAATCTATAAGTGTTTTTGAGGCGTCCACATTTAGGGGACCCAGTATCTTTTGGCAATCATGATTGGCATTTTCATAAGCTAGTTTCCGAACTAAAAATTTGTTAGCTTCTGGATTTTTTATATCTCGATCTACTGCCGATTGGATCCTTTCAACAAATTTATCATAGGGTTCCGTATTTCCCTGTATAATTTTTACAAAGGAAGAAGAGGTGGGCATGCCAAATTCGCCTAGGTTTTCAAAGGCTTGAACGGCTGCCAGGCCAGTCAGGACAGCGGCAGGGCGTCCCATTTGCAATTGCTGTGCCCTTGTAGCATAATTTCCTGTGCCTGCAATACGTTCGAGTGCAATATTTAAATTAGCTTGGCGCTGGCGGAGGCATTTGGCTTCAAAACTTTGAGCCCATAAGAGATTTTGGGTAGTGGACAGAAGCATTTTTGCCAGGCTTTTCCATTCAGTTGGAGTCAAATGGTGATTATAATTTATGTTGTTTAATAAGCCTCTAAAGTAGGGACTGCTAACCCCATGTTGAGTGAGGGCCGTTTTAAGTTCTTTTATTTGAGCAAAGGGCAGCTCCTGATATACCGGAGCCGCTCCGGAAAAATCTATGGGATAGGCAGACACCATATCCCATTCTTCAGGGGTCAGATGTCCTTCCCTTTTTGCCCTTTCAATGCCCCTTTGGAGCGATCCCTCCTCCGCCACCTCCGAGGCATCGTGTGAGATGGTGGGATATAGGCTCGGAGGGGGGAGAGGAGGAGGAGAAGGAGGGGGAGGCGCGAGAGGAGGAGGAGAAGGAGGGGGGCACAGGGGGAGGGGGAGGGGGAGGCGCGAGAGGAGGAGGAGAGGGAGGCGCGATTGGGGGGATTGAATATTCCTCGGGCAGGGAATGAATTTTCCCTGCAAAGGAATCTTCATAACTGGGGGGAGGGGGGACAGTATTAGTTGTTTGAGAAAGACCCTTGTCGAAATGATTTTGTAGGGCCATCATCACTCCTTTCCACGTAGTAAGAATATTGGGGGGTGCTCTAGGCTCTTTATGGAAATATTCCCCCAATTTAGTCCATGTGGTCAGATCTAATTTTCCTTTAGGAGGATAGGAGGGAACTTCCTGCCATATAAATTTGAAAAGGAGGATCAACTTCTTCCTAGATGGATAATAATTTCTTCTTTGTAAAAATTTTTTATTAGCCTCAACTATCTGACCTATCTCCGAGATATGAGCCTGCTGCTCTTTTGTCAGATTTCCGCCCATACTTACGAAAACCGGCCGTGGTAAGAGATGGACGGTAGAGTGCGCTTCGGACGTGCCTCTCGCGCCGCACCCGCGACGAAACGAAAACCTCTTTAGGCTGTCGGTGTTGCGATCATCACGTCGGGGTCACCACTTGCGGCGATTCCGTTCGTCCCGCTGCCGAGATGCAGCCTGGACAATCCCGCAACCCTGTGGTGGGCTCGATGCACGGGCCAATTCGTCAGAAGGCGTAGAAGAAAGAACTCAGACACGGAGTCAGGATACAAAACGCTGCCGGATACAAAGAGCAATTTCTCTATGCCCGGCTGGTTGTTTTATTCAGTATAACCGGCGCAGCACATAGCACGTCACACCGCCTGAGCGCAGCAGGCCAATCAGTATAGCACGTCATCTCGCCTGAGCGCAGCAGGCCAGTAAATCAGGCGTCGCACATACTACGTCACATCGCCAGAGCGCAGCAGGCCATGTGTGCACTGAACACGATCATATTTCACTTTGCCAATCAGTAAGTTTGTCAGGCTGATTTGCCTTATCTGGGAAATCAAGAAGTTTGCTTAGAAAAGGGGTCCTTTTGGTCCGGGGCTTTCTGTGAGTTGTTTTTCTCGGAATATTTATGACCTGTAGGCGTTTCCGGAACCTTTATGGCACGTAGGCATGCAGTAATTTTCCATTCCAGATACAATGAATCTTACTTGATCCTATTCTATCCTATGGTATTATTACTTGTCCTATTTGCCACTTATGTAGGGACTTTGGTGGGTTCCTACATTCCCATGCTTTCTCCTTCTCTTTTTAAAATTCCTTTCAGATTTTTGTTTTTAGCTTTTTATATGTTTTTTTTATTTTTATGTATCTTTTATGCTTTTTAAATTTTTTTGTACTCATTCTCCTTATGATAGTCTTTGACCATAATAAAAGTTTGATTTGATTACTATGCTGTGACAAATCCTGGGAATACATTTCCACATTGTGAATAAAAATACAGTATAGTCTAAAAAGGACTACTGATAGATTAATAAGAAGGCATGTGACGTACTCTAACATGTTGAGAAAAAATTATACATTATAATCATTCTACCACAGTAAATGATTTTGTGAGTCACAAATCTCACAAATTCCTCTAGTCTGATTATATTTGTTTCACAATCTCTGTCTTTCAGCTATTTAATCTCCTTCCTTGCAGCTTTTGACATCCAAAAGAGGATATGGAGGACATATCTGACAGAGAGAATTTGTAAGATAAGTTTTAGTGATTGATTTTTTTGAAAGCCTTCACTTTAGTTCATGAACAATAGAGACTTGTCATTTTTCTTTCTGACATTTGCGTCTTTTTTTCCTGGTCACTGCATATACTTGCATGAAATTTCCATGAAAAACATACCACTTAATTTATTATTTGCAGCCTGGGAAAACCAAGGGAAATCATCAAAACAATTAAAAAATGAAAATTAGAATATTTCAGACATGTGATGCGACACCCAGAAAAATATGGCATACTCCATTTAATCCTCCAGGGAAAGATTGAAGGCAAATGAGGTTCAGGCAGAAGAAGAACATCATGGCTTCAAAATCTAAGGGACTGGTTTGAGCAAAACTCAGCAGCACTTTTTCATGTGGCTGCTGATAAAAACAGGATCGCCAACATGATCGCCAACATCCGATAATGGATATGGCACAAGAAGAAGAAGAAGCCAAGTTCTACAATACAATAACATTTGCTTAGATTAATCAGAGATTCAGAACTCCAGGATATCCCTTATGCCCTTCTAAAGCTTCAATACTTACTCAAGAAAGAAAAACAAAATAAAACATGAATAATAGGACAAGAATACCCTGCCACAGGACACAGTTAGGAAAAAGACAATAGACAATTGTTATTTTATATGTTTTCTAGGTAAAACCATTGAAACACATTGTTAAAAATAATACTGTCTATTCTAGACAACAAGAGAGATGCAAAACTTGTCTATTCTTCAATTTACAGGTCCTAAAATATGTAACTAATAACATTCTATTAGTTCTTTATTTGTAAACTCTTCCAATATTTATTAGTTATCTAACAGCTATGCTTTCATCTGCTCAGGAGAGGTTTACAAGGTATCACAAAAATGTGCAATATATAGAAGCTGGAATCTTGTGATGAATTTGCCCAATAGTTGAGTAAAAATTACAGTAAGTTGAATATATCCTTATAAGACAGGCACAAAAATTATTATCTGGTCACATTTAAAATTTGCACCCCAAGGAATATTGGAAGCCAAATTCCAACCAATCTTTCTTTCCTTCACATGTGAGGATGTTTCCCAAACCAACAAATTTGCTCCCAAATTCTAAACTCCCATATTCTTAAAATTTATTTTCTCATTAGGATTTATATTACCATGGATAATAGGTATGCTATCCAGGTTGTGACTGGTTTTCTAGGCTTTGATATTTAATATTGATATTTATTTAACCATATTAACATGTATGGAGCTCTGTTGGACCTATATATGTTTTTAGTTTCTTTTAAACAAATATATTTGGACAAACAACTTCACTAGTAATGTTAAAAATAGTGTATGAGACTTTGCCAAAATAATGTCTTGATGGTCTACAGTACTAACATAATTTTTGTAGGCTCAAAAAATGTAACTATAAAATAAAGATGTATGCTAATTGGGAGAAATATTATGCCAGATCTTCAAAATTTTGAAGCATTGACTGAAAAAAAATGTCAAAATTATGATTATCTGACTTTTAACAAATGGCATCATCAATGTCAACTCCTCCAAGTAATAGTGGAGGTGGAAAACGTCCACTGAAAGGTCAAGATGTGAGTAAAGTCAAACATTACCCAGCACTGCTACAGATTGAGCACAATTCCTTGACTACAAGGAACAGGCAAAATGTTAGCAGGAAAAAGCTGGAAGACTGGAAATTTCACAGCTGGACCTCCTCTAGACCAAGCCAGCTACAAGGGAAAAAAATTCTTATTGCTAAAAACAGGTATCAGAGCACCTGAAGGACAACTCTAAAGAAGCAAAAGTATTATTTTGGAGGAAAGTTTAAATAGCCATGTAGAACAAAAGGAAAGATTCAATGGGTCTGTCATGGTTCCAATAGATGAAACCCATCAAAAGAACTTCAAGGGAAGAATTCTTCTTTAAAGAACATTTTATTCAGGAAACAAAGTATCGGCGCTACATTGTTGAACCAAAAACTAAATTCCCTTCCCCCAGATACAAAGTAACAATTAGCCTGAAATGAGGGTTTTCTCCCCAGCTCCTTAGCCTGCCAAACCGTTATCAGTTTGTCCTTGAGTTCCCATAGAGCAGCGTTATTATTATGGCTAGCTGAGCTCAAGCATTCATCCCAACCCCCCTTCTGCACCTGATCTCTAAATAGAAGAAAAAGCATGTTAAAAGCAAAGCAGAAATGGCTGCAATTTTCATCAGTTGTCAGAGCGGGAACATCCAATGTTTACAGCGTTGACAGGGCCCCTCCCAGAACAAATCCTAAGATTCCTGCAATATTAGGGAAAAAAACTTAGGATAGCACTCCCAAACATTTCACGGACTAACTCACAAAATCAACAAGGACTTCATCAGTATGTACAAAACAAGAGCATTAACTGAAACATACAACGATGATACAATACTGATGATGAAATGTACATTGGCATAAGTGAAGACTTAGTTGTTAGATCATTGGATCTAACAAAAAATCGTAAATGGGTAATAATTTTTGCCAGGTAACAAAAAATCATGAAGCTAAAGCTTAAGTCCTTTGGACACATAATTTCAAGAGAACAGTCATTGTGAATGCTCTGATAATCAACAACAATTAGGAAAAAAGGAAGCCAGCAGAAGACAAATTGGATAGATTATATCAATGATAACCCAGGCATAATCTTACAAGGGTTTGAAAAACTGGTTATGAACAGATAGTTATGGGGAAATTGTGTCTTTCGGGTCATAAAGACGTGAAAATGACTGACTGAACAATTGCCATAAGACCCTTTATGACTGTTGTTTCTGCTTACCCTAAATTGCAATTCAGATATAAACTTCTGTTTCTATTAAGAGAGAGAGAGAGAGAGAGAGAGAGAGAGAGAGAGAGAGAGAGACAGAGAGAGAGAGAGACAGAGAGAGACAGAGAGAGAGAGAGAGACAGAGAGAGAGAGAGAGAGAGAGAGAGAGAGAGAGAGAGAGAGAGAGAGAGAGAGAGAGAGAGAGAGAGAGAGAGAGAGAGAGAGGAATAGGCCCATTAAGGAGAAACAAAGACTTGGATAAACAATATTATAAAGTGGGAGATACTTTGGAAGTATAGTATTTAAGAGCAAATGGTTTATTTTCATGGCAATAGTTTTTACTCTGCAGGTCCTATAATCTCAGATTAAATAATAAACTTATTGTCATGGTTCCGACAGACAGAGACAAATAAAGCAGAATTCCAAGGCTTGCAAATTCCTCAAAGAACATGTTTATTTGTTACAAAGTATTGGCACATCAAAAATGAAACCAAGTCTGGATACACAAGCAAAAATTCCCGAATACAAAATTAAATTTCCCACCCACAAAGGCGATGTAAGCAACTACATTCCCCAATACAATTATTTGGCGGGCTTTTTATGCAACACCCAATCTCTAGTCTCGGGAGCTGCTAATGACCTTGGTTCCCATGGCCATGGGACAAAAGATTATTTTGACTAGCAAAGCACCTGGGCAACCCCCCTTCCTCCGTTCTATGTGGCAACCTCAAATGAAAAGGAAAATGTCTGCAACCATGCTCATTTGTAAAGCTGATACTTATTATTGTTGCTTTGATTTCTGTAGCATTTTGTGACTAATGCCACTATAGCTTTTGGTTAATTGTATTTATTCCCATGAGCATGGATAACTGAGACTGAAAGTCATAACATATTTCATAAAACTGAATTAATGTTAGAGAAGTGATTTCCCCTAAACTAGAGTCAGAATTCAGTTAGTAATTATGAGACTTGCTAGAAAATACCAGAACAAGCCAAGTCATTTCAAGAAATGCTTTGTTCATAGAGTAATAACAATAACAAATAATAATTTGGCTATTTAAAAGCAAATTTCCCTTCAGAACAGTAGTTTTCTAGTTTTCATTTACCTATTTACATGTAGCAGAAATGTAACTTTGAAAAATTGGGCTTTCATTATTCTCCTAATTTATGAAAGGAATTATTCTTTTGCAGGAATGAAGCAAGCATCACTTAGACATTTCTATATTATATTCCCAAATATAATTTATATTTTTTGCAATGTATTGTTAAAAAATCTAGTAAACTTTGTTATCAGTGAAAATTTTATATTAATCAGTTTCTGAGCAAGCCATGACAATACTTTACAATCTTTCGTATCTAATTTGAAGAAAGCAGGTACTAACTCATTTCAAATCTTTGGAATATATGTAGGTTTCCTTGGAATGCATGTATAGTACAGTAAGTGTCATGAGTTAAGATTACATTTATATTCTAAGACTGTTATTTTCAAATTTCTCCAACATTAATATTTGAAATGTCACTTTCCATATCCAATCCCCTAGCAGGTCTCATAAATAGAATGAGTTAATGATAGATTTCTAGAGGAAAAAGTTGCTATTACTCTTCTTCTTCTTCTTCTTCTTCTTCTTCTTCTTCTTCTTCTTCTTCTTCTTCTTCTTCTTCTTCTTCTTCTTCTTCTTCTTCTTCTTCTTCCTTCTTCTTCTTCTTCTTCTTCTTCTTCTTCTTCTTCTTCTTCTTCTTCTTCTTCTTCATCATCATCATCATCATCATCATCATCATCATCATCATCATCATCATCATCATCATTATTATTATTATTATTATTATTATTATTATTATTATTATTATTATTATTATTATTATTATTATTATTATTTGCTGCTTCTCTTATGCAAGCCCTCTACAGGGCTGTTCTGGATTTTCTATGCTATTCTCATGCCTCATTAAAGTTCTTCACAGGCTCCCTATTTAAACCAATACCCAATTTAAATTCCTGATGCTTGTATGTAAAGCCCATGGACACACACCTATACATATTTTCCAATTTGACCTCATGTTTCTCTACAATCCTGTTAATATGTTCTTCCACCTGTATTACTCAGGACTTACTTCTTCCAGGCGCATAGCCTCAAGTTTCTAGGCTTTCATGAACCCAACCTTAATCTTGTCTGCAATCAATTTTGTTTTCCCATTCATCTCTTTGAAATTTTGATGGCAATTTAAAAGGGTTCAAAAAGTTTTATATTTAATTAGAGAGTTATTGAAAGGCAAATTATGTTACCAATAACATCAAGAAATCTTAATTTGAGATCTATACTATAGCTTCTTGCTTTTGGGGGGGTAACTAGAAAATATCTTTGTAAACCATGAAAATGTCCTAGAGGCATGCATACTGGCATAATAAAACAGAAAGGACTTGTATTATTTTACCTGTTAAACAAAAAAAATAATTCAAAAACTAGTTATCACATTTTAAAACAATATATTAATATTTTATTATTATAACATTAATATACTGCTACCAGCTATTGATGAAGAGAAAGCAAGTTAAATTGTCCTTATAATTAATTATTTTCTATTTCTATTCACTGCAAATTATTGCATTGTGTCAGGAAGAACAGCATATATTTTGTCACAATCAGAAGACTAGATCTTTCAGTTTGAAAATAATAATAATGATCATAAATTACAACATCCAAGATTCTTGGGATGAACTTGATGCATATGAAGGTCAAGACCAACTAAAGAATTGGCAGCTGAGATTTCACATTCTTCTGAATAGATAATAATAATAGTAATAATAATAATAATAGAGAGAATTGTATTTACAAAAGTATATTTTCTCTCTATTCTTAAGTCACAAATCAAATGAAGCAATTGCAAGAATTTGAGAAAAAAAGGTGAAGGTGAAGAAACTAATTAACTGTTCAGGGAAAGCACTTTTTTTGCAAATCAAAAAGTGCTAAAATTATTAAAGATTTTCTGGGATGTCTTCAAGGCTAGAAAAAATTATGATTTAAGAAAAACAACCCACTGTATTTTACTGAATGGTTGAAATCTTTTCTGTTTAAGAGTCATAACAAAATTGCACTTCCCATTTGCTTGGTTGGTTTCCCATCCCCCTCTCTTCCCTTTGAAGCCCTTAAAAATCCAGGTCTCCACTAATTGTAGATGACAAGGCTCATGGGAGTTAGTATTACTTAGTGTTATACTGCCTTTTTTTTCCCCTGCCTGCTGGATTGTGCCAAAGTTCCAAATTCCTAAACTGCAATTCTTTACACGCCGGCTGTCTATTATGTATATTAAAGAACAGAGGCACAATAATTAAAAGCAGCATTAAAGTATATTGAGCAGATGTACAGTATAGCCATGTATACACACATATTCTTAGTACTACCTTTGAATTGGTAAGGGTACCTTAGAACGATGTACTTGTGTTTACATCATTGGTTAAGTAATTTGCAGCAAACCTGCTTCTCAAATTTGCAATCAAATTACGTGGCTTATTGTACTAAGAGAAAATTACAGCCAGAAGACTGTTGACTTAGATTAGCATTCAATAACACTGAATTTGGAAATGCAGTATATGTATTTTTCTTTTTAATCCTCTCTCTCTCCTTCTCCTTCTCCCTCTCTCTCTCTCTCTCTGTGTCTCTCACACACACACATACAAACCAACATACATCTGAGATGGAATGAAAAAAAATATAAATAAGATAAACAGATTTGCCAAGACACACTGGTTCAAAAGATGTGTGCTAATTTATAAAACATGGATATAATCAATCTTTCTGACTACCCATTACTAATCCTTCAATGTTTCTCTGCCAAGGAAAATAAATTTGCAGCCTCCAAGAGGTCAAGGATCTCCTAAGGAACATAATGTTCTGTTCATAAATCTGCACATGCATGGAGCAAGGAAGATAGGACAGTCATTCTATACTGCAATGCAGAGGGTGAGATTAACCTTTCCCTTGAACATGACAGTTTAATAAATGGGTGAATGGAATGCAGTTGGAATGCAAGACTTTCCTTGAAGCCCTGTGACTATAAAATAGCAATCCATACCCAGCTCACCCAAGGTCCCATTTCACTTGGTGCGGCAGCAGCAGGTCCCCTTGTAGCTTCTAAACAAGGGAGCAAAGAATTTGCTTTGCAATCCAGAAAAAGCCACATTTGAGTACAAACAATGTGGGAGCTTTTCCTATAACTGGTAATCTGTATAGGGATCCAACCTCAGTTCATTTAAAGAGGATACAGGCAGCCCTTGACTTACCACAGTACGTTTAGTGACTGTTCAAAGTTACAACAGCACTGAAAAAAGTAATAATAATAATAATAATAATAATAATAATAATAATAATAATAATAATAATAATAATGAGTTTGGCTTGGACAAATGTGCCACACTTATTATCAAACAAGGAAAAATAGTGAAAACTGAAGGAATCAAGATGCCCCACGAAAATAACATTAAGAGTCTGGATGAGGAAGACCTACAAATACTTGGGTATCCTTCAAGCTGACAACATCAAGCACACTGAAGTCAAGAAAAAGATTAGAGGTGAATATTTCAAGAGAGTGAAGAAGATCTTTAAAGTCCAAACTCAATGGCGGAAATACCATGAAGGCAATCTGGGCAATTCCAGTCATTAGATACACAGCTGGAATAGTGGACTGGACTCAAGCAGAACTAAAAGCAATGGATAGGAAGACCAGAAAAATAATGACAATGAATCATGCCCTTCATCCACAAAGTGACATTGACAGACTTTATCTACCAAGGCAAATAGGTGGGCGTGGAATGCTGCAAGTACATCAAATAGTTGAAGAAGAAAAAATGGCTTTGGAAGAATATCTGAAGAACAATGATGAAAATACACTGAAATTAGTATATCAGGAAGGCTTACTGAAACTGGAGAGACCAAACTGGTCTACAAGAAGGACCAAATAAAGAAAAGAACAGAGGCATGGGAAGACAAAGCACTACATGGCCAATACTTTAAAAAAAAGCTAGGAGAGCAGATAATAACAAGACCTGGCAAGACCTGGCAATGGCTAAGAGCAGGAAAATTGAAGAAAGAGACCGAGGGACTAATTCTGGCTGCACAAGACCAAGCCTTAAGGACAAATGCATATAAAGTCAAAATTGAGAAGACAGCAACAATAGTAAGAGCCGCCTATGCAAAGAAGCCGAAGAAACAGTGGACCATCTGGTAAGCTGCTGCAAGAAGATCGCACAGACTGACTACAAGCAGCGGCATGACAAAGTAGCAACAATGGTGCATTGGAAGATCTGCAAGAAATATCATTTGCCTGCAAACAAAAACTAGTGGGATCATAAAATAGAGAAAGTCATAGAAAATAATAAAATTAAACTGCTCTGGGACTTCAGAATTCAAACAGACAAGCACCTGCAACATAACACCCCAGACTTAACAATTGTCGATAAGAAAGACAAAACAGCCTGGATAGTGGATGTGGCAATGCCTGGAGACAGCAGAATAGATGAGAAGGAACTGGAGAAGATAACAAAATACGAAGACCTACAAATAGAAATAGAAAGACTGTGGCAAAAGCAAGCAAGGGTAGTACCAATAGTAATATGTGCCTTGGGTGCAATCCCAAAACAACTGGAGCACCACTTGAACACCATTGGCATTGACAAATTCGCTATTAGTCAATTGCAAAATGCGGCCTTACTAAGAACTGCTTCCATCCTGCGACGATATTTGTAATACCATCAAACATCCACATCTGCCTATCCCAGGTCCTGGGTAAGGACTCGATAGGTAGACAAAATGCCAAATCCAGTCTGAACATCTGGCTGACTGTGCGATGATCCATAATAATAATAAAGTTAGGAGGGACCTTGGAGGTCATCTAGTCCAACCCCCTGCTCAGGCAGGAAACCCTGTACCATTTCGGACAAATGGCTGTCCAGTCTCTTCTTAAAAACTTCCAGTATTGGCGTATTCACCATTTCTGGAGGCAGGTTGTTCCACTGGATGGTCAGGAAGTTTCTCCTTAGTTCTAGGTTGTTTCTCTCCTTGATCAGTTTCCATCCGTTGCTTCTTGTCCTGCCTTCAGGTGCTTTGGGGAATAGCTTGACTCCCTCTTCTTTGTGGCAGCCCCTAAGATATTGGAACACTGCTATCATGTCCCCCCTCGTCCTTCTCTTCGTTAAACTAGACATACCCAATTCCAGCAACCAGTCCTTATATGCTTTAGCCTCCAGTCCCCTAAATCATCTTTGTTGCTCTTCTCTGTACTCTTTCTAGAGTCTCAACATCTTTTTTACATCGTCGTGACCAAAACTGGATGGGTGACCTATGACCATTTTTCACATTTACAACCTTTGAAGCATCCCCATGATCATGTGGTCAAAATTCAGATGCTTGGCAACTGATTCATATTTATGATGGTTGCTGTGTCCCAGGGCCACGTGATCACCTTTTGTGACCTTCTGAAAAGCAAAGACAATGGGGAAGTCAGAGTCACTTAACAACCATGTTACGAATTTATCAACTGCAGTGATTCACTTAACAATTGTGGCAAGAAAGGTAATAAAATGCGGCAAAACTCACTTAACAAATGTCGCACTTAACAACAGAAATTTTGAGTACGACTACCTGTACTTAATTTTCAGAGCTTCCCCAGTGTACAATTTTTAGAACTTCAGCATGCAATTATTTACAGACTACTTCTATCATAAAGTTTTGGGTCATTTAGATCAGGGGTGTCAAACTGCCGGCCCATGGGCCAGATGCTTCATGCCAAAATCGTGCCCATCCCATTGCCAACAATGGGGGAAAAGTCGCAATATGTCGTGACATATCACGTGAGGTGGCAAGTTTGACACTCCTGATTTAGATGTTTGGGGAAATTGTATTGAATTGGATGTGTGTTGAATTGGATGATTAGCACTAAATCATGTAATCCTTTCAGTGCAGGGGTACTGTTATTTTAGGTAGCCCAGCTGTAATCATCTACAATATGTCTCTTATTCATGTGAAATCAACATTTAATACTCTGCCACAAGAATTTTAAAAAAGAGCAAAAAATGTTTCAGAGCATGTGAATCATTCTGAAATCTTTTTTCTGCCTACTTTATTCATTATAAAAATACATAAACTGGCAAAATGCATTAAGAAGTCATTCTTTCTCCATAGCAGCCATGGAGTTATTTACATGATAGCAAATAACTTAGTCTGACTTAAGCATCCAAAGCAAGAATTTCAAACCAAGTACTATGAAGTATTCTTTTATGGACAGAAGACTACAAGACTTTTCTTGTAAATTGTGTTACATTTCTCTGTAAATTTTGCTAACGGGGGGGGGGAATGTCAAGCTTTGATATTTCTGATGGTTTTATTAAATGATGGTGTTCTGAATGTGACCAAGGTTTCTGCAAGTGATTGTAACAAAACATAGGCTTCATATTTTTAAGAATAAATTCTGCTGCCACAGAATAGGATTCAGTTAATGACAAATTGCAAGGTTTAAAACTATACAAATTTCCAAGTACTATCAAGTAGTTTGTGCAGCAAATTTGATTTTAAAAGTAAAATTAAACACCACGGACCACTAATTATATAAGAATGTGGACTTTAAGTTAAAAACATATCTTTAGAGAGGGTGAGAAGAGGAAGATATGTGAGAAAGTGATATAAACATATCTATAAAAGTGACAAGATTTGCTGTTGATATATGAAAATAGAGCAAGTAGAGAGGAAAAATAAGGACAATCTCTAAGCTATGTATAGAGCATCCTGCTTAGACACACTATAAATAATAACAGATTATTGTTTTTGCTGAATAACAACAACAACAACATTGCTCTGATGGATGATCTCTGGCAGGCCCGGGATAGAGGCCAGTCCTCTTTCCTGGTGCTTCTTGACCTTTCAGCGGCGTTCGATACCATCGACCATGGTATCCTTCTGCACCGGCTGGAGGGTTTGGGAGTGGGGGGCACCGTGTTGCGGTGGTTCTCCTCCTATCTCTCTGGTCGGTCGCAGTTGGTGTTTGTGGGGGGTCAGAGGTCCACCTCTAGGTTACTCCCATGTGGGGTACCTCAGGGGTCAGTTCTCTCCCCCCTACTTTTTAACATTTACATGAAGCCACTGGGTGAGATCATCCACCGGCACGGAGTGAGATACCATCAGTACGCTGATGATACTCAGCTGTACATCTCAACTAATGGCCAAATCAGTGAAGCAGTTGAGGTGATGTGCCGGTGTCTGGAGGCTGTGAGGGTCTGGATGGGCGTTAACAGATTAAAGCTCAACCCCGACAAGACAGAGTGGCTGTGGGTGATGCCTCCCAAGGACATTTCAATCTGTCCTTCCATTACTCTGGGGGGTGAATCTATAAACCCCTCGGAGAAGGTCCACAACTTGGGAGTCCTCCTCGATCCACAGCTGACATTGGATCATCACTTGTCGGCTGTGGCGAGGGGGGCATTTGCCCAGGTTCGCCTGGTGCACCAGTTGCGCCCTTACTTGGATCGGGAGTCTCTCCTCACAGTCACACATGCCCATGTCACCTCGAGGATCGACTACTGCAACACTCTTTACATGGGGCTACCCTTGAAGAGTGTTCGGAGACTACAATTAGTGCAAAATGCAGCTGTGCGAGCAGTTGTGGGCCTTCCACGTCGTGCCCACATTTCATCAACTCTCCTCATGCTGCATTGGTTGCCTATTGGTCTCCGAGCGCAATTCAAAGTGTTGGTTATTACCTATAAAGCCCTTTATGGCATGGGACCAGGATACTTACGGGACCATCTTCTGCCACATACTTCCTTACGACCGGTGAGAGCACAAAGGGTCGGCCTCCTCCGGGTCCCGTCAGCGAAACAATGTCGTCTGGTGGGCCCTAGGGGGAGGGCTTGCTCTGTTGTGGCGCCCGCCCTCTGGAACCAAATGCCTCCTGAAGTCCGCGTTTCTCCCACACTCCTGGCCTTCCGTAAAAATCTTAAAACTTACCTTTGCCGGCAGGCCTGGGAATGATTGTGGATTGAATGATGAATATGAGTGGGTGTTAGTTTGTTTTTTAGATATTTTTGTTTGGACTTGTATTGAAATTTGATGTTTTATATACATGTTGTTAGCCGCTCCGAGTCTCCGGAGAGGAGCAGCATACAAGCCCGAATAAAATAAATAAATAAATAAATAATAATAAACAACTTTATTGTTACTTTGAAAGTATACCAATCAGCAAACATCAAAATGAAATTTCATTGCATACAGCTCTCAAGGGGCCACCACCTCCGATATATATTCCTTGTTCATGGCCAGCTCAAGTTTCAGAACGTCCAATTTGGTCTCTAGGGAGTGAACGATGGCAAACAGGACAGATGGAAACAGAGCTCCATGTGTATTAGTCCTCAAATTAGCTTGTATTCCTGCACGACAACCTCGCCTCCTTTTCTTTTTCTGATCCTTTCTCTTCCACCTTTTCCTTAAAGGGGCCTCACTCCTTTTCACCCTGGGAGCACACTGCCACCATCTCCAACTTCTCCCAAAGCCTCTCTCCCTTCCTCTGGGTCTGCTGACAGCCTCCTCCGGTTCCTTCGCTCCATATGCCTGGGACCTCTCCTCCTCTGCCTCCTTCGGAAACAGCCCTGATTCGCAATATAATCCATCGCTATGCCAGCAGTCAGATCTTGCTGCCAGCAGAACAATTTCAAACCACTCAAACGAGCAGAAAGGTGATCTAATCTATGAAATCCCCAAACACTACATGGAACTGCTGAAGGAAGGAATCAAAATTATAACTATTTATGGCATCCCAAGGCTACTAGAAAATTAAGCTGCCTTGTAAAGCAGCCAAGAACTACTGGGTGTTTAATTGACCCATATAAGACAATAGAGAAGATCAAACCATCCACCTGAACCCGATTTAATCTCCCACTGAAAATTAGATGCATATAACACAGGCTTTGTTCTAATTTTTACCTCTTTTATATTGACATACACTGATGTAAAAATATGTAACAGTGTTGAGTGGATTCTTACAGCCTTTATTTTTTTCAAAGCTTGTTAACTTGAATGGTTCCATCCAGATGGGGCTGTAGTATCATAGGTCAAGTAAGGATGAATCAGCATGTCACCATTGCCAAAATACCGTTTATTGTTCCTAGGAGATCAGAAATCTGAGTACATAGAATATACTCGGGAGGGCTTAGCTTATTGGGAAACTGAGGATTCTCAACCTTTGCCAAATCAAGAACTTCTGTGGAAACCTTTTTTTAAATTTTTTCCTAAATATCTGTTTTACATTTAACAAAAAAAAAAGTGATTCAAGATCCAATAAACCTTAGTGAGCCTTGTATAATAGTTCAGGATTGTGTGAGCCTTGTATAATAGTTCAGGATTGTGAAGTCCTTGATGTTCTCTAAGTATAATGGTTTGCCTGCAGACAGTTTATTACTGAACTAAGTAACATCTTCAGTGCTAGAAGGGAATATGTTTTCTGTGGTGCCAAATTGTTGAAGGAAAAGTCTTCATCATGGTTCAGTCCAAGCTGGGAATAAACAACATGGCGACTGCTTTAGAAAGAAGGTTGCAGTTTATTGAAGTCTGGCTCTGGAAGAATAGAGAGAGAGCACATGTAGGGAGTGGGTTTTTATACCCTGAGTCTGAGTGTGCCTTTTTGGCATCTGTGGTTTAATCCTATTATGTCCTGTCTTAGAGTTTATGTGGGGTATGTAGATTTTAGGTGTCTTTGTCTTCTTAATCTTCTAGTTTCAACCTTCCTGAATGGTTTACATCTGTATTTCTACAGAGCTGGTTTCTGCTTGGGGGAGGGAGACTTGGAGCTATAAAGAAAAACTGGGCATGCTTTTCTGCCCAGTATTGTGGTTTGCCTGAAGACAGTTCATTACCAGACTAAGTAACATCCTCAATGCTAGAAGGGAATAAGTTTTGTGATATATAATAGCTTGCCCTGTCATTGTTGGTGAGGATATTGTTTTCTTCTTGGTAAAATCCCTTCTTCTTCAGTTATTTTAAACTTAAGAAATATGAATGAAGTAAACAAATAAATGATTGAAGAGAATGAGAGTGGGAATAAGTGGCTTGTTGAGTCTCTGGAACATTAATCTTCTTGAACACTATGAAGTTGTCTTTCTGAAGACCTCTCTTTCTTTTCAGGCCATATATTCTTCAAATTCTTTCTCTCTTTCTGCTCACTTTGAACAGCTAAATGCAAACTACTAGTAAGTCAATGCTTGTAAAAAAAATAATATATCATGACATAAAATTATGACAATCAACATCCAAAGAATCCTTTGTTATAAAATGCAGCACACTTTTATTTTTGCAAAGTACATTTTAACTTTCTCGACTCGCTCTCTTTTTCCTAGGACAGTTTGAAGTTTTATTCTAACCAGTTGCTCCATGCAATATAAAATAGATCTGGGAATGAGTGGGTGAGTTAAATGTTTATTTTCATCACCAATATCATAGATATAATATAACTCTGGCAGGTTCAGAGAAATAATGGTTATTTCTTTTTTTTAAAAAATATTTTTTTATTAGGTTTTATAAACTTTAAACAAATTTTAACACAAAAATATAATAACTCAACTGATAACAAACAAATAACATAATTAACAAACAATACAAATAGCTGCTCGGAACCCCCCCCCACCACATCCTCCTACATCCTAACCCCCTCTTCTATCCTTCTACCTACATACTTTCGCCTTTCTATACCTCTTCCCTCAATCCTCCTCTACTCCTTCTCCACCCTCTAACCCTCTATATATACCAATACCTCTCCTTCCACCTACCTCACCCTCCAATGCGGTGACTAGAGTTCTCCCGAGCACCCTGAAAAAATTATATAGTCCCTAAATACCCCCAACTACAGTTGAGAAACATATTCTAATACTTATTATCTCCCTCCCCGAAAACATCATCTCTAAAATTATAATCCCTCCCTAACCCTCGACTTCCCAGAATGATTACAGGGTATAACAAAAGAGAACCCCACTACGTCCAACAAAATTATTATATAGTCTTAACAAGAATTTTAAACTATATAATATATACATTCTCTGAATCAAATCAATCCCTTAAACAAAACACAAAAGAAAAAAACTCATCTTATTGAAATTAAACAGATAATATTAAAAATAACAATATCAATAAATCCCTCAATTCTAAAAAAAAAAGGATATAACATCTTGTTAAGAATAATAATTATCATTTACATCTAAACCGTCAATCTAAGTCATATCTAATAAATTTAATTTATAATAATATATCTTGATATATCATTTAAACATCCTATCTTAGAACTTACTTATAATCTCAATCTTTAAATCAACCCATAATCTTAGATTAACCTTAATTCTCTCATTTAGTTATAAATTTCGTTTAATCAATCAACTTCTGGGTTCTCTCATAAAAACAAACTATTTGTACCATTTCTAACTTACATTCCAATCTAATATCAAATCTAGATCATCAAAACAAATACATCCTTCATCAATTTAATTATATCAACCATTAATCATCTTACTCGTATTCTTAGTCCTTAATTCATTCCATAATTTTAAATTACCCAAACATCCTTACATACAGTTTTAAATTTCACTACTTCAAACGAATTGTAGGTTTTCTTTTTAACCAAATACACCGCCATAACAAGGCCACCCATCCAAATAATAAATCTCTCTTCTTTATTTCTTCAACCCCATAAATAAATTGCTTCTTGAGTTGAGTCGTGCTTTCTTGAATCAAATCCTCTTGCTTTCCATAAATAAACTGTTCATCAAACCGAATCCATTTATAGTCTAATTGCTTCATAAAATGAAACAAAGTCTCTCTTTTATCAATTAAATCCTCTTCTTGCTGCCCGGCTGGACAGAATTCCCCTTCTTGAAACAGAACCTCTTGCTCTCCATAAACCAACTTTCCATCTAGCAAAATCCAGTTGTAGTCTTTATGCTCAAAACAATTCTCTTCTCTTCCCTGTTGATCTTCTGATTTCTCTTGTGTTATATAATAGTCAGCAGACAATTGTAAATCAGTTTCATTTGAAGAAAAAGTTCCAGTTAATTGATCTAACTCCTCTCCATGTTCAAATTGTAAAATAAATTGTTCAGCAGTCGGTTGTACATCAACTTCATTTGGAAGAAAGAATTTAGCTAATATGATTAATATTTCTGTAGAAGCCTTTTTCAAAGATGCTTTAATCTCTTTCAAAGACGCTTTAATCTCTTTAAAGTCTTGGGTAAAAATCTTCTGTGTATCAGACCTTTTTTCATAAAATTCATCAGTACGATCCAACATAGGTTTAGCATTTGGCTGTAAATTCCACTCCATTTTAAGTTTCAAATAATCACAGCCGTCTCTCTAGCTACGCTTGAAGAAACAGGAAGAGAGAAAAAAGTAACAGTTCCACTTTCACTTCCAGCACTTTCCTTAACAATGAAAGTAGTGAAAGCTAAACGCCATTTTGAAACATTATGTTGATTGTAGACGTTAGAAATGTATAACCAAAAAGAAACAATAAAGATACTTGCAATCCCTTTAAGACTCCTGTAGTCATTCAGCCTGCTTACAGTCTCTCCAGTGTTAGCTTTAAAAAAGGCAGAAGTGGTCGCGGCGTCTTTCTCTGCCCGAAGACAGAAGCGTCTCTGGATAGGAGCGTCCTCCAGAGCTTAGGGAGCTCACTCTTAATCCCTGGAAACTTATTTTCCAGGGATTTAAGAAGGCTCAACCTTGCTCCCGATGCTCTACACCTCTCCTTTGCCCGGAGAGGGGATTTTTCACCGCGAAAAAACAGCTGGTGTGCGCTGTTTTTCACGGCTTTACAAATCCAGATGACGGAGTCTCACAGAGGAGACCCTAGCGGCGCCGGCGGAGCCACCGGAAGCCAGAAATAATGGTTATTTCAATAGCGCTGATTGTAAAACTGAGGAAATTTAAGACTTTGCAACTAGCAAACTATTTAAATACAACTGAGCTTATTGAACATTAGAGGGAACTTTAATTTGGAAAATTAAAGATTAAGATTGAGAAATTAATTAAGATTAAGAGAAATTATCTTTCTCAGTGTAGAAGATCACCTGGTTGAGCCTGAGGGAGGGGTCAGACATGTCATAAGTCACAAGTCCCTGCACACCCACTGGACAAATAAGTCCAGCCCTCTTTGAATGCCTCTCTTATATCCCACTCATTTCCCTTGACCATTAGTTGATCAGATTCTTGTAGCGAGCTTAAGCTTGCAATAAATCTTTATATTCATTTGAACTGCCTGAATCTCCTGATTTCCCTGATTTCTCTGGCACTTGACACTCAGCTCTGATACTGTACTTATTACACAACATCTTTAGGGGAAAGTTTTTAATATTTTAATATTTCAAAATGTTTAAATAATATTTCAAAATCTCCAGAAAAACAATTAAGGATATCTGTATGCTATTGTTTGACTTTTGTTAATACAGGATTTTCTTTCAGTTATTATGGTAAATAAAACAAAATACCTTTATACCATGCAATAATTTGGCTGATTCTTGAAATGTTTCATTATAAAAGTGAACAAAAGAATATGGGTACATTATATCATTGGACATATTTTAGTATTCAGGTTCATACATAATGATTAGGTTTTTAAATGTCAGACAAAATGGCTAAAATTGCCAGAAGCCTGCCAAGTTTATATTTGGTTTGCTGAAACTGTGCTGCATCCTAAACTTTACCATTTTGGAGTGGGACTGGCTCAAGAGAAGAAATTAGGTCATTTATTTAAAGACCTAATACATTTGAAATCCCATTGACATCAAATTACATGAAATTACTTCAACATTGCAGTCAACCTTGAGTAATCCTGTGCCAGAATTGTGGTATGTCTCTAGCCTGGAACAATATTAGAAATTCTGCTTAGCAAAAGAAAAAAGAATACAGTCATCATGTACTTTACTGCTCAACTATTTTACTATAACAGGAAACAGGAAACTCTATTCAGAACAAAAGAGTAGGGTATATACCACAGATCTAAACTTGTAAATATCGCCATCTGCTGGCTGAATATTACTGTAGTTGTTGCATAGAAATTAATTCCAAGAAATATGGTTCTTATTTCCCTGAACAGCTCTTTTACCATGTATTCTTATCAGTATGGCAATTCTGTTGGCTGATCTCTTTGTCAGTACACCTCTGAGTAAAGGGGTCCGCCATTTTTTTCACCGCGCATGCGCAGTTTGGGCCGTCGCGGTCCGCCATTTTTGTTTTTTTGTTTTTTTGTTTTTTTTTTGTTGCGCGCGTGCCGCGCATGAGTGGTTCAGGCCGTCGCGCGCGCACCACTTATGCGTGGATCGGCCCGTCACAGTCTGCCATTTTGTTTTGTTTTTTTCCCATCGCGTGCGCGCCGCGCATGCACAGTTCGGGCCCTCGCGCGTGCGTGCGGTCGCGCTGCGCATGGGCGGCGCAAGTGGGGTCTCAACCTGAAAAAGGTTGAGAACCACTGTACTATCCAGTTTCCTGAAAATAATGTAATTGTATTTCATCCAACTTATTTCTAAGTAGATGTTCATAGGATTGTGGCAAAGCATAATTAAGGTCCATAATCTTCTAAAGATAGTTGTATTTTATTAAATACTTCTTGTTGTTAAATAATGGCATGTACTTTCTTCTTTTTTGAAGAAACTAGAAGCAATATTGGTGCAAATGAATCCCTTGATAACAGTATTGCAAACTCATAGTTTGTATTTCCAGCAAGATTAAATAGTAGGAGAATGAGAATGCTTTGCATTTTGGCTCATAGTACTTTCATCCATTCAATATCTAAATGCTTTACTGATATAAATAATAAAAGTATGTTAATCCCCAAAGGGTAAATCTTTTCCATTTAAATGGTTAATTTCTCATTAAAACAAGCTGCTAGCCATCAAGCTTTCTGAACTTCTGCTGTCTCCTTCTACCTTCTGCTATTTTAATTTTTGTTTTAATGTTTACCATAGACAGATTTGCTTTGTTGGCTTTCTTTTAGATACAGAGGCATATTTTAAATACTTCATAGTCATTTATTCTAATGGCTTTTTTGCACATTCTGAAAAGTTTCCAGGATTTGATTGGCAAGAAGAGAGGTTATTCTTTACAGATAACCTTATGACTTATTTCTCACATTAATATTCCATTGACGTTTAATATTCCTAATTTTTCAGAACTTTAAGAATACATTGGTGAAAGCAGAGATGCTTATCATTAATTATGTTGAAAATATGTTTGAGAATCAGTCAGAATAACAAAGAGCTGGTCAGTTTGATCATTCTGAGAATAATTAAATCACAACTAAGTAGTGATGCAAGACTGAATACAGTTGAAGTTATTGAACTTAGTTCAACATTTTAGTCAGACATCAACTTACATTCAAATGCCAATATATTAGCATGCAAGTTTATAAGTGTGAAAATAAACATTTGGAATATAAATTAGATAATTTAATCAGGCATTTTGAATAATCTGAAATACCATGTACTGTGCTTTAAATCCCAAAACATTTGGAATACTACTTGAGCATTGACAAAATCACTATTAGCTGATTGCAAAAGGCAGCTTTACTTGGAACATCTTATATCCTGCAAGGATACCTTTAACACCATCAAACAACAACATCTGGTAACCTCAGATCCTTGGAAAAGACTAGATAGATGGATAAAAATGCCAAATTCAGTCTAAACATTTGGCTGACTATGTGACGAACCATAATAGTAACAGTTTAAGTAATAATGATAAATATGGACTTTTTGATATGGAAATGGTTTGTAATAAATGATTACAAACTATAAATGGTAGAAAAATAGAACAAAAAAAGATGAATGTGTGTACATTGATAAAACCTTTACTAAAAATGGAAAATGATGCAAAAACTGTACAATTTCTGAATGCTGGTAGAAAAGTAGTGAGTAGTCTTTGGCCTGTAATGAACAATAAATGTTTGTTAAAACAAGTGAAAATAGTAGTGTGAAAAAGAATGTTTCTGTATACTTCGTATTATGTAAGTGAGAATTGGTTATGTCAGAGGAAACATAAAATTACTTGAATATAGTTGTACACAGTGCAAATGGATTACTTAAAGCAGTGGTTCTCAACCTTTTCTTCACCACAGACCCCCTTTAAGTACCTTTTGTGGTCATGGACCATGGCCCCAGAACCCCAAGACTTAACTCAAGAATTCAATCATAACATTTCTTCAAGACTTTGCAGCCCCCTGTGGACCAAGGTTGAGAACCACTGACTTAAAGGTATATAAAACAAGAAGAGACAGGGTTAAAAATAAATAGATATGAATGAACTGAGTAGCTGAGTGGAAGATTTCAATTGCAGCTGTTTGCTCTGAGAGAATTAAAAGGTATGACTAAAAAAAGAAAAGAAGAATGAAGGAGTTGAGATGAAAGAGAAAAGCAAGAATATTATGGTTTGATGAAACTGGTAAAATTCTTGAAGAAAACTGAGAAGTTTAAAGAACAAATGTTTGAGGCAATATATGGACATGGCGCAATAAAGACTGGTTGTAAAGACAGAAAGGAATGGAGAAGTTCAATTAATGTGGAATAATGAACAATCATTAGAATAATGATGTGTCTGCATAATTACTGGAACAGTGCTGTGTTAGTAGTATGTGACTTGGATACATTGCACTTGGATACAATATATGTAGCAAACTCTCCATTGTATACCCGTGAGAAACGAACCTAATGTATTACAATGTGTATTTCAATGAGTATTCCTTTGTTCTTAAGAAAAGAAAAGGAAGGTATAAAACTGAAGTCTGAACCCGCCCTCGGGGTTCAGAATTGCTTGTTGCTATTGCTTCTGAACCTGCACAATAAATCTCTCTGCTAAAACCCTCTGGAATTCGTAAGAGTCCTTTCGTTTTCCACAAGACAATGAGTGCTGTTGAAGTAAACTAACTTTAGCTGTATTTCCATTTCTTTTTCTCTTATCATACCTTATTTTACTATTTCTCCCTCTTTTTTCCGCAGTAGAAAGTTGGAAGCTCAAATTATGTGTTTTCTCTGTAAAACTATTATGGTAATGGAAACAATGGTGAAAGATGATTTTTTAAAAATGTTTTATTGGGTCACCAAGATTTCATATTTCAAAAGACCAGTTAAGGCTATGTCCTGGTAGTGCAATTGGTTAGAATGCAGTATTGCAGACTAATTCTGCTGACTGCCAGAAGTTCAGTTCTCACCAGCTCAAGGTTGACTGAGCCTTCCCACCTTCCCAGGTCAGTAAAATGAGGGCCCAGGTTGTTGGGGGCAATATGCTGACTCTGTAAACCAGTTAGAGAAGGCTGCAAAGCAATATAGGCAGTGGTGGGATTCAGCTGGTTCGCACTGGTTCAGTAGAACCGGTAGCTAAATTTTGCTGCTTTTGGAGAGCTGGCTGGCTTCCAGGAGTCTAGTCTAGGCCTTGGAGGTCTGAAGGAGGCCTCCCAGGCCTAGAACAGCCAGCCAGAAGTGCATGGATGCCACTTCTGGAAGTCCATTCTAGGCCTTAGAGGCCTAAGCCTGCATCAAATAAGAGAACTGGTTGTTCAGGTATTTGAATTCCACCACTGACTATAGATATATACTATAAGTATAGCTAGTATAAGCAGTATATAAGTCTAAGTGCTAATTAAGGTAACCAACTATTTTACAATGAAAAGGAGGACACAAATAAATTGAAGAAAAAATATCATAAATAAAAGAAACATCAACACAACCTGCCTGCAGCCACCCCACCAGCACCACCGCCCACCCTGTGCAGTCCTGTGTAGAGCAGGTCCCGCGGTTCCCACAGCACGGGGGGCAGCCAGCCACCGCCGCTCCTCACACACCCCACCCGCAGTAGCCCCGCTGCCCCCGCCTCTTGCGGCCGCAGCCATTATTGCCCTAGCAGGGCTGAAGATCAAGAGAAAGCTACCATGACATCACCGCTCCACTCTCCTCCAGGTATCTTCGGGACTAACTAGGAGATGGTGTAGTTGGTAGCAGGGAGGGGTGCAAAGTTCCTGCCAATTCGCCTTCACTGAAGGTATGTGCAAAGTTTGCCCGCTGGATGTTTTGGTGCGCTCAGCAGCAATTATTATTGGCTTTCGAAAGCCAATAGGGGGAGTAGCACAGCTCATGCAAAAGTTGAAAAAAAAACCATCAAAAAAGGTACCAGAACGCCGTTCTGAGCATTCTATGAGGGGAAAAAATCCCTGCAGATTAGTCTTCAAATATCGAAAAGGAGGACATGTAGGAGGACACTTTCGAGGGAGGACAGAACTCATAAAAGGAGGACTGTCCTCCCTAAAGGAGGACTGTTGGTCACCTTATCATAATGAACGAAACAGACTTATTGCCCTTTCTAAATTAAACACAGTAAGTTCCTATTTTCTTATCAAAACAAGACCTACCTAGTGTAATCCCAGGCATTTGCATTAGACAAATAATTTTTATCTCCTTCTAAAATGCAACTCTGCTGACTTTGCAGCTCAGCATTAATTTTGCTGTTGCTTCATCTTTATTACAAGGCAAGCAAACATTAAGGTGATTATAGAGCAGTAGAGGAGCTAATGGCCATGTTTAGTTGATAATCTAATAGTACAAATCTATGCATGAGCTCCAACAATGGTTCAAGTGTGGGTAGTAAGGAATTTCTGCACCAGTTAAGACTTTCAATTTTTAAGAGAATATTCACTGGGTTAGGAATAACATTTGATTAGCAGCTGTAAGCTGTAGTTTGTTTCTGAAGTTTGCTTTATTCTTGGATGCTCTGAGATCCCAGACTTACTAGTGAATCGAAGCAAATATATTTGTACATTGTGTAAATGGACTGATACTTACAAAAAGCCACTTTCATTTTATATTCTTTCTACTTTAAAAATACATTCTTAAAAAAAATAAATTCTTGTAGGTCAAGGAGCCAAATGAGACCACCCCCTGTGGCAATTGAGGTCGGAATATTTCTCTTTGCAGGTAGCATATTGGGGGCCAATGTTTTAGAGAGAGAGAGAGAGAGAGAGAGAGAGAGAGAGAGAGAGAGAGAGAGAGAGAGAGAGAGAGAGAGAGAGAGAGAAAGGGAGGGAGGGAGGGAGAGAAATACAGAGAGATTGAAATGATATAGGTATGCAGAAAAGTAGAACCTTGTACTCTGAGTGTATATCTATGTATTTGTGTGTGTAAAAACACAAGCACAAGCAAAATTGTTCGTAAAGTAGTCTTGCCTGTCATGATTTAGGCTTCTGCTTGAGACTGAAAACAAAGGATATTGCTGTTTTAAGAAGTTCACATTTAAGGCTTAATAACAGGCAGCTTCTATTCTGCAGGCCTCTGCATAATTCTGAAATAGTTGCCTTTTTTATAAATAGCAGAAAGGTGCCATGCTTGCAAAATATCTGGGATACTTTAAAGAAAAAGACTAATCTTTTCTATTACATTGTTATAAAACTTATATAATACATTATATTGTTGTAATAAAGTGGGATTTATACAGTGTTGATTAAAATTAACAAACTAATGTTTATATCACATTAGACACCGAGAATACCAAAAAAGAAATATAGCAATATTATGATTTAAAATGTCAGTGTTAATGAGGATCCAATGTCTAAGAGGTTGCCACAAACAAGAGGGGGTAGAACTAAGGAGAAATTTCCTGATAGTTAAAACAATTAACCAGTGGAATGACTTGGTTCCAGAACTTGTGGGTGCTCCAACACTAAAGGTTTTTGAGAAGAGATTGGACAACCATTTGTCTGAAATGGTATAGGGTTTCCTGTTAAACAGGGGGTTGGATAGAAGACCTCCAAGATCCCTTTCAACTCTGTTATTCTGTTATATTCTGAGTGTAAGATTTTTTGGTTTTCCCATTCAGAATTGAACATAACATTACAAAACTGCTGCACATTATGCCAAAACATTTGTTGTGCAATAAAGGCTTTGGTCTTATTTATTAGTGTTATGGTAGTCACTATATTGTTATTTAATGTTGTCTGTGCATGTTGAAAAAGAAAAGAACATAAAGAAAAGCAAATCTGACAAAAATTAAAATACTGGAAAATAAGGGGAAAAAAGGACAGAGAAAAGATTATTAGGTTTCTAACTTATCCATTGCATGTTACTTCTGAATTACTTTTATAGTGACACAACCCTACCCTTTTAGCAAAAAAAAAATAAAATAATGAATTATAATGTAAGGATTCAAATAACAAGGAATAAGGAACTGGATCTCATAATATTATTGGGACCCCACAATTAATTCAACCACTAAGTCTTGTTTGCTGCACATATGCACAAAATATATCGGGGGAGGAGGAAAATCAATATATATACCTGAAGTTTTGACTTAAATAAGTAGCATTACGCTGAAAATTTCTTCTGCAATTTTTTCTGATCACTTCACCTTTAATCTAATGGCAAAGAAACTGTTGTTATTTTCTTAAGGAAAAGACATTTTAATGGAATTCTCAAGAGTGGGTAATAAGGTTTTTTTTACTTAATAGTAGCTTTATGAGGCTGGTGAATGTGTGAATGTACTGTCTTTCATTATGCCAGAGGACCCCAAACTTTTGGGCCCCAGGGACCAGTTACATTGAGAGAGGTTTTTCTGCGGACCAGAGAGGGCGTGGTTTTGTGTGCTGCCTGCATCCCTTGGATGGGTCTTTGCTTGTTTGCGCAGACCGGTTGCTGGCATGCTGTGGCTCTTTGAACCTTCCCCTGCGGCTCCCAGCCTCCTCTGCGCTCTCTCTCTCTCTCTCTCTCTCTCTCTCTCTCTCTCTCTCTCTCTCTCTCTCTCTCTCTCTCTCTCTCTCTCTCTCTCTCTCTCTCTCTCTCTCTCTCTCTCTCTCTCTCTCTCTCTCTCTCTCTGTATATAATTTTGAATATTGGAATCCCAGGTATGGACATTTAAAGTCAATCAGATAAAAATAAAGAGCTCTGAAATGTAAGGTAAAAGGCTGTTTTTATTAATTGCTGAGCTTTCGTTAACAACCTGTTAACATCATCAGAGCAAAGGGATAAATGAGAAGGGGGGAGTATGCGCATAAATTTACATAACAGTTAAACAACGGTTGCAATGAGGCATGTGCACATAGCGTGCTTAAGAAGATATGTCTCCACATCTTGCTTTTGAGAACTACCGAGGCAACTAGTTAGTTTCTGTGGATAATAAAATAATGACTATTTGTAAAACCTGGGCCCTGGTCCAGCCAGAGCTGTGTTTGTGTTCGTATGATAAGATGATTGGGTAGATGAATCCCACATATTCCTTCCTCTGTACAGATTCATGTGAAAACTAGAGCAAAACTGAGTTTTTCCTTTGGTACGCTACAGTTTTGAAGAACTTGGAGAAAGAGTACATAGGCAAGTATTTTGCTTTCTAGACTTAAGACAATCTTTTCTCTTCCACCAAGCTTCAACATTCTATTTATGTTGCTTGTTTGTAGTTATTGCTTAGAATTAATTTTCTCTTCTCTTCCACTTTGGATACTGCAACAATATATAGCCATGGTTGCAGCAATTTGGAAAAGTCCTTATAAACCTGTCAGTGTGCTATTATATCACTTCACACTTTGCAAAGGCATTAATATGTGGCCAGGAGGCTTCTCATAGTAATAACTCGATTTTTTATTTTTTATTTTGAAATCACCAGATAAGTGCATACAATATGTGCCGACAGTATTAATGGTGGTGTTGAATAATGCTCTTTTTTAAATTCTCTTTTTGGTAAGCTGAAGGGTGTATGGATAGATTCATGGTATTTCTTGCATCTTCTCAGTGTTGCAAAATCTGCAGAAATGGAGATCATCCCAGGTCACCTTCAATTGCTTTATGCTGGATTAGAGAGTAGAAATAGCATGTTACAGAAATGCCCCCAACCATATCTTAAAAACTACTGTCTTCTCTCTGTCTCGGTTATACACACACAGCCTCATTTGTTGTTTCTTCTATTTCTTGTTTTCCTTCTTGTCCTCTGTGACATCCGGTTTCTGTTTTCTCTTTTTCCCCCTCACAATATGCCTTTACTTTCTTTCAAACCATTTCTTACATATTACAAAGATCTTTGTCCCATCAAATACACCACCATATATTTGTTTATTTTCAGTTTTAAAATGCAAAGGCTATACAGAAATTTTTATGTTCTTGTGCAACATGCAGTTCAACTGCACCCACAACCATATAATTATATTATGAACTACAAATTATACTCCTACTATAGATTCCAGTACTATTATCCTTTCTGTTTAACCCTGTCTAAACTGAGACTTCATGAAAATAGTTGAGGATTTAACAGAACTGGTTAGTGGATGAATGTATATAATAACTATTTTCAGAAAAGAGCCAACACAGATCATTAAAGTAATATATATTACTGCTGCCTTGAGGGAATTTAAGGTGGAAATACAGAATTATGGAAATGAAGTAGTATTTGGAAATAGACTTACACCCTTTCAAATACAGAAAAATCATTTAATTTAGCAACAGATGGACCTAGGCCAAATGTCCAATCACACAACCTGTTGGGCTGGCATTTGCTAGGCTCTTATTGAACAGTTGAAACTGCAGTGTGTGGATTCCTCTCTTCATTTCGCTGATCACTGCCTCCATCTTGGCTTGGGCTGTAACACAAACCAAACACCTGAGGAATTCTAGGAGTTGAAGTCCACAAGTCGTAAAGTCGCCAAGGTTGGAGACCCTTGAGTTAGTCAACTGGAGTTTTTCTGCACACAGACCTAGCAATATGCTAGCAGACAGATAAACCCATGTTTGGAAAAAAGCCTGTGTGGCAGACTATTGATGTGCAGGTAACCTGTCACTCCAGCAAGTTGCTGAAGTTGCTGAAACCTTGATTCCTAATACTTAATTACAGTATTTGCTCCCCAAAACCTTTCTACATTTTAAGAAAAAACATTTTCCTAAGTGGTAATCCTGAGTGGAAGTGGAAACAAAATGAGATGAATCTGTCAATTGGCACCTTTAAATCACTTCACAGGAAAGCTTTAAAGCAGGACCACTTGCAAGCACTGTTACTGAAGCAGATCAGATTCAACTATTAAAACAGCACAAAATTATGCTAGCATATTTTATACCAGTTTAAGGATAGAGGGAATGCTCGTTAATGTGGTGTTGAGGAAAAAAGCCTAAGTATTGCTAAGGCTAAAATAGTAATAGTAGCTGCCTCAGTGTAATAAGACTTATTAACCACAGATAGTTTCCAGAAATCCTCATGCTCACTGCCAAAAAAACCATGGAGATCCAAAATAGCCAATTCATTTATTAATCTCTTTGAAACATAAAGGTTCACAAACATTCTTGAGGAGCTGTTGAGAACAAGAAGGGGTTGTCCTATTCTCCAAAGCAACTGAGGGCATGACAAGAAGTAACAGGTAGCAGGTCATTAAAGAGAGATTGGACCTAGTACTAAAGAGAAACTTCCGGACAGTGAGAACAATTAATCAGTGGAATAGCTTATTTCCAAAACTAACACCCAATGTTGAATATATATGTTCTATAACTAATGCCTCTTAACATAACCTTATGACTAATGTTGTTTGCCTTAATACTGTTAAAGCGGACTGAATCTCTACCTCAGGACATGAAACTTTTACCTCAGGATCTCTGGTTAGGGACTATAAAAGATTGCACTAGTAATGGGATGAAGTCAATTCAGAAGCGCAAATGAACAATATGCAATAGACTAGATACAGCAGATAGACCATATATAAGAGAAACACCAACCAAACAAAAGGTACTCGGAGTATACTTGAAGAGGGAAGGGAGGAGGGAAGAACGTTTACTAAAACAGATGTTTACAAAGATTAATACCTAATGTTGTATGCTATGTTCTAGGATGATTGTTTAGCAATAGGATCTTTGGTTTAATGTTGATCACATTAATATGGAACCAGATAAGAGAAACACCAATCAAACAAAGTGTAACAGGAGTATAGTTGAGGCTAGACGCGAGGGGTGGAAAAAGGCTTACTAATTCAGACGTTTTCAATGACTAATACTTAGTATTGTATATCAGGTGCCATGATGATTGCTGCACAATATGTTTTTATGTTCAATGTTGATTGTTTTAATAAAAGAATTTTATATATTAAAAAAAAAAGAAGAAGAGACTAAACAGTCATTTGTCCAAAATGACATAGGGTCTCCTATTATTCTATGTTCTGGGTTCTATTATTTCTATAAATAGTAGTTTAACTTTTTATATACTTCTAAACACAATTTATATAACTGACCAATTTATCTGAAAATTATATTAATAATGCAAGGAAAAGATTATATTTCCTTCATTTTAAAACTTTTAGAAGACATTTGTATTTAAACAGAGTTTCTTGTCATAAATCAATACTGTTAAATGCTCTTGCTGGACTCTTCTACTATACACAAAGTAGACTAGGTTAGAGTAGAAGAAGCATTAGAACAAAAATAGCATGAAATTAAAAGATAAGGTCATGCAGCAAATCCAATCAGTTTCAGCTTGCTCAAAATCTATAGCCTCTGCAAATAAACCTCAACTTTTAGAATATGAAAAAAAGAAAGGAAAGAAGCAAGCAGCTGGTTTTTTTTTGTTTTTGTTTTTTCAGAACTATTATCTCAAGCAATCCCTTTCTGTGTAGAAAGAGACAGCAAAGGAATGGTCATTTTCTATCAAGATTTTCCTCTTCAGAAAAAAAATATTCTGTCTGTAGCGTATTTCAGAGCATGAAACTTTGCTTCTCTTTCATGCATTGAAGTGCTGCCCCTCTGATTCCAATGGTGCTCCTAATGTTGTTTAGTACTGGAGGATTAAGATTTTTTTTTTTTAATTCTATGGCCTCTTAAATCTCTGCCTCAAGTGGGACTTGCATACTAAGTGTGCTGGACTTGGCTCATCCCTAGAACCAAATTAATCAGTATTCAGGCTGCCGATTTATATGGCCCATCCCTTGACCTAATTGAATATGTAAATTTTCATTCAAGATAGAAAGGATTCAAAATTCTAAATGTTACAAAATACCTCATGAATGTTAACTTATGTATTGAAAGGTACAGGAATGTGTTACACATTTGATGAAAAAAAATCCATTGTGAACCTTCAAGTTGAGCACTCTAACTTTTAATTCAAATCCTTTAATTGCATTTAAAGTTCAGTTATACCTGAGTCTCACATTCATAATATGGATATATATATATATATATATATATATATATATATATATATATATATATATATATATATATATATATATATATATATATATATATATATATATATATATATATATATATATATATATATATATATATATATATATATATATATATATATATATATATATATATATATATATATATATATATATATATATATATATATATATATATGATCCATGTTAGCATTAAAGTATATAGTTTTATTGCTTGAATATCAGGGAAGAAAAAAATATAGCAGAAATTATATGCCGAATGTTTTTCCGTGTCATTAGATTAGAATAGTCCTTTATGAATAATTGGGACTATTTCCATGTAAATTGTTCCCTGATCCATCAAGAATGCTGTTTATAGACTTATGGCTCTACAAAGAGAAATCTTTATTTACTTACAAGCTATCATCAGAACTAAACCATTATAATGAGGTAAGAAGCAGTCAGATAACAGTTGGATTGGATACAGCCATAGATTCACAATACAGTCAGAAAAGAAATCCTTTTCTTAAAAAAATAATTCTCAGCTGAAAGTATGTTCATTTTTGTGAGTGGAACAAAGATGGATAAGCATTTGTGCCCCATTTTTTAAATTAGAAAAGATAAAAATTTGGATAGTTCTTCATATACAGGATAAAGTTTTTTTTTAAAAAAAAAAGATAGAAAAGGAAAGCTATAGGCTAATGCAGTGATGTTGAACCTTTTAGAGATGGAGTGCCCCAAAATTGCCCGCCCTCCCAGCCCACCCTCAGCCCGCCTGCTCTGTGCTGCTCCCTGCTCCCGCCCCTTGCAGGGCCACCCACCACCTCCATGGCCCGTCACAGATCACCAAGGTGGCCCTGTAGCGCCATAACGACCATGCTCTCCACCCACACCCCGCAGCATCATCTGCACGCAGTGGGATGTGAGGAAGGAGTCTTGTCCCTGCTGTCTGGCTGCCATATCTTTGGCTGTGTGGCTCCATGTGGGCCATGCCCGGGGGTGATTCTCCTCTGGAGGGGCTGCTGGTAAGGAGGGGATTGCGGGTGGATGCAGAGCTGGGGCAATGGCATGCATGCCCACAGAGAGGGCTCTGAGTGCCCCCTCTGGCACGTGTGCCATAGATTCGCCATCACTGGGCTAATGCATTTAAACAGATTTTGCTTGATTACTGTATAGAAATAGGAATCTCTGAGAAAACACCTATGTTTGTAATAAATTGATATAAATTGTTTCAGAATTCTCTGCCCAATTAGTGGACAGATTTTTCCAAATTTCTCCAGGAGAAAAGAAATTCTCCAACAATTTATCAAATATAGGTAACTCCCCCAGTAACCATTATCTTATGATGTAGGCAAAAGAACTGGTAGCATGGTTCTGCTACTAATCTTTTCATTTGTCTGTAAATTAATCACATACTGGCATGACTCAAATAACATAAATGACATTTGAAACTAACATATATTTCTTTAACTATATTGTTATAGATAATAATAATAATAATAATAATAATAATAATAATAATAATAATAATAATAATAATAATAATAATAATAATAATAAAGTTGGAAGGGACCTTGGAGGTCATCAAGTCCAACCCCCTGCTCAGACCGGCAACCCTATACCATTTCGGAAAATGGCTGTCCAGTTTCTTCTTAGAAACTTCCAGTGTTGGAGCATTCACCGCTTCTGGAGGCAGGTTGTTCCACTGGTTAATTGTTCTAGCTGTCAGGAAGTTTCTCCTTAGTTCTAGGTTGCTTCTCTCTTTGGTTAGTTTCCATCCATTGCTTCTTGTCCTGCCCTCAGGTGCTTAGGAAAATAGCTTGACTCCCTCTTCTTTGTGGCAGCCCCTGAAATATTGGAACACAGCTATCATGTCCCCTCTTGTCCTTCTCTTCGTTAAACTAGACATACCCAATTCCAGCAACCATTCCTTATATGTTTTAGTCTCCAGTCCCCTAATCATCTTTGTTGCTCTTTTCTGTACTCTTTATAGTGTCTCAACATCTTTTTTACATCGTGGTGACCAAAACTGGATGCAGTATTCCAAGTGTGGCCTTACCAAGGCATTGTAAAGTGGTATTAATACTTTGCGTGATCTTGATTCTATCTCTCTGTTTATGCAGCCTAGCACTGTGTTGGCTTTTTTGGCAGCTGCAGCACACTGCTGGCTCATATTTAAATGATTGTCCACTAGGACTCCAAGATCCCTCTCACAGTTACTACTATTGAGCAAGGTACCCCCTATACTATACCTGTGCATTTGCCTAAATGTAGAACCTCACTTTTGTCACCATTGAATTTCATTTTGTTAGATAGCGCCCAGTGTTCAAGTCTGTCCATAGTCTCCTGTATCCAAAGACTATCTTCTGGAGTGTTCTTTTCATATAATAATAGAAAGACATTCCAGTTCCAATAAGACAAATATACACATATGAAATCAATTATTTTTGGTTTTTCAATATTGACCAATCACATAATCTAAATGAAGAATTAGTAACAAATGCTTATATTAAATACTTTAATTAAAATTAAAAAGAGCAAACAATAGCATATAAAAGAAATACATTGATGTAAAGCAAATATTAATTTAATCTTACAATGTTGATCACAATTTTTCTGATACATTCCATGAAGGTCTACATGTTTCAGTGTTTTGATAACTCCAAATACTGGGAAGAAGAACATATGCATTCTTGACAAACAGGGAGTGCTCGAAAGTTAGGTTGATATACCTATAACTTTCAGCTCCAAATTAAGAGTATAACAAATCCAGTTGATATAAATCAATATCCTAATGCCTGAATTTCATATTTAAAATTAAAGTAATCACAACAGCCTCACTTTTGGTCTGATTATGTTTCTTTGTTAATGAAAAGTTCTTTGATTCCATGTAAGCAAAAATAAAAAATAAAAAATGATGACCATCATAAATTCTTCCTTTTTCCTGCAGTCATTAATGCAATTTCAGTTTCAAAAGGTCTCAGGGTGTTTCAATGCAAGCCTGTATTTTTCATTCTTCTCAAAGAATCACACAGCAACCATATATCTTAAAGAATAAGGGATTTTACTGCCTTATTAACACAAGTACATAATTTTATTAAGAATTAGCACTCCCACACATTCACCAAGAATATATGGATGTCACCATATAGAACAATTAGAGAAAACTCATGAGACAATCAACAACATCTTTAAAGAGAAAAAAAATACAAGAGAAGAAGAAAACAACACCCTTCATTTCCTGGATATCCTTATCTTCAGAATAAGTGAAAACAAATTAAAGAGCCACATTTATCAAAAAAACAACTAACACAAATAAAGTGCTGTGCTACCAAAGCAACAACCCAAGTATCCTCAAGAGGAGCTACAAAAATATCTTCCTGGGTTCCAAGATCACCTCAGATGGGGACTGCAGACAAGAAATTAAAAGACGCTTGCTCCTGGGGAGGAAAGCTATGGCAAATCTAGACAGCATATTAAAAAGCAGAGACATCACCCTGCCAACAAAAGTACTTATAGTCAAGGCCATGGTTTTCCCGGTTGCAATGTATGGCTGTGGAAGTTGGACCATAAGAAAGGCTGAGCGCCAAAGAATTGATGCCTTTGAACTATGGTGCTGGAGAAGACTCCTGCGAGTCCCCTGGACTGCAAGGCGATCAAACTGGTCAGTCCTAGAGGAGATCAACCCTGGCTGCTCTTTAAAAGGCCAGATCCTGAAGTTGAAACTCATGTACTTTGGCCACCTAATGAGAAGAAAGGACTCACTGGAGAAGGGCCTAATGCTGGGAAAGATTGAGGGCAATAGAAGAAGGGGACAACAGAGAATGAGGTGGCTGGATGGAGTTACTGAAGCAGTAGGCATGAGCTTAAATGGACTCCAGAGGATGGTAGAGGACAGGAAGGCCTGGAGGAACGTTGTCCATGGGGTCACAATGGGTCAGACAAAACTTCGCAACTAATAACAACAACAACATACAACATCTTCCAACAAAAGGGATAGCCACACGATTTAATAAAAAAAAGTGTCTTAACACACAATGCACTTCAGATAACTACTGCAACCTACAAAAATGACAATGTTCCCATTCCACAAAAATATCTCCAGGATAATCTACAGATTATTACAACCACTTGGCATCACTGTTGCATGTAAACCAACAAAATCCACTCAAATATCCTAAGCAATCCTAAAACCCCCAAATCAGGAGTTATATGCAACATGCACTGCAAGGACTGTAACAATCACTAGGTACAATGAACAGATAGAAGACTTGCAGACCATATATGCAAGTAGCAACTCAGTCAGAAAGTTCCTTAATCCCAAATACACGGAGAGACTTAACCACAGTTTCAATTAGGCAGCTTAGCATTTTAGATCAAACCAAATCCAAAAACGCTAAGAAATTACTAGAAGCTTGGCATTCGGACAAATCTCTGATCAACAGCAGCATAAACCCCTTTTATATACCATTCAAATGATACAATCAAAAGCCTAGAAGAGATCTCCTCAGGCAGCCAACAACTAGATAAACAGGAAACAGATAATCAGAGGAGAAACAATATCATAATCAAGGCACTGTCAAGGAGGAAGCTACAGCCCCTTCAATCTGATTCAATCTATTTTATATAATGCGTTATTTTTAAAATGTTATATAATGTGGGCTGCCACACAAAACTTAAATAAAAAAGAATTGGCAGGGCAAGCTACTATATATTAAACACCATCAATCCCTGTTTTCCTTTGCACTGATCATGCTACAAAATGAAATGTCTGCAAGAAAACGATTATGTTCAGAGAGCACCAAGATCCCAACATTGCAACTGTGAACTATTGACATTTTCTCCTGTTAGTAAAAATTACCCAGCCTAGGCTACATCCTAACAGGTACAGTATAACATTTCAAGTTATACTTCGGGTTAATTCTGAAGAAATTCTGGTTTCTAATAACACCTGGATCTTTTCTTTTCATTGGGACTCAGTGAAAATAATTGGAATTCCTGGAATTTATAGGAATTTAATTCTTTTTACTTCCTTTAATTCTAGTGAAAACTACTATAAATTTTTATATGCAAATTAGATTCCAGTCCTGCATCACCAAAACTAATCTTTAATACTTGTTACATTCACACGTAATTAAAAAAAATAAGATATAGCCAAAATTGAAAAAAAAGAATGACCAAGTTGCATATTATATTGAATGACAATGACTAATGTGTATAGCTTTTAAATAAAATTGTTCTTATAAAATGAAATAGTGGATGGAATCTCTCTTTCTCTCACTTTCTTGCTTTCTCATCTAATTCATGAAAAAAAATCACAATCAGGACACTAAACTTTTCTTCCATCACTACTACCTAGTATCTGCTCTTTAAGATATAAAATTCTTATTTTTTCTTAGGCAGTTCTATCTGAAGATTATGTCAAGGTAATAGCAGCTTTGGGCCTTTGTGATGTCAGTTGTGCTACTAGCTGAGCTGAACTATTTTTGGCCCAATTTGAAAGTGCTGCAAATTTTATTTGGCTGAATTATTTTATTTTATGTATTTTATTTTGAAATTTGATTTTCTGTTTTATATCTTCTTCAGTGGCTACAACTACAACATTCATTCTTCTCATAACTGATCAAAGAGAAGCAACCTGGTATTAAAGAGAAACTTCCTGACAGTGAGGACAATCAACCAATGGAACAGCTTGCTTTCAGAAATCGTGGGCGCTCCATCACTGGAGATTTTTAAGAAGAAACTTGACAGTCACTTGTCTGAGATGGTATAGGTTCTCCTGCTTAAGTGGGGCACTGGACTAGAAGACCTCCAAGGTCCCTTCCAGCTCTATTCTATTCTATTCTATTCTATTCTATTCTATTCTATTCTATTCTATTCTATTCTATTCTATTCTATTCTATTCTATTCTATTCTTTTTTTTTCTATTCTATTCTATTCTATTCTATTCTACTCTACTCTACTCTACTCTACTCTACTCTACTCTACTCTACACTACTCTACTCTACTCTACTCTACTCTACTCTACTCTACTCTACTCTACTCTACTCTACTCTACTCTACTCTACTCTACTCTACTCTATTCTATTCTATTCTATTCTATTCTATTCTATTCTATTCTTCTCCATTGCATCTATTCTATTCTATTCTATTCTATTCTATTCTATTCTATTCTATTCTATTCTATTCTATTCTATTCTATTCTATTCTATTTTTTCTATTCTACTCTACTCTACTCTACTCTACTCTACTCTACTCTACTCTACTCTACTCTACTCTACTCTACTCTACTCTACTCTACTCTACTCTATTCTATTCTATTCTATTCTATTCTATTCTATTCTATTCTATTCTATTCTTCTCCATTGCATCTATTCTATACTATTCTATTCTATTCTATTCTATTCTATTCTACTCTACTCTACTCTACTCTACTCTACTCTACTCTACTCTACTCTACTCTACTCTACTCTACTCTACTCTACTCTACTCTATTCTATTCTATTCTATTCTATTCTTCTCCATTGCATCTATTCTATTCTATTCTATTCTATTCTATTCTATTCTATTCTATTCTATTCTATTCTATTCTATTCTATTCTATTCTGTTCTGTTCTGTTCTATTCTATTCTATTCTATTCTATTCTATTCTATTCTATTCTATTCTATTCTATTCATGGGTTGCCTTTTGTCTACAGAAACTTTGATTTTCATTCTACACTGATTAAATGTTACTGTAGTTACTGTTAATTACAATAACATTTAATGTTACTGTAATTGGTATTTTTATGTTACATATAACGGGTATTTTAAAAAACAGTTTTTAAAATCATGTCATTCCAAACTCTTCACCATGGTCTGTGGAACCTGGCATGTGTGCTTTAGATATAGTTCTTGCCCTAAGCTCAAAGATTCCCCACTTGTTGAAAATGTGTTCTTACAGCAGAACTTTCATCTTGTTGCCAGAGTGGTAGGTGAGTCAGCCCAACCTGCAAATAGTGTTTTCCTTGGGGAAATGAAAGAAAACTATCCATGATAGATAATTTGAAGGAAATTACCTTTGAAAATTGATAACTCCAACTGACCCACTGAAAGGATGCTCTTAACATGTCATGTTCTTCCTCTAGACTAGAGCAAGAGTCTTCAAACATGGCCCTTTTATGATTTGTGGACTTGAACTCCCAGAATTCTTCAGTCAGGCACGCGTGCCTAGCTGAGGAATTCTGGGAGTTGAAGTCCACAAGTCATAAAAGGGCCAAGTTTGAAGACCCCTGCTCTAGAGCCATTTCTGCTTTGACTCTTAGCAGTAATTGAACTTTCTTTCTGTGTCTCTCTCCTTCCATCTCTCTCTCTCTGTGCATATATGGCTTGACCAGTGAATATTGATTTCACAGAAAAGCAAATATAGATCTTCTGTGAGATTAATATCGCTTCTGGAAAGCTGCCTGTACAAAGATGCGACAATGTGTTTTAAATTGCTTGGAAAGCAGATGATCTGGCCAGAAAAAAGAGAATGATCCTTGTTTAGTTCTACCAGTAATTCTTAGTTCAGAAGTTTTCATTGATTATTTGGGGCGCAGTAATCAAAATTCTAGATAAGTATTACAAACATGTAAGGACATTATGCATTTCATAGTTTTATTTCTGATTCCCATTTTGTTATTTTTAATTTAGAACTCAATTATAGTCCTAAAACTGTACACAATATTAACAAACATCAGTGTGAATTATTAATAGAAACATGTAACTTGTCACATTTTACCCCTCAAAAAAGGAGCCTGCTTTATATCAGAGGTCCCCAAACTTTTGGGCACCAGGGACCGGTGCCATGGAGAAAGTTTTTCCATGGACCAGAGGGTGTGTGGTTTTGAATACTGAATGCATCCTGAGGATGGAGCTTTGCTTGTTTGTGCAATCCACTTGCTGGCATGCTGCGGACCGGTGCCGGTCCACAGACTGGGGTCTGGGGACCCCTGCTTTATATAACGGCTGTTAAGCTGTTAAATCTTCTACTTTGGTGACATTTTATGAGTAGAAAACTACAAAATCCAAATAGGAGCTTCATTTTAGGAGAGACAAAATCAATAATATGCAGTGATTTGCAACACACCTGTTTTCCAGTGATCCAAATTTAGATCTCTTCATTTATGAACCAAGCAAGTCTTAATATTTTGCTTGAAAATGCTTTAAAGTTTCACTTTCTAAAATTCAGTTAAGATATAGCTGCAAGTCACATTTTTAAACCAAAAAATAATTTTTTAGTTAATTGCATTTATGTAGCTTACCAATAAATTAGCAATACATATACTAGATTAGCAATACATATACTACCTTGAACTGAAAAGTTTGTGGGTTTTATGGGTTTCTTAATTCTATATTTGAAATTTCAAGGAGACTGAGATTTTCAGTATATTAGCTGAATGAACTTCTTGTTCTCATATTACATTGGTTGAATAGTTATGAAAGATAATTTTTGTTTGGACAAGATATTTACCATAGTGGAATGTCTCTTCCCATTTGATTGAATGCTTTGCAGAAGCTTAGGCAGCCTGTCCAAATGTTCATTACATTTATATTCCTGAATTTTAATTGACATGAATGAAGGAAAAATTCTTCATCTATGTCAATAGCAATGAAAATCTTAAGGGCTAAATGTTTGTAGATGAAATCACATAGAATCATATCTATATGCTCAAACTAGCTAATTCTTGAATAATGATCCAGTTACCATTATGAACTATTGTATCATCTGTGAATTTGAAATTAATTAATCCATCAATCTATTAGATCAAAAGTGTTGAACAAAGACAACAATTACCAGTTCAATCTGGTCATCGGGAACTACATTATTGTCCATTATTGGACAGTTTTTGTTTCTTCCTGATGTTTGTCATAAAATTTTAATACTATAGTGAAGTTAACATTTAATGATCAACAATCTAACTATGGAGTTAAACTATGTATGACAAAAAAAAAGGAATTGGCTTCAAGGAAGAAGTGTAATAAAAGAAGGAGTTTGACCCAATTTAAAATGGGTCTTATCTTATCTTATCTTATCTTATCTTATCTTATCTTATCTTATCTTATCTTATCTTATCTTATCTTATCTTATCTTATCTTATCTTATCTTGTCTTGTCTTGTCTTGTCTTGTCTTGTCTTGTCTTGTCTTGTCTTGTCTTGTCTTGTCTCATCTTATTCTACCTTACCTTACCTTACCTTACCTTACCTTACCTTACCTTACCTTACCTTACCTTACCTTACCTTACCTTACCTTACCTTACCTTACCTTACCTTACCTTACCTTACCTTACCTTACCTTACCTTACCTTACCTTACCTTACCTTACCTTATCTTATCTTATCTTATCTTATCTTATCTTATCTTATCTTATCTTATCTTATTCTATCTTATCTTACCCTACCTTGCCTTACCTTACCTTGCCTTACTTTATCTTACCTTACCTTATCTTATCTTACCTTACCTTACCTTACCTTACCTTACCTTACCTCACCTCACCTCACCTCACCTCACCTCACCTCACCTCACCTCACCTCACCTCACCTCACCTCACCTCACCTCACCTCATCTCATCTCATCTCATCTTATCTTATCTTATCTTATCTTATCTTATCTTATCTTATCTTATCTTATCTTATCTTATCTTATCTTATCTTATCTTATCTTGTCACACAGAGACAAGCCATATACATTCCAATTTTTTCTCGGTCAAAAACCTTCAGACTGGAAACTGAGTGCTAACACAGTGTAACCTATAACAATTTGCTGAGCTTGTATGTCACTATGAATTTAGAAGTCAGAGTTCCTGCCCTGTCTGCATTAACACAATTCCCATTATTCTGAATAGTTGGCACTTATATCTCTGAAGACAGAAACTTAACAGGTCCACAATTCATCCATCATCCCTGTCAGCTGAGATATCTCATGACAATATTTTATCAACATTGTCTTACAACAAGAAGAGCTTTGGCATATCAGTGCAGCTTGTAGTGTTGTTTTGTTATCAAGCATAGAAACAACATGCAATTCAGTTGGTGAAAGAATTTTGGCTTATGCAAACAGGTTACATGACTTTTATAAGGCCATATTCTTCTACGAGAAGCAAGCCTATGCCTATATTTTAGAAGGTATTTGGACATACACTTTGAGTAATCTAATATAAAAATTATTGGTTAGAAAATTGTTAAGTAGAATTCTGACCCATTCCTCACTTTGCAAACCTACAACATATTTAGAAGCTAAATTTGTAATCTTATGCCCATCTGCCAAACAAGACCCATGTGAAGTTAGTTTGCTTATGAATAGACATGTGTAAATACTAGTGGTTATGTAAGGACATTAGTTTTAATCAGATTTGAAAAGTTATCCAGAATGTAATGCAACATTGTTTATTAATCTCTCTGTGTCTTAGAAAACTCAGCAACAAACTGTAGACCTAAAATATTTATAAGGCTCATAGAATTCAAGTGAAGTTACTACTGAGTAAGCAAAGAAAACCTTAGGATGCCCTTCAAAATATTTCCATTCAAATAAAATGTAAAGTCCTTTGCGCCAGGTTACCTGATGTGAGTTGGAAAAATCTGGTCAACCACTACATAGCAACAGCATTCTGGATTTTTGCAGCTTAGAAATTCTAGTCCTATCTCGCTCCCAATAAGGTGGGAGACTACTTTTGAAAAGCTTCTTTTGAATTCTGAATATCTTTGTAAGGCCTTGTTTTGGTCTCAATCTCTTTCATGAAAGCTGAAATTCACCATTCTTGCATGCAGTTTGTCAGGGAACCTTCAGTTAATTGATGCTGTGACTTCACCTCTTCAATCTCTATCTGGGCATATTCCTACCCAACCCAAGCTTGACCTTAAATAGAATAGAAACTGTGGCAAGCAGTAGTGTCATTTTATAAATTTATAATAGTGCGAACATCTTTACAACTGTGTAAGTTAGTTACTAACTGTTGGATTTCCAGGGCGGCTAGGGATGAAGTGAGCAAAATATTTATATGGTATTATTAAATATAATTCCTCCCTTTACCTCACCTCCAGGATTTATGAATGCTATTAGACCAGAAGGATTGAGTTCAGTTTATTGATAAATAAAACATTTTATGTCTTCTTTGGGTTCCTCCTTGGGAAAAACCAAGATATTGCAGATGTTATGACTACAAAGCTGCGGCCAGAAACTAAAGAATGAAATAGAATCAGTCTTGGTAAAGCAGGGGTGTCAAACTCAATTTCACTGAGGGCCACAATAGCATTGTGGTTGCCCTCGGGGCTGGGTGGGTGTGGCCAGGATGGATGCAGCCTACTGGGTGGGCGTGGATGTAGTGGGTGTGTCCTACTGTGTGGTTGTGTCCAGCTCTACATTGTTTGCGTCAAGGGTGCCTGTGGGGGCCTGGGCAGGAGTGGGATAGATCTGAAGGTCTCTGGCATAAGAGGGTGGGACCAGGGCAAGTGCCAAGGCATGGTCCACTGGAGAAGCCTTACTGTTCCTCTCAGGCCATGCAGGGGAGGGGGCTTATGGAGCTAAGACTGAATGCGTTTCAGCATAGATGGCCACCACAAAATTGTACATTGGATCCCGGCTGGCCTGGGCCAGGGCCAAGGCAGAGGGGGCCATTCCCTCACTGTTTCCAGGATGGCTTCACGGGCCACATGAAACCACTTTGTGGGCCGCATCCGGCCCCCGGGCCTTGTGTTTGACATATCTGCTGTAAAGTCTTCACTCCAGCTCCTTTGTGGTATAACACTTACTGACTTCCTTGAACAAGTTTTTTTTTATTCAACTATCTTGGTGGGATTGATTTATTATTGGCTTTTGACCCCACCTAACTGACTCTTTCCTATTTCTTGTTCTTTGTCCCTGCTACTTCACATGACAAAGCAGTAAAAAAAGAAAGAGAGATTAAAAAAAACCTAACAGTAATTCTTTAGGGATTTTCAAACTGAAAATTGCCCAAGAAAATTATTCATCCTCTTAGCTAGCAATGTACTTTCTTCATTCCTCTGCAATACTGCTATTTCTCCTGAAGGAAGGATTTATAGCTGTTGAGGTTTTTTTTTCCTCCAAAGGCAATGGCTGGCCTTTCTCTTCTGAATGTTTTAAGCTCAAATCTACTGTTCCAAAGAATTGGAGTTTATCCAACTAAAAAAATTCAATATGGTGTTTATATGTGTGTAGATGCCTAGACAGAAAAAGAGAAAGAGAGAGAGAGAAAAATCAAATTCTGACTTTTATAGTGGTAGTTTGGCTGAAAAGTGCCTTGAATGTTGAATAGAAGATTAAAGGACAAAATGTCTTTTACTTACCAAATCCTGATGTTAATGTTAATCAGAATTCCTAATCTCTTCCATCTTATGAAATTGATCAGGTTTTAAATAGTAGTTTAAATATTTTAGCCCTCTAATTTTCAACGAGTTTGTGAACTGATTCGGGATCAATAGCGCCTTTTTATGTGTCTACCATTTATTTTATAAACAGTGCAATGAAATAGATATTTCAGAACAAAAAAAGAGAGAATAATTGTGCCTTTCTTATGAGAACTACAAACTGCTGAATGACATAGTTTTTTGTTGAAATTACCCAAGACTGAAAGCAATCAATGTTCAGAAAATACTAAAGTGGACTCAAACAATATTTGCATTTGATGAGTTCTTATTACACATGAAAGCAAAAATCACTGAGTAAGCTATAATGCAATGCGGATTAAGTCTGTGATTTCTAATTTGCTGATATGTCCTGCCTTGATGAATGGTGCTTTTACTATTTAAAGATTTTTGAATGGAATTCTATATATTTTTTTCCTTATTGACTGTGTAGTATGTCACTCAATTTTCCCTTCCATTCTTATTGAAATTAGCTGGGTTAATTTAACTTTAAAATTAACTTGGCTTGGATCTAGCCAATAAATTCCAACCACAGAAGGCTTTTTCTGATCATTTGAAGAACAATATACTGAACTAATGTCATATAGTACAGGTAGTCCTTGAGAAAAAATTGTAATGGAGCCTTTTGGTCATATGTCACATTAATTGTTAAGTGAAATGTGTCACCTAATAACCTACCATCCCTGTTTTCTCTCCAGTGAAACATAAAACAAACATGTGGGTTGTTAAGTAAAATGTTGGGTGCCTCCTAGGTGGAAGAGGCCATTGGGGGTCTAGTACAGGCCCAGATGTGCCTGCCCTGGCTCTTCCAAGGCCTCTCCCCTATTCCTGAGCATCCCATGCTCTGCTTCCTGCACCTTGGGTGCCAACAGTCTTTTCTCTACTACCACCCACAACATGGCAGCCACAGTTGGATCAATGCAGTGTGGCCTGTGGACACTTGGCCTGCCCTCCTATAACATGAGGTCTAGAGAGCTTCAGAAGATGAGTGAGGTATGTGAGAGGTATGTGTGTGTGTGGGGGGGGAGCCCAAGCACTGCAGGCTTCCAGTGGGGTGGGATGGGGGAAGAGAGGCAGGAGGACTCTGCAGTGACCCTGTGGTGGGTCATAAGTGCAACGACCGCAGGTCTGCTGCACATGTCATAATTTTGAAATAGGGTCATAAGTAGCTTTTGGGGGGCCGGTCTCAATTTCGAACATTTGCTAAATGGCCTGTCATACCTCAAAGATTACCTGTATCTGCTTTTAATTCTTCTGTTTGTCTTTTTCATGTATTAGTATAATTAGTGAATGCAACCTGGAATCATTGTCCCTTTGGGTTTCTATTTTTGGCACTTCTTTATTTAATAAGCACCAGACTTTACTATGTGTCAAGATTGGATTTTGATGCTTTAGGTCATCTTGGGATATTACAATAAATTTCAGTTTTTCTTTTTGTTTTCCATTAAAAGTGGTCCCAAAAAGCATCCAAAGTTTGAATATTAATTAAAATGATTCATCTCATAAAGTAACTGGGTATGAGTCCTGTATATAAGTCCCTCTTTTTATTCCTTTTGTAATTTCTAATCTCTTTGAATTATTTATCAATTATTTTATTTTTAATTATTATTTTTAAATATAATGCATTCTTAACTGCTTTCAAAAATGTTGTTTTCTGCAAGTATGTATTTTATTGTTTATCCTCAATGTCAGTCCCATTACTAATATTATGGTTTTAGTATGTTTAACATGGATAGTTATGGTTTTTTTCCTTTAAGTAATTTTCCAAAATCGCAGCTCTTTTTAAAACCATAATGGCTGTAAGAGAACAATTTTATCATCTACTTATAGAGATTTTATTTGTCATAAAAACTAATGAACTATATCTCTAGAATATGTCTTTGGTCATATTCCATAATATTATTCCATAATAATTTTATTAATTGAAATTTAGAAATACAAAAGTAAAAAGCTAACATAAACTTAGAGAAATAAAAAAAGAAAAAATAGGAAGTGAAAAAAGGAAAAAAGGAGGGAGGAGAAAAGAGAAAAATATATAAAAAAGGAAGAAGAATAACAACAAAAGAAATGACTTTCTTCTTCATCAAAACCAGTATAAACATTTTCAATAACTCAACACCTATGATATTTCAGTCAATTAGAAATGCATAATTTATATTTATCTATTGGCAAATATTAAGCCTCATCTTTCAATCTCAATCAGCAAAATCCATTAGCGTCTCCCAGAAATAACAATGTACATATTTTAACTTTAAACAAGTAAATCAGTTTTGGATTTCTTTCCTTTCTTTTACACAATATCTTGACATTTTTTGTAAAACTCCAAAGGAAAAATAAAAGCTTATCTCAGCTCTATAAATAAATCTTTAAAATCTCTCCTTCGGCTAGAAACAGCAATTAATTCCTTCAAATAATATTCCACCAATTAATTTCTTAACATTTTCTCTTCATCTCTTCTCAGTTTTAATACCATAATTCATCACTTTCCCTAAAAATATGACAAAACTCTCTTCTGCTAACATCTATCAACAAATCTTTAAAGCCTCATTTTTCAATCCTAGTCATGAAAAATCCATTAAGAACTGTTGGTATAAAGAGGACCATGTACAGCTTAATCTTGATTGAATAGGCCTGGTTTATAAACTTGTGTTTTAGTTTTAAAGATGGTGATCATTCTTTTTAGGTAATGTTTCAAAAACTGATTTCTTCTCTCTTTTGCTTTTCTCAGGAATTCCTTCATAAGTATAGCACGTCACTTTTGTAAATCCAAAATAAGACAATTGTCCAAGTCACTTTTCTGAATTAAAATCCACATATCCAAATTGCTTCTCTCATTTATTATTTGTGTGTCCCTTTTAATGATTAAAGCTGATTTCATTTATAAATCCCGTACAACAGTTCTGCCAATATAATTCTTGTATTTTGTCAACTTTATATTAATATCCAAACAGCCTAGTTTTCAGTTATATCTTCCCATCTCTTCTTTTAAACCTATTTTACTGTGTCAGACAGTCTAAAGTGAAAGTTCTTGACAAATATCCTTCAATTCTTCCAGAGTTAAAATATTTTTTTAAAATAGTGTTTTTAGTTATAATATTTAATTCATTCTGGGTGTCTTTGGTAAACAGCCGTCAATCTTCTTCTATCATGTTTTTCTCTCGTCCAGAACATTGAACAGATTTTCTTTTATTTAAACTTAAATCTTAAGATATTTTAATAAGATTTTAAACAAATTTCAAGAAGTATTCTTATAACTTTTTGATGTTTTGTGTCCAGACAATTTGGCCCCCTAGTCCACTTAAAACTTTTGAAAGTCAACATTCACATCACCCTTTCACTCCTTATTTCTTCTTCAAGTTTTAAATTAATGTAATTTTACATATATATTTTTTTTGCTTCAGACTGGAAGAAATCATCCAGTATAATGAAAGGTTCTTAATATACACAATACAATTTAAAAGCCATTCCCAATAAAAATGATTAAAAGGGGAGATGGCGAAGCCTTTATGAAAAGCTCCAATTGCAGCTTGCTTGGCTGTCACTCCCGAATCTGAGAGCTCTAAAACCCACTGGAAATTGCTGGTTTCTAGGGATTTGGATTTTTACAGGCCATTTTAAATTGGGTCAAACTCCTTATTTTATTACACTTCTTCCTTGAAGCCAATTCCTTTTTTTTTTCCTGATTCCACAGAAATTGCAAAGTGTTCCCTTGCCATTGAGCTTGAAGGGAACCAATGACATACTACATTCTTTTGATCTCCCTCTGTTTATTCTAGGCCATTGCTTTGTTCAAATGCTGGTCTAGTATCTTGATAGCTGTCTAAACTCTGGTTCTGATTTTGTTTGCAGCTTATTATATCAACAGTTGCAAGAAGTAAGTGTAATGCAATTGTACCTATGTGTGATGACCCAAGGCCCCGAACCGGAGGCAAAGCAGTCGGCTGGCAAGAGCAACAGTCTTTTAATCACTGCCAATGTTCATCCAAAAGCTCCCACATATGCTGGCATGAGTTCAAACAATACAGCCAGGGAAGACAGATAACAAGAAAATGTAAAGAGTCCTTTTAACTCTCAGCTTGCCTGCGAACTGCCAACTGCCAACTGCAGACTGCAAGGAGAGATCAGGAATGTAGTCTGTGGTCGTGCAGCAGGAAACAAACTGCTCCGGAATACAAAGTGTCCAGGTTACAAGAGCACAAGTCACAACAATCTCAAGATCCCACGTTTGTTCCCGGCAAATGCCCCACCACACAGCATCTCCTTAAATCCTAATCCCCAGGTGTGCCTTGTGGAGTGGGGCGGGACCCTGTCCTCCCGAGCAAGTGAGCCTGCCGCCATTGTTCTCTCTTCCTTTCTGCTCTCCTTGCTCTAGGATCAGCCTGAACTCTGCCTTCCCTGTTCCAAACCTGAAGGGCCCTGGCCTGCCTCAGCCTTTTCCTCCCTACTGTCCTCCAAAGCCACAGATTTGGGCCTCAACAGAGAACTACACGTCTTCCTGAAGTCAGGCTGGAATGGAGGCATGACACTATGCATTTTATCATACCATTATATCCATAGGATATATTAATATTTTTCATAACACTTATGATTTATTTATTTATTTTGGGTTTGTATGCCGCTCCTCTCCAGGAGACTCGGAGCAGCTAACAACATATACATAACAAAAAATACAATATAAAAAACCCAAACAGAATATCTAAAAACCAATAAACACACATTCAATACATCAATCAACCACAATCATCCCCAGGCTTGCCGGCAAAGATGAGTCTTTAGGTTTTTCCAGAAGGCCGGGAGAGTTGGAGAAACGCGGACTTCAGGAGGCAGTGAAGAGGCAATGATCTCTATTACTGTCATTTAATATCCAACAAAGAACTGCAAATGTATCTAGCCTCCTGCCAGCATTGGATCCGCTTCAGTTTGCTTTGCTTACTGACCAAATCGCTCTACAGAGGATGCTAGTTCTTTTCTTGTGCCTGCGCTTGCACCCATCGCCTCCATTCCCAGGTGGAGCTCAGTCTCACCTCTCTACAGTTGTCCCTGACTTATGACTACAGTTTATGTTGCTAAGCTAGACAGTTGTTAAGTGAGCTTTACCCTATCTTACAACCTTTCTTGCCCCAGTTGTTAAGTGAATCACTGCAGTTTTTCAGTTAGTTCCCCCATGGACTTTGCTTGTCAGAAGGTCACGAAAGGGGATCGCATGACCGCAGGACATGGCAGTCATCATAAATATGAGTCGGTTGCCACGTGTCTGAATTTTGATCACGCAACCATGGGGATGTTATAAGGGTTCCAAGTGGAAAAAATGGACATAAGTCATTTTTTTTTCAGTGCTGTTGCAACGTTGCAGAGTCACTGTTGTAGATCAAGGACTGCCTATACTTGCAGTCTCCTCTTTTCTGTTCTGTGTTTTCCTAGTAAGGCCATTTTGTTTTCTTTGATACTTTTATATCGGGCAGGCACATCCCAGCTTTTTTTCTTCCGAAGTCTCTCTCCTTACTGCAAGCAACAGTATGTCTTCTTCTAAATGATTACCTCCTAATCATATAGCCTAACTTCCAAGGCTCTGTTCCCGTATTTCTTCAATAAATTGATTTTCCAGCAACTTCCTAATCAGCATTTACATTAGCATTTTAATGCTGTTGCTAAAGATTTCAGGTAGAGCAGGTGTCCCCAGAGATGAGTAAGTAGGGTAGGGTTCCCTTAAACAATAGCTGGCCTTTGGTATAAATCCATTCAATTGTGCATTATTATTATGATTTGGCTGGAGTGCATTTCTGCATGGAGAGAGCTAGAATTGGAATCTTTATCCCCAAGCATCAATATTTCATCCATTCAAAATTAACAAGATTTAATTGAGAGAAATCTGCATCCTGGTCTTGCACTTTATTTCTAGCATAAATTTGATGCTTTATTACTGAACTGATAGCGGGAAAGGCTCCCATCGAGATGTACCGGCAATTACAATGTTCCATAATGTTCTCAAAACCATAATCCTTAAACATATTATTTGGAGTGTAATCCTTGTTTAACCCAGTAGGATTTAGAATTGAATTAGTATCCGAGTATGGGGAAGATTTAACCTTTTGCTTTTGACTGTAGTATGGATCCATGTTTTCTGCAATTGTTAAAAAAAGAATGCTATTACAAAGATTACATATATATCAGTGTGTCTTGGCGTCAAATTCTACGTGGGAGAAAACCCGAAGAACCAAAGACCTACATACAAACACCCGCGAAAACCTCAGAAAACAAATATATATATATATATATATATATATATATATATATATATATATATATATATATATATATATATATATATATATATATATATATATATATATATATATATATATATATATATATATATATATATATATATATATCATTCTTTCCTTTTGCTTGTTTCAGCTCAACCCAGAGCCATCTTGCAAGCACAAATATATATATGTTGTTTAAAATTGTTGACAAAGAAATAAGGGATTTCTGATATAGCCATTTCGAGTTTCTTAACTCTCTTCAGTCAGAACTTGTGGCTCAATAGGTTAAAGCATCTGCTTAGCATGCAGACTGCCCAGGTTCGAATCCCGGAAGGGTGAGTTCTGACTGAAGAGAGTTAAGAAACTCGAAATGGCTATATCAGAAATCCCTTATTTCTTTGTCAACAATTTTAAACATTTATATATAAGACTAAGTCTATATAAATTAAGCACTGAAACTGGAATATATAAGACAGTTCTGCATAAAATGAGTTTAACATAAATTGATGGAATTTGTTTTG